>CM062273.1:12074304-12701804 GCA_031216635.1 Dissostichus eleginoides | reverse complement strand
ACTAAAATGCACTTATCAGATTGGTCGTTTCTTCGGCAAAATCACTGACAATCAACATGACAGCACAAATGTTTGTTGTTTATAACAGCAGCATCTGAAACATCTCTCATTCCCTTCAACAGTGTCAGATCTTGCTGTATTCCTTTTTCAGAGTATTATTTGCAAAAAAACTAAAATACTCTTATGTATAATTGCAGGCATGCTCTAAATTCTAATGAACATTTGATCATTTATTATTCTAAATTGTTTCCATGTATCTGTTTGAGTGTGGTCTGGTGATTGGAAACATATACAATCAATGATAGACATGGTAAATTCCAGGTTATCCGATAAATGCTTGAGTAAATCAGATATATATATATATATATAATATGTTTCCTACTTTTCTATGTATTGGCTACTTGAACTGTGGTGGGTATTTGTGATGATAACTGACTGGAGAAACTGTTTTTCTCTCCCTACAGCTTCGTCATGGTCCTTATATGTCTAATCTTCAGTGTCCTGTCCACCATAGAGCAATATGCAGAATTTGCCACCGGAACTCTCTTATGGATGGTGAGTCATATCATAACACTTTCATACAACTCCAAAAACAGGCTCAACCATAAGCATCTTCATAAATCACTAACGTCTAAAGTTATGAGTGGCTGCTCGTATTATTGCATAATGTTTGTAACAGATTTATCATATTCTCTTCTTGTCTTGAACAACCTGCACACCTATACATGTATACTTCAACAGGTGCATTCATTAATAGGAGGGTCAGAGTGATTGATGTAATCAAAAGCAGCGGCAAAAAGTCTTAAACCTTGATTTAAAAAGAAGTACCCACCTTTATCCACAAGATGGAGACAGATGATCTTGTCTGGGAGGGAATTCTTCCCGCCATCTTAAACCCAAGCTCAAAGATTTTACAAAGATCAAAAAAAGACTGAAGTTTTTGCAAATACCATCACACAACACCTTCCAGCTTGCATCGCATTCATCCAAATCTCTGTACAGTGAGCAACACGTGTGCATACAGTACTAAACGAGTGTGCATATTTACATTATTACCATGGGTCAGGAGCCACTGTTTTTAACCTTTTCTGATTACACTAGTAATGCAGAAGCACACACTGTACATGCCGATACTTGCTGGTAAATTAACTTTTTCGTGTCTCATTAGGCTATTAAGACTTGTAAGTGATGCAATAAGTCCAGGGCTTACAACAGGTACTGGAAACGATGGCGGCTGTTTGGAAACTCTACAAAGAGCTTGCATCATCTGCCTCCTGCCAGCTCACTGCGAATATAAATACACACGTAGCTTCTGCGTTCTCGTGCACAGTTTACACAACGTCTGCACATACACACACACACATGTACCACCTCTCCTCATCAGTTATTCATTTATTTTCACCCAGGAAGAGCCAACTTCTCTCTATCATTGTCTCTAACCCTCTTTCTCTCCCTTTCTCCATTTATCTTTCCTACATCCACCAACCTTCTATCTTTTTTCTGTCGCGTTATAACTCAAGAGAACAGCGAAATCAGCCCTATAAAGATGTTAAGATAAATGTAACATTTCTGCACTCAAAATAACTGTTAGTCTTTTCACTTAAATTGCCAAACCTTTTTATTTGTACACCTGTGTCCAGATGTATATTCATGCTTTTGGTTCAATATTAATGTCAGATAAGATAATACCTTATCTTCCATGTGTGCTTTTGAGGGGGTGGAGCCCTGTAAATGGGGACATGGTGGTGTGTAGTGGTGGTAGTAGCTATACTTAGAAAGTTCAGGGTTAGCTGACATCTGTGAATCACAGGCTGCTTGTTTTGGATGGCGTGGGGGACATTAGTCCTTGAGGATATTTGGCCTTCAGTGCAGCTGCCAAAGTAAAGCTGGTGGTTCAGAAGCGTTCATTCAGCAGAGGCATGCATGTGACATGTGTGTGTGTGTGTGTGTGTGTGTGTGTGTGTGTGTGTGTGTGTGTGTGTGTGTGTGTGTGTGTGTGTGTGTGTGTGTGTGTGTGGTGTGTGTGTGTGTGTGAAAACATGCCATTTGAGTCCTCATAAGACAATACAGTATCTAGTGAAGATACACATACAGGCCAACATGTAAAAAGTGAAACAGTCTCCAACAGAAATGCAACACTGACTAACAGCCACAAGTGTACTAATTGTAGATGAGATGAGATGTAATATTTTTGTCATGAAGATTAACCTTTATCTATCACCCTAGGGGGAAATTCACTTCTCCGCTCTGGTTTTGATATATTTGTTAATACACACACACAGTATACACAATACAGGTAGGTGCACACATGCATTGTAGAGAGGTGCAAGTGTGATTATTCGTGACTGGGAGGTTAAAGAAAATCCATATCAAATATCGGTGATTTCGTCCTGAGCAGAGAATGACATCACAAGTTCCTCTGTGCTCCGTTTACATGCATGTTAGTGCATGTGATGCCCTGTCAGTCTTTGTGTGTGGCCAGTAATTTTCCCACATTCTTCACTGTATCCAAATGCTGCTTACCACTGATAACACCATGGTCCACGACATTGTCATGATACATCATTTCCCCCCCCTCCATGTTCCCCCTCGGTCTTCGCTGTTGCAGTTGTTGGAACTGAGTCCTAAATGCTCTGAATTGTCTAAGTATCGACAACCTTGATTGACATACTTTTGAGTAAGGGGCAGGTAAAAGAAGTATAATGTGTTCTCCTCCTCTCTATCATGGGCTATATAAACTGCTCAAATTCTACATGTTTTGTGAATTGTTAAACAGGAGTGGAACAAAAAAAAAAGAACCTTTAAATCAGAGATATTAAATAACTCGCCTCCAACAAAGCATGTGCAATTTAAACCGGATTGACATTTCTATCTGCAATCCAACATTAATAACAAAGGTATTTTACTGTATTATGTTCCATCTATAAGTTGCGAAAGCTTTGTAAAGCCCAGGAAAATCTAGATTTAATGAATGACTTTGTGCGTGTGTGTGCATACGTACAGTCCCTCATAGTGGGACACACAGATGAAGCAATCTAATCACATTTTCATCTGATACCGTCATTCCCCAGCAGCTCTTTGAATGAACTTCACCCTCGCCTGGCTTGACCAGATTATTGCTGCGTGAACAAGCGGCTGTTTTTCAGTAAACATAAAATTGCCACATACGAAAACATCTGGGTGACCCATTTTAGGGAATTATTATGACTAATCCCTTGAAATACCCCAAATTCATTTGTTCCTTTGACTTTCAAATGTAACCCAGATGTCATAATTACTAATCTCGATGAATTTGGACTCTGTGACCGTTTCGTTCTAGCGTTGGTGAGAGGTTTCGGTCTGACTGTATGGCAGTTTAAGTGTATGCTTTTTATTTATTTATGGAAAACAAACAATACACCTCCTATGATATTAACCCCAAATTATCATCATATGTTTTGTATTTACAGAAGGATTGCATTTATCATAAGTTCGTACCTTGTTGGTGAAAAAGAAACTTCCTGCTGTCCCAAATACATAAAGGTTATTAAACATTTGTGCAGATAAAACCTTATTTGTAAGGATAAGTTGGACCTTTTAGTCAGAACTTACTAAACAGTGTTGTATAGACACAGCGACAGGGATTTGAAACCGAGTCTGACACTTTTCAACACAAACAATAAGTCTATGGCTGGCTTATGTTTTAGTTATCTAAATTAGTGTCTGCTTCTTAGTCTAGAACTCTGAATGTCCTCAAACATCTTTAATTGGTTCAGCGATTCAAATCTGCATAAGTAAAGTGAAACAAAATGGTAATTGAGTATGATTAAGGCTACGTTATAGAGATTTACTGAACCATTTCTGCCTGATTATCCTCCTCTTTCTTTGTTTTAGCAGACAGCCCATGCCAAACAACTCAAGCGCAGAGCTTGAGAACTTGATTCATTAATAGAGAGGCAAACTGAACATTTAGAAAGCAACAAAAGGGATCTGTCCATCATTCTGTTCCTATCCTATCGCTATGATAACACTGATGGAAATCTCAGATGGATTTAAAAAAAATTGTCACTGGTCTATTGCAAAACTATCACTACACATCAGTGCATTTTGTCTTTGTGCTGACAGTTTGATTGACAGGTCATTGTTTTGGGGGCTCTGTGGTGCTGTGTTATTGCAGCAGGGCTCGTGGTATTAAGTTTCATACGAGGGCTGGTCAGGGAGCAGCCAGTTCAAGCAATCAGCGAGATGACCACCCACATGGCCTTAGGGCTCAGCAGACAGTACGGTGGCTAAATATTATGCGTGCACGGTGGCCAGAAAAACGATCTCCGTCAGACGGGCTTAATGAATTCACAGAGGCAACACGTGTGCTCATAATAGAAAAACAAATGCATAATGGCACTTATTGGAGCACAACCTCAACTGATTTGCAGGTGCATATGATTTAAAACTCATAATCAAGCCCCCATTTTCTCATAGTAAGTATAGTCAACTATATTTTTCAAGTGCTGCAGAACGGCTTACAATTCTAACAAGATAGCACGTTGATTAGTTAGCTTTCATATCTGTTAGGCAGCAGCGTGATGGTGTTTCTCTGTGTGGCTTCAATCACTTAGCCATTGACCCTGTCTCAATACGAGCTGTCATCAGCCATATTATCAACCTCCATCTTTCCCCCCTGCGTGTTTGGGTGGTCTCTCTCACACACCTGTCATTACCCATTCATATCATATCATAAATCTAAGTGATTGATAATAATGGCTTGATAAATGCCTCTAGATTAGTCCTAATGCATGGCACAGTGTTATCTATGCTTTTAGAAATGATACCTTATCTACTTCCACATCCTCTCGTCATCGTGTATGTGCTTCACAGTTATTGTCTCGGTACCAACGGATTAATGTAACCCCTTGCTGTATGTTTGCTTTGTCCTCCACAGGAGATTGTGCTGGTGATGTTCTTTGGCACAGAGTATGTGGTCCGGCTGTGGTCGGCAGGCTGTCGCAGCAAGTATGCAGGCATCAAAGGACGTCTGCGCTTTATCAGGAAGCCCATATCAATCATAGGTGCACCTGGCCTTTTCCTTTGCTACCACTTTAATACAACGGATGTCTTGTTTTGTCCTTGTCGATCAACAACTTAGACCAGTGGTGTCCAAACTTTTTTCTGGGCCACTCACTACAGGTTTATTGCCTCATAGGTTCAGTCATAAATTAGAAAAATCAATCAAATTTAGGTAAATTATTCTTGATACTTGAACATGCTTTAAAGGTCCCCTATTATACTGTTTTTCATCAATATATTATAGGTCTCAGATATATACAAAACATGTCTCTGAAGTGTTTGGCTCCAAACACCAAACAGATCATTGCAGCATCCCATAATCCCCTCTGTTTCAGCCCTGTTTCAAAAGGGCTGATTCTCTGTCTGTTAATTTAGATGAAAATAAGGAGCCACTCCCCACGGCCCTCTGAGAGATATTTGGTTAAAAAGAACACAATGGTGCTCTAGGAGGAGATTCAGGTGATAAGGTGGGGGGGTTACCTTGGTTGATGATTGGCTAATGGTTACACAAGCCAACAAATCGTTATGACATCATAAAGTGGCCAAAATCTGATCAGCTCATTTTCAGACAGGTTTTTATAGAAATGGATCAGGACAAAAAGAGAGAGAATCTTTTTTCCTGAAACTTTCAGAATCTCTTTACACAGATACACATGTTGTGTAGAAAAGACACGAAAAAGTGGATTTGCATAATAGGTCCCCTTTAAGAAACAAACAGCCTCCATCCCAGAGGGTTTCATTTATTGTGTTGGCAGCTCATTCCTTAAAACAGAGCTTCAGATTGCTTATAATAAGAGGAAATATGAAGGGTATATTTCAAGGTTATGTACATTTATTATTGGGCTTTTTTCTTATCAACTTAGAATTGTTAGAAAATGTTTTCAACTTGAATTGTTGGGCCTATTAACACATTAATACTGTGTTATATATTTGAACATATATATTTAAGAAGTACAATATAAGACAAGCAGAAGTTTCATTTGCGGGCCATATTTCCTTATACTTTTTGAATTTGCTGAGGGCCGATTCAAAATGGTCCGCGGGCCGCATTTGGCCCCCGGGCCGTAGTTTGGACACCCCTGACTTAGACCTTTCAAGCAATGTTAGGCTTTACTTTAGTATATTGTTTCCTTGAATCTGAAATGTTGACACCCTGATTTGATTATCTTCCGTGTTTCTTTTTCCAGATTTGATTGTGGTCATTGCCTCACTCATCGTGCTTGGAGTAGGGTCCAATGGCCAGATGTTTGCCACCTCTGCCATCAGGTACAGCGATTTATGTTCTGCTTTTTATCATTATATCATACATGTAGCTAGACAGAGAACAGAAGATAATGAGGTGTTGTTGTGCGTTGCAGGGGTATCCGTTTCCTCCAAATCCTGCGTATGCTACACGTGGATCGACAGGGAGGAACGTGGAGGCTCCTGGGATCTGTAGTCTTCATCCATCGGCAGGTAGGTTAAAATAATTCAGGCGTATGTTAAAACTATTTGCTTGTTTTTAGCATTATTTCTTATTTATGGCGGACAGCTTGGAAAACAAAAGCCATTACTAATGCATCACTCAGCTGTAGATTTTTCTATAGGGTGCACAGACCCCACTCCCCCTCCCTGGTTCTGCAGTCATTTACTTCTTATTACATCTAATCCCATGGCTTTATAAGGAAAGGAAGAGAGATCATCATGGTAGCCTTTCCTTTTTTGATCGTATCCTGGCGGTTGTTTTTGTATTTTATTACGCTGATAGACATGAAGTCAGAGGATGTAGTGTTCTTTTCTTAATCCTTGAAGTAGACCGTGTTCTTTGGATAAAGTCGGATCTGACATTCATGACTATTTGATGCATGAGCAGAGCAGGACTGATTCAGTGAGGATTGCGTGCAAAGGTCAAGAATTATTTTTTAAGATGAGTTCAAGTTGAGCCAAAAGTGGTTGGTTTCCATCTCACTGTTGTCAGATGACCTCTTTATCAAATGATGTGCTCTGTGTAGTGGAACTATATTGCCTTTAGCAGTGTCAATAAGTTGGGGGAAAGGATTAGACTTAGCATGTTAGGATGTGTGCACAGAATAGCATTTTGGTATTGAAGGGCTTGCTTTGTAATCGCTGGATTCTAACTGTATTAAAATACATACGCTTGGATACTGATTGCAGACTTCTGGTTACACAGTGTAACTTTTAATGTAGGTAAATATCTCTAAGAAGGCTTTGTAGGATTAGACTGCCAAACATACAAATGTTAAACCAGTCATGTGTCACTGAGTGAACTCATGTGAAGGAAAATAGTTTCACGTTTGTAGCAAAAACAATATTTTCTAAGGTTTCAGACTTATTCATGGTATCCCCTCTCTTTATCTGAGCACACTCTCACTGATTGGTTTGGTTTTCGGTGGAATTGCAACAGGCCTAACTGATTCAAAAGCATTGTATAGTAGGCGGCTATAATAACCAACTACACCCTGTTTATCCTTCCTGCGTGAAAGCACTCATAAAAGTCAGTAAGATGTCCAACTTGTGCAATCTCACACCTCCAGCATAATAAGGCTGCATCTTCTCTTCAAGAGTGAACCTCAAACAGATAAATCATTCAAGGATAAACTGACACCCTTTACTAAGCAGGACGAGGAAGGTTGGCATCAGTCAGCAGCAGCTCACCGCACGTCACTCACAGATCACATAAAACATGTTTTTTGAGTTAATGCTGATGTGCACTGTCACCAACCTGACCCTGTAACACCTGTCCTAGAGCATTCTTTCACACGTTCATACAATCCTCTTGGACCTGTGTTTCTGCAGGAGCTGATCACCACACTGTACATCGGCTTCCTGGGCCTGATCTTTTCCTCCTACTTTGTCTACCTGGCGGAGAAGGATGCTGTGGATGAGGAGGGCAAGACGGGCTTCGCCAGCTACGCCGATGCCCTGTGGTGGGGCGTGGTAAGGCACTGCTAGAAGTGGAAATGAATAGTATGGAAGAAACAAGACCTAAACTGATGTTGTTTTCTGTTTTGAAATTTTCTTTGGTGTTTTTTGGTCACATATTTCTACTGAGCGAGGTTTTTTATCTAGATAGATAGATGGATAGATATACTTTACAATACTTAAAATACTTAAAAAAGTGGAAAAGAGAATTAACAATTAAAAAATAAAATACAAAAAAACAAAACAATATACAATATTCTGGATAATTAAAATAAAAAATACTACAGGTCTTTTATAAGAAAGGAGAAAGCCGGTTAGTAGGTTACTCCTCTCGGAGTATGTGGTCCCTGTATGCCAGTAATTTGCGTATTGATCAAATTGTACTCTAAAGGAAAAGATCATTTTCTCCGTACACCATATTTCATTGAAATTTGTCAAGCAGTCATTCTTAGGTGGTGAGTCTTCCTGCAGCAGTTTGATGGCTTTTTTGCTCAAAAAGAAAAGTGTTTCATAAAGGTATTCATCTCGTGCCATGAGTTTGTCCTGGATTATTGTCAGGTATAATTTGACAAAAGAGTATTCAACATAATTCCAAGGTTTTTTTCTTTCACTTCTGCCAATGATTAAAGTGGAGCACCAAAACATATAAAAGTGTACTGGCATTGGTTTGCCACAATGCCGCCAACATTTACCCAGTTCCTGAGAACCCTGCTGTATAGATTTACATTTTGGAGTGACAAAATATCGTATTATGTTCTTCCAGCAGAATTTTTCCCAGGATCTGGATTCGGTATTCCCAGCCATATACAGTCTATTTAATTTTCATACATTGTGTCTTTTCCAATGCATACATTACTTTAAACTTTGAATACAACTTGAGTTTCCCGACGTAGCGTCCATACTTGAAAGGCCACATCATATGGACATGAGAAAAGATTATTCTCTCTAACATTCCGTCACAAAGACTCTGCACAATGCCCTCTCAAGTGAAGTCTGAACAGGGAAAATGAGACGCCGGCCCACCCTAGTTAGACCAATTATTAGCCCCCTTGTGTTTTTATTTTCCTCATTGGCTCTTCGTGTAGCATGCATCATACAACACTCAACACAGATGCAGGTGTGTTGATGCTTTTCGTGCGTAGAGCTGGTTTCCCCTCAGTTTGGAGTCTCAGGTTTCCACAGCAGTTAATTAAACATTTGAATTGAAAGCGCAGAGTAATGAGAAACCTATGGCAGCCTTGTGCAGGGGATCAGCGTGCCACAAAGAGACGGTAATAAACCATTCACCTCTGGGCTCTTTGGCTCAAAGAACTTTTAGAGCACCAATATAAAGTGTCAGTTCCCTTAATTAAAACTTTAATTGTGGGATTACTGCCCTTTATGTAACAAGGGTTAGAGGGGTCACAGTGCTCTTCACTGCTCTATGGAACGTTGAATAAAAAGCTGTTGTTTGTGTTGCTCTGATCACAATGTCGAGAAAATAATCAGGGTTGGGGATTAGCACCTTTTTTGTTTTTCTGAGACTGTAAACTTGAGAGCCATGATATGCCATTACAATGGTTTTGTGTGTACGCTTCTCTGAAATAGATTGCAATGATTGGAGAATGCTAAGCTCCTCCAGCGTGTATTCCTTCTCTTGGCATGATTTCCACATTCGGAGGTGCAGGTGCAGGGCTCAGCGGGAGGACAAGCCAATGCCATGATTCATATCCCCTTCTCCCTGCCTCTGTTCCTCTTCTGCCAATTGCTAATGGTTAGGAAATGGCTGTTTTTAATTTTAACAACCTTACTAACTTTACCCAGGAAACACTGTTAAATACAAAATGAGGAAATTGATAGCTGATGGTGGAAAAGATATTCAGATCCTTTTGTAAAAGTACTTATACCACATTGTAAAGATTTAACAATTAAAAGTAAACGTCCTGCATTAAAAATGTTAAATACAGGGTTCCTGCAGGTTTCACCAACTCAAATGTAAGACTTTTTAAGACCACTTTGAATATAATTTAAGACCTATTTCACGGCAAGAAAGTATGAAGGAAATTGCTAAGAAAGAAGAAATATGTCCCATAATTGCTTACAAAGTAAATGTTTTCACGTTCAACATAAGAACGATGACTGAAAATAACAGCATATGTTGTTGCGGGATTTGCTGCAGTAGCTAACGCTACATTGGACACAATTGATGCTCCCGAAGCGTTGGCGAAAACAGAAGAGATGGAAGGCGTTTGTAATTGATTTTTTATTTGGGTTTTGTGTTTCTCTGACTGACCGTGAGATTGTAAAGCCTTTACCCCCAATGTTCCGAGTTTAACCGTTTTTTTTGCAAAAGGTGCAGCGGGCTTCAAACACATTCCCCTCCACTGGTTTCAACCAAGCACCAAATTCGATGTTTTCCAACCAAATACGGTTGAACTTACACTTCCCCATATTTATTTGTAAGTAGATTCGAAGATACCTGAGTTTCTGACTGCCGCTAGCTGAAGCTTGGATGCTAGGTTACTAGCTGGGTGTTCTCCGATAAGGGTCCGGGGGAAACAAAGTTAGTGATTACAGGTTCCATGTTGATTTATTTCAATACAAATTGTTGGGGGGAACTGAAAGGCTATTACCGTACTGGTTACTTTGCAGCCCGGACATTTCCCCAAAACACATTTAGACGTGATTGCAACACAGAAGTACCTTTTCAAATCCTTTCATTTAACAACCTATTAATGTGTCATACCCACTTAACGGGAAGAAACTCAGCTAACTGACGATATGAACCATTTTTACCGAAACAAAACACAAGTCTAACGCCAAGCCTCTGAATTAGCACTTAGCGAAAGGGTGCTAACTTACTTAGCACATAACTCACGGTAGAAATATTTGATACTTCATCGGATCTGAACAAACTCCACAGATTCCAATGGTATAAGTATAATCACTGTGCGACCTAAACTCGCGGCAGCGAAGGCAAAACCAGACAACACACAACTTAGCTTTCCGGGGCCAAAACGGCCAATACGTCTTACCTTTGCTGTTTTCTGATCAAAAGTTGTGTTCAATGGCATTAAAACGCATATAAACGCTGCTGAAGGTTAATCCAATGTCTCTGTGTCTCTTTGAAATGATTACTGATAATCCATCATAACATTTATGTCAATAAGAGTAGCTTTCATATAGAGTGTATGAGAGCTGTAACCCAGCTTCCGGTTTTGGGCATGCTGGCTGCGCATCACTCTCATTCACCCATGGTAATGTTTAGATGGATTTAGGAACTTCCCCTCAATTCTATTGTCTCTAACGGTTCAAAAGAGGTGTCAATCACCAAAATCGACCGATGGGTCATGATCATGATTCAAAAATAAATCTGAAACATGACTTAAATGTTTATAGAAGCCAATTATCTTTCTCTTCATCTATCAAAAAGCTATTCTTGTACAAGCTGTTGGGTATTTTAATTTATAACAAGACACATTTTAATATATTTAAATAAATATAGTTGGGTAAAAAGTTCAATATTTAGCTTTGAGTTGTAATGGAGTCGAATTCTAAATTGGCAGGAAAGTAAAATACTCAAGTTAAGTACAAATACTTCAATTTGCACTTCTTGAGTAAATGTTCCACCACTGGAGCTGATAGTAATAACCTCGCCATTTTGTAGTTTTAACCAAATTACACGTTATCACACATACAGTAAAACATTCATACATACATTTATAAACATGCATGCATAAATAAGTGCACATACACTCTTAAACACATTCAAAGACCAGGTCTGTGACCTTTGTTTAGACATGAGGAGGTTTCTGCCACACACCCTTTCTTCCTGAATGAGAGGGGTGTTGTTGAGTAGACCATTCCACTCTGATGGTCAGGAGGACATTGTTTAGTCATCGGATTTGTGGATGAGGGATTAAATCCCCCAGCTCTCCACCCGCCCCCAATTTACATCCAGCCCTTCCCGCCCTTACTCCTTCTTTTTTACTCCCAAAGCCCTTTTAAGTATCTCACCTTACATCAGCCGCTTTGTGTGAGCGCACAACAGCGGCTCACGCGGCGATACTCCATAGACACCGAGGTAAGCCAAGAGTCTTCTGAATGTGTCAGAATTGGCTCGGCTTTCAGAGTGGGTGTACAAGCAAATGCAAGAGGTATTTGTTTTCCCCCCTCAACCCGGCACATTCCTACACTCACTGAGGATAAGCGGTTGGGAATCTTATTCCCTTTGAGGAGCAAGAGCCTCAAACGCCCCGCCCTCGCTGACGGTGGTGGAGCGGGGCCAGAACTGCTGATGAACTTTCTCTTTATTATCTTGTGTTATAGACTGCTGTGGTAACGCTTCGAGAGCTGTGCATTCACTGACTTCTCATTACGTCAGTAGTTCATTACAGGAGAGAATTTTTATATATCTCTGAATTAAGTTTTATGTAATTCTTAGTCAAATTACATTTATACAATTGATTTAATGGACAAATCTGTAAAATGTAGATTCTCCACAAAGAATCATGCCAAAGCGACTTTAAATCGTCTGTTAACCACAGATGTGCTCATAAATGTCTTGGAAAAAAAGTCATTCAGCATGAAAAAGCGGTAAATGAATTTATAACACTTCATACTCTTAGAGCGGACAGGCCTCAGTAAGGTTCATCTAGGGTTAAGGCAGGATAATGAACAGGCACCCTCTAGTTTCAACATCACCAGTAAAGGGCAGGGTACTTTAATGTATTATTGAATGTCTCTGTCTGATGATCGTTTTAAAAGATGTAAGAGAAACTTAATCCACTCTCTGTCTTCAGGTGACTGTCACTACAATCGGCTACGGAGACAAAATTCCTCAGACGTGGATAGGGAAGGCCATTGCTTCCTGCTTCAGTGTCTTCGCCATCTCCTTCTTCGCTCTGCCTGCTGTAAATATCATTTCACTCTGAATCAAACAAAATTCATGATCAGTAGGAAATATGGAAAAACAGGAGGAAAATTACAATCTTATTCCAACATTTTGACTCAAGCAGTGCTATCTGCTTTGATCATTTTTGTCTCCATCTTTGTTTTCAATAGATTATATTTGTGAGATTCTACATTAATATTTCCAACATCTATCCTAAATGTTACAACACTATTCCAATATGTTTTCTTGCAACTTTATTCTTTGTGATGTAGGGTATCCTGGGCTCAGGCTTCGCCCTGAAGGTCCAGCAGAAGCAGAGACAGAAGCATTTCAACAGACAGATCCCCGCTGCAGCCTGCCTCATACAGGTACACTTGAGCTTTCAAATAAGGCATCTCAGCCTTAGATAATGTAGTGTAGTAATCAACAAGCTATACATTTAAAACAATGTCGGACACAGTTCACAATGATTTACCAACAGACACATGTTCCTTATACTGCAGTTTGTGTTGTACAATAGGCATGGCAACACATTCTCAAGTTGATTGTTTTTATAAGTTCTAGCGTGCACTTTCATGATCTCGCTAGTGAAAGGAAACATTGGAAACTGAGAATTAAAGAGCAACGGTATTTGTTGTCTGCAATCTCTTACTGAGCCATGGGAAAGGTGAGCTCTCTCTTACTTGCCAAGTGTGAAACGGTAGACGAACAAGCAGCTATGTTGTACCAAAACTAACCATTACAAGGATTACAATTACCCGAACACACTGAGGCACAACAACAGATGGTCTAGACACTTGTGACAAAAGACACCTTGTGCAGAAATCCACTCCGTGAAAAATGTTTTTGTGTGATTAAACAATGGTTATAATAGAACTGCTGATATAAAGGTTAAAGCATTGTTGAATATTATTTACTTCGATTGTACAGCGCCTTTCATAGGTTAGTGCATAATAAAGTGCTTGTTACATGTGAAAACATTTGTGGTTAATATTGCTACATCACTGCCGTAGTCCAAGGTAAACATTTTTGGACATTGAGGAAAATCTGACAATGATTGCATGTTATGTAGGTCACGGCATACACACTAACACTTGTTCTGTACTATCACCCGTCCTCTCAGACACTTTGGAGGTGCTATGCAGCGGAGAAACCAAACGGCTGTGCTATCACATGGAAAATGTACGTTCTAACTCCAGAGGTGGTCACCACGGTGGAAACCGACAGCATCAGCCCCAACATCAGGAAGCTCAACCTCACGGTAATTTTCCAGTTTACCTTAAATGAAAAGCCAGAGTTGTTGTGTGGCTCATGGCTTTTAGAAAGGATAACTTTCTTTTCACAAAATATTGGACAAGTCTTTCCTTTTGAAACTCTATATCCATAACATAAAAGGTTCAAGGGTTCAAGGTTCAAGGTTTTTTATTTTGTCATACGAACATAGCTACAGTGTAGTTATGACGATGAAAATCTTAGGTCACAGGCTCCTCCAACAGTGCAACACAATAAAACAGGTAAACAGAAAAATATAGTGCAAGTAAATGGTAAATACAAAAAGAAAAATAGTTTAAAAAAGTGAAATAGTGCAATAAGAGTCTATATGCAAGTAATTGGAATATGATATATTAGATAAATAGATAAATAATTTCTAAGTAGCAGCCAGATGAATATTGGGATGTTGTTTCAACAGTTTCAGGTGTTTAACAGATTTTGCTTCAACAGTTAAGGGGTTTAGCAGTCTTATTGCCTGTCGGATGAAACTGTCCCTGAGTCTGGTGGTTTTAGTCCGGATGCTGCGGTACCGGTATGTGGCTGGGGTGATGGGTTTTTTTATAATCCTGAGGGCTTTCTTCCTGAGCCGCTGGGAGTAAAGGTCCTCCATGGATGGCAGCTCCGCCCTGAATGCATTTCGTTGCTGCTATAGGCTAAGACATCCCGTCTTTAAGTACAACCATGGACACTATTTTATATATTCTATATATATATATATATATATATATATATATATGTTTTTTCCACTGTTTGGCTTTGGTTTGGCCTTATCTTTGGTTATGCATGCAACACCTTGCACTACATTCTGCTCACACACACACCTCATGTTGGTAGCTTTCCCTTGGTTTGTCAATTGAATTATAATAAATACATTACTTTGCCCTTAACACTGTGTACTTACCTGTTTTTCTAACCCTATGAGCCGGGTTATGACAAATGTATACAGTGACGTTGATCTATCCAATGACGGTGAAACCCTACCTAAAAAAAAATAGCACCCAGATCATATATGCCTCTCCTTATTAATATTTTAGCTGTAGACATTTCATTGTGAACTAGCAATTAATATATGTCGTACCTCTCATAAAGGAGATTTTCAAGTAAACATGTGAAATAATGCTTTGAGAGGAGCTGAACATCAAGAAGTCCACAAAAGAGCTTTTCTCAGCCTGTCATCATGCAGAGCAGATTTGCATACGTCGCCCACATCGTATTGTGCCGCTCACCTTTCTCAACAATATTAGCTATGTTGTGCATAGGCCAGACAGCATAAAAGGGCAAGTTAAGTTCCCACAAACGTACACACACGTGGAAGGACACACACAAATACACATACACACAGCGAACCCCCCCTCTTCCCCGAAGGCCTGACTCCACCAGGATGACTTGAGGCCTTTGTGTCCGCGGGACAAAGACTCAGTCAGTTGAGATGATGTCACCGCAGCCTTTCTCATGGGAGTAAACCTTTGTCTAGTAGAACAACAACAAAAAAATCTTTGTGTAGCATTGAACCCACATGTATTGGGGAGAATGGAGGCTGCTTCCGCTCCTTTCTGTTTCAGCATGTGACTTTCTCCGCTGACTCTCCTCTCTCTCCCCTTTCTCTGGCTTTCAAGATTCCTGTCCAGTTTCTTCTCTTTTTAAACTTTATTTTTCTTCCCTGCTCTTCCTGTCTCTTTTCCTCTGCCCCTCTCTTGGCTTGTCTATTTATTTCTCATTCTTGTTCGCAATGCTTTTTCTCTCAGTGTTTGTTACTGTTTCTTCGTGCCCTTCTATCTTTCATCCACCACCACATCCTTCTCTCACCCTCTCTGCTAATGAGTCTTTCAAACCTCGGGTATTTGGATTGAACTGCTGGCCTCTCGTCAGTGCCAATGTCTGATCCACTGAGACAAATAATTGAGTTTCCACATCCATGACGTGAGTGTTGGTCAGCGGGTCTAAAGAGTGGGCTGGAGGCACTATTTATGTCCTCAGAAACTCACTGATTCACACAGCACATAGCTATGATCTAAAAGAAGAGATTAAACGCATACCACTGATGTCACCAGCGTGCAAGTACATTTTGTGAGATAATGACCTATAACAAAAATGGGAATTTTACAGGTAGTAAAATACAAAAAGGTGATTTGTAATTTCATTGTGTTTGGCTAAGCATTGTTTTTTTTTTTATCCCTTTGCTATAATGGCTGGATTAGTTCACTCGTTCAGAGAAAAAAAATTGTAATTGAAAGCATTAGCAAGCAAAGTGATGCGGGAGGCTCTAAGCTATAAACAAGGGTGTCTCAAATAAAAGGTTTTGCTGCAGGCCATGATCTGTAATACTATTCCATATATAGTACCTAATAAAAAATCACTGACATGCCTGTCTGCACAGATAATACACAAAAAGCAGCAAAATAACTAAATACAAATGTGAAATGACGTGCTCTGTGGATTTGCATCTCTGGAAAGAGGGACCCTACCTCGATTAGTGAAAGTGCACTGGATACAGAACAGTGAAAGACGCTTGCTGGTGAACAATTGGTGGATGAGCTCAGTAAGTACTATAGGACCACCACAATGTTACCACACCAACTACAGGTTTAGGTGTCTGTTGTACTGCCAGTTGAATGAGAGGTGAAGAACTGAGCCCTGGCTACAAATACTGGCTATTGGGATGTACACGATATAGCTTGAACTCATTTTCAGAGCGACTGCGTGAAGTTAGAAGACTATTGTATGTGATTTAGAATTGGATCAACAACACACTACTTGTTTGATTACTGGGTTAACGTTTCATTTGTCTTTCAGAGAAGGGGCACCAAGAGGGGGAGGAAGTCCAGAGGAAATGGCTCTATGGGTCTTGCCACAGACAAAGCTGTATCGATCCCCCAGATCACCTACGATCATATTGACGACTCTGAGGAGAAGAAAGACGTCCCATATTTCCTGGGAGGGCAAAGAGACAATACTGAAGGTAATGCACTGGAAAAAAGCTCTGCTCTTATGTTAAAGAGTGTACAGTATTTCAACTGATATCAAATAGGTATTAGGGTTATTGTCACACATAGCGTTTTCAGTCTTAGGTCCAATAACTCTTCATGTTTTTCAGATAAAATCGGCTAACCTCTTTTGTATATTGCCTTGTTTCCAACAACTCCCAGACAAGCCAACTCGCCAAGATAACCCATGAAAGCACTGAGCCCTGTTTTATTACTCCTCGAATACACTCACTTCATTTTGGAGCTCTTCATAACAGCACTTTTATTTCAAACACTTCAAAAGCCGTGTTTTTGTTTTATATGGGAAGTTTTTGAAGGTGTTTTTTTAATTGCATTGATTACGCTTTAAAGCTATCTTTGCTGCTTTATCCACAGTAATTCACTTTTTATCTCATCCTCTTAACACAGTTCGGTTTGATGAAATAACGTTTGTAAAGGGCTGTTAAATGATGTCATGTGGCCTTCGAGGCCTTGGAAATCCATTATTTCAGTAAGAATGTGACGTGTTTTTGCATTCAGGATATTGTAATAGAATAAGCTCCAACTCCATGATGAATAACACTTTTATGGCATTTGCTTTGAAAGTATTAGCCTTCAGCTTGTAGCTTTGTGTTTAAAAGTGTTTCTCATAGTGAATCTCTGTAAAAAACTAATCTGATAATGCACTTATTTTAACACATTTACACTAGTTTGACGTCAAAACCTGGAAGCGAGAATCATTTTTTTTCTCTGTCACATAGGCGTTCACACTTGGAGTAGGTTCACTCAGTGCTGTTCCTGCTGCTGCGTGACTACATGTCATGCTAAATCCTAATAACTGAATCATCTCATTATTATGTTTTATGTGGAGGCTTATATTGGTACAGTAAGACATGTGCGAGCAGATCTGGCGTTGACAGAAGGTAGTGATTATTTATGTACACTATTGGCCAAAACTCTCTCAGACATGCTATATATGGGTGTAAATAAAAGCACAAGTACATGCTTACAGAGCCAGTCCTATGGATGGTCTATTGAAGTTTCTATCATTGTGATATTGTGCATAGTCGTTGCAGAATAGACAACCTCTTTGGACATGGTTTTTGGAGCTAGTCTTTTGCAAAAGATTGCAGTTTGTTTCTCTCAGTTCATACAAACACTGAAGATCTTTACACATTATGGGACGAGTTGTTTTGTGCTGGTTTCTCATTTTCACACAGTAACCGAGGTCCTATTCTGATCCTCTTAAGGCCAAGATGCCTGCCAGGTGTCATCAGCAGGCCAGATGGAAGCCATTACACCCTCAGTGGTGATTAGAGGTCATGGTTACAAGCTCTTTACTGCTTCTCTTGTCCCCTCTGCTTTCCACAGAACTCACACTGGGCTTAAGTGGAAAAACTTAAAAATAGGCTCTTGTCAAGGTTACAAGTGGGAATTATTTGTTATACTACGTGCGGATTACCGGTATTGCTGCACTCAAACATGCCAAACCCTAAATTGGGTGTTTTTTTTTAGATCATTACAGATTATTGTGGTTCGTACTTGATGCCAGCACTTGGACATAACAATATATTTCATTATCACACTATGAGATCGATAGCTGCCTGCAGTGGGTTTTACTTCCTGTCTTAAAAGCTATCCTCTCCAAATAAATTGACCCAGACTCCAGGTTAATAAATGCACTTTATGAGTTTTTCCTTGTCAAAGCGTGCCGTCATTAAAAGGAGCTGTAGTGACATAAACTTGACATAAAGGCAGACGATCTCTAGAAGAGCAACCACTTATGAGAGGAAATGTTGTTTCCTGCTTAATTGGGAGGATCTTAGATAATGAAGGAAAACATATGTCTTGCATTTAAATGGGGAAAAAGCAATCCCAACAAACTGGTTAGATAGTAGTCCAAGTAGTAAAATATGCTGAACCCCTCGTGCTGAGACTATGGAGTGGAAAAGGGATTTGGCCATGCTGTGGGATGACATAAAAGCATGTGAAGAAGCCAGAGCCGGCAGCCTGCTGTCTCTAATGATGATGTGTAGAGTTGAAACAGCAGGAGACTGTATGATCTCTGCTTCAGATCCAGCCGTAAAACAGGCATCTGCAATGTCAACTCTCCGCACAACTGTGATGCTTTTTTATATCTTGTTTGAACCACAATCAAAGAGTAATTGAAGCCTGACACACGTATGATTTTTGTTTGAGTTATAAAACAATTTTCCTATATCTGGTTTAATTTAGATTTTGTTTAGGTTAATGAGTCAGCTAATATACAGTAAGTTGCATAGGTATGCGGTTTGGTTGTTTGTAAACTAATTAAAGTAAAGCATTTAAAAGGAAATATGGATAAAAAGACAATTCTTTCTCTTTAAACTTCTTTGTTTACTTGAATGCAGCAGACAAATCGTCATATTTGAAGTTGATATGGGAAACATCTGCTTATTTATACATCCACCGCTTACAGAGCACTTTAAAATTCATTTGGTTTCTGTCCACCTTGGGAAGGCAAGTCCAATATTTTCTCTTCTTGTAGCTCAGTTTTTTGCCTATACTCACTCCTGTGGGAAATATCAAGGTATTTGTCGTTAACTGAGTTTGTCTACTTTTTGGTGCAGAACAGATCGTGAACAGTAGGTTGTTAGACTGAAAACAGCTGCCTGCTGTGGCCCAAAACAACACTTAAAGAGCATTAAGAGTGTACATAAACAGTAAAGTTGTCAGCCAGACGGATAAACAATGAGCTGAAAGTCACTATACAACTTTGTAAAGCTGATTCAGATGATACATCTCTCTAATTTTATAATCAGTCAAAGAAATGTATGATTCAAGTATAAAAGTCTCCTTAAAAACAGTTGTGTTGCAAAGCAGGAACTGATAGGGATTGTTGACTTCATATGTTCAGAGGACATATCATAGTTGTGTACTTCAGCCATGTTGCAGTCTCTATTCATAATATTTCCGCCTTTCTTTGCAGGAAAGACCGGAATGTTCAGAATGTTTAGTCCTTCTAAATCCACACAATTATGTGCACTAAATGGGATTTCCAGGGATTATGGGTTATGACATTTTGTCACAGAGATGATGTCTACAAATATTTGAGTGCACTCTGGTCGCATGGTAGCTTCCTCAGAATTCCTTTTCATAATCTTGCATGTTAAGGCATAAGCTGTGCACAAATGAAGTGACAAGAAAACAGCAGTTAAGACTCTTTTATATTATTCGTGTACAGTATGTAAAAAAAGGCTGAGAATATAGCGCATTATGCAATCACCCTTTTACTGTTTAAGTACTTCTCATTCTCCTATTAAAAAGTCCTCTGTGTTAATCATTAGCTCGGCTCCCTTTTTCAATGTGGCCCAGACAGTATTTTAATTAGACTCACTGGCTGGCTAGGCCTTTGTCCCCAACCGGACCAAACCAGAGCCAAGCAGAGAGACTCACACTCGGTCCTGGGTTGACCCGGCCTGTTTTCTTTACCGGGTGTCCTGCCAGCTCCATGGGCGAGGACCAGAGGATTGGACAGGAGCCTAGGGGACCACGGGGACCCAGACTGGGACACTAAATAGAGCGAAAGAGGGGGGGTTGTGGAGTTGATAAGCGGCCATTGTGGAGCTCCAGTGGTCAGAAATAAACTGCTCATTGTTTGATTTAGTCAGTGTCCGGCTTATCGCTCCACTTATCTGTCTGGCCCCACCTTCCTCCCTCTGTGAGAATCTCTCAATGCAGCACCCTCTCTGTCTCTCTCTGTCTGTCCTTTTTTTTCTCTGCACTTAGTTTGCCTCTCTTTCTCTCCTGCCATTGGCTCGTACTCTCCCAGCTAAACACATTTGCACTGATGGGCCAGATAAAACTGCATATTGTTAATAAACCCTTATCCTGTTTGTGTAGCCGATAAGCCAGTTCACGTCTCCTTCATTGAACTGAAGCTGAGGCTAAAGGTGGCTGGTGGTTACCCTCCTCCACTCTCTTTCTCTCCTTCCCTGCCTCTACTCTCCCTCTCTCAATCTCTTTCTCTGCTTCCGGATTTGACAATGTTAAAACAAACTCGATGATGGAATACGCGAGAGGTTGAATGGATTTTTGCTTGAATTGGACTGGTCATTCATACAGCTCTGCCTCTCCATTCTTTATCACAATGGAGGCCTGGTGATTCGGTGGAGAGACTCGTCAAACTCGGCCGCTGACAGTCTGACGGCAGGTCAAGACCCCGCTACACATGTTGTTCTTTGCTGTTGTTTTTAGCCGTGCCAGCAGCCAGCCAGCAGCACTGTTGAACTGCAGGACTGCACTTTCTGTTTCCTCATACAAACATTTCAAAATATGCATCCCTAATATTTTCCAACAGCAGACATATTATATTTTCACCTTAGAATAACAGAATTTCTTCTCAAATATAGAACTTTTACATCAATTGGTTGAATAATGAAAAAAAGAACACTATGAAGTCCTTTTGTTTCTCTTCTTTATTCTTTTCCCCCTTCTCTCTTCTTTTAATTCTTTCTGCGTGAATCAGGCCCTCCTCTACACTCGTGGTCGTCTTACACTCTGAGCTGCTCTGGCTCTCCAGGTATCTTTCTTTTTCCTTTTTTTTTCCTTTTGTTCTTCTCATACACACAAATAAATATGATGTACTTGGACCCCGACATTGTCCTTTGTCCTGAACTATCATTGAAAATAACTTTTAAATGTATTCCTCTATCATGTAATCTATGTGCATTTATATTTACTTGAATACTTGTTCATGTATCTGCTAGCTTCCCAGTTATGCACTGCAACAATCACCCCTTTTTCTTTGCAATCCGCAATAATAAATAAAAACACAGAATTAAACATGTACCAAGTTTACATGGCCAACTATGAATGTATTGTAATTATAATCTGTGATCTCTGTCCTTTGCAGTGAGGAAGGAACATGATAACAGCACCTCCATCGACATCTCCCGCGCCAACAGCTTAACCGACGATATGGACTTCATGGTGGAGGACATTCCCCCGCCTGTGGTGAAACTGCAGTAAGTCCCTGAAAATGTCTCCGCTGCTCTTCTTTGCAGCCCCCAATTTCCCTCCGATCCATCACCCTGCGCTGACCTCCATTCTCTTGAACATATAGCAGTGATTTCCCTACTTGTGGTAGTACCTAAAGGCCTTTTGTCAGAGCAGAGAGCCCCTCTAGCTGCTCTCTAAATGAAGTCGTTTTGTTTAACTCTCTCGAGGGTTAAAGAGACTTCTCGAGGGCCTTGGCTGTATCAGGTACAGAGAGTTATAAAGGGGATTATCCTTTTAGACTTGAGGGAAATGTCAAAGAAATCCCTCTCAATAGGTTGTAGGAAATGTTAAGGTACCGGATGGCTTGTCAACAGATGCTTATAGGACTAAGAATTTGCTAATGTTTACTGCTGAAATGCAAATAGGTTCCTTCCTCCCTCTGACCCCGGAAACTAAAACTTAATTCTGAATGTATTTGCTTTTGTTAACGTGTTGTAACTGAGCATGTCAGTAAATGCTCCTAAAAGCACCCATTATTTCTCTACCATCTTCTGCCTTTTCCCCAGTATCAACAAAACATTGCTCCCACATTTTATTTCCCAAGTAAACTCTATCAACATTTACTACAAGTGTTCACATTGAAGCAGAAGTGGAAATCCTTTGCACATACAAGTCAACACAATTGTTTGGCTTAATCCCAGGAGTGGGAGACTGCTGTAGTTTCTTTCCCACTGGGAGCGAGTCATGGAGCTTCACTGCATACAGATTAGCTGATTATACTGAGCAGGCAGGTAATGCCAAGTCCTATAGGACCACATGCAGAAGGTTTAGATGCTTCACTTTATTATGGGCTTTAAAAAAGATGACATGCTACTTGGGCCTGCCATGTTGTTGATGTTGTGTGTGTTTTGTTGTTCCCTTTCATGAATACTGATTATGGTGAATCCATAACGCCTGAGGTGACATCTCATGTGTAGTGAAAGGTTTATATTGCAGTTTATCCTTTGTATGTGCATGTAGTGCAGGGGTGTCAAACTCAATTTCATCACGTGCCACATCAGCATTATGGTCAAAGGGCCGGTTGTAACTTTAAGACTATATGAAAAGACATATATAAATATTTAATATATATTGTATTGTATTACATTATTGCCTCTGCATTGGATTATTATCGGATAGGGTAATAACTTCATAATTAACTACGTCTGAAAGCAGAAGTCTAGGGCAAATAATTGCAAGTCTCTTCAGTGAGAATGTCCCAATATGATTTAAAAAGAAAAGCCAAATTCTGGAAAAACTAAAAGAATAAGTGAAACTTTGAAAAAAAAGTAACATTTTGAAGACACATCTATTTATGAGAAAAAGGCAAATTCTAAGAAAAAAGGCATATTTTGAAGAAAAAAAGGCAAATTCTGAGAAAAAGTCAAATTTGAGATGCATTGTGGGACATGTATTTTATGGGCAACGTGCTTCTGTAAAGTAGCATGTAACCGTATAATAAACATATTATATTCCTTGCAAGCTCTTGTGGGACCACATCAAATGAAGTCGTCGTCGTAGTGTGTGTATATATATTTGCCATGTTTTCCTTTCTATCGACAAAGAGTATGTTTTATTTCTGGGTTTTCCCTTAAGGCGTCGATGGGGTTGTTTGGGTTAGGAGGTTAGGAGGTTAGGAGGTTAGGAGGTTAGGGTTAGGGTTGTTTCTAATATCTTAAATAACAGTAACAAACACATTTTTACAGTAAAACAAGAGTTTTGAGCAGCGAACGCCTCTTCTCTCTCTTGGCAGTCTTTGACCTGCTCATTAGTGGCTCTGCTCCAGCACTCTTTCTCCACAAGTCACTGTGCAGGCTCTGCTGCTTTCCTTCTTCTTTATTTTGTCCCTTTTCTCTCCCCCTCCATCCTTCAGTCTGCCCTGATCTTATCTGCTGGTCAAAGGGAGAGCATGGAAAATGTCATCCTTGATATACCAAAGAAATCACAGAAACCATTACCCACCACTCAAACTCCCATTAATCATTTTGAATTTGATATGAGCGCCACTCCCGGAACATTTGATTGCAGTTTTTCATATTTTAATGCCTTGGCTCTTTCCTTTTTCTTTTTATGAAACCAATCGCTTTTGGAAGTCTGGTTTTTGCTTTAAGTATCAAGCAAGTATTATTTGTTTCTTATGCATTCACTTGTATGATGCATGCTACTGCTGTAAATCTTAAAGCTTGTGCTTATAGTAGATATTTTATAAACTGTTGCAAAGTTAAATCTACAGCTATGCGTCATATTCTATAAAATCATCATTTATTGGTATGTGAATGTATCTCTGAAAAGTCAATGAGCCGACAGCATGAAATGATTAGTAGAAAAACATTCTGCCAGTCGGTTCAAAATGAACGTCCCTTGAGCAGATGTATGAATCATCCGGATATTCTAACAAACGATATCCTGTTTTAAAATTAGTTTTTTGGTAAAAGAAAATTAAGCCTGTGTGATCTCATGGTCATATGTTCATTTTTGTAGATGTCTTATTCATTGTTTTTTTGGTATGTTTGTCTGAGCATTTGTGTTTGCATGTGGGTGTTGGACCTTTGGGTGTTGAATAGCTGCTGTCACTCTTCACTCAGCTGTAGGAGCCTGGCTCAGATTTGGGCCATCCTGGGCACATTTCCATGACTGGTTTGTTTAGCCCCTGGTGTCACGCCACCAAGGACAGCATGTCATTTGGCATCCTTATCTGGATTTCTGCACAAGTTTACCAGATCCACCCATACTGCCTGAGGTTATTCACACACACCCTGAATCAGTTTTACTGTTGTTTTAGATATAGAATTGGGAGTTTTGCTGGCACTTTCTTCAGTGAAAGTTGGTGTTTGTTCAAACTGCCTTTATTCTACGTTTGTTGTTTCCTCTATCACTTTTTTGACAGAACTAACTGGAACATTCCTTTGTTTTTTTTGGCTCTGTGGAAGCACACTACCCCCAAAATCAGCCTGTGTGTGTGTGTGTTTGTTGACATGTGTGAGAGGCATCAATACAGCTGGCTGTGACGTCTCTGGGCTTCTGAAGAGGAAGTGGTGCAGGGCAGCGTCCGCACGCAATCATGTCTTTGCTCTTCTGAACCCAAAACATACACACACACCTACATAAACACACACAAGCATGCTCCTTTTCCCCCTGAGAAGACAAAACTGAATTTTTGCCTTGTTTGTTTGTTTAAACCAGCGTATGGTGATTTGTTGGATTTGATCAAAATATCTCAAATAGAAGAAAAAAAACATACACTTGTTCCCCTACCATCAACATCCTCTTTCCCTTCAAACTGTAAACACTTTCTTCACTATTTGTTTACTTTGGCATGTGTAAATGAGGCTTGATTTGCTATGATTCAGATTGCCATGATACAGTGTGAACAGTTCATTTTGTGGTTGATTTCTAAGATTGACTGGTTAGCTGTAGAATGAAATCATATGAAACCATAGCCGGGCTGCGGTTCTTAAATCCACCACAAAGCAGATGGACATTCAACCTCTTGGAAAATGACTTTATGTTTCCAAGAACACCTTTTAGGCCAGAGAAAAAGAGGAAGGCCCTTTTTATCTGTTTGCAGAGAATGTGTCCTATCTCTCTTTCTACATGCTCTCTGTGCCTGTACCCAAGCGGTGTTTAGCAGCACCAGATCCGTAATATCTGTCATCTTGTGACCTGAGGCAGTCGGCCCTTCCTCCTGCTGGGTGTGTCCAGCTTCTCCGCCCACTCCTCCTCCTCCTCCTCCTCCTCCTCCTCCTCCTCCTCCTCCTCCTTGTGTCCTCTCAGACCTGTAAAAGCCTGCATGGGCCACCTGCAGGCAGCTTTTAATTAGTTCCCCTCTTACAAGCTAGCAGGAGATAAACAATGAAAACCCACTGCAGCGCCACAGGAGGGATTGCAGGCGGAGACACATGCATCACGGCCTGTCCTCTTCAAGTAGGGGCCTCTCTCTGCTGAGCAACTGGCGTCTTTTGTGCAGAGCTCTGAACAAATTGACTTTTTGTCTGTGTGGCCCCTGCATGCCTGTCTTGCACACTGTACTCTGATATTGATGGCATGGAGGGGTGTTTCAAACATATGGTGTTTAGTCAAGAGGCAAAAAAACATATAAATATACCTTCATTTACCTTAACTTTGTGCCCCAAAACATGTGGTGATTGAGTTATTTTATGGGTATTATATGCAAGATTCAACAGTGTGTCTAATGTGAAAATATCCAGTTAATCCTCTTGATATTTTTGGCTTTACTGCCAAGAATTAGAATGACAAACTACACAAGGCATGGGCCCCAATATGAGCACAATCACAAGACACATGTGCACACAGACAAATGGATGGGGTAAGATCCGTGACCTCCTGCC
Organism: Dissostichus eleginoides; assembly: GCA_031216635.1. Lineage (NCBI taxonomy): Eukaryota > Metazoa > Chordata > Actinopteri > Perciformes > Nototheniidae > Dissostichus > Dissostichus eleginoides. The sequence continues at coordinate 12,675,363 of CM062273.1, read as the reverse complement.
CTGCTGCGAGAGAAACTGCCCGGGTGCTGCTGCTTTATGAAAAGATTGAGAAAGAACCATGGGAAGAAAATAACAAATTGTACCCCGGTTTCTTGACTTTCTGCCAATTTCTAGAGCATAAAAAGACAGAAAATAGTCTTGGTGCAGTCAAACATTCACTTAGTGATTCATATTATCTGCTCAAAAGAGCTGTACATGTTGGGATTCAGTACTTAATCTCATTACACACTGTGCTTTTTATGTGGTTACTGACCTCCATTCTACCTTTGGATGCATTAGAAACTGCTCTCACTCTTCCAAAATGCAACCAGCATACAGTAAATGCTAAAGTTAGGAAGCCAGCACATTACGGTCAGAACTGGATTTGTCTTGTTCTTACAGGATATACTTTGGGCTTCGATTCCTGCAGTGTGTACGAGCCTCCAGTCAAAACTTGTCAACATTTGAATACACACTTCCGTTGCTTTTATTGTGCAATGTCATGCGACGAGTTGAAACATTTTGTATGTTGGATAGTGGGGCATATTTGACCTGTGATTGTTTACTGTATATTATTTTTACTTTGGATGGATAGGATCAAATTCTAAACTCTAATAAGCTCCCAGAATGCATAAGAACTTGAATTTCAACAACATTATAGCAATAGCAGTGATTTCAGTGTAATTTTTCAATGACTTCCATTTGCGATTCAGGAATAACTTCCCTGGTAGATAGCTTTGACTTACAATGTCCCTTTTAAGTTGCTGAGCTGAAAAACAGCTTGTTGTTTCGAGTGCATTGCATTACACTGAGATGAAACTAGTCCGTTTTTTTCGGGAAACATTAAACAGAAAAATAGCTTGCTTTACAAAATTAAAATGACGGTCAGACTCCTGGATGCTTTGACATGCGGTTCTCAGTTCTTTTTAGCCATCATTTTTTACTCTTAAGTTTTCATTTAGAAGCCTCAAACAGTGACCCAAAACGCAGCTAGAGACTTCTTCCTGTTAACATTCTGCCAAGCATGCTGTGGTGGCCAGTGCTACTGTGCAGATGATGTTTACTGTGCACCCATTTCTACATCATTCCAGGTCCCAATTGACTTTCTGTTATGATTCAACTTGCACATGCATGAGCAGAGAAAGCAGTGTTACAGCATTGCTGCCTACTGCCATAAATGTTATCTAAACAGTGTTTACTTTTGAGTATTTTATAGATCTCAGAAAAAATATATACGGTATGTGATACTAAGGCACACATGGAAACAGTAATGTTAATGTTCTTCCTTGGGGGGAGATCATTGGAGCTACTGGAGCAAAAACAGATTTTTCGAGCCATCTGTTATGATATACGTGACACCCAGGGCAATAAAAAAACATTTTTATGAAGGCCTAATTAAAGAGTGCGTTAGTCGGGCTTGACACTGGCCATCCTGTATTAATGAAGGCCCACATGCTGCTGTTATAAGAGGTGAGAGTGTTTACTCCCCCCTCGGTGGTGTTTGTGGTTCTGGGAAGTTTTTATGACGAGGGACCATCGGTGATTAGGAGAATCGTCAGCTTTATTACCCCTCGCCGCAAGTTGGAAAATGAGTCAGCAAGCAAGTACTTCATAAGTAAACTGTACGGCCCAAATAAAAAGACACACTCACCAACATCATTTCAGACTCGCTGCACCCAGATTATTGACTGCTCTGTGTGCAGTGGTTGGAAATGATATGAGCGACACTGTTAACTCCACTTAAGTCTGCCTGGCTTGGAAACAGGGGTGATTGAATTGAGCCTGTCACAGCATGCTGGTTTGGTTAGGGTGCTGGTGTGGTGCGGTGGATCAGGGTTCAATCAGGAATCAGAGTAAATAAGAATGGACCCGGCCTGGACTCGAGTAGCATTCACAGCTGCTTTAGTTCATAACCGTAGTTTAGTACGCAATGTGTTTCCCTTTTTAACAAGAAATTCATGCTGATTTTATTGCAGTCCGTTGAATAATTTAATACTAAATCATAGCTGAAGCTTGTATTCACTCTTAATAATGAGAGACACTTCTGTTATTATGTTTTTTACACCTACACTGTATTTGGTCATCCTGACTCTGGCTGAAAGCTAATAAGAAATGTTGGAATGATTTGTGTCTGTGGCAGAAACATAGTGTATGTTTCTGCATCTGGAGGGTTTATGTGTATGGAAATTTGGCCTTGGGGTTAATTTAAAATCTGCAAAAGTATCTCCTCTGTGCCCAGCTTTGCTTTGTCTTTGTCATCAGTGTCTCTTTACTATGACCAAAAAAACAAAACAGATAATGGAAAAGGAAACAGACCCAGGAAATTACTGTTTTCACAACATGAATCACAAAAAACCTGAATAGTGTTTGTTTTGATTAGCTGAGTGCTGTTAACAATTACACTCTCACATGATCACGTTAATGACGGCTAGTGTTTTTGTTAGTTTCCTTCAATATCATTTAATGGTTCCATTCATCAGTTTGATCATCTATCCGGAATGTATTTATTACAGTTTGTCCTAATAGTTTGCAGGATTTTGAAATTGAGGATAAATATACAAATTAAGCCAAAGAACTTCATTACGCACAGATTAAACTATTAGGACCTCATGATTGGAAGTAAAAATAAGGTAGCTTAAGGGTATTTATTTCCACACAAACACAGCCATGAATAATGTGATGATGAACTCCAGATGATTAGGAAATGTTTCATTAATTATTATACTCTCTGAATCACATTTATTACTGAAGAGGAAGCTAACACACTTTTTATTTATGGGGTAGAAAGACGCTTAGTTGTTAGTAAATCTTACATTTAGCCAACAGTAGTTAGACATTTTAAAACAAATATAGATACAAATAGTTAAAAGAAATGTGCAACAGAACATCAACTAAACACTGTATTTAATGTATGCCGTTTTAACTTAAGATTCATTATGACAATATTACTTAGTATTACTTTAAGTTGGTTCTATTGAGAGCAATTTAGTGACCTACTGCTGTTAGAACTGTGCAAGAAATCAGATCATTCCATACTTGGTAATTAGTGAGAAGGATTTTGTGATTTATCCTTTACTTAACTTTGAAGTGAAATAAAAGTAAGGCCCAGCCCAGTCCTTATTCGATGGATTCCAGGACTCGCTACAGATGCTTCCCTGTCTCTTGAGGTGTGTCTCCCTCCATGCTCCAATATTAGAGGCACCTGTATAAATACACTCGATCGTCTTTGTGTGTGTGTTTCTCTCCACATTCTCCTCCTCCTGTGCCGGGCTCGGTTTCTTCTTCTCTCCTTTTAATGAAAACTGTAGTCTGCAGCAGCACCTAAGTGGCCTGTTTGTACAGCCAATCCTCCAGCCTTCCACAACTCTCCTGGCCACCTTTTTTTTTTTTTTTTGCTGCGCTCTCGTGCTCTCAGGTTTTCAAAAAGACCAGGCGTGCCATTTGATGTGGGCCGGGGGGGTTTATTCAGGTGTGGCGAGTGGTGCTGCCACCGCCCAGTCTCTTGATGTTGCGTTCATCCGCAGCCAGGTGCCGGAGCTCCGTCAGAGAGCCCAGTGTTCCGGCCCTGGAGATGAATAGAGGGCCTGTTGATGGAGCTCGTCTGTGGGGCCCTGTGGTTTCTCCCCTCTTACACGCAGAATCAGTGCTAGACTACCGGCCAGGGCGTCTACCTGCTGGAGAGGAGAGGGGCTTCTACCAACTTTGGCCCATGATATGCCCGCACATAATAATGGTGCGTGTATTGGTGTGCGTCCATGTGCCCTCATGCATACATGTGTTTGAAAGTGTGGCGGCCCCACCGGCCTGAATGAACACCGCTCTGTTTGAACTAAGGCTGGGTCTGGGTCAGCGGAGGTGGATTTGGCTGAAATGGGCCGCCTGGCATCGCCTCAAGGATACGGCCTCAGATCACATTATGGTTTGGAGGGTTCCGAAGTATTTTCGTTGGAGCTATGGTTGTTCTAAAATATCTCTTCTCTTTATTTTAAACAGAGACAGGTGGGTTATTTATATAACACTGAACGAAAGGATGGTTATTATTGCATTGAAATATGCATTTAACACCACATTTTGGGAGTGAAATGGGAATGATTATTTAAGGAAAGCTCTACACTGTGAATAACATGACTGCAGGTTTATGTTAGGCTTGCTTTGCAGAATTTCTTCACTTCTATAGAATGAATGTATTCAATTCAGTTCCCTCAAAAAAGGCCTTGGAAGGTATTTAAAGAGTTTACATTTATTTTACCTATTTTAAAATATTTCTTGTTGCCAGCAGTAGGCACTAACAATAGTTTCTTTTTTTTGTCAGTGCTGAGCTGTGAAAAGAAACACTGTTTCTACTGTCACAGAATCAGGTGTCAATTACAGCAAAAACGTTTAAATAGTTAATTTACCTTTCATTCCTCTACTGCTTGTCCAGGTCAAGGTCATTTGTTATATAACAATAATTCCTAATAATATAATTTAAGTTTGGAAGTAATAAATAAGTTGTTATAAATTAAATACATCGGTGTACGGTATTAGATTACATTCTATGTGGTAGTAAAACGGTTTAAAAATGCAATTTGCTGAACACTGCAGAACCCTGATACATTTCTTGTTACTGTATGGCAGATATAAAAAAAACAGTTGAACGCTATGACCACGAGATATGCATACAAATGAGCATTACTGTTCTGAGAAGCGGCCTGTTGCACTAGCTTCATCTTCCTGGTAATGTTTGGTGGTAAAGTTGATTTCAAAGTGATTTCTCTGGAAGAGAGTTCTTCTGCTTTCAATAGAAATGTCATCCTCAGAACTTTTTTTAGCACTCACTCTGACCAAGAACAGAGTCAGTCTGCCAAGTGCTGCTGCTATCACCCCTCCATCACCAGGCTTTGCACGACTTTTATATGCGACACCCCTCACAGCCACACATTTGCAGCTGCACCACAGAGAGTACCCTGGAATTCGCCACGCTCTTTATTCTAGAAACGGAACCACACTGTTGCTGTTGGTTTTATTTCTCATAGATGTGGCCTTGGAAGTTTATCTCATGTGACATCTTGTCATTAAGAAGAAAAAGATAGAGGATTAGAGTGAAGAGAGAGAAAGACATTTCTCGGTGCTCTTTATCGTACAGTGTACTCAATGTAGTTGGAGATAAAGAAGCAGGTTATCAATCAGACCTTAAATGCCTTTGCAGCCAGATGTTTCAAAGCAGCAGAGGGAAGGAAACGCTTTCAATCATGAAAGGGGAACAGGTAAGCCTCGGTTGTACGCGTGTCCCCTCCACTCCCCAAACTCACTCACACACACTTCTCTCTCCTCCCCCAGTGTATAATTTCCACTGCTGTTAATAGCAGCCATATAGAGCCCAGGTCATAATGAAAGACCCCCCAGGGGCCAGGGCAGGGACTAATAACCCTCTAAATAAGTCCCTTATAGTGTTGAAAGGCGCGGCCTCTTTATACGGCAAGTGTATATGTGCTGTAAAGTCTTTCCCAGCCTACTACTGTAATTTTATGGCCTTGTTTTATCCTTTACTTTAAAAGCTTGTCAGAGAAATTGAGAAGGAAGTCAGAGAGGATGTCTATGGATCAAAGTGCTACAGGCCTTCCAGTCTGAGGCTCTGAAACGTATACAAAATTCATCAAAATCCAATAAATATCTTAGATGTTTTATCCTTTAAGAGTTGTGTTTTTACAATTCATGGCTTCATATTAAGGACGGTTTAAACGATAAAGAGTCGTCAGTAATTACTGTATGTCATACAATAAAATAGTTGTAAGAAGAAATTCAGGATATTTAAACTGTACTTACAAAAACTTAAAGCAGATATTGTACATTGTGTGTTTGCGTGTGACTGGCTGCTATAGAACTCTTCAAATAGAAAACTGAAGAGAAGATAGATTTATTTAAATAATTATTAACACTATATTTAAAAATGTATGTAATATCCTCTTAATCTAAAAAGGATAATTCGTTTCAGGTCAAATATGAAAAGGGTGCATTGTATTATTGAATGTTTAAGATTTCAATGGTGTGCTTTATACACCACACTACTGACATAATAATGAAAACCATAACAAATTGCACACTAAAATATTTCTTATTGCATTTATAAATATAGAAGTCTATGAAAAATAACATTAAAAAAATACAGACAACATTGCAAATACAATATTGCCTTGAAATGCATAATGTTTGTAAAGCAGGACAACATTAAATTGGGTAGTGTGATCTCATTAGACATATTGCTATGGTTGCAATGGTTTTCCACAGTTAGCTCATAAAGACACTTCATCGCGTGCTGCAGTCTGTCAGTGCAGGGCAGGGTGGTTCATCCACAGCTAATGTTACAGCTGAGTCAGAGGGTGGGGTGGAACAAGCTTTCACCCCCACCCTCTGACTCTTCACTAATTTACACTGAACAGATCTACAAGATAGACAACTTTGTTTTTCTTTTGAAACAGCTACATGTGGGTACCATATCAACAGCTGTAGACAAGATTTAACAAATCATATTTTTATTAAATTGTCAAAAATATTTTTTTATGTTTTCATACAATTCACATTTCAAATATACATTTTTCATCAATTTTACAATTTTGTTAAGATTTCCGTGCTTTTATAATTTATTTAACGTACAAGTACTAGTTTTTGGTTAAATTATGTTTCAGTGTAGTCACCAAGCTGCTAGGAATACAAGTTTGATGGGAATAAATATGAATAACTTTTCCAGGGTGTCCGCGGGGTCTTAAAAAGTATTAAAAGTTGATAAATCAATTTAGCGAAAATTAAGGCTATTAAAAAGTATTAAACGGCATTTTCCAAGGTATTACATTTTGTAGCTTGTTTTCAATAAGTATATCAATTGTCCAAAGAGGTTGTATTCTAAGTCTGCCTGAATGTAATCATTGCGTAGGTGTGTAGTGTGATTCTGTATAGTTTATTTATGGCATCCCGTTGGATTTGACGTCATCTGAACAGGACATCGCGCGCTCATGCTTGATGGTCCGTTTACGCCGGTTGTTAAACAACATCGTTATGGGGAAATGCAAGTTTGCGTCCAAATGGTTGGAAGATAAGGAGGAAGGACAATCAATACTGTATATAGTAAATGTGAGGTAAAGTGTGTCGCCAATGTAACCGGTTAGAACTCGAAGTGGCGATGAGGTCTTACAATGTATGGAAAGGGTCTTAAAAAATGTCTTAAAAGGTATTACATTTGACTTCAGGATTCCTGCATATATATACCCTGTTTTCCTATTTTTATTTGGTCTTAAAATGTTCTAATTTGAAAGCAACTCAGCCTCAAAATATTTATAAATGACTAACTAAAAACCCTATAAAATGTTAAATACTACAAAATAAAAATGTAAAAAACCCAAACCCTGTTTTTCTTAACAGTAGTTACAGACCTAGTAAGAAATGAATCATTTTAAGAGCAGTTTGAAAATATATGTAAATACTTTTTTCATTAGATAACAAATGAGTGTAAAAAGTGCCCCTTAGACTTGAATTTGAGGCAAATAATTGTGAAAAAAACCTGTGAAATTATAGTACATTTTAAAAATATCTACACTAAACTTTACAGAGGTCAACAGTATTTCATCAAGAGGTCTTTGAGCCACAGCCTTACTAAACTAACATGATCATACATGGTTTATTATAATAATAATAATAATAATAATAATAATAATAATAATAATTTCAATTTTTATAGCGCCTTTCAAGAGACCCAAGGACGCTTTACAATGGGAAACAAGACAATATAAATAATAATAGTCACACAGATACACAGGTTTGAAAAAGAACAGGTTGCTGGGTACTGCATTCTAGCTGAGGCCAAAGGCCTGAGTGAACAGATGGTGTTTGAGTTGTTTTATAATATATATGTTATAGTTGCATTCAGATGTTTTTGTTTTCGCTTGTTTTGATGGTGATAAAGAGGTCCCATTGGACTGAAACTCTGAAATAACACAGCAGCGTAAAAAAGTCAAACGTCAGCAGAACTACAGTGTGTGGAGGAGGGGAGCCGAGTGTGAAACCTAAAATAAGTCCCCTCCCTGACCAGCAGGCTGTGCTGTAGCAACATCACTCCTCCACCTCTGCACTTCTCCTCACTGACAGCCAGGCCTCTATTTTTTTATTTAAAGTTTTATATTTTTCGGCGTAGATTTAATAATTCTGCCTCTGCCGGATTTCCACAGAGAGTAAGAAGGAAACGGTAAGTGTAGGGTTGAGCTCAAGTGAAAATGTCCTTGTCGGGGTGTTTTTCATGAGTTTGGTGTATGCAGTCGGGTGTGCCCATTACCAAGACCATCAACACCACCACCACCACCACCACCACCACTGCCCCGGTCAACATCCTCTGCCTGCAATTCATTACAGCCTTTCTACCCCATGTTCCATTACGGAGCGAAACAGAAAAACAAGAGATGCATGAAAACGATTGACAAAACCACACTTTCCGTCCTCTGACAAAGCTTGTTTTTCTTTCTGCGGTCCAACTGTGTTGAGGTTTTTTTGTGCCGGGCTTTGTGCTTTGGTCGAGCTGTGAACAATAGTTGTGGAGTGCCTGTTCCAAAACAGTTGATAACAGTTTGGTTTGAGATAAAAACTGTGAGCAGGAACTTTTATCTTTGAATATAAGAGCTATCTTGGTTGGAGCAAAGGGCTGATCAAAAGCAACGAGTGTGTGTGTGCAAATGTGTGCTGGTGAACTTGCAAGTTGGTGTGTCACACTAGTGTCTACAACATTTTCTGTAGGTCTAATCCCTCACTATCTCTCTCTTTTTCTCGCACCTTGTGTCTGTGTCTTTCCATTTGCCCTGGCCTCAGCACCAGTCCTTGCAGTTGTCAGTTTCAGGAAATGCACTGCGCTATGTTGGGAAGTGAGGTATCAGCCTCTGAGCCAGCTTTTTTTTCGTTCTTTTTTTTGTTATAATTTTTATCGTCTGCTTACGGGAAGCAGGGCTCCTTGCTGCACACATGACTGTTCACTCAGCCCTCTTTGCTGGGATTGTAAGCAGAGTGTCACACACACAGCTGGATTAATAAATAGCTTTTTAAATGAATGGATAGCAGGGTGGATCAATGCAGCCCTGTGACCCCCTGCCTTCTTGTTACTGAGTGTGTGTGTGTGTGTGTGTGCATGCATGTAAGCCCTATCACACACACATAGTTTTACACACACAGCGTAAAGTGTACTCCCCTCTCAGTAATCCAAATGCATTTACACTTTGTTTGACTTGTGATTGCTAGAGGGGGCCATATTGTTACTGCTGAGTGACAATCCACCACACACACACACACACACACACACACACACACACACACACACACACACACACACACACAACCCGAACACATTCTTAACTCCCCCAAACTGTGTATCACATTAAAAGCCTGCAGAGCCAGCCTCACATGATCTGCAGAGCAGCGCTGCAGAAGTGTGTGCAGAAAAGCAACAAAAACAAAGCCGTATGCTTTTGGCCGGGGGCTTGAGTGTGATGTATGAGCAGGGTGTGTGTGTGTGTGTGTGTGTGTGTGTTCGTGTGTAGGAGTGGGGAGAGCTGCTTGAGTCCAAACAGGATATTGTAGTACACGGGAGCACAAATTCTTCCTGCGGCAGTTTGGCTCTGTGAGTTCAGGACAGACGCGACGACAAGCAGGCAGCACCCCCTACGTTGTCGCACGCACGCACGCACGCACGCACACACACACACTTGATTTCCTAGCCTCCTATCAGATAACTGGCTCAATAGCTTGGCTCCCTTTCTACGAGGGGCACAATATTATTGGACTTAGTGACAGTTTCATGAGTAGAGAGCAAGGTCCAGAAACAGATTGAAAGGGGGGACAACCTTGACGAAAATAATCATATGTGGCAAATCATTTACACTACACTTATTATTCCAAACACCATATTTGATTGTATGTTCTTGAAAAACTAAATTCAACGTTGTGGACACGATTATTTTCTACCTGTTAAATCTTGACCTTGGCATGGAGTTAATAACACATTGGACTTTCAATAATTTGACTCACTGCAATTTGACTTGACTGATCAATCTATCATTCCATAGAAACCATTTTCCAAACAAATGTGTAAAAAGTCAAAGAAAGAAAACGTTAACGGATGTGTTGTGTGAAGATTAGATTCAGTGCTGTGTACTAAAATAACCTTGCAGCTCTCAGCTCTTGGTAGTGTTTAAACAAAAACTGACTGTGATGCATTTCTTCACACTTATTCTAAATATCCCTTCACTCTCTCCTTCACGTTGTCATTTGTGCACAAACTCCAGATTACAGTGGAGGGGAGGTGGGGGTGGAGCAGATTCACCTCGTGTTTGAAGCTTGGAGAGGAAGAGGAGGGCCAGAGGAGCGCAGTGTGTGTTGGTGTAAGCAGGGGTTCCTCTCACAGGGCTGTCAGGAGCATTAAAACAAGCTGTTTGTCAAGTGCCAGCAGCCATCCACTTGCTCCATCCTGGGTGCTTCATCCGGAACACGCCGGAGGCAGAGCGGCTGAGGGTGTGTGTGTATTTCTGTCTCCTTATCCAGATAAATAGTACAAACGGGCAGATATGGATAGTGAGATTCACAGACACGTTTCTGTGCTCTTATCGAGAACACACCGTAAAAAAACTGCAGATTTTGTTTATAAACACTGAAACAATTTTTGCAGAATGTGAGTCAAGGTTCACTAAACTATTATTTTTGGATAAAGACCAACATCTCCTATTTTGCTCCATTCCCCCGTGTTTCAGTCTGTTTATTGGTAGCTCTATAAAACATTGTTTGGACAAGAAAGCACATATTTTTATTTGAAAAATGTTTTATTAGTAAATATGACTCTATGAGCTCCAAGTTTCCATCATGTTTGAGCCATTTGGTCATTTGTGTGCTAAGACATCTAAATCCAGTCCTCATTATTGTGTTTCCTAACAACAATTATTTTGTATTGATACAAAAGCACCATAATCTTTTTGTGTTTCCAACAAAACTGTTTATAAAACAATCAGAAAGAGAGTTTTCAATCACAGTTTTGGGGGGAAAAAATGGCAAAATAAATTGAATGTATCTAATGTTGCATGCACACTATGGGAACGGCTAAATGTTCCCACAATCTTAAATTCATATCCACTTTGTTGGGCTTGTGCAGGTTTTATGTTTAAGTTATCAATACTGAAGTGCATGCAAAGCCTTAAAGTGTAAATTAGGACATGGATATATATTTTTATTTAAAATGCATTTAACATTTGTAGTGCATTTAACAACAGGGCTTCACTCTTAAAGCCCACTTAAAATAGCCCATGACCTTTTTTCTTTTAGTCTTAGGTCATTCCTCATGTGTGCTTACTTAATTGCCAAGGTTATGACTGATGAAAGGTGAACCCATCCCTCTGCCTTAGCTGAGAGTAGATTCATACTAACCCCCAAGCAGGGAAAAGCAATAGGAAGCCAAAGCAATAAAAGGCTCTGACATTGATGGGCCTGTTTCCCAAACACTTAGGACCTTAAGTCGTCTCCTCTCAAGTCTGGCTCGAGGGGCCGGGGCTCCACTTCTTATTGCTCTGTCTGACCAGAGTCGCCATGTCCCAGAGAGGGTCGACTTTTAGTCTTGGCCCCTTAGTTCCTGTCTGTCTTTATGTCTGCCTCTGCCACTGAACATGCTTCAGGTCTCCGAGTGGTAGTGGGGTAAGTGGGTGAGGAATTTCTGTGTGTGTCGAAGGCCTTCAGCAAATAGCTCTCACAGTGTGAAAGCAAATAAAGGGACCTGTTCTCTTGTGCAAAAGAACCACTGCGTCTGACAGTCTACTGACGAGACAGCAGTGCAAAAAAAAAGGGGAAGACTGGTGACAATAACCAGAAAATGAAGTATATTTAAAAACTGTTTATTTTTTAAATGTACGGTAAAAGAACCACATGACGGGAAAACAAAGCAGAAATGAGAACAAGTTGTTTTCCTTTCTTTGAATTCTGTGAACCATGTACAGAGTTACAGGCATCATGCAGAAACATGGAGGGTAGCATTACAGACATAATCATTTCAGCATAAGAGAAATCACTTAATGGTTTTATTTCCATGTTACTTTGAGAGAGATTAAAAGCCAACACAACCTCCAACAACTTCTTTACCCCCTCCGGCCGTCCATTTGGCTTCGCTGACTGGATTAGGTTCATGCACAAGGCCCCTACTCATGCCAGTGGATTGCTTATGACAGGCCCTTATGCAGACACCTTGACTGCCATGAGCAATTACTTTAAATACACAGGAGAGGGCTGACCTGTGGGGGGGCAGAGAGACAGAGGGAGAGAGGCACTTAGAGAGGGAGAGGTGAAATGCTCGGAAAAAGAAACACCCCATGGCTAATTCTAGATTATGTAAAATTCTGTTTTTCTTTTCCTGAGATACACTTAAAACCAATGTATGAGTCATGAGTGAAAGGTAAATACTTGGAAGTTAAGTGGCGTTTTTTTTTTTTATTTCTTTCGTCCTTTGTGAAATCTTTAGCTGTCATTTTTTAATCAGATAGCACTCGTATCGCATTCATGCAACTCAATCCTTTTTGTCTCCCTATGGTTCTTACGACCTGTTGCGTGAGCATAACCATAATCCATCCATGTGTCTGTTTGCTGCTACAGTTCAGATAGACTTACCTGTCTGTGCGCCTGACGGTGTCAGATCTGACAGCAGTACTGATCCCCCCCCTCCACCCTCCTGCAGCCCAGTGTGTCGATCAGGTTTCATACAGATCTGGACTAGCTCTGTTACACTACAGGCCTTGTCCCCGCTGCTATGTTTTTGCTGGCTCTGCTCTGTTTCACCTAAAATTAGGGAGGGTCCTCAGACACTGACTGGGCACAACGAGTGCAAAGAGTTCATAAGGGTTGTTGATGTTGAAGTATAGTTTGCAATGTATATGAAAGAGCAGGCCATGTTTCTCACAGGGTTGCGGTGTGTTGAAGTATTGATACCACATCACTTATCCTACTGTGGTCGTAATGTTTAGGAAAATAGAGAATCTCTGTGTAGGGAGAAATCCATTATTTTACTCTTTATTTAAAACATTGTGCAGTCCTCACCACTGCTGTATGTTTAGAGAAGAGATATTGAGCTCAGACCTTATCCTTTTTTCTACTAATTACATTGTACTCCTGTTAGTTTATTGTTGAGAAGAATATGGCAAAACCTGTTTTGAAGAGAAAATGTAGGCGCAAATTCTCTTTTGTAAATATGCATCACAGTTACAGACTGACTTAAGGGTGCAGCTTTGACATATTGTGCTAAGTTTTGTATTTCCAAATGTTGTAAGGGTACTCAGTTACATTATAAGCTTAAAATAAAGTGGCTAAACTGTTTGCTTGTTTGTTTGTTTTATACATGTCTGATTGTCTGACTACTCATCCCTTGTCTCCAGACCTTGTTCTGTGTCCACATATCTGCTATTACTTTACAATCTTGACTGAACGAATAGAAATCATTGCCAAATAAAAACAGATGTGAAAAAAGCATGCAGTTCACCAGAATTTACTTTAATTTGGTTGAGGGTAGGAGTTTTATTTGTCTTGCATGTGAGTCAGGGTTTGCTATATCTAGTGCGTGGACAGCACTATAGAAAACTGTTGATGACAGTGTAAGATCGGCAAGAGAATGAAGAAGTGGTGAAGGCCAGAGTTTGTGTGAGGTGAACCAAAGCTTTTGCACACTTTACTTCTCTCTCAGCAAAACATTTTTTTTTAACTCCCTCTCTGTCGTCTCTTCTTCTCTTGACACACACACACACACACACAGGGTGTAATGACGCGAAGTGTGTAGAGCTGCTGAGCTGTTCCACATGTGTAGGGTGCGTCAGATCAAATTAGGCCTCGTTGACAAAGGGCCTTTTACACACAGGTGGATGATGGGGGAGCGGGGGCTGCAGTCAGTTAGCCAGTTAGTGCTAAAACTAGTCGGTCAGCAAACCAGTCGGTAAGTTGATCAGTCAACCTGCCACTCAGACCGCAACTGCAGCTGCGCCATGTGTGATGTTTGGATCAGTGGAGTTCGACTTGACAGCTTTTCTTTTCTCCCAAATGGCGATTCCCAAGAATGCTAAGATGTGGATTCCTGTTTTTTCTTAACATCGTCTCACTACCATCATTATCACCCTTTTGGAAGTCCTGGACCCTTCACTCTATAGTACTTCTTTGAAACTCAGCCTTCTGGATAGCTATTTTTAGAATATATCAACATGTTTGGACTTGACTCACGCTGTTAACCCCGTCAAATCACTAACCAACCAAAACCACAGCAGCATCTCATCTAGCTGCATTTGTAGCAGCAATTTCCTAATATTTGAGACGCTGTTTACTTATGTTTTCTCCATTATATTTTTTCTCCAAGTTGTCACTTTTCATAATGTGACCATAAACCCACCTATGGCACACACGCATAGACGCTCACACACACTCACACACACCCAGCAACCCCCTAGGTGCCGGGGTAACCATAATGCAGCTGCGGCAGTGCAGGCTGAGTTATTACGTTTAATCCGTCTAATTGTTGAGTTTCATAGAATAGGACCCAGTCTGCCTTGGAACTAATTCTGTCTGGGCATTCTATTTAATTCGCCACACTGGGCCCTAAGCTCTTCTAAAGGCAAGCTGCCCCCTCCACCCCACCCTTTAAGAATATAAACCCCTTATCTTCTCCTCTCCCTCCCTCTCTTGCATGGCAGAACACTGGGTGACTTGTGCTGGAGAGTGATTTCTCAACAGTCCATAAAACATTCTTCTGACATTTTGGACATCCACTCTAATGAGGCAGGATAATGGGAGCAGAGCTATCATGAGCAGCAAAAAAAGGCCCAGCCTTGCCAGGAGACATTTTTTAAACAACAACAATAATATGCAAGTCGCATGAAGACATAGGGCAAGGCATGAAATGAATGGAAATTGAGATGCACGTCTTGGATGGCTAAAGAGAAGCGTATTGACAGCGTCACGTGCACAGCCCAAATCGCACAAATACCCGTGTTGTAATACAAAAGGCTTCTAAAAATAAATCCAGTCTGAAACCCAGTGGCGGATGTTGCATGTGTGCATGGACGTGTGTGCTCCAGCTGGTGTTTAATTGTTGCCACTGTACAAATAAAACAATGAACTCAGCGTAGCTTAGCTGGCGTGCTTGCAGTCCCACCCAAAAACAATGCTTTAACTGCTCAGATTGGTGGGGGGTTGATTGGTTGGATGGTTGGTTGCGTGGCTGAACGGCGATAATCCGCACTTGCAAATCCCATGCGTTTAGTCAAATTATTCCAGGCCCTAAGGCTCCCATTGTGGCCGCTGGCTGGTGCGCTGCTGTCTGAGCCCCCCACAGGGAAAACAATGCCACCATTCAAGGCCACTCGCTGCTACCGATGGGCAATTTCAGGTGTGAATTGGCTGTGTAGCCAGTGGCTTATATTAAATGACCTGAGACGTGACCTCGGAAGGTAAGAGAGGATAGAGAGGGAGGGGAGAGAAGGAAAGAAACAGAGTAGGCATTTGGAAAATAAAGAGTTTTGGGAGAGAGGGGGCAGCACTGCAGTCGCTTGTCATCTTTTTGCTCTGATCGTCTTAAAAACTGAAAAGAACTGCTTTATTTTGGGATGAAGAATGAGAGGCAGAATATGTGAGAATGATCTTTGTCCTGATATCTTCTTTTCCCCTCCACTCCATTCCTGCTAAACCTCTCTCCCGACTGCCCTCCTTCCCCCCAATAATGTGCTTTTAATCATATCTCCTTGGCTGGCTTGCTTGCGTGGGTGAGTGCAGCGTCCAGGCCCTTTGATGGGAATCTGCGATGCGCCCAAAAGTCTTTTGAAGTGGCCGGCCGGGGAGCTACAGGGGGGCTAGCTATGGGGCCGGGAGCTTTGATGTGCCAGGGTCTGGAGAGGCCGGCTGCACGCTGCCCTGCACCGATCTGTCAGTAGCACAGCTGCACGGCTCACTGGGGAGCCCCTTCCTCAGACCCTGACTGACTGTTGGCTGGCTGACATACTCACCTAGTTGACTGTACACACTATGATCTGTACCTGCAGAAATAAGCGCCAGCACTAGGAAAGCGTTAACTTTAGTTGGAGTTCTTGCAGAATGTGAATTGTTTTTTTCTGTTGACACTTTGGGCCAGCATCCTACATCCTGTGAATATGTTGTTTTGTGTTTTAATATCCCCAGAGTTCATATTAATCCAAGCTCTGAAGAGTGGTGTTTCACTTTTTCTTTGCTTCTTCTGCTATTCCCTTTTATTTTTGTCAAGCAGCTCACGAGAAACAATACGCAGTGGACGGCAGTTTTCTGCTCAAAGTCTATGTAAATGTGCCATTGGGAATTTTTCAGTTTGCCTATTGCCAAATGGAATCTGTTTTCTCTGCAGCTGCACGAAACCATTAAAAAGAGACCATGTGTTCTAACCTGTTAGGTTTCAGTCGAGCTCAACCTTGGCTCAACTCTCCACCTGGAAAGGAGAGCAGTTTCCAAAGCCGGAGCTATTGACACTTAGCTCACTGCACGGCTTTTCTCTCCTTGAGAAGGAGGATGCATTAATTGCCTGACTGCAATTGAGAACATTATGATGGCACAGATATGTCTTTTATATGCATCACTGTCCCACATGTGTTTTTAATGGTTTATTTCAATTGTCCATATTATTGCATGTAATAAAGAGCGTTATGATGGATGATACAAAGGGTACAGCCTGTAATGGCTTCCAGTTACTCTTGCTCATGGTTAAATATAGTTTGACTCTTCCAGATGCTTCACAGTACATTTTTGCATTAACTGTGAATAGTAGAATTATCCATATATCATCGTAATGAAGCAGTACTGTCCACTATGTTTGGTTTAGTTCACAGATGAAGCCATCGCAGAGGATTAGCATTCATTCAGCAGTGAGTTTAATTTAACTCCTGCTCCAGCCTTTAGAGGAATTGTTAGGGAAACTCTAATTTCTTTCCCATTTTTCAGTAGTCAGAAAATACAGCAAGAAGAAATTCATGCTTAATCAGTGTTTTAACACTTACACATGTTCACACCTGTAGAATAACTGTACAGTGTGTCCTGTTCTGTAAGCAACTGCACATTTCCTTTGGATTAGCTGGGGACTGTGTAACGTCACAGTAGTTGCTGAGGTAGCACCCAGCGTTTATTTTAACTTTTTCATTCAGGTTTTCTGAGACAGTCTAAAATAGCTGCCAGCAAAACCAGTGGCCATAGCTTCTGAGTGACATTTGTTAAAAGACAGAAGTGATTTAGCAACTTCTGTTATGGAATATGGGCAGAAGAGTAGATAAATGATGAAAGATAATGCGAGTCTGGAAGAGTAATTTATTTCTGACGGATTAGTTGACTGTAATGAACTTGACGATCGTGAATCGCTCTCCAACGGTGGTTTGTTTGTTGACATTACCTCTGGAGCCTTCCCTCTGGAGGAAGGATGATCCTCAGTTAACCTCAGCTTCATTGAACATCAGTCAGATTTATGGCTCCCCTCCTTGAACCTGTGGCAGCACTTCTCTGCCACAGAACAACAGACAGACACTAAACAGGCATGACTGCTAACAGTCACCCATTTTAGCCCCAATCTGTCAGCTTCTGGGATTATGAAATGAATGAAATGCTGTGTGCTGATTTTTAGATTATTTATTAGTTAGGTTCCAAATCATGTTTAATTGCTTGTTGCTCTTTTATTTCTCCCTTAGCTAGCTTTAAGGTCCGAAAAACCATCTAATCTTTCACTGTCTGACAGTATCATTTATATTCTGCTCTGTGTTAAAGCTATATGATGTTGACACAAGACTCTGTGTTTTTTCTGGCTGAACCATTCCATCAGTGGGACATTTCCTCATACACATTTTCCCAAAATTCAACATGGCATATTTGGTATCTTTGTAAAATGTGCAGTCTCCTCTCAAATTTGAACTTGTGTGAATTACAACAATGTGTGGCTCTGCAGCAGAGTTTATAAGGACCAGTAAGTTTAAGAGTTTCCACAACTCTCTCAACCATATTGGTTGGAGGAGAACTGCATACTCAGGGATTAATAAAACATATGTCTTTCTTTCTTTCAGTGTAATATACACTCACTAGATTCACCCAACTTCATCTAATCTTGCCTCAGATCTGAACAAAGTGTTCTGGCACCGCTCTGACTCATTTCAGGCTAAGGGCAGAATTTGAAATATAGACACTTCTCTTCATAATGGGCGGTGCAGACTCTCTTCTTTTAGTGCTATAGGTTCATCAGATGCCCTCACCATGACCTGAAAGTGCAAACCCACTATCTTCAACACATCTGCGCCTGGTTAAATGAAGGTTGTATTTTAGGCCTATTATAGTCAAGGAGACAACGCAGCCTGACTGCTGGTTTGACCACTCACCCCTATCTGACTTGCACATGCGGTCAGTCTCTATGGCAACATGCTGAAAAGACTGCTTCCTGAAACTTTGTTGTGTTTGGGGCTTGGCAGGGCATTGTAACCTAGATATTATTTTTAGTCCGTCAGCTAAGGCCTAGTGTGTGTTGATTTAGGATGTGAGATGACTGCTTCACACAACCCCCTGAGTACACACACTCACAGACGTGCAGGGCCTGACAATATCAGAGCTTTGACTTTGCAATGCAGTGCAAAACACTTATTGATATTTTTGCATCTCTGAAAGACATCTGTCAGCCCATCTCAGGTCATTGAAGTCATCGCTCACAGTGAGGGTATGTGCAAGCTCTCTGTTTCTCTGTCGGTCAGCTGTGTAGTCCCACACCCATCTGTGGTCTTTTATTGCTTTGCTCTCTCTCTCTCACTCTTTCTCTGAGTCTCTCTCTCTCTCCGGGCAGGCGGTAATAAAGGTCTGACAGGCAGAGCGTGAAGGTCATGGTTATTAGATGGTAAAGGCGAGAGCCACAGCTGGGCTGGGCAGGCCTCCTCTCTGGCAAAAGTGATTAGTTGTGTGCATTAGGACAGGGGGGGCTTTTATTTGACAACATTTTTTTTCTTTCCTTACGGCCACCTGGTTTGGTGAGGGAAAAGCCCCAGGGTCTTTTGATAAAGTGCGAGGTGTGAGTGAGAAGGAGGGGTGGTGATTATGAGCAAGCCAACAAGTTGAAATACTGTCCAAGTGGTGTGTGTGTCTGTGTGTGTGTACGTGTGTGTACGTGTGTGTACGTGTGTGTACGTGTGTGTGAGCTCGTCTGACAGCCCCTTAGGCTTTCACACCTGCTGCTTCTTCAGCTCTTATTTGAGCTTCTGTGGCCAAACTGTGACACATGCAGACACATACGCACTTCAATTCCTGTTTGATGAGATGTCGGCTTTATAAGACCTGGGATAGTATTAAGGGACTCAGATATCTTAAACAATACCAAAACATATTTTAAGTTTCACTTCAGTTAGGGAAGTTAGTTTCCCTGACAACACAGTTTTTAAGTACATTTTTTAAACAAAACAACAGTCATAATATTTTAGTATAGCTTAAATTGTTTCCTTCAAACCATGATGGCACTGTGAAAATATCCCACCTGCTTAGCACTTTTTTTTTCACTGGCAATAACAAAACACCACTGGTTTACATTTATGCGAAAGTATAAAGCAGAGTTTGATGTTTGCCTATCAGCATACTGCTTATAGTTAATTGCTAATCATAGCATGCAAATGCAATTTGACCTAACTTTTACAAAATAAATGTAGGTTTTGCAAACTTAGAGGTTGGTGCATTGTAATATCCAACAGCCTCGATAAAGCGTTTTTTTTTGCATATTTAAAATACACTCTTGTGGTTGCAGATGATATTTGCTTAAATTTGAGGCCCTGACTTTAACATACCAGCGAACCTAGAAGGCACGTCTTCATATTATGAACATATTATGAACTGTAATATATTAAGTATGAAATCAATATTATGCAGTTGCATTTGTGAAATACATGTAAGTCATGGATGGATCAAATCTAAGTATGTGCTGCAGGAGTGCAAATTGTATGTGAATACAGCATCGTCCCTTCTGGTGTGGATTTAAATAATGTACACCGTTTGGATGTAGGTGGGGTCAACTTTTCCAGGCCATTTGAGCTTGAGCAATCGAACAAGGAACAATCACCAGTGTGTTGAAAATCCATCATAATATCAGGTTGTAGCTCCACCTGAACATTTTAAAACCTCTGTCTTCAGGTTTTTGGAACGGACTTTCTTGTTGATTTATCACAAAGCAAAACAATAGCTATAATGTGATACCCTTATAAGTGGCCTTCACTTGGGAGCCAAGCACAGAGAATCAAACTGAAATGCAATAAGTATAAATGGTTTGTCTTATGTCCTCTTTTTATCAAAAATATTGTCTTTGGGTGACATCCAACTTTTCTCATGGTCGCTGCCAAAATCGGACTCTTCCAAACCTCAAGTATTCTCAAGTGGGCATAGAGCTGTTTTGGAAAAATAGAGCAGAGACAGAGCAAAGTGGAGTAGCTTCAAATTGCCGTGATGCATTCAGCAGAGTCTGAGTCGGCCTGCTTTTCTACCCTGTACACAAATCTTATCCTCAAAAACTCTATCATCTCCCAAAGCGTTCTAGGATGAACTCCTCTCCAACCTCATTTGCATTGATATGAAATTTGGACAAAATCTCATAAAGGGGGAGAACCCCTGGGTGATTACTGGGTCACTAGCCAACCATAAAGGAGAATCCCTACAAGCCACCGTCACAGCCAAGAAAAGAAACACGGCGTCGGACGAAAACAGGACTCAGACTAGGACTCATTGTGTCTGCTATCTGTCGCTACACAA
The DNA here is from genome assembly GCA_031216635.1 of Dissostichus eleginoides. Classification (NCBI taxonomy): domain Eukaryota; kingdom Metazoa; phylum Chordata; class Actinopteri; order Perciformes; family Nototheniidae; genus Dissostichus; species Dissostichus eleginoides. The sequence goes on along the minus strand of CM062273.1, from coordinate 12,654,597 downwards.
TGAGCCGTCTCATTCTTTGGGACGGGTGTCAGGAGTTCAGCCTTTATCGCCATGACCCGAGTTTGACCTCGAAAGGAGGGTAGAGATGCAGCTGAAGAGGCCTTGTCGAAGCTTTGGAGACAGAAACACACAGCCCGGGGTGCTTCTATTAGGCTCATCACTCAGGGGGAGCTAGTAAAACAACAATGGCACACATTGACTCATGCAACACACATAGAGCTAAATGCACATGCTCAGAAGAAATATCTAAAACATGTCAATCCAAAGCCTTTTGCGAACGGCTTATGATGGGCAGATAGAGAGTTTAAGTAAACACCAACAGCTACATAGTAATGTGCAGCGTTACGGGCCCCCTGACAACAGCGTTTATTGTTTTGTGAAGAGAGAAGGGGTTAGGGAGAAGGTAAAGAAGCTAGGAATGACAGGGTTTCCACCATATCTGCAGCTGGAGAGCAGGTTGGGTTGGATGTTTCTGACATTCAAGGTCAGATGACATCTGAGTAGACAAACATCTGCAGCAGTGGATCAGTAATACCCTCGGGTATGTAAGGGCTGGGTGAATATGTGTACACAAGGCTTTGTTCTCATTTGATTAAACTAATACTGATTTGATACCTCATGTAACCCTTACACAATTTTAAAAGAATGCAACTTCTTGTAATAATAATGTTTAATGTCCTAACAATAATTGACCTGAATTAACTGGTAATTTTCACTTCAAATGCATAATATAGTGAACTATAGAGAAATATCACCCGACTTCTGTGTCCCTTTTTTGCCTTTTTTATTTTGCATGGTTTTGGTTTTCTGGCCCACAAAGTATGTTCTCATCAACTACACTTTTTGCAGCTTTAAAAAAATATATATAAACCCATTATACAGCGCTCCAAAAGACAGATAGACAAAGCTAGTGAGTAGCTTGTAAAAATATTGCAGCATTTAGAAGTCGGTTGGGTGTGTAAACACGGAAATGTTTGCTGTAACAACTATTTAAGGCAATAATATGTCAATTCTGAGTTTTCAACTCCATAGCCTTCCAAGTGACCAAAAGTCAAGAACTGTTTAATTAGAACCGTGTACTTTCTCTTCCAACTCTGTGTACACTCAGCACCACAAATATCATTACCAACACAGTCATCATCCTCATTACTGTCATCAATTTGACTGTCATCAATTGAACCACTATAGTTTTTGTCAGTATGAATTGCCCCGATTTTAACCTTACCCCAACATTATAGTGTTATTCTTCCATAGGCAAGAACCCCGCCACACCCAGCTCTCTCACACACACAGCTCTCACACGCACACCACACACCACACCACACACACCCCCCCACACACTCCCCCCCCACACACACACACGCACACTCACACTCATATTTGATTTCCACTGGTTTCGGAACAGATTAAACACCAGTGCTCGGGTCTGGGGTCAGCACCGCCGCTCATACTGTACAAACATTCCACATCCGTCTGAGGGCAGGGCGGACCTGCTGTCAGTCAGAGAGGGTGGAAAACATTTACAGTCACATCGTTTGGACGCCCAGTAGGAGCTTATGTCAGCTTCACCCTCACACACACAGACACACACACACACACACACACACACACACACACACACACACACCAGGGTTTCCATTAGCCGGTAATTACCGTTTTTTAGCTGGTAACATTTATTAAAAACCGGTAAATTAAAAACCTGCCGGTCAAAATGTCCGGTAATAATTAGGGATGCTCCGATCGATCGGCCGCCGGTCATTATCGGCTGATATTCACTCTTAATAGTTTGATCGGTGCTCGCTATAAAGGCCGATCAGGAGAGCTGGATCTGATCGATATGGACATAAACGCGAGTGAAGTATAACCGGACGCGAAAGAGAGATCAGATCAGCTGCTGAGTCTGACGGAGACACACAGCTCTGCATGATCACCTGAAGCCCCGCCCACTGTTTAGCGTGCTGCATGAGATACAGACGGGCTGTCAAGAAAGAGAGGGAGGGAGAGAGGAAAAGAGAGGACCCGTTTCTCCCGTGTTATTATCCAAAGTTAATGTAAACTTTTGAATAATGTACTTCATCTACTACAAGTAGTTTGTTTGAATGTAATAATTATGTTGTTTGTTGTTTGTGGAAGCGCATCATTTATTGAAAAATGAATCTGAACTTTTCGATCTGTTATGATTATAAACTGAAGCAATATAAAAATGAGCCCCATTAACTGAGTTTTAAACATCAGCATATCCGGTCATAGTCCGGTAATTACCTGCTAACGGAAACTCTGCTACGACCGGTAAGTTTCAAATTTGTCCGGTAAAATTAATTATTTCCGGACATTTCACCGGCAAGATAAAATCCTAGCGGAAACCCTGACACACACACACACACACACACACACACACTCACACACACACTCACACTCACACATATGCAGGGCCCCTGGATTTGAAGTCATATAGATAATTGTGCTGTCAGTGGTGCTGTTCTTATATCTACACATGCAAACTAATAGGCCTTCCTTTGTGATCAAGCAGATTAGTGACTGGTGTAACATTTGATGTTAAGTGAGCTGTGTCACTCCTTTGATCTGCTCCTTAGTTGAGCTACTTCTGTACCAAGCAGCCACTGCGTCAATAGGTGGCTGTTGGCAGCTGTTTTAGTTTTACACCTCACATCAGTCTCTAGTGTTTCTCTGTTTAATTCAGATTTATCTTTCCAGCGTTTTATCATTGTCTTGTTCTCTGTTATTCTTTGTATTGGTCTTTTTTTTCTTTTTCCTCCCCTTTTCACCTAACTTCACACTATGTGTGAAAAAGACTCTGTGTGTTGGATTGGTTGTGCGTGGGTTTGTTTGGGCACATCTCGCTGTTCAGTCAAAGATGAACATACGCTCATGATCTGTGATGTTAATATGTCTCTATATCTCTATATGTGTGCGTATGGTACTGTATGTATGTCAGCCAGCTGTGGAGGTAAGCAGGTTACAACACCTTTGCAGACTTTTTCTTACACAGGAAATAGATAACTTTGATGGGGGTGTACCGGCATCAAAAAGAAAAAGCCACATAAAAGAAGCTTTGTTCTGCCAGTTGTACCTTTTTATCCGTCGGTAAAAATATGATTTTACAAATTGTTTAATTCCCATGATTTGGGTAAACCTCATGCTAAATGGTACCTTAATAGACTTGATATGATTCATGTCTGTGAAAAATGCAAGGCTCTAGTAGCAGTCGCAAAAGATGGTTTAATTTGTACCTGTTCTGGTTCTTCTTTGCCCTGCCGTGCACTGTACGTGTGGCTGGATATGTATTGTTTTGACAATGATATCGTGTTCATTGCATTCCCTGTTGACACAACAGCCGTGCACCCCTCCATCACACTCCAGCTCTTGTCTCTTAGTGTAAAGTCGGGAGAGGAAAACCAACACACAGTCCTAACTCTGCCAATCCACTCCCCTCCTCTCGTATCGTCGTCGCTAGGCAGCACTTTTTTTTCGGCAACCTCTTTCTCTTCCTCTTTTCGTGCATCTGAAAGGGGTCAATGCCTCTGCATGATGGAACCACGGGGCTAAAAGTCTTTGGGCAAGACACTGGAGGAGTCCACTACTAATTGCTCTCAGCGAATCCCTAACCATTGTCCTCTGCTGGGTTTCAATTTGAATTTGAATGGAGGTAGCTAGCTGGTGCTGAGAGTGTAAGGTACACAAATGACTGTCACTGGGAATGGATAGCAGCGCTACAGGGATTGTGAACTTGTCCCCTAAATAAGCACTGTTGGCTTTTTGGCTCTGCATAAGTTACGGTGAGTTTGCACTAGCATAAGCGCCATATTGATGTACGCTTGGCTGAAGTAGTATTGGGATTGAATGGAAGATGTTTTGGTTTGGACATTTTGTCAAGAGGATTTTCTTTTGGCTTTTGTGGAGAGGTGTTAAGTTGTTCCCTTTTGCAGCATCACGGTACATCATTAGACACATTAATCATTAAGAATGAGAAAAAATGAGTAGCCCAAAGCTGTCCCATTTGCCGTTCATACTACTTTATCCTCAGTGCTGTTTCCCTTTATCTTCACCTACGACTGCGGGGCCACTGTAAGACAAGTTCAAGTTCCCTCTTCAATGCAAAAGCTAAGTCAATACATCCAAAAGAAAGATGGAAAGACAGTGAGACAGACTGACCAGGGCTGCCCCGACAGACAGACAGACAGCTGAACAAATTGCCAGACCTCCCCCTCCCTGCAGTTCACTTGTTCCTTCTCTATAGAGACGAGGGTCCTGGTCCGTGTCCCCCTCTTCTCCTGCCCCACTAGTGGTTAATTGAGCCCCTGCCAGGCCTCGCCCCTTTATTGCCTCCATTTGTCAAAGCCTGCGGGCCTGAATGGTGCCAGAGACCTTATACAAATGAAGAGCCTCCTCGCCTCTCCATCCCTCCATCTCTTTAACGCTCTCTCCATCCCAGAGAGCAAACAGGTCTGACCCAGGGCAGCTCAGGGCAAACAGTGGCCTAACAAAGGCAGTGGCTCAACCAGGGGGTGTGGCTGATGTTCTCTTCCAAGGTCGGTGGGGATAAAAAGTTATGAGCTTACCTTGTGGCACCCACATCTTCTGCTCCCCAAAAACTGACCCGAAAAGCGGCAGATTGAAACACGTGCATCATGGTTTTGTTGTGGATTAGTCCAGCCCCCGTAGACCTCAGAGTGGGAGACAGGTGTACAGTGGGAGGTATTGTATGGCACCAGAGTCTGTCCAGTGTGAGGCTGTCATCAGCACATGTGCTGCTGCCATCCCGCGGTCTGCATACTGCAGATAAGAGCAGCCATTCAGCCAAGAAGCCATTCACTATAGTCATCTTTGTTTGCCTAGGCCAGAGACAGACCCGTAACGTACAGAGAAAGACATTGGAGGGGGCAGGCACTCTCACAGGCAGAACAAAATACAACGAATAATGACAGAGTGAAGGAAACGGAGAAAGAAAGAGAGTCGGTGCGGTGCCATATGGAAACGAAGAACACAGGAGACTGTTTGTCTGTGGTACGTGTGTCGGCTGCCACACGTACCATATCAGATTAACGCATAATTACAATTACAATTGAAGTCTGACCAAGCTTTTATAAAGCCAGGCTGTGGCTCTCTACTTCTTTGTGGATTTTGTCCTCGTCATAGTGTCAATTACTGTCTAAAGTGCCTCTTTACTCATTTATGACCCAAATCCTACTGTTTTGGTGTCAGGATGACTTTCAAGCATACAGTATCGGCACATTTTTCGCCTTAAAAGCACCCCTTATTTTCGGTAAAACTTCATAGTCTGCTATGTACAAGGTCATCTCATTGCGATTCAGGTTTCTCAACTCGGAAAACTGCGAAATACATTTTTAGGGGTTGAAGAAAACATAGTATACATTTTAGGGCTAATGGCATACTAAGGACAAGGGACACATACGTACTGGTGAAATAAGATGTTCAAATGTAATCAACAACACATGATGATAATGTTTACTTTTTTACGTCTACGTCATGTAGGGTAGAACAATGTATTGGCCAACATAACAACAAATACTAATAGTGTCCTGCATCCTTTCAACATTGTGTGGCTGCTCACTGAGCTGCCATCAGTGGCGAACCTGGCTCACCAGCTTTTTAGCGGTCTTTGTGATACAGTAGCAGAGTATTTTGACTGGAACCATCATATGCAGGTGTGGTGGTAAATATTTGTGCCCTATAGGGAAACTAATACTGATTCACCATGGTGAACCTTCACTGTGACTGAGTGTTTTTCTGCTGCCCGCATCAGTTTATGGTTTTTAATGAGGGCTTCTAAACGTTCTTCAGCTGTAATTGTACAGCTGCGTCTTGTTGGTCATTGAAGGCCCTGTTTAATATGGTATTAGAAGCAAAATGTTTGCACATTGCAGGAAGCACATAGACATTCTCCTTCACTTTGAACCACATTGAACCCACACTGAAATATAATTTATGGTGGGTACTTTTCTTTTGCAAAAGTAAATGAATATGCCTAACTTGGGATTTTCTCTTTAGTAATTGTTTTGGTGCAGTTAATATGGGGATGTGTGAAGTTGAACAGCTCAGTGCCGTTTACTGGTACAATGGCATTGAAACAGGAACAAACTGCTCAGACATTAAAGCGTCATCTGGCTTTCAGCTTAGCACATTTTAGATTTTGGTACATCCTCTTGTGCATCATCCATTGATGTTTGTTTTCCTAGAGACATTGCGTCATATGCATCTGTCTATTCCAAGGGTGAGCCACCCTCAATGCTTTTGAAGTTCAGGTTCATCACCAGGATCGTGAAAGTTCATGTCCAAGCGCCTCAAACATCAAAACGTTCCCGCGGTCGAAACTTTTATACACATTTATACGTGTCTTTGGATGTGGTTAACAGGATTACAACAAATCCTTTGAAAGTAATGAAAAAGTTTCCATAATTTAGAAGTTAATACCTTTAAAAGGTCTTGGACATTATTAAAACACTAAACATGAATATTCCTAATTTATAGACACATTTAATAGTATATGTGCAAGTGCAAAATCAAGAACGTGCATTTGTCCTTGCCAAATATAAGATTTTTTTGTCAACATTGTTTCTTTGTTACTGCTTTTTAGCTGTATCATAAGTTGTGAAGTCATACATCCATTCACAAATCTGCAAACATATCTAAATCTAGATCTATTGTATATTGTTTGTGCAAGTACGTGAGATTGTGTGCATGCAGATGTGTTTTTGTATGTATTTGCATTCATCTGTGTTTGTGCTCGCACCGCCGGGGTGCCATGCCCCGGTGCAGAGTCTTTGTTGTGAGCGTGGAGCTGTGAGTCAGGCCTGTGGGAACAAGCCCAGCTTCTCCCCTCTCTCTCCCACGCTTTCACACTCATCCCATCCTGTGTACCTCTACTTCACCCCCGGTAATGGGGAGGTGGTGAGTCGTGAACACCGCCGTGGAAAAACTCGCACACACATGTGTAAGGGTCATGAAACCCTGAGAAAGAGAATGTATATGTCATGGTATATACGTATGTATGTTTTAATGTGCGTGCATCTGGGTGTGACTTTTTTTCCTATTGACTCCTGGTTTTATATTCTGGCTGCTGTTGATTATTACCGACCTCGCCCTTACATGATGAACACTGATGTAATAATAGATTTGTATAAATAGAGAATAGGGGCTAAATGGAAAAGACACACATACATTAATAAGCTGCCCACATTTTCTCCATCTTGCATTTGCTTTAGATCCTATCTGAACTCGTTCTGTGTATTTGTGTAAGCTTGCTTTGTTACCGATGAGTAGCTTCATGTACAATATATAGTATATTACATGATATTTGTAATCTCTTTTGTCAACATCATGTAAATGATCAGAAATACCTTATATATAATGCCGACAACCACACAGAGGGATGCATGGACTGAAATGTAGCATACAGTAACCTCACAATTGCTGAGGCATTTACATGGTCTTGTCTATAGTCTTTAACAATTTCATAAAATCATTATCATATTAAAAGTAGAATACATATCTGCATCTCCTCAGAATTCTCCTTTCCGATGCATCTCTGGTTGAAACGTTTTTTTTTGCTTTTTACATTTCGAAATAGATGCATTAGCAAGAAACTCAAGGTGAAGCGATCCAGTGATCCAATGGTCGATACGTCAAAGGGTCTAAACTAGTGTAGTGCCCTGACTCCCATGAAGCCTTGCCAATTCCGTATCTTTCTCCCAGTCTCAATCTGGCATTACCCAGTGATCCCCATCCAGTGGGTGCCATCTGGCTGGCTGTGCCCCAATCAAAGAGCTTATTCGGGGGGTTAACTTAGCAGCAGCAGAGCGGCGAGGGTGGGTGCAAGGGGCAGAACCAGGCAGCCGGACCAGACCCAGGCCAGGGGGCTTTGAAGCCCCTCACCCTAACCCACAGACAGGGGTCTGGACCAACCAGCCAGAGCCAGAGAGAGAAGGGCCTTTATCAGCAAGGCCGAGTACAATTGTAGTGTGCATTGTGGGAGTTGGGGGAGTTAACTCTTTGTATAGATGAATGGATGAATAGGAGAGGAGGGCTGAAACACTAGCATCTCCCCCTCCTCACTAACCCACCCCCCAATGCTGGATCTCTGTATGTTTTAGGTCGGCCATCTCGGGGCCCCAGGGCCCCTCTCCATGGACAGACCGACAGATACCATCAATTACCAAGGCAAGCCCCTGGCCACCATATGGCCGGTGGCTGTATAGGAGAGGAGCCTGTTCCCTTCACAGCACCAGCCTGCATATGCTGCAAGCCAACAAGCAGAGATGCTGTGTGTGTCTATGTACATGTGTGTCTATGTGTGTGTCTGTGTGTGTGTGTGTGTGTGTGTGTGTGTGTGTGTGTGTGTGTGTGTGTGTGTGTGTGTGTGTGTGTGTGTGTGTGTGTGTGTTGCTGTGCTGCCACAGGTTTGGCTAGTGTTACAGGGTGGCCTACGTGTCAAGGGGTCAGGATCGCATTACAGGATTGAGTTTTACCTGTGTGCATTTGTGGGCCGTTGTACATCTATCTTTGTGGGGACCAAATTGAGTTTTGGCTCCAAAACCTGAGGACATTTCAGCTACATTTGACATTCTCTATCCACTGTTTCAAAAGGCAGTCTTGGTGTTCAGACTTTTGATTTCTTTTTATTACTATTTTATTCTACTAAATTCATCCAAAAAAATAAGTTTAATTCATACACACAAAGATGAACAAAATTAGTAGAAGCAGGAGGGCTGAAGCATAGCTGAGTGGAAGTAGCCCTCCCGTGAATCATCCTAATATAACATTGGCATTATTGCGTCAAAAACGTATCAAATTAAGGAATACAAAGAAATAAAGAAAACTGGAAAAAAAAAAAAAAACAAAGTTAGGGCAAGAAATAAATAAATGCATATATATATATATATATATATATATAAGAAAACTAGATATAGGGTCATTTTCTGCACATGTCAATAGCAGTTTCAACTATCATTTTTGAAAATGAAAATACTATATATATACATATGTAGACATGTACTTGGCAAATGAATAATAATAATAATGTAGGCATTTACATGGTCTTGTCTATAGTCTTTAACAATTTCATAAAATCATTATCATATTAAAAGTAGAATACATATCTGCATCTCCTCAGAATTCTCCTTTCCGATGCATCTCTGGTTGAAACGTTTTTTTTTGCTTTTTACATTTCGAAATAGATGCATTAGCAAGAAACTCAAGGTGAAGCGATCCAGTGATCCAATGGTCGATACGTCAAAGGGTCTAAACTAGTGTAGTGCCCTGACTCCCATGAAGCCTTGCCAATTCCGTATCTTTCTCCCAGTCTCAATAATGTATGCATATAGACATTATGGACACTTATTTTCAAGTGACTTTTTTTACATTCATATGTTCACACATACACAAAATATACTTGGTTTAAGGATTATAATAAAAATGTGGATTTATGTACATTTAAGATTAGGGAACAACAGATTTAGAGGACCAAATCCTTGGTACATTTAGTACACATTCAAGTCTCTCTTTATGCTCTTGTTCTTGCGTTCTCATGCGCATAGGACGGCCCGGCATGAAGTTAACAAATGAAGGGAAACGTGTACATGATGTCTGTTAAAGTTTTCACATTGGCTGCATGTTACATTGTTCAGCACATGTCCTTCTATAAGCCAATCATCAACCAGGAGCTACATGGTTGATGAAATCCATTTCTGCACACATGGAATTATAAAATTGGTGCAGTTTGCAGGTCCACACATGAGATCAGAATGACCTGCACAGAAAACAGTAGGCCTTAGCCAAACTTTTGTTCCCCCAAAATGTCAATCGATTGCTAGAGTTTCTCTCTTACTGTTTACCAGGGACAGTGTTTCCTTACTTATCCCAAAGTTATTCATGTTGGTCGGCAGCTGGTACACAAAATAAACAGGAAGTGTGCAATTGTGATTCACACATGGACTGCTGTATGGAAATATATATTTGGGTAATTCAGAGTCCTCATATCATCTGTGACTGGTGTTAAGAATGCCTTTCTGCAAAGAACCAGGCATTGTCAATGTGGGAGCAATGTTCCAAGTGTGCGTTTGTATGTGTGCAACAGTGATTCATGTTTCATCTGCCAAAGCCATTATCTTCCCCTTGACAGCCAGTCAATACACATGTACAGACACCTGTGAACCAGACACTTGAAATTAGGGCTTGTTTTTGCGGAAGAGGCGCATACAGTAAAGAAATCAAGCTGTCTTACTGCTCTGCACTCCAAAGGACACATCTTCCCAAATGCATTGTAATTTAATTATAACTGTCTGTTTGAAATCAAACTGCAAGTGGAAAATAAATCCTGCTCTTGCCGGTCCGCCCCCACTCACTACATGCCCATTAACAAAAAACACATTGCCTTATGGGTGAGGGAGGAAGGTTAAGCGAGAGAGAGAGCGAGAGAGAGAGAGATGTTTCTGTTTGATATATAATGTGAGAAAGAGCCAACAGCAAAACAAGGAAACATCTGGGTGATTAATCTTTTGGAAGGGAGGAAAACAGGGAGGCGAATAGTACCAGCCAGAATAGGCACACATTCTTACACACATGAACACACTCAAATATACACACACACACACACACACACACACACACACACACACACACACACACACACACACACACACACACACACACACACACACACACAACAAGCACAAACAGCTGGGAGCCAGAGACAGTGACCCACGATCCTCATTAATAATATATCAAAGCCTCTTTGATTGAGGCTCTGGTTGCATTAGTTAGATGGGAAAAAAAGAAAGAAAGGAAATGTAACTATAGCCAGTTTGGGACACACTTGTTGCTTGGTGCTAGTTTTATTTTAATTAAAGGGTTGGTCTTTAGAAAGTGTTGTTTTTCATTTTTAAAACCTCTACCCATAGCACTTTTACTGGGAACAGGTGCTCTTCTCATTCTTTCAACACACATTCACACTTAAGAATCTGCCCAATACAACCACAGCAGTTACACTTTCTGCCACTGTGCTTTACTGTGGGAGGGAAAGTGCTACTCTTTCACTTTCCCCCATCCAAATAATGCCCTTTCTTTGGATTTTAACCACAGACCTATCATAAGCCTGCCTCTTTAACCTCTAGGCTACGGTTGTGATGCTAAGACAGCACACAAGGTCAGAAAAGCCTTTTGGTGGGATGGCGTGACTCTGGAAAATCATATGTTATGAGTATGTGTGTTCATTTTATGTGTGTTCATAGTTTTAACAATTAATTATGTTTTAGTGCACAGTATGACCTTGCAACATTTAACTCAAAGGTGCAACACTAAAAGTATTCTTTCTTACACTAAATGTGAAAAATATGCATCAACAATGCATTCCATTTGTTCAGCATATGCTTACATTAATGAGCCTACGTACTAAAACGTTATTACAGTTCTTTACAGCATTGGTGCACACACTTTATTGCAACACATAGGCAGCTGCAGTTGTGTGATAGACTCTTTTCATTCCCTCAGGCCCCGGGCTATGAATCCTGGAGGCAGGACAGGGCACTTCTGTTTACTTTAGCTAAAGCTGACTTACAGTAACAGCAACAGGCCGCAGCATAACAACCCAAGTGGGGATGAGTTGAAACTAGCACATTTTTGCTGCCTCACAACCTGATGAGATGGACAGATAGACGGGGAACATCTGTTAAGATGAGCATATGTGCACTCACATGCACACACACTCATACACCCACCAGGGCCCCAACAAGGGATCGGATCATATCGTAGTGACTGCAGGTGTCCTGTGATCAGCACACACACACACACACACACACACACACACACACACACACACACACACACACACACACACACACACTGACAACACATGATCAGACCACACACAAGTACAGTATACACAAGTGATGTTAATGCTCAAACGGCACATCGCCCATGTCACGCACTGTTGGTGCTGTGATACTGTGACAGCCCATATTGGCCCCATCTGCTCAGAGGGAACTCATTGTACAAGCGTTTGACATGTAAATCACTGCCATAGTATGTTCTTCATATGCGCAGCAGTTTGTAATTTCCGAAAAAAAATGTCAATGTGTTTCAGCATACAATTGTTTAAACAGTGACCAAGATAAAGCAATATGGTGCAAATGTTATTCAACAATCGTCAGTACGTTTTTTTTCTAATGCAAACTTTTATATGTTCCCAACTGCTAGTCCACAGCTTGTAGAAGTACTCTCTCCAGTCTTTAAATGGACAGGAAAGGAGATGAGCTGAAACACACACATGCACACTGTCACAGACACAGGGGTGCACTGACCCATGAAGTGATACACACAGTATATCAGGCTGTCGGGATGCCCCAGGGCCTCTGCCAGGGCTTGTGTGTGTTGTCTTTCAGAGATGCAGGTTCCTGGTAGGTTGAAGCTGCAGGCCATGATGATGCTGACTAAGATCCGCACCATCCTTATGTTGTAGGGGCTTCCTCTCCCCCGGTACAAACTCTCTGTATGTTACACAGTTACTCAGCTATGAAAGTATGCAGGTGTGCAGTTGCTCTGTTGATTTATTGTTAATTAAGAAAACGGTAATTTTCCCTGCTCTCATTTGTTAGAATCAACATTATTCTTAACATAATAATTCTTAATTGTCTTTTAAATTGTACTTTCTTTAGTTACTCCCACATGTATGAAGCACTTATTTGCCAGGGTCTCAGTATCAGGCCGCAACATAGTAAATATGTTTTTATTTATGTTTCTTTTCAAGCCAATACAGATTATTTTACATTTTTTATTAAAAAAAAGTTCATAACCTGGAGGTAATGCACACCTGGGTTTAGGCGAGCCTGACAATAATGAGCAAAGATGGATGATTCAATATTCCAAATTGACCTAACCAGATCTAACTGCGTCACTATTGTTAATAACACTACAAAAAAAAAACACACACACACACACACACACACACACACACATACAAACACACAAAGACAGTTTAGTGGTGGCGGATGGCCAGTCTAAAAACCTGGCCGTGGTCCCACTGTGCTGGCCTCTTCCACTCAGACACACTGACATTGGAGGGCCCTGTGAGCCTCATGTTAACCCTCCTACAAAAAAAGAAAGCACACACTCGTTGGTACACTTGCACATGCACACATGCACACATGCACTACACAATGTACTACAGAGGTTCACACAAAGTATAATTAGAAAAAGCACCTAACAAAACACATGCACAGAGGCAGGAAGTGCAGCCAGTGGCTCTTGGCTGCCAGTTCAAAGCACTCCTGTTCGTCATAAGACCAGATCCTTTATGAATGTCCTTTCTCCAATTCAGTGGAGTGACAGGCAGGCTGCCCACTCCAGTGGAAGGGGTGTGTGTGTGTGTGTGTGTGTGTGTGTGTGTGTGTGTGTGTGTGTGTGTGTGTGTGTGTGTGTGTGTGTGTGTGTGTGTGTGTGTAATGGAATTAGTATGGTAACAGTTTTCTCAGGTCTTGCCCTGTCTTTGATGGTGAGTTAATTAAATAGACTGTGATGTTTTGGTGCTTTTTTAGTAGATGGATAATCAGTTTTAAATAGTTTAATGTACAGTTACTCTTGAGGGTGTTTTGATGTCAGCAACCCAAATTTCAATATGTCATATTTTCTAACTTAGTCCTTCTTTGATGCTGTGTCATCCACCTTCAAATTACAAACAGCAACAAACAGGAAGGTTTATTTTAACCCCAAGTCTGACTCACAACTTTGTTGATTGTCTGCCCTGTTCTTGAAAAAGTCGGTCTTAAGAAAGGTACTCGCGATCTATACGTGAACTCCACACACACTGATTAATTTATCACGGTGACAAAACACGTTTTCTTTCAAATTCATTAATTAGATTTTACAGTGTGAAGGAATCCCAGATTAAATTCTCACTGGAAGTTGAATAATTTGGTTTTGTAAGCACAGAAACACTAAAGTTGAGCTTGTTAATTGAGTTGAATGGTTTGTTATTTTCCCAATTGTAATCACCCATGTACAGCTTCCATTGAAATTGCTTAAAACTTGACAAACTTGGCATCTGCAGCATTATTTTGCCTCTAAATAATCTTTATTATTATTGTTATAATTTCCCTTGTCAGTAGCATCTACGCTGTCAATACTTCCACCAGTGTTTCCATTGTTATTGCAGACAATCCCTAACCAGTTCCATCCAGAGCTGATAGCTGCTTCAGTTAGTAGCTACAATAACTCTCCCACAGCCACTGAGGTGGAAGAGGTGGATGTGGAGCTGAAATCCCCACTTCCCCTCCTCATTCCCATACCCATTCCTGTTGTGGGGACAGAAAGGAATCCATCCGGTCACACGCTGCACAAAACCACGCAGTTAGGTCAAGGGGATGGGTGCTGGCTGCGACCGTGCCAGATTGTTATCACTGGATAATCCCCTCTGCGAAGAGGCTATGACACACCGACCCTGTTATTCTGTGACACGGCACATGATCTTTTTTTACATTGACCTATTTCTTTTGGGTTTGAGCACACATCAACTTAGATTACACCCACACAAAATGGAAAGATGTCACAGTGTGCTCCTACACTATATTACACTACATGATAACGGGAGTGCATGAGAATCAAATCAACCTTAATCAACATGGCAAAATTGCAAACTAAAGGGCATGTATTAAATGACATTAAAGACAAAGCACCGTATGAAACCCAGTTGCAAGATGGTCTGATTTGATGAAGTATGAAAATGCATGAAGCCATGGCCTCATAATCAACCAACATGCCAATATCACAGGAACAGATGGTTCTGGAAAAGGGAAGACTGACAGAAATATAAGCAGGTGCTAATCTGTCAAGTGAAAGATCCTAAAGTCTGTTCAAAGAAAGGCAGAAATGTGGGCTTTCCTTTCTGACTTGGCTAGTCAGTTTCATTTTGGGTAATCTACAATTTATGTAATGCTTAATTTGGTTAAACCAGAAAAAAATACAATTACAGGCTGGTAGGGATGAAGGCATGCATACAATAAGACTTTTATAGTCTGCCCTTGACAGAAAGGCTGTATGTTTTTAATGCCTCATTCTTCTTATTTTATAACAAGTTACCATGTAGGTCTCTTATAATGTGATTTTTTTAGAATGTGGTAAACATACATCGGTTACAGCAGTTATTTTCATTTAAGATATTGCATAAACAAAGATATAACGTGTTAACCCCTTTAAAAGCAACTAAGCTAATGTATGTAAACAATTTTTGTTTATTTATCTGACATATATGCACAGTTGCATGTGAGATAACTTCAAGGGAAGGACAGAGGAATGAGGCGTTGCTGTTGTGTGGAAATGAAGATGTGAAAAATAGTCTCAGCAGGGGATGTGACAACGGCAGTGTTTATTACTCAGTGGGCCCCATAGCAACAGACGAGAGAGAGGGATCCATATCACTGTCCATATCAGCTGAGGCTCCCCTGGGTGTGTTGCTTTAAACAAATCCCTGTTCTTCCTATCTCAGTCACAACAATCCCACTGCTACAGAGCTGCTGTGTGTGTGTGTGTGTGTGTGTGTGTGTGTGTGTGTGTGTGTGTGTGTGTGTGTGTGTGTGTGTGTGTGTGTGTGTGTGTTTTGGAGTTGCAGCTGGGGCGGGGCTGGAGCAGTTCAGAGTTCAGTTGGATGAATACCAAAATAACACTCGAGTAATGTTTGTATCCGCTGTGTTTATTTTGATCAGAACTATTTTGATGCAAAATCCTAAATCTTTGGGTTTTTCATTCCCTTGTCAAGGTTTGTTATCACATTGTCAAGCATTTCTGATTTCTGTAAATGCTCATCTTCTATAACAGTGCTTCCCCATCTACTAACCGAAGGGTGCTTATAATGTCTCGGCTAATTAGCATCAAACTACACTAGCACGAACGCTTCAGTTCCAATGCAAATTCCCCTTCCTGGGTCTTGCCCTGGGAGATTGTAGTACGTGGCCCAAGTGAGCGAACCAAAGTGGAGCCACATATGTCTTGCATTTGGACATTAAAGCTGACTATTATGAGATTAAATCAGGGACTTGTGATATTCGGTTCAGATCTCAGCTCCCACCAGCCCCAGTCACGCAGAGGGAACGTTCAAACTGATATTATGTTCAGTTTCTGCCAAAGAATCACAATCAACCGCAATGAAAAGGAAGTGAATAGAGGTGTTTTGTCTTGAATTGTAGCTCTGATAGATTCGGTCCATGGGGAAGATTCAGTTGATACTGTAAAAGCTTTCTTAACTACAGGTTAAAAGGGTCGTAGGCCTGAACATAAAGCCTTTCCGTTGCCGTGCACTCATTCAGCACACAAATACGCCCACATGCATGTGTGTTCTAAAAAAATCCAGGTATCCTTCTTTCAGCCCCAGCTGCAACTCTTTTTTATTCTCTCGTTGGGTTTGTAACTGTTGACAGGGCGGCAAGGGCTTGACTGTCAGGCAAATGAAACCATTTAATTGTATTTGAAGCAGCAATGTGCTATCATGTGTGATGCATTATCATAAAAAGAGGCCCTGAGCAGTGTGGTGATATCTGATATTAATACTGTTCTCTGCACCCACTCACCCCACTGATGAGGGCCCTGTTAAAAGCATTTTTTGTTATGTGGCAAATACTGTAACTTGTACAATAAAAACACAAGGATGTGACAGAAGCCTTAATCATGTCAGTGCACTCAAGAGAGGGAGGAAATCTGAATTAGGAAGTGTGCTTATGTACTGAATTATTTGTGTGTGTGTGTGTGTGTGTGTGTGTGTGTGTGTGTGTGTGTGTATTTGGCAAAGTAGGAGCTCCTCTGTCCCTTTCTTGTGGGCTTGTTAAGTGATGAATGACCTTCAGGCCGACTAGTGACAACACGGCTCATAATTACCGACTGGCTGACTGACTGGTCTTAATGGAGGACCTGCAGAGCTTTTGGAAGACATCCACACACACACACCACACACACACACACACACACACACACACACACTGACATGTATCCTTGCATTAAACTGAATACACACTATTATGGTACACATTACACATAAAGGGTGGGGATATATTTTCCTCCTCTCTCCTTGGTGAAAGAAACACATGACAGAAGTTGTTCCTACAGTATTTATCACTGACACCAGATTGTATCAGATTTCTTCAGCCAAAGCCCTGATGTTTTGGAGCCTTTTTTCCCTCTTTGTTTTCCTTTCCAGCTCCTATTAGGCGCTTCCAAATTGAAGCGGGAATCTAGGGGGTGTGGAGGGGGAAGGAAGAAGGAGAGAAAAAACGAGATGGATATAGAGAGAGGGAAAAGGAGAGGCAGAAATAAACTGTGAGTGAGAGAAACACTCCCCTTACTGCCTTCAGTCAGCCAACTGGGCTCGGTCCAGTTGCTAGGGGTTCTGGAAAAAGAAGCCATCATCTGCAAACCATCATTCAGTTTCCACACTTGGACCATCTTTCAGCACCTGTCACCCTCCCGTCAGTGTGACAAATTCAAATAAACATCCAAAATTAATCAGACCATTACCATTGATCCAAGAAACTATCCTAGAACCAAAAACTCATCCCAAACAGAGCAGCTGTGGGATTACTTCTTCTCCCCTTTGTTTTTCTTCCATTCTATCATTTAGGTTAAATGGTTACGAGGCACATGTGTGTTCATACGCAAAGCTGTCAAAGTTTGGGTGCGGTTTACAAGCTATGTAGTCACGGTGCAGTGAGGGAGGGCAGAACGGTTGGTTGTCCTCTCAAGGTCTTTTTACACTGAGATGCACTTTATCATATACTCATTGTCTTTATTGACAGCTCGCTATGGGTGCTACAAGATTTACTTTTCTAAATTCTCGTAATAAGCCAATAGGATGTGGCCAACATATTGCAGCAAAACACTGATACTCTGAAAGTACCAGTTTTCAGTTATATTATGGAATCCTATTTTTGAGTGTTCTTATAATGTTGTTGGTTCTTTCGTTACATAAAAGTAACTTTTTTAAGCATGGCATGTGCTTTTTACACATTTTTGGCAAGAGCCCTGAGGATGAGTGTCACAAAAAGTATGCTGTCAGACAAGCTTATGCAACATAAATTGGATGCTTTTTACACCTCCAAACTTATTTTTGGCCGTATGCGCTCTTGTTGTTCTCCTCCAGGTCTGACAAGACTGGATTTGTGTCTTCATTGACTGATAGAAAGACATCCAGGGAAGAGAAAAAGGAAATTAGCTGCTTTCAAAAGCCGTTCCAACTCCATTGAAATAGAACAGTCCTGCTTGAGGATGAATGCCAGCCCAAAAACTACAGTCTAGAATAAAGAAAACTCTGAGGTCAACATTTCTGCTGGCGGCAGGAAAGCTGTGCAGCACTGCTGTGTGTTGACCAAATGCAGGCTACACATATAATTTCTGAGCAGATGTGTTGTTTCAGTCATTGAAAACCAAAACAAAGTTACTTTTCTCTGCAGGGTAGTCTACTGTAGGCTGCAGCAGATGTCTAGCTGATCATTTCCACTTTCTTTTTTATGTCTAGATCTCCTTTTTGTTTGAATGTATTTCATTTTTATTATATTCATGAGGGAAAGAATGCTACTACTAAGTATGCTGTACAGCCTAAATGTGGCTAAAGCACGGTGTGTGTGCATGCTTTGTGCATGCGTGTGGTCGTCTACATTATGTTGTATTGTGTTCTATTGTGACGTTTTCCATGCAGGGTGTTTCCATGGTTTTACTGCGTTGCAGGTGTGTTTATGGTGCAGCAGGTGCTGCTGGCTGCCATGCTGTGCAGCGAGGGAGGGAGGGTGTCATGGCCAATATACAAGGGAAAGAACCTCTCACACATGGCACTGCTATTGTAGGCCTCTGGAAAATCCATTTAAACACTCCCCCAGCCTGACACACGCTCACAGCGAGCTCTAAGACATGCACATAAGTCACATAAATACACAAACGCACAGATGAGGAGAAGACACATGTGGAGACAAGGAGATAGTCTCTCTCTATCACACAGTGACACATAAAGACTATGAAACATGAAAGAAATGGAGAAGAAAGTCCCTTTTCTTGAGTCGTGAGGATAATTCAAAGCATTATGCTTTATGAGGGCTGAAGAATGTGTGCATTTAGTCCAGGTGAAATGCGCATGTAAATCAATTTTCTTGAGAAATGGAAAACTAATCCTTTCTTACAGTCTTCCATGTCAAATTGCTCATCATTTCATTTGAATAAAACAATACTATTTTACGTTGTATGTTAACGCTACAAACTTCTATTTATGTACAGTACCTCTTGTTGATACAGTAATATCCATCTGTTGTTGCATCAGACACAGGATGCAGGACTCTTTTTGCCTTTTTTTCGGAACTTTTTTTCCCTCTGCCTCTTTCACTCAGTGTCAAGGTCACACTGCAGTTAGAGTTTTCTGTCCTCTCTGTAGGGGGCACTCTCCCTCTTCTTCCCTGCCTCTGTTGTCTTGTTTCTGTCAATTCATAACTCCTTGTTCTGTTATCACCTTCACTCTTTTTTTTCTAAACTTCTCTCCAAGTCTCTTCTTTGTTTCTCTGTGTGTGTCGTTCACTAGCACAGTTCACACTGGTCACTGTACACAGACTGCTGTAAACATTGGAGGTGTTTGTGTCTGCATGGCATGAGGCTTTTGTTCCTCACTGGTTACAGCTAGGTTGTATTAACTGACAGCAGGATGTATGAGAATGTCGAAAAGGGTCATGGGGTTTGCCTGAAAATTGTAAAAGTGAACTTATGCAGCCCCTCCCCCTTTCACTGACACAAACACACTCACGCTTTCTTCTTGGAGTGTGAACTTTTTTGAAGCAGCAGGGTTTCCCACACATAGACTATACTTGGGCGGGCCGCCCAGGTATATTAACGGCCGCCCAAGTATATTTCGCGACCCATTTAGGTTTTTTAAAAAAAAATTAATATATATATCTTTTTTTTTTTATTCGTCCGCGACCACGACGCCATCTGCGATCGATTAACTTGTGGACAATGATCCCTCGCTCTAAGCCTCCTGTACCCAGTCCCGGACTGGCCATCGGGAGGACCGGGGGGTTTCCCGATGGCCTGGCCTGTTAAGTGGCCTGCTGGCCTGAGGATTTCTTTATTTTCTTTTATGTATTGTGAACGCAACGCTGCGCAAATGTGGGTCTGCCTCGCACAGGGTGACTGGCTGTCTACATGATGTGGCCTGCCGACATGGCCACTGTCATACAGATCATAAATCAAAGCCCTTGATTGGTCTCTGTGTGTCTTTCAAACTCGGGCTAACCTCAGCTCAGGTGAGGTAAAGGACTCTGAGGGTTTAGATAGTTAACTTAGACTAAGTTCTCAGTGGGTCTCAAACGGTTTGGTCACCATTTATGTAAACACATATTTCCATTTGAGGGGGTAGTGATTAGTCAAATATGCATGAACAAAAAAAAAAAGTTAACTAGGTGAAAAAAGGTAAGATACACTTTTAAAACTTGTTGAGAGCTAAAACTAGTCTTTGCTGCTGCCTCAAAGAGGAGCAGGGGGGAGAGGAGGGAGACAGAAGAGGCTGATTCAGGAGCCCAGACACACTCACAACTATAAATGAACCAAAAATAAATAAATAAACAAATGTCAGTGTTTTTTCATATTGGATATGTTATTGGTTATGGCCATGATTTTATGATTATTGAAATGTATACAGTTTTGTTTCATATAGGTGTTCCCATAGATCTAGTCTCTTTATTTTCCCCTCAAAGTGCACCAGATTGATGCATTTAACTGCAAAATAAATTAAAAAATCCATACATTTACCATTTGTTTTAAATAGTAACCCATGTCCATATGTTTATTTGTGGGTAGTAGATTGAAACTATAGGGCTATCACTATGGGCCCTGCCTGTACCTGTTCGCTCTGCCATCGCGTGAAGGGTCTGCTAACAAGCGACCAACAGAAAGGTTCATGTTAATGTTGTTGCACGTCACAAAGGCACGTCACCTCAACCCCCCCAAGTATATTTCAGATCTGTGGGAAACACTGAGCAGTATTGTTGACCTGACTCTTGGCTGTTGTGTCTCCCACTCAAATAAATCCACTGCTCGATATCACAGAGCAACAAATATTTACGTCTACCCTAAATCTCAGAGAAACATTCTCATGGCCTCTCTGATTGGTTATGTCACCAACAGTCAGTTTATTTTTACTCATGAGTCTTTGTCCAGTAACAACCAATAAGACTCCTTAACTGACTCCTCTTTGTGCCCATGAGGCTTGTGGGTAATTACTATATTTACGTCCTGGTGGCTGGAGCCAGGCAGGCGATCACCTGGGTAGCTACACAGGTATTCCTGTCCTACTGTGTAATTTTCATTTTATACCAGGCAGGCTAAATATTTGCATTCCACCGCAGGACAAGCCTCCCCCACAAAATGCAAACTCTCCCACCATATAAAAACTTCCAGTGGCTCTTCTCCCAGCTCTCTGAATAATCTCGAGGTGTTTGTGGCCCCCAACCTGCCATTACACCATCGGGTGATATCATAGTAGGGGGTTTATGTGAGAGGGCGGAAACAAAATGTCTTGGTGGTGTATTTGTACATGTACGTGCATGTGTTCACATCGTGTGTCAGGTATACTGGACGACTCCACACAGAAGAGGGGAAGAAAGTCACTTCCTCCTCCTCCAACTTTGATGTCAAGACTAATTTCCTGTCGTCACATTACTAGAAAAACCCGGGAAGGAAAAAAGCATGTTCTTTGTTTTGGCTGGAGGCCTTTCTCATTACATGCGGAATAGTGATTGCGCCAATAGGGATTGTGTGAGCTTCAAAGTCAAGTTGGAAAGACTTTCAGATTGCAGTAATGTTTTTCCACATTTGATTTTATGGATGACTACTGTGACATGGGAAAATGCTACGTTTTCAGAAAAAAATGAACGGTCATTCCACTTGATTTCATTTCAATATCATTTGTTTGAGGCGTGTGGTGCAGTGGATAGAGCCTTGGTGTTGGGATCAGGGGGTCACAGGTTCAAACCCCACTGCAGTCAGCATGTCGTTGTGTCCCTGGGCAAGACACTTCACCCCAAATTGCTCCTGTGGGGATTGCCCACAGTATTGAGTATGTAAGTCGCTTTGGATAAAAGCGTCTAACAAGTAACATGTAATGTAATGTTTGACACACAGCTCTGGAGGACTCAAGGAGGAAGGACTTATAACCCATCTTTTAGAAATACTGAGTCAGAGAATTTTAACTGTCCCCCAGGGAACGAACTAGAACATTCTGTTATTGTTTTCAGAGAGGAAATAATCCGTTAACAGTAGGATGCGCTCCACTGGCTGCCTTATTTATTTATTTTCAGAGGCAATTAGGCTCCGTTAATTGAGACCATAAAACGCAGGCAGAAGTTGTGCTTCAGGCGTAGCCGTGGGACTCAACCTGGCACGTTTCTAGGAAATGAAACGGTGAAGTTTAATCATTCATTTGAAATGGAAAAGGCGAGTCAGCAGGGGAGACCTGGTCTTAATCTAAGGGAAATACATTTGAGTTAAGCCTTGACATAATGGAAGGCTGCTTTGGTAACATTATTCTTGCAGCAGATTGCTCTAAATTGAAATGGGAAAAGAAAACATCAAGGTCTATTGGGTAGATTTGGTTACCGTTTCCTGAGAGCCTTCATCAAGTCAAACAAATCATATATGATAGATGACACCACTTCGCTAATATAGAGTAAAAGAACGTGGGCATTAGGGTCTCCCAAATGTAAACTCAAATGTGGCTTTTTTTGTTCAACAAGATTTGTTTTTAAGTCTTCATAACACCAGTCACGTGTGATTATTGTTTGATGGAGCTTGATGTCCAGAGGACCAGGTGACAGATGTTTTTGTCACTGATGGTGGACTCTTCACTAATGAAATGTCAGCGCTGAAATGTGACAGCCCTCAGCAAATAAGACAGGAGGACTTACAGAGCAGCTTCACCACAGAAATGTGTGTGTGTGTCAGTGTGTTGTTGAGTATCACCACACATACAGTACTGTATGTCTACACTCCTTATTTCTGAGTAATTGCTACCACATGTGTGCACACATTAATAATCTTCTTTACATATGGCAGCATGTTTGAGTGTGCACCCTTATGTGTTGAAGGAGGTATTTTTCTCTCTCTCTCTGTGTGTGTGTGTGTGTGTGTGTGTGTGTGTGTGTGTGTGTGTGTGTGTGTGGAGTTGTCTAGGGATCAGCACACCTGTAGGTGGGTGTTCATTACAGCAGGCCTGAGTGATGGCTTGGCCTATGGGAGGCCCTTGTTCATTGTCATCTCCCTTCACTTAATTAGCCCTCACTCACAGGTCAGAGACCACTGAAGGCCCCCTTGTGTGTTAGCGTGCGCACACACACATGCATATGTTTAGGACTGAGCTTTTTACTTGATATGGTGCCAGGGGACACACACATATGCTCAGGCACACACACTGTATACACCTCTTAACCTTATCACCAAACCACCTGTGCATAATTTGAGGAGAGATTAGACTGGCACAGGCTGGCCCTTGTTTCGTTGAAATTACACCTCAGTAGCTGTTCAGAACAGCAGCCTGGAACCAAACGTCCCTCTGTTTTCATCTCTATCAGGGACTTTCACCGCGGGAGATTAGAAGTTGACCCATTACTGGAAATGCTGTAAGCAGGCCTCATTGTTGAGAAATAACACTGAGCTCCACTGCAAAAAATGCAAAGTCGGAATGTAAATTATACACAAATAGAAATGTTTTACTACTCTGATGATTGTATTATTTACTTTTCCATTACTTACAAAAAATAGGTTGTGTTGTTCTTGGCATTGCACTTATATTGATATAGATTGAGCTGTAAAATCCACCCTGACTTAGTAGGTGACTGAAAATTAAGTTTTAGTTTGACATTTCTTGTAGTGTAGATGCCGGAGCAGTCCGCTCTCTGAGGCGTGTGTGCTGGAGTTAAGCTGCTTATTAAATGACATTGCTATACCCCACCTTGGGCCCAGACCCACTTGGCTTCCAGCAAAGAAAGAGAGAAAAAATAAAAAACATGAACGTGAAACAGGAGTAGTGGAGGAGAAAAGAGAGGGAAGAGTAGGTGTGCAGAAGAAGAAGAGGATGTCAAGAGTAAAAATACCAACTGAGTGTATGAAACTGAGTGTGATTGAAGCTATGTAGCTGGGTACTCATTTCTAGTATGAGTGCTTTTGTGTGTGTGATACTGATTTGTTTGTGTCTCAAAGAGAAACGTAATTACACTCATGCTCAAATAAGTCTTTTGAAATTCCTCCCAGAAATGTTTTTGAAATATAACCGCAGTTCAGAACTGGCTTCCAAACTGCAGTATGATTGCAATAGTTCTGTACTAGATAAGGTGAGATTCACTGAAATAATAATAATTTCAAAAGAAAGATTTCTGCAAGATTATATTTTTGAAATATAGATTCATAGCAATGTCCTAAGAAGATGCATGGTTTCTAACTATTCACTTTGTGCATTGACTCTACATGATCTGAAGTTTTTCAAATATAAATAGAGTTTATGGTGCAGACTTCTTGTACCAGCAGCAGCAGAAAAACTGATTTCAGGTAGTAGGAGTAGTTGGTACAATTCATTTAATGAAGTCAGTAATATTCTGCTCTTTGCTCCCTAACTTACACCCATCCACTCCCTCCAACAGCGCTCACATGTGTTCTGGCACCGCTCCGGGGCCTTGGGGTGGTAGAAGGTGGGGAGGAGGAAGAGGAGGAGGAGGAATAGGAGGAGGAGAGGGCGGGAGTGTGGGCCAGGCGGACTCCTTTAGCTCCTCTTCCCTTCCCTCTTTCGGACCTGTCAGGCAAGCGGCCAGGGAGTAATGTGGAAATGTGGCTGGCTGGCGTCGACTTGATTAAGTCTGCGCACGTGTCTCTGCAGAGAGGAGACCCCAGGCCTAATCACCCCTAGCCCTCACACTCTCTTCCTCCTCCTTCGCTGTCCCTCCCTACTTTTCTCTCCATATCTCTTTTTTCCTTCTTCCCCTCTGTCCTCCTTCTCACTCCTCCCCCTGCAAGGCTGAAGGCAGATTTTTTTTTCCCCCTCTGCCCTTTTTTTTTGCTGATTTTCGTTTTTTCACTGCTTTTTTTTTTTCCGGCCCTCCTCGCTCCCTGTGTGTAACTGACTTTTCTTTTGTTTGTGAAGCCCTTCTTTCACTCTCTTTATCTTGCACTCTTTCTCCCACTGCCCTTTCTCTCGCTCTTTCCCTTTTCTTGCACCACCCCCCCCACCCACCCCCTTTCTCTCACTGTTGTTTCTATGTGCATGTGTTCGAGGCCGAATTGTTCTGAGTATGTGTTTCGTTATCTGTGAGAGGAGTGTTGAATACACATATGTGCTATTGTGTGTGTGTTGTATGTGAGGGTGTGTTTCCCATGGTGCAGCAGTGTGCACCATGCAGGGCTGGACAAGAGCCTCTCTTGACAGCTCCAGGCTACCTCACCTCCTGCATGGAGAGGATTTCATGTATGAAATGTCCTCCCTCCTGCACTGGCTGCATGCCAATACGGCACATACAACCTTCTACTCTAAGATCCTACGCACCCAGGCACATGCTGCGTCCTCTTTGTGCTTTAATATTAACATATGAGCATGATTAGATGAGTAATATAACAGCAGGCTTAGGTTGGGGCAACTTTTAGTTTATGATTATAATGATCAGAACAGAAGGAATTTATCGACAACCCCCTTAGCTGTGATATAATGAGCATATATCACGGCCTGAAGTGAGCTATTGCGTTTATAAAACCAAGTGTGGCAATATGAAAGAAAAATACACACTCTAATTGAAATAGTTTTTATTAGTAAATAATGATGTTCAAAATAAAATAGTCCCTCTGTTGCCTTCTGCACGAAACATAGTGCGAGGTGGTTGCTATGCAACAACACTAACAGCTAGCGAACACATTAGACAGAGAGCGTTGATCCATTATTTGGCTATTTATTTACATTGATTTGTATGTTGCCGTTTCTTGTGCAGCCACTGAAAAACTGTCCAGCATCAGTAGAATGGCTTACGAGGTTACTTGTATAGGCTGAGGTTGTTCTAGGCTGTTGCTTGGCGTGGCGAGAATATTGCTCCACTTTCTCCGGTCCCCGAGATTCGGCTTCCAGTAGCTCTGGAGAGAGCTTTCGCACCTGTGGCCACTAACGGTCATAATTTCTCTACTTTGTTTCAAGACCCGCATCAGAAAGCTTTTGAATGGGGGTACTTCTGCAGTTGGTCCACCTGCTCTTCACGTAGCTCTGCATGTCGTCGTTTAGGTGCTTTTTTTTCTGGAGATAGGCACTGCTCAATCCACTCCTGCATAGTAAGGCCAGCCCGGAGGTCGAAGTTAACCTTAAATGTTTCTATCTTAAGCTTTGTAAGTTTGTTTCGTAACGGACGAAATGTAAATATATTTATAAAACGGACAAGTCAATCAAGCAATCTGATTGGTCGATAGCGTTTTTGCGGACCTTTTTGATTACAGATTTGAAAACATCGTTGCTTGCTTTAAAAGTAGCACAATTCATTATGTCAAACCTTTATATATACAGTCTATGTGTCAAACCTT
The DNA here is from genome assembly GCA_031216635.1 of Dissostichus eleginoides. Taxonomy (NCBI): domain Eukaryota; kingdom Metazoa; phylum Chordata; class Actinopteri; order Perciformes; family Nototheniidae; genus Dissostichus; species Dissostichus eleginoides. Next base: position 12,628,008 of record CM062273.1, on the reverse strand, counting down.
GGAAAGTATCTAGATATCCCTGCCCTAATGCCAAAGTAACTGCACACTGAATATGTTTTGCCGTTTGATGTCTATGTCTGGACCGTTGCGTAAAAAGGAGGGTTTCTGCCCCGTTACTTCTCCGCTGTTTTCTTGTCCCAGTTTGAAAAGCAAACTGCATGCAGTTTGCTTTTCAGCCCAACTGTATACAGTTTAATCGACCGGACTTCTTTCTGCAGATGTGAGCGTCCTTTAACAACGGTCAATAAGTCCTTGCTGCACATTATCCCTTACATGTTTCCATCTTAAGCTTTGTTAGTTAGTTACTTTCGTAACGGACGTAATGTAACAGTTTAACGGATGTAGCTTTTCTCAGACGCAGAGGGATACTGACTTGTTGTGAAAAGTAACTACAATTCTACCCGTGGTATACGCTCATTATATCACGGCTAAGAACCAATCAGATTGCTTGATTTGACTTGTCCGTTTTATAAATATAAATATATTTCTCACACATTTTATTTAACTACTGTTTTCTTTAGATCCACTTTCTACAGCCAAGCCTCTTATAAAAGGCCTTTTTTAAAGATGCCAGCCAAAGGCAAAAATCAGGGCTGTAGCAAAGTTAAGATAAATGGTGGTAAACTGACTTCATCCAACATTTGTCAAAATGGTGCTGTGTACAATTTCATTTTTAGGTTCAGTGGTCTCTTTTAATTCATTCAAATGTGAGTCTTGTAACAATCTTCCTATCAAATACCCTTTTGTTTATGTTATTATGTCTATTTTGTACTGATACTGACATTTCCATGGCCATCCAAACCTTAAAAGCGCCTCTGTTTGGATTCACCCGAGATCATTTACAGAACCCCGGCTGCCTGACATAACTCTATACATGTTGGCACACACACACTAGCATAATATAAACTATAGACACTAACTGTCTCGCCATAATGACAATGGCAGCATGAAACTTATTTCCAATTTTCTTGACAATATCTAACTTTGAAGTGGTGATCCAGTACAGCATTATGTGTCGACAAATGAAAAGCTTGGAATGATTTCATTCCTGAAGTTATTCTTATCCAAAGTAAATTTATTTTGCCTGTTTGAGTTTGAAAATGCGGAGGTCAGTGGCAAGCTGTGAGTGACAGTTTGTTTTTGAGAGTAGGGGGAGGGCACACAAGGCGGTCCTATGCCGAGATGGCACAGTGCAGCGGGCTTTCCAAAAGCAACATGCCCAGTCATCATTTTACTCACACGCTCGGAGATAGACAAGGCTCTGTGCATTTTGCAGAGAGGGCCTTCGCCATGCTTACAGTTTCAACACACACATGCAACACCACATTCATATATAGGAACACACAGATCCTGATGCCCGCTCAGCAGTGGTGACTCATCAGGGCTAATGTTGCGGCAGCAGATGCTCGGCCTTCGCTCCATCCATCACATACTGTCGTTATCCCAGCGTGCTAAATGATTCTATTAGCGCGTCACGCCGGCCCCTCAAAGCTCCCACTGTTCCCACCTCCACAATGTGGTTCCAGCAATCCAACCCATGCGTTGATAATTTGCCCTGAAGAATTGGCCGGGAACAAGCATCCAATTATGGCTTTGCACCCCGTTCCCAGCACCTCGTTTCAGCTAACTGCTCTCATAACCCAGCTCTTTGAAAAGAAGATGAATCCCGCACTTCTTGTTTGTTCCTCATTTCCTTATTTGGGCTGCGTTCGCGCTTTATTTTTGCTTTCCATCCCTTGTGGTCTCTACCTTTTTCTGTCCGATGTAAACATTGCTGACACAGTCGCTCAGTGTTGTGTCAGGCCGATGTTAGGGGAAGCATGTTGACAGCTATCAAGTGATCTGAAGTTAGTTTACTATTATGATAAATAAATGCCTCTGAATTAAGCCTGTCATTCAATGCTCCGGGCGCTGAGCCAGCAGGTCTGTTTTTCCTGTCTGTCAGTGTGAAGTAGTGTTGGAAGTCATTTTTCATCATATTCCTTACCCTGGTTTGCAAACTGTGTCGTGTTATTAGGTCACTGTTGTTATATCACTGTTGTGTTACATCAGTAACAAAGCATTGTGCATGTTCTTGCACGATCACAAATCTCATGTTTGTGTGCTAACATTTGTCCCTAAGCTATTCAATTAACTGTCCCAGTGAGTTTGAGATTTCTTAAATCTGCAGGGCTGTTTGACGTATTATCACTTTAAGTTATTATTCCAATACAACAAATTTAGTCTTCAGCATTCTGTTCGGATTTGGGGTTAAGTTTTCTCTTCTGTCTTATATATTGGATTCTCGGTTCACTGTGTTCTGTTTTGAAGGTTGGCAGCCGCTCCTGTTTTTCAACATTGTCCCAAATGTTCTGGCTATTGTTTGTTCTCCCACGCAAATTGGATTTCATGTCTTTTGGAGCGCGCTCTCAAGATCAGCAGATCTGACCGTTGGCTGATGTTTTAGAACTTGGAAATAAATAACACAAAGATCAGTCAAATCGAGTTTAAACATTGAAACGGTTTCAAGCGATGCTGAAATGATATGAACAGGTCTTACTGTAAGATCAGATTTTAGATATCAATACTGCCTCAGGTCCTGGCCCAGTATTTAAATGCTGTCTGTTAGCATTTGAATAATACACAACAGAGCTATTGCAAAAGCGTTGAAACAAAAGCTTGTCATTTTTGGAGGAGCTTAAGAGCAGTGATTCAGATCCATAATTTACCCGGATACACTCCCCTCTCACATCTCATCTCACCAGAGAACATTAGGAGGGTTAATTTGACCAATCATAGACCCTGCTGCACCCCGGAGCCCTCTGATCATCTTTCATCTCCTCCTGGGCCCGTGAACTCTCAGTGTATGGTCATCTGATCCCACTATAGCAGCAAGCAAGAAGCAATGCCTGACTTAGACTGCTTACACACTCCTAGAGTCTGGATCATAGCCTGTAATCAGCCCTTTAATGGAACACTGGTCCTTATTTTGTTCACTTGTTTTCTAGAAAATAAATTAGAAATGATATGGACTGTCATGTGTTCCAGTTACATGACTCCAACCTGTGGGCCTATCCCACCAGACTTAAAAACTGACCTTGACTGTTTGACCGGATTACATTAAAGCAACTTTTCAGAGAAAAAAAGACAATTTTTTCCCTTTTGTTTAGAAATGATGAAACTCCAAAGTAAGAAACGGCTAATTCTGAAAGAATGCAATAAAAATGTCCAGAAATAAAAGTGCAACCTAACCTAGCTTTTAAAGGCAGCAACATACAATGGCACAGAGGATAGAGCTATGAAGAGGAATGGATTTTACACATGAGAATATACTCAAAATGTGTATATTGGGCTGTATGAAGTTTGAGGTGTTGGCTTAGTGGTGAATAATGTCCCTTTGCAATAAAAATAGATGCAGTCCTGCCTCTTTATGTACAGGCGGCTTTGGCTCAGTGGATAGAGTGCTGGACTTTGAATCAGGGGATAGCAAGTTTGAGTCCCACTGCAGTCAGCATGTCGTTGTGTCCCTGGGCAAGACACTTCACCCCAAATTGCTCCTGTGGGGATTGTCCACAGTATTGAATGTATGTAAGTCGCTTTGGATAAAAGCGTCTAACAAATGACATGTAATGTAAAATGTAATTGTACAGTAGTTCCCACACATAATTCAGGAAGTAATTGATTGAGCAGTGTTCAAGTCTTTTGGAGAAGTGCAAGGTAATCCATATCCATTCCAAGTGAAATCTGAAATCCTGTAAAAAATGTGTTTATAAGCAAGTTGCAAGTTAATTGGAAGTCTTTCAGAACTACAAATGTACACATTTCTGCAGCTGTGTTGAATGTGCTTTTTTAACTTAATGTTTCTCTCTGTAGTTACTCAAAATGTAAATATACAGCTTGCATGATCAAGCTGGTTTTGTGACTTTTGTTAGGTCCCAAGTGCTCATTTCTTTTGAGTTAAGTCCAATTTGTATGTCTGAAGTCTGCTGATCTGGAGACTCTAAACTGCTACATTCTGGTTCCATAGTTGCAATAGCTGAAGCCCACTATGATCCTAAAAAGACTTATCAAAGAGTGGAAAAAACCTTTAAATATGTCTTATCAGCAATAAATCACTAGTTGAGATTTCCAACATCCCATTCAGCATAGCGTTCCTGTCTCTCCTCTTGCCTGCCTGTCTGTCTGCCTGTGTGTTTGGACTGCTGCTGTAATCACAGTCCAGACGGGGACAGACTTGGAGACAGAGGCAGTTTGCTAATTGTACGGAGGACCAGGAACGGAAGCTTTTAAAGAAAGTCTGCAAAGACAATCTCAGACTCATCTGCAGCCATAAATCCCTCCTCTGCTCTGCGACTTATTACTGTTACCATTACCACTCCCTCCACCACTTCATCTCTCTCTCTCTCTTTACTCTAAAACATTAAAACCTTACCCTCAGTTTTACCATCATGTAATTTCAGTATTGTTAATACAGATTGATGTGCAGAAACTAAAGCAGCTGGAATATGAGCAAGTTTAAGTATAGAAAGATGTGGGAATGTATTTACTGTTAATCTCATTATTTTGTTTCTCTGTTTATGTTGGCTTAGCTTTTATCACTGTGCAAACTTTTCACGCTTCGAAAGTTGAGAAAAGTTCAACTTCTAAAATGTCGACGGAAGCGCCAGCCAATCAAATCATATGCCAGTACAAGCTCTAGCCAATCGAACCGCGTGCTTGTGTGTCCGGGGTGGGAGATTAATTAATGCCAGACACGCCCACTGGCAAGCTTCAACGCACGCTGCCGTGTGGACGTACCGTAAGATATGTATTTATTCTGAAATGATGTCTTGTCCTCACAAAATGGTTGCCTTTGTTCCCTAATGACTTACTTTCTCTCTGAGACGAACACATTCAGAGACTAAAACATGAATATTTGCTTCTTTGGGATATTCAGTGATGTGCAAATTAATGGAGGATAAAAAAAAGTCTGACATCTTTCTTCTCTCTTTCTCTCATATATACAAACAGACACACAGCAACCGCCATTGGCCATTAGGGAGGCCAACCAGGCCTCCCATAGCTGAAAGCAGGACACAAAGGCTGACCACTAAAGAAAGGCCTAATTAAACAGCAGTCTTTAATGTCAGACAGCCCCCCACTGTAGCCTCAACATCACATGAATGAAAGAATAATGCTCTTTTGAAAAGGAGCACAGTTTTATAATCTAAACCCATTGGCTTATGAAAGGGGAGCCCCTTAGCTAAGAAGGCCCGCAGGTCACCCTCCATCTCTTCCTTTCTCCCTCTCTCTCTCTCCTTCTCTTCATCCTCGTTCTCTCTTCTCTTCTTCCTCCTGGTCCTCCTGCTGGGTCCAAAGCCAGGGTTAAGCCAGGCTGAACGTGGGCAGGTCTGTGACCGTCACCTCCAGCAGGCCCTAGCTCCCTCGAGGTCGTGGCAGTGCTAATTGTCCCTGGAGAGACACACATCATGTGTGTTGGCATGACCGACCACTGGGCTCATGTGCTTGGATTATCAGAGCGCTATGAAAGAGAAATAGACATTTTAATCCAAAAATGGTGGCTGTAGTGGGGCTAAGAGCTAAGAGAAAGGGTGGGCTTGGGTGCTCAGGGGCCTTGGTGCAGAGGTTATCCTCAGGAAAATGATTGGAAGAAAGAAATTCAAAAGTCCAGTGTGCAGCCCCCCCCCCACCGACCTCACCTCACCACTACCCTCCCCCAAAAAACTCCCAACCCCACCCAGGCGAGGGGACCCCCCGACTGGCAGCAATAAATAGAATCTTTCTCTAACATGCCTAATCCTGCTAAAGAGCAACAAATCCTATTAGGCCATGAATTATAAATCCTTCTTCACCCCCTCGTCCCCCACTGGAGAAACCCAATCGCCCTCCTGTCTTCATAACATGCATGCGCATACCCCGGACCTCAAGAATGCTGGTCTAAACGGGGAGGAATTGTACGTGTTGGATGTCCATGCATTGGTATGTATGTCTATATATATATGCCTGCTTGCTTCCATTTATGCTGGATGCTGGTGTTGTTTTTAGAGTGTGGCCCCTTGCGAGGCTTACTACTCCCTACTTGTCAGTCAGCCAAGCTTTATACCGATATACACCCGCAGGGATACTCTCATAGCCACAAGGGTCAGAAATGTAAAGTGCTTGTAAAAGTAAGTACAATGAGGGGGATGTAATGCTCCCATAAAGAGAAACAGGAAAACACCAAAATACTTTGTCAGCTAAATATAATATTGACATTATCATAAAGATGAGTTATAGTGCTTTAAATGTAATAAGCCAGTCCAAAGAGATAATGTGCAAATATTGCAGCATCTAATCTAAGAGTTGACACATGTCTAGGAACTAGGGCAGTGACTTATCTTAATGAGTTGACGCACATCAGTCAGTTGCCCCTTACGAGAGACCAAGAGTACGTATATGCTTACAGTTCTGTGAGGCTGTATTTCTGATGGTTAGTAAACACACATTTTAAAGAGCCCAATCACAACCCTTTACTTGATACATAACGTCTATGACATGCGTTACAGGAAATGGTGCTCTTTACCCCCATTCTCCTCGAAAATAACTATAGCAAATCACTTCAAATATTATAAAGGATGTTCTGTGCACTGATATTATTTTTATTTGCTAAACTTTCAACAGCAGCAAAAGTTGTTAATCCACCTGTTCTGTGCATGTCAGCAGGTTAGCAGAGCAGCTGTAGCAACAACAGTTTTGGGCGTGTGTTAACAGGAACACAACTTCTGCATTTTACCGCCCCAATAAACGGCCAATATCAGAGACTTTTCGGTACCACTTTACAATAAGACTACCCTTATAAAGGGTTTACGAATAGTTTGTAATTCATTTATTAATTAGGTTGTGAACACTTTATAAATCATTAATAAGCTTTTATAAGACATGAGATAAACAGGGCAACTGTGACCGGTTGCTTGCCAAATAGTGAGCCCACATGTATCTGTACTGCTAAGCCTTATAGTGGCTACCTAGCTTACTTCGTGTTCTTCATCAGCCAGCCTCCTTGGTATCTGTTGCTCAGTGAGTTGATTCTCGCTAAGTACCCAATATAAGGCTTAGTCCTCTTGCCAAATAGTGAGCCTGAGTTGATGTATGAAAACTATGTTAGAACTGGTTTATAAATGGTTCTTAATGATTAATAAAGTGTTTACAACCTAATTCATAACCTAATTATAAACCCTTTATGAATCCTTTATAAGGGTAGTCTTATTGTAAAGTGGTACCGACTTTTCTGCTCTGCAGGTATTTGTTTTATATTTGTGTCTAACCGGCTTTGCAACTTAACTAGGGAGATTGTCTTCAGTCCCTATAGGAAAAATACATTTTAGGAATATATATTTTGATGTAATGATCACGTTGGATGAAGGTTGTTGGTTGGCTAACTGACCATCGGTCTGACAGTGCCATCGAGCCAGTGCACCTTCATCAAACCAGATGTTTGGGTAAAAATAGCCTTTAAAAAAATTAATTATTGACACACCGTAGGCTAAACATTTAGACTAATCTAAGGTCTGGCACCAAAGAGCAAAGAAGGGGTCATAAACCCCGTATCTATCTGACTCTCTAATTAGGTTATCTTTGAAGAAAAGTCACAGCACGTCTTCCTCTTGAGCTGGCCTGGAGCATTAACCCGTAGAACAGGGGCGTTTCCTGGACCTGGAAACATTAGGGGCTTAGCCCACAGTGGCGGCGCCAGAGATTTTCTTTTGGGGGTGCTGTGGGTAGCTTGACGTTTCATAGAGGGTGCTCAAACATGTAGGGTTTCCCATTTAGGTACCGGGCTACAGTGGAATTTTCTACTGCAACACTCCCCACACGCACATACACAGTATATCCGCGACTGTTACAATGAAGGCTCGATAATCAGCTCATGGCATATAGGTGTAAGCAGGGGTAAAGTGCTATTTTTTATAAGTGGGGGGCGGACCTCACCTCCTCTAGGGGGGTCCGGGGGCATGCTCCCCCGGGAAGATTTTCTTTTTAATATTGAAGTTAAAAGCATCAATCTGGTGCACTTTGATTATTTTGTACAGTTTTTTGTCTATATTTTACAAATAACACTGTCTCTTTGGGTCTTCATACCTTAGCAAAAAGCTTTTTTTCCCACGGCTTTTTTCTTGGCTGTCTAACTAGAAACCTCCTCGGCCAATTTTTTTGTTAATTTGGCAGTTAGAGTCGTGTCAGGAAGAGTTCACCAATCATTAGTCTACTTGTTAGAAGTGCGCTCCTCTCCAATCTTCTCTCCGTTTGGTGGGAAAGAGCCCTCTCTGTTCTCCTCAAATAATGACAGGTTGTGAGACTTGGTGTCATTAACATTAAATATGGGTGGGACATCTTCTGAGGTCACCAGGATGTCGAGCATGTCTAGGGTTATTCTCATTGGTGGGATTCTTTCACGAGCCTAAAGAGGCCAGACCGCCATTCACATGTACCTTTAGACCAGGGGTGGGGAACCTCCGGCCTCCGGGCCGTTTACGGACCGCGAGACCATTTGGTACGGCCCTCGAGGTAATTTATAAACACACGCAAAAAGAAAAACATTTAAAGAGCAACTTGCAGGTTTTTTTTTTACTAGATTTATGCTTAACCTTGCCTGAAAATTACAATTAAAAAAAAGTTAATGCAGGATTTGATATGTTTTACGAGACATAAGGGCAGGAATTCAGGGGGAAAGGAGCCGTTTTGAGCTCTGCTACTAAAAACTGCTTTTTTTTTAACGTCATACGTCAAACGCGTCATATTACGTCACATGGGGGAGCAACTTTCTCGGACTCCTTCTCTGCCCAATCCGCGGTAGTAGTTGGTTTAAGCGGTTGTGATTTAGTGAGCTGGTATTTTTTCGGTAATTTTACATTGCATTTCACAATTTTTAATCATGGTGAGCTCGAGTTTGTGCAGGTTGCACAAACTCGAGCCTGTCAGGACATCGAGTCCACAGTTTCCCTAACAGGAAAAGGACCGGAGCTAGCTTTCGTTCCTGGGTGCGTTGTGCAAGGTGCATCCACCTCCCTGCAGCACATACTCTCCACAGCTGAGGCCTATCAAACAAAACGTTTATCAGGAAACCGTATTACATCTCTCTCCCCCCCTTCGCTGCTCTCTCCCCCATTCGTTCCTCTCTCTCTCTCCCCCCTCCGGTACACAGCACCGTACAAGACGTAGTGTGGAGTTGCGTTAGGTAACGCGAGATACGGCTGATACTTGCGCATTAGTTTCTGTTATGAATCTGTATCAACAGTCCTGCCAGTAACGTTACTATAGTATCAATGCTACTTTAGTTATAGCCTGATATATGATAGATAACTTTACAATGTTGTGATGTGACCGACGTTAGCGAAATTAACTCACTCACCAAGACAGCTGCCCTGTTCTCCACTCACATTCCTCACACGACAGCTCAATTTCTCTCCGATGGCCGTTATTTCTTCTAATCCTTGGCTGCTCCTGGTCTCTTGGACGCCTAGCAGGCTCATAATTATATGGTTGTGGTCCGTCATATGCATTCGAATATACATTTTCAACCTCTTCTGTGTCAAAACTAGCATTGTGATCCGTGTTTCTTCATACGTTAGACCGGCCGGCCGCTCTCCCCCATGTGACGTCACACGCGGGAGGTCACATGGGGAGGCTTTTTTTATGCGGAAGTAAAAATGTCTTACAAAAACGACGCCAGATGTCACTTTAGTGTATATTTATATATATTTTTTTGAAAATCTAGTGTATACATCATTTTCCTACACATTTATTCACTGGGGTCTCTAACCTGCAAGTTGCTCTTTAAGAAATCTAGACCGCAAAATAATTAAACAAGCGAGTGCCTGTTTTTCCTGGCCAAAGTCAGGGTCCTTGAACACAACACGAGCCTAACGTGCCATCACGTGGTATATGTCTCGTCTGACAGGGGTGCAGTTCTGACGGAGAGCACCAGAACGCCGCTCCGGAACTTCAGAAATTGCAGTACCCATAAGGAGCCGTACACATGCCGCAGTTTTTGCGTTGCTGTGTCTTTAGTTGAAAGCCCAGTGGCGATCTGTTCATCTGACATACTGATCATACAGTCAATAACGTTGTTGTTATTAGCATCTGGTTAGCTAGCTATGCTAACGAATATAAGAAGCTTTCTCTACAACCAGTGAGGTGAAGGCACATCTTTATATGATCATTATAGTTGTAAAAACACAAGAGAATAAAGTAAACAGGTATAAAATACTATATGACAGTAAAAAAAAGTTGTTATTAATAAACAAGAATACAGTTTAAAAGGGGAGTGATTTGTAAAACATCCATAAAGAAAAATAAAATCTGCTTACAGTTCTGTTTCATATGGGTGTTGAGAGATGTATCCATAGATCTCCTAATGTTGCTCTCAAAGTGCACCAGATTGATGCTTTTAACTTCAACATTTAAAAAAAAATCTTCCCGGGGGAGCATGCACCCGGATCCCCCTAGAGGAGGTGAGGACCCTCCTAGAGGAGGTTAGGTCCCCCCCCCCACTTAAATCATGTCCACATGGATAGGAAACTAAATACATTTGCACACATCTTGTGTCCATATATTTCTGTTTTGGTGGTCATGCCACAACCGTGCGTGCACGTGCATGCATACGCGAGTCATGGTAAGATATCTGGATTAAGAGGTTGCTTTTTCTTTGCACAGCATGAAAGAGAGGCAAAATGAATGGGCTGTGATTTTAGTATTTTTAAGCAGAGGTCAATAATTTGTACGGCCCTCGGAGGATGTTGAAACAATTGAAATGGCCCCCCAGCGTGTGGGTTGGAAATCAAATAGTTAACTAGCTTTAATCGCCTTTGCTTAATACATTCATGCATGTATATAGACAACGTGTCCTTTTCCACAGTATATTAGTCTCACATTGTGTTTGTAATGCAGCAGTTTATGGTGATAGTAAAGTCTCTTTGGCCTCTCTCGTTTTCTCTCTGTGGACACACACATCAAACATGGCTCTTTCCCTCTGTTCTCCCTGTCATCAGCTTTTAATGGGCACTGGGCTTTGATGTGGCTCGCTTGCTGCTATTGTCTCCACCATGTCTTGATCAGTGTCCATTGATCTGGAGGGGGCGGCATGAAAACAACTAGAGCACACTACACAGGGAGGAGGGAAACCATTGTATCAGAAGTCATATTTAACTAGCTGTGTCTTCAGAAAAAAAGAGTCAGAGAAACACACAGTAAGCGACAGAACTAAAGAGCTAAACAGAGGGTAAGCGATTTCAAAGGGCCTACAAGCATGGAAGAGGGACAGTGAGAGGGACAACTTTGCCGTCAAAAAAGTGAGATTTGGATTTCGCAGTGCTTCAGGAGAGAAAGTTATCCCATTTAACAGGTAACATTTAGGAGCTGTCGTCAAATTATCCATTTGTCAATTGACAGTCGGCAGAATCATAAAGAAATTGGAAGAGATACATTTTGATTTGGGCTGTGTGGAAATGCAGCATAAGTGACGTGCACTTTGAATGTTTTCTGTTTAAAAGGAAATGGCATTTCACATGAAGACATTAAGCCATTGATTTAATGTTGCACTGTAAACATCTCACAAATTAAACAAGACAAGTAATAAGCATATTAAAAAGTAAGATGCCTCACAAAGAAACATTTGAGTTATATTTCTTGCACTCGAACCACTCTCCAATCCCACAAGACAGTTTTACATGAGAGAATTTCTTGCAGAATGGTTTAGGAGCACAGTCACCTTCATTTAAAACCCTCGTTTAATGGAGAATCTTGGCTTTCACGATATATAGTGTCTCACTTATAATTCTTACCACGGCACCCTCTGGCATGCCATCACTTTTAGATCAAACATTCCTGAAAGAATGTAGTCATCTTATCCTTCCAAGATATGATAAAGGGATGTCTGTTTTTGAGGAGAACAGAGGAGCACATCTCTTTGATGGACCAAAGCACCAGTCATAAAGCTTATCACACACACACCACACACACACACACACACACACACACACACACACAGAGATGCACACACAGACACAGGCCGGCACTCTTGCTGGGCCTTGAGCGTAGCACATTGATGTCTAAGGCTTCTCTCTCCCGACTGACTCCAAGGTTATTGCAGCGCACCATGGAAGCACAGGATATTTGACGGTCCCCTGCCAAATAAAGTGCTGGGGGGGCGGGGGGTGAGGGAGAGTTGCCATTGACAACTCAGAGGTCTCCAAAGTGACCATCAGAAAATGAAAAAAGAGAGAACTTATTAAGAGAGAAGGGTCCAGGGGAGGCCGTGGGGCTAAATCTGTCACAGCTTTTCATGAGAGGGACTAGGCCAGTTCATGACTTCATCAACTGCAGCTTGCTCATGACTTCCACAGTTGACCTAATGAAGAATAGAGAGTCTGTTGAGAAGAGCCAGGAGTTAGGGTTTAATCTGAAAGAGAAGAAAAAAACCACAAAACGAGCTTTCCCAATAGAGAAAGAATCATAGAGGGCAGGACAATGGGAAATATATTGAATTCGTCGTGGGCGAGATTGAGCTTTGCTGACTCGAGGAGTCCCCAGGTTACAGTACACTGTGCGTCAAATCTTCTGCACAGATGAAAAATAAACACAAAGAAGAGAACAGAGTGAGGGGCAGGCAGAAAGAGATGAGTAGGATGTAGAGCTGGCAAGTGTTTGAAGGGCAGCGTCAGGAGAGAGATGCAGGAATTACATTCCTACGGTTTATGTGTGCCAAATGTTTAATGGAGTGGAGGGGGGGGGTTAGTGTCAGACAAAAACCCTCCATGTTATTCTTTTATCACACTTACCCGATGAACATGTGTGTGCATTTGTGTCAGGAAGCGGGAGGAGGGCAAGGAGGGAGCGTGGTACAGTTGAACACGATCAAAACCGCACATGTTTTTTGTTTCCTACATGTGTTTTCTTTCCCAATTATGCTCCAACCAAAAAAAGCACATCCTTCTCATGGTCGATGATGGAGAGCAAAGAGGTGGGGGGTAGTCTCTTTCTCTAAAATAGGGCCCCATGCTCTTTATGTTTGGCATTGTTTGTGTGCATTTCCTCTTATAGCTTGGGCAGGCCTTGCGTAGAGGGCAGGAAAAAAGACAGCGGCCGGCAGCCTTTGATGTCCATGTTTTATGGTCCCATGTCAACGCATTGTCTGTTAAGTCCTTGTGTTGTCCTTCCTCCTAATTAAGACCTCAGAGCGACTTGTTGACTCCACAAAGACCCCTGTTCGGGGAGGGGGGTTAGCGTTTTGTGTGTCAAGGGTGTGTGTGTGTGTGCATGTGGGTGTGTCTTCTATGATTGGGCTGTAGTTTGAAAGAGATTTTCATAACCGCCAACATACAAAAGTGTAGACTTTGACATAAGAAAGGAGTCAGTTTCTGTTTGAGGACTGTTGAGGAAGAACTAATCTTCAGCAGCATTTACGCTCAAAGTAACACACATGCGAAATATCAGTTGCATTCTGAAACTACATCTTTGCATGTCATTGCCTACAGTACACACTCTTTAGGCAAGTGTGTAGAAGAAATGCAATCCTTACAATTTTTTAAATATTGTTTAATTTCATTTTTATCTCTGTCTCTCTGCAAGCAAGAATCTGGTGACGTCAGTTGCTGTTAATCCACTCCTCTCAGCAGATACACATCCCGCAGTTTACCAGCTTAACTTTGATGTCTCTGATACCAACAGATGGCTGAAAGGTCACCTGTCTCTCATTCGGTTCATGAAATAGAAGACAGATAGAGAAATGGGCATACAATAAAACGGGAGAAAATTATGCTCACTCAGCAGATGGGAGCTGTTTTTACCCATCTTAGTAAATGCTCTGAAGTATTTCTCATTCTTTGTTGAGTCTCTACATAGAAAAGTATGGAAGTGCTCTTCAACAATTCATTGAATGGCAAAATGACAAAGAATGGATGTGACCTCTGATAGCACAATGAATATAAATGTAATGTCTAAATGTATCAAGCTAATGTTAATACTATTCTATCACGGCTATAAAGTTCTGAAACTGAAGTTTTTTGCATGTTTTTTTGCATGTTATTGCAATTATCCAGGTGGCAAGGTATTGTTGTTTTCGGCCAGGACAACAGTAGGGCAAACATCAATGAGGCTCATTTGCATAGAAAGGGGAAAGTTTTGCTGCCAATATATGCTTATTATCTCATTTGAATAAGTGCAAATAATACAGGAACACAGGGGCGCTATTTGCTCGGCAGCGCAGTTAGGGGTGTACTTCACCCTTTGCGGCTTCTTTGAGAATGACACGGTCTCTGTGCAGGTTTAGCGGCTGCAAAAGTAATTCAATCCTTTTGTGATTTTGCCACAGAGACTCTTACATAGTGCACTTGTGCCTGGCAGTATTTAAGGGTGTGGTGAACTCTGATGTTGTCGACCACACCCCCTTTCTGCACTTGCACTGATTCAGGCGCCTCTGACCTTTTGACCCCTGAAACTCACTTTTATTAGATCTCAACTCAACATCACACTTGGAAAGCTTTTTTCACAGACACCATGAGTTGGGTTAAGAGCATCCATGCATTTTTACCCTAATGATAAACAGAATCAGTTTCAACTGAAATTATCGGATGGAAATAGTGTTTATTCTTATTTTACACACCGTAAGTCAGAGCTTCTTAGCTTTGGGGCGGGAACAAAACATCTGGTCGTATGAGGTGCAGAATTTGTCAAAATCATGTATTGGTATGTAACAAATACTTAATTGTTTTTATGTAGGTATTTATTCATGGTCAAATCAATACCAGGGTGTTTTTAATGTATGATGTGGTTTTGAACTTCCGCCATTCCCGTAAAATGATAAAACAACAGTATGTCTTTGTCAAATTCACAATAACGACAATGTTTTCCATCTGTGCCTGCACACAGTATTTGTGTATTTTTTAATCACATGGATCACTGAAATCCAGTCACTCAACACATTGCCCTGTTTATGTATTTATTTATAGCACACATCTTACAAACATGCTGCTGTCACACATTTCAAGGACATGGTTTCTGACAAATAAATCACATGAGCACCAACACACAGCAAACAGAGAGCCTCTTTAAAAAAACAAACACAAGTGCATGCTTTACAGTCACTGTGGTATTTCGTGTGTGTTGTTTGCGTCCAGTGGTTTCTGTTTCAGTGTTTAGCTCCATACCAGTGGGTTTTCTCTTTTGTTGACACAGATGTGCAGCTCTGAGCCGAGGGACTTGTGTTTTGGGATTCCTCTTAATGCAAACTGAGTCTGTTTTCCTTCTGTTTCACTCTGCAATCATAGTTGTGACAGATAAGGCGAGCGCTGATAGAGAGCAGGGGTTAATCTGTGTCAACACATACAGTCAGGGGTTAAATGTGTATTTTTGTGTACATGAACGATACCTGTTTATGTGTGTGTGCTCTCATTTCCGGGCCATGTGTTTTGCTCTTGTGTTAGTCACACATTGTTTATTGATTATTGAATGCAGCAACAGCCACTGAAACTGGGCTTTGAGTTTGCGGTTGTCTTTTTTTAAACTCCTCTCTCGAAAATAAGCCACTTTTTATAAGAAGGAATTGCCTGTAGACTCATCCATCAGTGTTTCTCTTTGACTAAATCCGTCTCCTTTTTTGTCACAGGTTGTCCCATGCCCAAAGATCAGCTGTAAAAGTCCTCCGTCGAATGCAGTACTTTGTGGCCCGGAAGAGATTTCAGGTAAGCAAAATGAAATCCAGAGAACGCAAGAGAAATCTTACAAAGTTGAGAAAACAGAAAAGAAGGAGGAGATAAAGAAAGAGAGACAGATTGAGAGTGAGAGAAGTGTGTCTGTGTGTGTAGTGTTTGTGTGGTTATACAGGATAAGCAGGGGGAGCCCCAAGGGCATATATCAGCTGCAGCGCTGATGTGCATGTGTAAGTGTGTGTACGTGTGTGTAGTGTACGTGTGTAAATGCACGTGTGTAAATGCCTGAAACTTGCACCTGCATGTCTTTGTGCTCACTTCAGTTCAGGCGTAGTACCAAGGGAAGTCTGCTAACCTGTCTCTGGGGCTACAGTAGGAATTGACTTACTGTACTGCACTCACATAACACACACACACACACACACACACACACACACACACAGCAGGACATTGTCTCCCGCAGTATTAAAGGGCAGAATCAAACGTTTTGGGCAGTACATTTTTTCAGTAAA
This sequence comes from Dissostichus eleginoides, assembly GCA_031216635.1. NCBI lineage: Eukaryota > Metazoa > Chordata > Actinopteri > Perciformes > Nototheniidae > Dissostichus > Dissostichus eleginoides. Next base: position 12,611,834 of record CM062273.1, on the reverse strand, counting down.
ATCAAAAAATTATTTTTGCAATACTTTGCCAATCATTTTCATGCCACATGTTATTGTCAAATGGTTCCTCTATTCTTACCGTTTCCAAGTGTTCTATATGTTTTCAATTAAGGCTAAGTGATTTCAGCTGCAGAGGCTATACTCTGTGTATGCCGAGGATACCCTAAAGAGTTCACTGGGTTCTTTCTGATGCTGCTTGTATCCACGTCACACTAAACAAAGCTGTGAAAGGACCTTAACACGATTGCTTTCTACATGACCATGCACTTGTCAGTGCACGCACCAACACACACACACATACACACACATACTCACACAATGAGTTAACAATGAACCCTTTGCACCCAAGGGGGTTGGGGGATGTTTTCGGGGGACCAAGCAACAGCGGCGATGGCTGACAATGGCTTTTGTGTGTGTGTGTGTGTGTGTGTGTGTGTGTGTGTGTGTGTGTGTGTGTGTGTGTGTGTGTGTGTGTGTGTGTGTGTGTGTGTGTGTGTGTGTGTGTGTGCATGCATTGATCCACAGCAAGCGCGGAAGCCCTATGATGTGCGAGACGTGATCGAGCAGTATTCCCAGGGTCACCTCAACATGATGGTCCGCATCAAGGAGCTGCAGAGAAGGTGGTGTCTTTGACCTTGTTTCATTTATTTCTCTCCCACCTTCACTCTTTAACTTAGTGTCAGTTGATTTGAACCTTTTATTTTACACCTTTATAAAGGATACCACCTTTTAGTGAGGAAAAAAGTCAGAAAACATAATGTATAATCCCATTTTGCAAAAAAATAAAAGGCCTTGGTAATTTCATCTCAAGAATGGCACACAATAGCTGTGAAGTGTATTTGTACCATGAGCATTGGAGTTTGTGTTTGTCCTGCCTTTAACCAGGCTGTACTGACATCATGGTCAGCTGAACTGGGTCATAAGCACAACAGGAAGAGAAGATGGCACCGTTGCAAATTCCTCCATTAAGCATCCAGTAATTGCAGTTCCGTTTGATACTGTCCTTACGGCTCATCTGACAGACAGGGGAGGGCCTGACTACTCTCTGATTTGTTACACCTTGTTGAGCTTTAATGAAGTCCAGTCTTCACTAAAGTGGGTCCTACTTGTGTAAATACGTCACCTGAACCCTGTAACACCTTTGGCAGTAAATCAGCTCAACCATGGAAATGCACCGTGACGTTTCGTAACCTGCGGGCAACAAAATAATGATTCTTTGATTATTTAATACAATTTATAACTGACTGCAGTAATGTAAGTCTTTCTTACAAAGTAAAAAGAGCCAAATATAAGCTGTTGATAAACTGCAATAAAAGGTTCTAACCCTAAAAATACGGGAATTCAACAGAACATCCATAGAAAAAGGTCACGTGACTTATTGACTGACTCCTGCAAAACACCAAAATGATGCAATGACCACTTAAAATGGTTAATAAAGGACATTGATAACTGTAATAAAAAGCCATGCTTTGCAGTGCATATTGAAATTCTACAGTAATGTAAACATTTCTTATAGTCCATATTATCTTTTGTAAGTCTCATTCTTTTATTTTTACAGATTTTCAATAGGGACACATTTATTTATAGCATCTCTTAAAACAATTTTTTTCCAAACAGTGATAACTAAAGTACTGTTTAAGCTTTGGCACTATAAATTGGCTTATATTATGTTACTGTTTGTTCATGAGCTGGAATAAGGTGTTGTTTACTTGACTGAATTTTCTCTGTATCTGGCCAGTGGCTTTACCTTTCTCAGTTAATTTCTTCTGCCTGTTTCTTCAGGCTGGACGGCACACTGGGGAAGCCAGGAATGTTTCTTCCAGGTAAACACACAGCAGTCTACATCTGATAGACAGCCATCACTCCTCACTCCATCTCTGTGTTTACACCTTGCACATACACAAGCTGAGCCCGACTAAATATGAGAGGAAAAGAGTGGTCTGTAATGTGCAAATATCTCTGTTTGGATGTGGCTATGTTTACATGTGTGTCTTCATATTTATGAATGTAATCACCCTGCCTGTTTCAACATGCATGTAGGCATGTTCTAGCAGGCTTATGGATGATTTTATGTCTATGTGGGTGTACGTATGCATGTCCTTCAGTGTGTGTGCATTGGTTTTGAATTTATAGTGAAAGTTAGTAATGAAAGATTTGATAATTTACTATAATTTAATGATGTAGGTGTCATCAACTCTCCTAACCTTTTTTAAATAATATTAAAAATAAAGCATCATATTTTCAAGTGACATTTGATAGTTTTTGTGTTGCTTAATTTTACTTAACAGTTATAGACATTTACTATCCGAGTTAAACATATCGTTTACTAAGTATTCATTATTTATAGAGAAATTACGTCAACATGTATAATGTGCACTGCAACTGACTGTATCATGATCAGTAAAAAGGACATTTTGCATGATATGGACATTACTTAAAGCTGTTTTTGCTCATTGATGGTTTCTTCTGCCTGGCTACAGAAAACCTAAACAAATACTCTTTGTTAATGCAGTTCCCAAAATATAGTGGAAGTTTAGCCAACCTAAACTTACCAGAAGAATCATTACGTTGTGTCGTCACGACCACATAACTCTTATTTGACATGCATCCACTGTTAACATTACATTAGGGGGCTGTAAATGTGCCACTGTGAACTGTACTCACAGATCAGCAGAAACTGAATGAACTGGTTATTTCACTTTGAATCATGAGTCTATAAGGCTCTTACTGTTAATGACAGTGTTGTGTTTGTAACGTGTGTAAGCATGTAGGAATTGAGTGTGACTAAATGTACTTTTCTGCTTCTTTCTTTGCAAATAATGCCAATTTTGCAATCAAGGCCAATGCATTAAATAAGCATTGGTGTGTAAACGTGTTTTTTTAATTCATTCACTAGGAAAAGGAGAAGATAAAGAATACCCAACTATTGGGGCGCGACTGATCAGGCTGGAAGATAAGGTAGGCACACTCCTGCTGCTCACTGTGTGTTATTTCTGTGAGGTAAGAGAAATACGATTATTAGATTACCCTTAGCCTTCATAGGCAGAAGTGTGTGTGTGTGTGTGTGTGTGTGTGTGTGTGTGTGTGTGTGTGTGTGTGTGTGTGTGTGTGTGTGTGTGTGTGTGTGTGTGTGTGTGTGTGTGTGTGTGTGTGTGTGTGTGTGTGTGAGAATAAGTCTCTTTTATCAGATGAATGCATGTGTGGAAATCTTTTGATATGACCTTGTTTTGGCTTGGCTCTGTCAGCCTGAGCCAATGCCAAACAAACACCTGCGTTCTCTACTCTCCAACCCATCAGCAGCTCTTCAGTGCTGCATTTAAGCTGAAGTTAAATTATTTTTCATTCAGTTTTTTTTTTTGTGGGCTGGGTGATTTTGATGGTTTTCCATGCCAGCTCTTCCTGTTTCCTGTAATCCTAGGTACGTCGGGTGGTGACAATTATTGGATGTTTATGTTTCCATATCTGAATATTAGAGTATTGGAAGAATTAGGGAGCTAAGAGAAAAGAGGCAAAGCCAAAAAACAACAGCTGTGTTATGAAACCCACGGGTGTAACCAGGCGTGTCTTCTGTCAGGAACAGGCCCAATGTGATGCCAGCATGATGCCAACCCTGATGCCAGTGTGATGCCAAGATAACCTCTTCCCCAGTGGGGATGGTTGTACCAGTTGGACTGGTCTTCGGATGTGACTGCATTTATGTCTCTTATTCTTTCCATGTGCAAATCACAGAATATAAAACGTGTGTTGGTTTTAGTGTGTGGCTACATCTGCTGTTTGTTTGTCTGGCTGGCGGCATCTCTATAAAGTGAAATAGTTTTTGGGGATTTGGAAAGGTTTGGAAATGTGTTTTCGTGTTGAAGCTTGTTTTTCTATGGTGTTGAAAATCAAACCTTATAGTTAAGTTGTTCTCACAACTCGCAGTAAATGAAAACAACTCCTATACAATAGAACAATGCATTCTGCAGCCACTTATTTTCTATTCATGTCAGCCGGCTCAGGATTTCCCCCACTTTCCTTTACCATACCACCTCTGCTGCGCTCATCAAGCTGATGTTCTTTAATGTTTGCATGCGTTTGCTGTTTTCAGACCTCTTTGTTACGCAGAGAGCAGTAATGATCTTGAACCAATGTGCTCTCGGAGCTTGAAGACCTCCCTCTGTGAATGAGTTAAGGCCCATTTGCTCTGGGCTACACATTTTGATCGCAATCTCCTGATTGGAAACATAAACCTGCAGTCAGATATTCCTCTTCTACCTTTGACTCTCTTGCTCTCTTTTTTCTCTTTCAGTCTTTCCCTCTTTCGCTTCTCTCGTCTAACTCTGCCTTGACATAAAATACAATCGAGAGGTTGATAATTGAGAAACAAATCGGTGGAACCATACTGATGCAGTCTTTTTCCCCCTAAACAATGTGGAACTAATCACTGTCCCTGTATATGCATGCATTTCTGCAACAAGCGCCTCTCAAAGTGAAACAGAACAGTAACTTGTGACACCCATCCTTCATAATTACTGTTTTTCCCGCCTCAGCACACGCCCCCTTCCCCTCTCTGATTTCTGGCCGTGTGAATTTCTTGTTTTGATGGTTTTGACGGGCTGGCACACCTGTTAAAATGGGAAATGGGGGGCTTTTTTTTCCCTCAGGCAGCAGGTGGATGAACCCATCGACCTATTACTTGGTACATTCCCTGCTCCTCCCCCTGATACGCCTCCACCATAACGCTCCAGATATTATTGTTCACTCTAGATAAACTAAACATAGACATAACACACAGATTTATGTTTGTGGGAAGTGGTGATTTCATATTTACACTACAGAATTGTATTTGTGCTCCTAGCCCTCTCAAATCTTTACATTGTTAAATCATTTCTTGACACCTAACCAAATGTATTCATCACACTTGAAACAACGTTTCCACATACAGTGTGTGTTGCAGCAACAACACAATGCCCCGTCCAAACATAACGCTCAATCTAAATGAACGTTTACAGTAGATGTTTAATGAGATAAAACCAACAATCAATCAAGTGTGTTGTTACTGTGTTCAGTTGTGAATTACAAACACTTTTGTTTGTCCCGCATCACTGCTCGCATTTCATAACGTTGTGCAGTTCCTGCGTTGCGTCACCTCTCGCATGTTGCGCGTAATAGTAAACCTAATCACACATGAACAAAAACCCTGGTGCCACAGTTGGATCGGCTCTGTAAAGGATCTTTCCCAACAGCCCTGAGGAATTATTCATCAACTCTGTGCCCTAATGTTTGTGTGTGGGTGGGTTTGTGTGCTTTTCCATGCCTTTCTGAATACTCACTCTTGGTCAGCGTCCAGCCTCATTTCTTTTTTGACAAATTCCCACTTTCTTTTCCCCTTTCCTCTGTGAGACATCTTCAGCTCTGACTGTGCTTTATGCTGCAGCTGAGAAAGTAACATAGAATAATTTTCTTGTTGAGCTATTGTCAGCACATCACTTGTAGATTCATTTATCTTTAGTGGGCTGAAGGGGGCTCGGGCATTGTGTGTCCTGTACAGAGATGGACAGTGATTTATCACACAAAGACAAAGACACATCTAGGTCTACACTCACACACATGAGCATAGAGTCGATTAATCACAAACGTGTCTAACCCCACACTCGAAATTGAATTCTCCAGGAGCGACGTGGAAACGAAGATGGATGGCAGTCTGTGACAGTGTGTTATCTTTCTGTCAGACGCACTCGATGAAAAATACCCAAACGACAAGCTGAAACAGGGGCCAGTGTCTCTGGGATTCAGCGTGGCCTTTCAGACCGGAGCTCGCTGCGTGCTTTAGGATGAAGTCAGCCCAATGTTTGTGGTAAATCTCCCTCTTTTACAAGGAAAGGGTTTTCCAGAGACAGAAAGACGGAAAGGTCAGGGAAATTACGACAATTTGCTTTCACATAGTCTGCAAATAAGTGTCTGAAGAACATGTTTCTTAGTCCGACCCCTTTTTGTTCTAGAGATTTAACAGTAGTGTGAAGTATTATGGAGCCAAAAGACAGGGACTTTTATTTTGTCAGAATGTCATGTTTTTTGTTTTTTTCAAGTTTGCAAGATTTTCCCAAGGTTATATGAAATGTAACACATTTATAAATGTTGTATGTCTGCTGAAAATAATTAATTTGACAATTGACGATACATTTAAAAATACTGAACAACTTATTGCAAAATAGGTTTTTGAAAGAGAACATATTATGTTGTTCTTTATGAAGAGTTTTGATTATACCTTATTTCAATACATGTATGTGATTTATTAAAAATGTAAAAGCTGAATTTGATTTAACTTAAAATTAATGAGGGTGATTTCTAATTCACCCTCATTAATTTATTTAATTTTAGCTAATGTCTAAATTCAGATTGTTGCCATTTCTAATAAAAGATACAAATAATATATTTAAAAAATCTGCTGTGCCATAATGAGTTGGCTCTTTAAAAACTTGAAGAAGATTCACGTCAGTCAGTGTGTGAAAAACAACTGATGTTTCAGCAGCAAGGGGGAAATTACTCGCTATGAGTATCACATTCAGTAATTATGCCGTCATAATTTAGTCATCCAAATGGTATTCAGTTATATTTGGAAACTGGGTCTTTGATGGATGTAAAACCGTCAGCAGTGTCTAGTGGGGGGGGGGGAACCCTCTAATGTGCCCGGCAGACCTGCACAGACATGTCTCTGCTCAACACATCATTATTTGCGTTGCTTTAAGTACACTACATGGACCATTCATCACACTCACTCTGTGGTTAACTTCACTCCGCTATATTAGGGCAAATACACTCTGCCATGCATGACACGCTTATATCTTGTGCATTAGCACTAGGCGTACGCAGAAGAATGCGTGCCCCGACCGTAATAGCATCTCAATTAGGTAAGTATGCTGTAAATTACAGCAAGGCCAAATACTGGAAATACTTGAGGGCCGGGACAGAGTGTTGTGTTTGTTAGGAGTCCATCTGTAAGGCATTTAGGGCCCCTCGTCTTTAAAAGCATGGCTTTGAGGGGGGCAGCCGTGTGTGTGCGTGACTGTGTGTGTGTGTTTAGACTGGTCCGATCCAGACCCAGTGGAGGGCTTTAGAGATGAGGGCCTGGTAAACACACACACGCTCATATATATACATATTTATACATTAGACCATATACAAAAATACAAGTGGATATATAGGCAGACATAAATATACAAATGCAGTCTCACACACACACACACACACACACACACACACACACACACTGTTGTCCATCTAGCAGTTTTATGCTGGGCAAACAGGAAGAGCTTCATTTCTCTTCAGCTGGGGTGGGAGGGTTCTGAGACTTAACGGCTGGACGAGCAGCTTTACACGCATTAAATCGATTAATAATTATGCATCAATAAATCTTGGATCAAATCTTGTTTTCCTTAATTTTCGGTATTGGCACCCAGAACAAGTTACAGCCCACATCAATAGCAGCTATTACTGTAATCCCTCTTTAGTGCCTGGGATATTCACTGTGGCTGTAGTTATTTTCTCTACAAAACTCTTACATTTTACGATCACAACAGAATTAATGCACAGGAATCAAAGACCAGAGGAAATATTTATTCTTAACTAAAACCAAGTAATATAGTAATAAACTGAACAGCATGTTACAGACCAGTGAGACCACATACAGAGTTGTAAAAGTTTTAAAAAAAATATTTTTAAATGTGTTGGACTTGAAAAATGCTTCAGAGTTCAATGAGGTTGCTGTTCTTATGTCACGCTCGATTGAATTTTAGAACGAAGGGTTATTTTTAGCTTTTGTAAGTTCACTGGAAAGTATCTAAAGCTAGAAAAAAAAAACATTTTGGACAATAAAAGGGTAAATTAAATATCTGCAGACCTCAGTCTCTGTGCAGTATTATGTTGGTATCCTTCACAGAACAATCATGTCTACCAAATGGACTGGGTTGTGATTGCTCTATAAAAAAGCAATTAAAGTGCCAAAAAGAACCAACGTAATTAAATGTTTCACTTATTATTATTTGAATGAAAACGTTCTTTGTCTTTGAGTATTCATTTGTCACTTTGTGTGGAGCTCAGTAAAATAAATTGAAATAAATCCCACTTAGTTTTTTGAGCAGAGTGAGAGAACATTTGAATATTTTCCCATTATAAAGTCATAAAATGTTTAAAAGATTGAAGTGGTCACACTGTTCATTTGCCTCCTCCTTCCCTTTGTCTGGGTCATTTATTCATTCTTCCACTTTCCTGCGTATTCCTCTGTCCTCTCGCTGTAATTACTGAGGGTAACAGTGACCCACTGTCTGTCCTTTTTCTACCCTTCTGCTCGAAAGGGTGAGAAAGAGTTTGCAGCCGTCAAACACTTTCCATCTTTCTAGCTCTGTCCCCCCTCTCTTTCTGTTTCCCCCCACGTACACCTCTCTGTCTTCCCCCCTCTATTCCCAGCACCTCTCTGCTCTGAGAGCACCCTGTCTGTTGTTGTGCTGTGTTTTGATATATGTGTGTATTTGGCCGCAGCGAGCTCAGCGGGGAGCCGGACTGACCAGGCCGTTCTAAACAAAGAGAGGAAACTTGGCAAAGGAAGCGCATGTGCACACACACACACTCACACACACACACAAAGTCCTGGAACACACAGTTTCTCTGCAAAAGGCCGAACTGTTTCTGCCCGCGCTACAGACAGGCACATACAAAATCTCCCTGCATGTCTGGACTTGGCCTGCGATACCGAACACAACAACCTCAACCCCCCGCCCCCTGTTTTTCTCTCCTGATTAAATCTTGTTCTCTGAATCCTTTCCTGCACAGGCTTCTTTAAACTGCCACTGAATTTAAACGGATAAAAGATCTGTGCAATGATTTTTTCTTTTCACTGTCCCCCTGCCATAGGGAGGTCAAAGGTCATTGTCCTCCAAAGTACAACAGACGCTGGAGCTGCAAGGCTTTTACTATTTTTCTAACATTGATTTAATGAACAGAATGCATTACTTTGTGTCTGGACTGACAGAAGTGCTGTCCCATTAAATTCAGTGACCATAATATACTGTAAGTACAATGTCATCTACTTAGCTTTGGACAAAGCATTATTTATCCCCAAGGGGAAATTCAGTTGTTCACTGTTGTAGTATACACAGTACAATACCCACACATACACAGGACTTACAGTATATACATGAGGTCCTAATACATAATATACATATACAAACACATGCCACTTTTTTATGGAGAGGTGTCGGAGCAAACAGGCTGCCAGGGTTTCCGGCCCAGGAAGTGAACTGGCAACTATCCAGCTAGCAGTCCATGCTCGTGTGTTTGGTCTGATCAGGACTGGAACCCTTCACTTCCCAAGCCAAGTCCATATAACGACAGAACAACCCTAATACAAAGAAAATGAATAGAATATCACAATGATAACATTGCACGGCTGTTAAACAATATCTCATAGTGCAAAGTTTTGTGTCCTATATTCCATCTTCTTCCTACATACTGAAACACAGCCATACCAACATAACCCGTTGTGGTTTTTAACACTATACTTTTTTGTTGTTTTTGGCCTGTGTTCAGATTTAGCAGTCTTCTCTCACTGACTCGCTACACCACCCTACGCTCCACCGAGCCCGACTGGTCTTTCTCACGTCGACACCTCCCACCGTTGATGTGGTATCTTTATAGCGCTGTGAACTGGATAGCATGCAGCGAGTGGTGTGCTGCTGCGAGTCAGATAGCGCACCAGGAGCGGCGTGCTGTTTGTAGTGCAGTCCAGCCGTAAATCATGTTTGGGCAGTGCGCTGGGGATGCAGCCCCTGGCAGCTCCCAGACGGCCTTTGGCTCTGGCTCCCTTCTTTTAGCGCCACTCTCTAATTTCAGAGTCGGGACCCTGCCTACTACTGTGTCTTTACCGCATTCCCACAAACCAGAGACGGACAGTCTGCCTGCATGTCTGGCTGCTCACTCTCCATCTCCCAGTCTCTCTAGCTTTCTATCTCTCTCAGCATGTGCGTGTCTCTATCACTCCTTTCGCTCTCACTCCCAACTTTGCCCACAGAGCTTGCCCCTTCTTCTTTCCTCTGTCTGGTTCTGTGCCTTCAGGATTATAGGCCTGCAGTCTCACTCACAGCATCTAAATCATGCTGTGCACTGCCACTGTCTCTCCCTCCCTCTCTGCATCTTGGTAGCACCCACTGTGGGCTCACTCCTTGGCTGTAAATACCCATGGTACATTTCCATTTTAATTGCCCTAAATTTCTTAGAGCCCTGGGATATATTTTCTGCACACGTATTTTACTGTCTTGGCCAAATGCCCTCGCTGCTTTCGTTTTGACCACTAATATACTCCTGCATGGACCAGTTCATTATCAGCGGAGAGGTGTGAGCTTATTTAAGAAGGTTAAGAAGGGGTCACTTTACAGTTCATGAAACAGGGGCTTGTGTTTTATTGGGAAATGTAGTCGTACTAATGCACGGTGCTAAATAGCCCTGGTGCCACCCTACTCTCGAGTGCTATTAAATCAGTCTATACGGCATGGAACAGTAAACCAGCTACGAATAATGCCAAGCTGTGTAAATTACTCCAGAGACCATGAGTGTAAATGTCACTGCTATTAAGTCAGGCTAGTACCGGGGGAACATATGTGCATAGGTATAATACTGTACGTATGCCTGTATGTGTGTAATGTAAGCAGATACATATCTCTGCCCAACCATCAAGCACACACAAAACGTCATTAAAAAGGATGTAGTAAATAGTAAAGTTTGACCTCTTAAGGATACAAGGGATTCGTAGAAAATGTCTGCTTGTTTTTGGTCAAAAACATAATATTTCACATTTAATATACTGACCTGATGATGGAAGAGAAAAGTTAAAGGATCACCCTGGTCATTAGAAATCACCCTTTAGGCCACATCAATATCTTTACCATATGTTATGGTTTTGTATCTAATAGTTGCAATGGGATCACCACAGTCAGGACACACGGTTCTGTACAACATTTCATGTCAATCCATCCAGTCGAGGCCATAGTGATGCCATGCAATTACACGGTAGCAGATTAAAAATAGAAAAAGGTAAATGTTATTATTACAGCGGGGTGTTGTGCCATAGCAGGCTAGCGCCTTAGTTCATGGAATGATTTTAACTAGCTGTTACTAATGCCGGCGTGTTTATGACTGTGTAAAGATTTGACTGGGCCACTTGTGGTTCAGACATTGGCCCTATGGTACTCTGTGCCCAGACACATCCCTCAGGCAACAGTGGGGTTGCTAGTGCCCACAGTAAATGATGGCATGTGTGTGTGCATGTGCACACCTATGTGTTTGCCCGACTTGCTCCAGCCACACTTTGCCCAGTCTCCTGTCGGCTCCTATTTGCTTTAATGGCGTCAGTATTTTGCAAAACACTTAACAAGCTTGTCTGTATTCCGTAGTGAGTTTTTTCAGTAAATGACTTATGATTTTATGGGAGTATAATGGTGGGTGTTTTTCTATACCTCTGGGCCCTTAGTTTTCCCTGTAGAGGATTTAAAGTGACACTCCTTTCAATTGTGTGCAATTAACTTTGTAGTGCACACAGGATACAGGCCTCGCCTAGAACCATACGGTACAATGGATCAAATCGGGTTACTGGTATTTGAGGTTGAACTAGTGAAAGGGGGCTGTGAATGGGAACTGCATATTTACAATACTTTGAATGGGGACCATCAAAAAAGGATCCTCCACCCTGTGTCTGTTATGCAACTATCGACTGTTAGTATGACCACAGGCGGTGCCGCTTATCCTGTCTCAATTGTTGTAAATATAATGTTGAACAGCCATATCATAACCTTGCATACCTGCCTCGTCTGAAAAGTTTCATTGGCTCTACTGGCATATTACAGCCTTATAATGAAAATAAAGGAAAGGCATGTTTTGTAATCCGTGTTGAAATATAAAATTCTGATGAAATGCAGAGAGCTTTCCCACAGGTTTATTCTGCCCCCTCTGCCATTGATCGCTTCCAAGAGAGACAGATAAGCCCCTTTGTTATGCCAGAGGACATTTTCTGTATATGACATATGAGGGCCTTACTTCCAGGAATCTGTTGACATACAGTAGGTCAAGTGGAAACAATAGCAACAACACTCACAGTTAAATAAAAAAAACAATGATGATGTTACAGTGATGATTTGAAATAAAGGGCAGTTTGGTAGAAACAAGAAAAGTATTTTACAACCATGTGGGAATAAATGACATGCATAACAAAAAATACCTCAAATCCCAATTCCAATGTTCTATTACATGGAAATGACTGACAGTATTTCAACCATAAATGGTTGTGTTTTTGGCAACCTAGTCAATATGTCTAATATTTAATAAATTGTTCTTGTTTTGTTAAACTCCAGTGGCGGTTTAGCTGCAAAATGTTCCAATATGTTCAACTATTAGCCAAACTGTGTCTGTCTGCTGTGGGCTTTTCTGTTTTTTTTTTTAGCTATAAACAGCTTCTGTTTCAGCTAAAAATGTTGGTGATGATTTAAAGACTCTTATAAGCTCTATATCGCTGAGACAAGCTCTATATCGCTTATATATAAACAAGTTTTTCAGATCATCTGAAACTCTGCATGCACAGCAGACAGATTGATCCACCATTCTTATTTAAATGGTTCTTAGAAACCGAGACAGACTGAGACAGAAAGAGACAGACAGGCAGCTAGAGATCAGACCTTAGCCTGGAGGTCTAGATACTGTACGTCTCCTACATGACATACTGCGGAGGAAGAGGGAGGCCAGGAGTGTCTGAGCTGAAGTCGGCCTGATAAGAGGAGCAGATAGCGGGTTGCAGTGAACCTCAGACAGAGACAAGAGCCAAACAGAAGGGCAAGCTGACTGGGATGCGTCTCCTCCTTCACACACAAGGAGGAGGAGACTGGAGCAACTGGACCAGAATGATAAGGAGTAGATTAGATAGTCTGCTGTTTCTGCTGTTCTCACAGATGCTGGACAGAAGGAGTGTGATCAAATAGTCATTTTAGCTAACTAAGCAGAATAGGAGTTAGACAGCAATATGTTTTTTTGACATTATTAGCATTATTAGCCAAGTCAAATAACTTTTTGATGTAGCTCCTGTCACTGCACAAGGCACAAAGCTCAGCGGGCTTGCACAAACACACAAAAACACACACAGACACATCAAGTGCGTTCACAGGGCTTGTGGTGAGAAGTGAACATGGAAAGGTCAGTGTCTGCTAAGGGGTTCATTCCCACCAGTCCAATGCTGGCCAAACAGAATGTGTCTTAAGGTCAAAGGGCATCCCAGCAGGCCTGGTAATTAGGGCACAATGGAGCCCATTCGGCCTGATGGTGAAACTGTGTGTCTTGTCCTGTCAGTTTGTCTCAGCTGACAGCAGGTTGTGCACAGCTCGATAGAGAGGTGCAAAGGGAAGCGACAAGAGTTTCCTGAGAGGGAAGAGGGCGACAAGGCACTTGAGAGCAGAGAGATTGTCCGGTTTGAATGTGTGTGATTGAATCTGAGTTTCTGTGGAGTGCGCATTTGTTCACTTGTTGAATTTTGCAGGGAAGTAAGTGAAGAGTGTTTGTGCATGAGGCTATTTTTGACTTTAAAAAGAAAGAAAGCCTGTCTGTGTTTTCTCCCCGCACAGCACACTCAGCACCTTGACATTGGCACTGGGCCTCGGTGGAGATCTGCTGTCTCAGCTGGATCACTCCCCTCCCTTTTCCCTCTGACCCTTCTCCCTCTCCATCACCCACTCCCCCCTCTGCTGCTCTACTCCCACCGCCACTCCAAGCCCATCCAGCTTCTCTCATCCACGGAGAAGAGTTTAAATCACTCCCTTCTCCCCAAAGATTTCTTTCCCCCCTACACACACTCACCCCCTCCCTCCCTCGCTGATAGTGTCGAGGTGGGGGATGGGCTGTGACTGTTGACTTTGACTACTGTGGGAATGCAGGTGCTGTGTGTGGGGGGGTGTGTGCGTGCTTGGTAGCCCCCCCCCTGTGTTCGCCGGGCAGCTCAGTGTCTGTCGTCTGTCACAGCAGCGTGTATGCTGGGCTGTCATTGGACGACAGCATGCTATGGCAGATGGCTGCCGCGATATCAAAACAATCTCTTCTTAGCAATCACGCAACTAAGGTTTTAGACAGAGCTAATTAGTTTCTGTTTGGATTTACTATACGTTTTAAACTTGGGATTATATTCATTATCCATTCAAATGTTGTTTGCTTTTTTAAATGAATCAATACATAGCTATTGCTTAGTTTTCTTTTGTCTGACCGACAGTCAAAATACAAAGATGGCACCAAATCCTCACATTTAAAAAATATTTGGCTTTTTTGGTTTGATAAATGACTCTAACAATTAACTTCATATTAAAATTGCTGCAGATGTATTATCTGAGGATTGACCAGTGGATTAATTAGTTAAAAAAACATTATGTGTTTCAACTGTGGAGGAACTTTGTTCTAATGGCTATGAATATATACCGCAAATATTGCATGAAGCAATAAGTGTATTTCAACTGTTAAAACACAGTTATGTGCAATGTAAACACTCATTAACATTTATCTACTGTAGGCCAAAATAAAAAAAAATGTTGGATGTGATTGATTATTAACTTTTGTAAATGAAGTACCAAAGCATAATATAAAGACCCCATGTTTTGAAAAATAAGTGTACTGTTCCTTTAAATCAGTATATCTGCCAGTGAAGGCATTCGACAATGACAGCCTTGACAGCCTTTATATTCTTATCTCCTCAACTCAACAATGACAGATGGTATCTGTTGCAGGTTGCAGGCCGTCACGCTGCACAATAAGTTCTCCTTCCCTATACCAAGTTCCCGCTATGACTGTAAACAATATACACAGCAGGCACGGCCGCACCACCTGACCACTTTGTTTTCCGCAAGTTTCTCGAGACCAACCCACCATCCTCTCAAGCTTGTCACTAAATCTGTCTCCTTTGTTTTGTCTCCTCTCTTTTTTCATTTACTTTCTTTATATTTTCCATTGCTGCTTTTGTTTTGTCTTTTCTTTGTCTTCTTCCCTCACGCTCGTTCCCCTCTCTTGGCCGTTGAGGTTAACCACCACTTGTGTTACACTGCATTACAACTCATCAACAATATGCCGGGCAGAAAGAAAAACAACCCACACTTGTTGTCCTCCCTACCTCTCCCTTTCTCGCTCTCACTTTTTTTCTCGCTTTAGCTAAATCACAAAACAAGCGGGCCAAAAACTGTGAATTGCCTCGAAACCCAATATGGACTCCACCCTGGAGATTACACAGTAAACTCAGCCAGCCTGCACTAGAATAACAGCCTGGCCTGCTCCCACTGTCCCATGCCCAGTGTGTGTTTGTGTGTGTGTTTGTGTGTCTGCAGGCATCTCTGAGTGCTTCACCTTTTCTGCAACTGTCTCGGCGTGAATGCATATCATGTGTTTTGTCATTTCTAGCATACCTTTACATATACACCAAAGATAACTCCCTGTTCAGTTGAGCAGGTTTTAGTGTGTATTAGCGTGTGTATGCTTTTGGTTTTCTTTGTAATGTGGGCGTGAATGTACCCCAGAGTTTCAGAGATAAGCCATTCCTCATCAGCTGTTGGACAAGAATGTGTTGTTGTACAAAGTGTATTTCAGTCTGTCGTCTGACATATCCACACCTCATACTCTTTCACACATGACAATAACAAGTGTTACTCAGCAGAGCCCGCTCATTTCTTTTGCTTTCTTGTGTAAAAGTCAAATTACATTTATTTGCAATATAAGCAAATGTGTAAAATGCAAATTCTAGTAGATCCATCGTCTAATTTATTATTGTACCATTATGGCAATGACTGGATTATTAACAGTGACCCATGTTCCTCTTTAGGAGTAGTAAGTGAACTATGATACTTTAAACTTTTTAAAATGCACACTCAAATAAATGCAACCAAAGAACTTATAAGCAATTTCAGTAACATATTATTATATTATATTATAGTTGCGGAAAGAGAAAGAAGTGTCAAACCAAGGAAATGGTCAGGAAACGATGTGATGTTAATTAAACATTTTATATTTATCCATATCATGTTATTAATATCATTTTTAATAAGCACACTTTTTTCGACTGTATCAAACCTGAACTTAAAAGTCATATGTTGACAATGTATGGCAGTCAATACATTGTATGTATCCTGTCCGTTGGTTGAAATAGGGGAAAAAATGCTATTTTGATTTGGGTTTCTGAGATTGTGCTGCCCCATAGCTTGGAAAGCTGGATCTAATCTGAAGCCAGTCAGGCTGTGGTGATGGAGGCTTATCTAATGCTAGGGCTGAAGGCTTCCAATGCCTTACTCTGGCCTACAACTGGGGCAGAGAGGCTGATTGTTTCCAGCCATGATGGAGGTAATGAGGGGGTGGTGGTCATCATGATACACACAGAAACACACACACAGACACGCACATACACACATAGTGACCTATAAGTGAATATTCATACACGCATGTGCGTGTGTTTGTTTTCAGCCACAGCACATTGGCTCTCTCCACGGAATACAGGGTCACACTGCTATAGTCGCTCATTAGTGGTCACCTTTTTTGGAGCACAGACAAACACACACACACACACACACACACACACACAAACACTCATCACCGGCTTCGCACGAGGAGATTTACAGCACACCTTAACGAAAATCCACTCATCCAGTTCACAGTATTGTGTTTGATGCACGCCATGTTAGGAGCCTTTAAGTGAAACCACATGCAGCTCAATTGGAGCATATCTGCTAAATCTCTGTCAAAAGGTGGCTGAGTCATGTCTGTATTGGGAATACGATCACGCATGTGTGGTTGCTGTATCACAAGATGTAGTGTGACAGGCCGCAGGGAAAACAGCTGACAAACGTGGACACGAAAAAACATGCACTCACTCACAAAGATACGCAGCAGACACACACTTGACGTCACAGTAGAATGGAAGCGGAAACAATTGAGGAAGTGAACCTTTTACTAAAGAACAGCACAGCTCAAGGATATGCATCTTCTCTTACAGTTAATGAATGACTGATACAAAAGATATTATAGGAAGCATTTAGCAAGAGGTAAGGTTGCACAAGTAGTTTGATTGTTCTCCCATTTCTTAAGAAAATAACTTTGTGAAGGTAAATGTCCAATTATACATAACTACACATTCACTTTTCGACTATCCAGTTTGAACAGCCCACTAATAAATTAATATTTTTTATTAAAGTAAAACTTTTTTGCTGTTTTCCAGTTGCATTATTTAATGTTAAGTCTTAAATGATAGACCTTAAGCTAAAAGTAAAGCTTTATTACACGTTGACCTAAAAGCACAGCCATGAAATTGAGGGTGAATGGTGTGGTAACATAGGCTTGCATTTTCCCACGCTTACTTGTTGTATGTTAGGTTTTCCCATAGTTCAGCCCATCCTTTCCCAGCCAAATGTTCCAAATCCAGTGTGGCAGGAACAGCCTGTTCTTCAAGTCTGTATGGTTACTGAGGGCCCCGACAACCAAGCTGACATTTGGCTGTCCACTCCACTGTTGGTGGCTGACCGTTGGCTCTAAATTTGGCAGTGCATTTTGCCACGAGTCGAATCTTATCAGCATCTACTTCTATTAAGCTTATGTCCTTTTAAGGTATTTTTAGCTTTATTTTGTTACAGCTATTCGTTGTTAAGATAGCATTCAGTCAAATGTAGTCCTGCCTTAAAAAAAATTCTTAATCTTTGCAGAATCAAAATGCAAGATCATTCATTGAGGGTCTCATTTTTGGTAAATCTTTCTACTGATTGATTCTACTCCAAAAGGATGGTTGTTGCTATCAAGAGCAGTAAAATCCTTCTTTATGACATTATTATGTTGTGTAGAGCTTTTCAGTGTCTGATGTGCCTCCATCCTCATGGATCAAGGCCTGTTCCTCAAACTGAAGTGCCAGCATTGTGTTTTACTGCAGTAAATGTCTCACTTGTGCCCGAAGGAACACATTCATAATGACATGGCCTCTTGCATTTTATAAGCTGGATGGTTTTGGCCAAAATGCCCTCCCGAGTAGACATGGGAAAGCTGGTCATCGGCTCCACTCATTTCTCGTTATCAAGAGCAACTTATTTGCATAGGATGTGAGGTGACACAAAGCCTTTGATCAGTCAGCTTTTGTTGTCGCTAGTACTTTGAGGTTGGCTCGGCGCGTCAGGGCCTTCAAAGGGAAGATCCAGACATGACTTATAAAGCAGGTTACCCTGTTCCTTCAGCACTGGTCGAACAGGTTACAGATTAACCAGCCACGCGAACGATTGGCCTGCAACAACAAGTCCCGCTCGTCTGCTGTCTCGAGCAACATTTATCGCAGCATAATAACCCACTTCTTTGTGGGATGGCAGTGCAGGAAAGTTTAATATATCATCCAGTTTTAAGGCCTCAGGTAACTATTGTACAGCACAGGGCACTGTAACTGTTCTGTAGAGCTGCAAGTTATAAAGTAATTAATATAATCATTGAAAATAGAATGAAACAAATGTATTTGAGTATAAGAAATCATTTAGAATGGTTGATTAATTTGGCCCTTAAGAGAACAAAAATCATTTTAATTGATCTAATGTCTGTAGTTATATGGCTTTCAGGCTGGATGACTGACAGAATAGGACTTTTATTGTGTTTTAACTATTGTTATTCATTGACTAGTGTTAGGCATCTCAACAAGGCGTTTCTCAGTCCATAAACCACGTTGAAGCAGCCCAAAGAAAACATTGTTTAGGCTGATTATTGAAAAAAAACACTGCCCAAAATAAACAGATATAAAACAACTTTTATTTGTGGATAGGGAATAATAAAAAAATAGGGATAATTGGAAGTCTGAAAGAAGGGAACATGGTGATCTTGTGGGAAAGACAGAACCAAAGCTTCAGTCTGTCAATTAACAAATCAAATGTAGATATAAACATGTGGGGGGTAAAGTATTTTTAAAAGTTTAATAAAAGTAAACAAATGTTTTGATTTAAAGTATATTAATGACTTAAGACGTTGGGAATATCCAATTACTGATTAACTTAATTTTCTGTGAATTATCCCTATTTTCCAAATGTGAAGTATCAGTTAGAATCTGGACATGCCTCAGGGCTTTGAGCACTTCAAAACGTAAGACTTGATTTGATTTTACTAGCCCTCACCATACCAGCCACCAGCCCTCTCACCCGGGATGGAAAGCTCATTTGGGCTTTGTAGGAATGGCTGAATTTTTCCAGTCCAACTGTGGTTGTGAGGGGAGAAGAGTCTGGAGCACCGGGATGTACCAGATGTGATGCTTTCCTCATATATAAGCATTACGTAGCCCCAGGGTGTGGTTTATAAGTACATGACTGTGGCTCCTGCTCAAAGTCTGCAGTATGGGTAAATCATTGGCATATTTTGCTGGTAGTGTAACCTCCTAGGTAATACCAGTGTTTTTTAAAGAAGGGAGGAAGCTTTTGACATTATTGACCATGTGTATCAGTGACAATATCACAGGTTTTTGTCCCCCCTAAAAAACAACCCTACAAACATATCTGTGAGCCATGCACAGACAGCAGAGCCAGTTTGCTCATGCTCAACAGGCCATGTCCATATTTGCACGGTATTTACAGTGTTAATGGAAGTTCCTTTTGATCCACACTTCATGTATGTTTGCACAGTAATGCATATATACTAAGCATATCAATAGATAGTGTGTGTCTACTTAAAGTTCCTAGAAAGTTCCAAGCAGCACTAGGTTTGGAAAGCCTGCCCTGTGTATGAATAGCCCGTAATTGCAGCTTGATGGAAAACACTAATGCAGCTCGTAAAAAACGGGACACTTAAGACTGGTGCAATTACTCTTTCCAGCAGACAAAGCCAAGAAAACACACCATGCAGCGCCCTCTGTAAGTCATCAGGCTTCTGCCTAACAAACAAGCAGCAATCAATCCAAACTCTGTTGGTTTGTGTTGCTTCTTAAAATCTTAACTATGCACTGTTGTATTCAATTGCATCTAAAAAGCCACCACAAAACAAATAATTGCTCATAACTTTAAATCTGTTAGACATGAACAAAGAGTGTGGTCTACATTATTAATAGAATTGCCTCAGAATACATGTTTGTACTCATAAGTCATCAAGACCGTAAATAAAGAGAGAGAGCCTCTGCCTTTTGTCAGACTCATGCATAGCAGTCAACCGAGCATGTTCAATCAAAGCAGATAAGGTCACGCGGCACACACTTTAAGGCATTAACCATTTGATGGCCAATAAATCATTAATCTATGTACAGGAGCTGTTCTGGTCCAATGGTCCCCATATAGAGATATACACTATCTCACTGCTTCTGTCACAAAAGACCGAAAAACTGCTTCAGGCCTAATTCTTTGTGAAGTTTCTCCGTCCTTGTTACTTGAAAAGTAAACTTAAGCAATATAAATAAAACTGGAGAAGTTTAAAGAGGGACATCTGGATGAATCCCATCAAGCTAAATTGACCAGGGCATGGAAAATATGGCTTGTTGCTGTATTTTTTTTAAATGCTTTTATGTGGTAGTGATGTTTGTACGGCTGTAAACATGTGTGTGTGTGTGTGTTCTGTGTGGAGGGAGCAATACATTTGTGTGTGAGCCTGGTTTGGCTGGTGAGTTTAATTGTACTATTTGATCATTGTAAACCAGTGTGTGTGTGTTATATTGCTTTGTGTGTGTGTGTTCTCAGCCAGTCATTCCCACCCACTTCTGAAGCCTACTTTCTGCTGTCCCTGACTCACAGTTCCCATGGCTCTATTCTGCTGACTCGCCTTCCCGCCACTTTTGCTCCCCTTCTTCCTTTCACCGCGGTCGTGTCCTCCCACCGGCTTTTGTTTTGAATTATGGCAACAATATTTCCACCCTCTTGTACTAATTATGCTCTGCGATGATGGGAATGAGTGTGCATCACTTGGTGCAAAGCTTTGTAGGTTTTCCCACTCTCTCTGGTGTTTTTTTTTTTTTCTTTCTGTGGTTTGTCCTCGAAAGCAATTTGCGGGTGCCAAAAACAAAGAGGAGCTTGTTAGGCGCTCACAATCAGTAGATTATAATTATGTTGAGTGATTATGAAAGGGAGAGTGAGATACAAGAGAGCTAGAGGGAAGCACAATTATATGTCAGTGTGGTTTGTCGTGTCATATTTCGGAGCATGAATGGGTATTTGTGTGATACATGTGCATTCACAGTATGTAGGCCCGTGTACTTTATAAAAATGGTTTTAGTGTTAAGGTTAACCTTTCAAATCATAACAATTATAAAACACAGTATATTTGACATTTCAGTCAAATTTGCATGTAAAAAATCTGAATTGTAGCATTTTTGCAAAACAGAAGGTTGGTCGCCCATTTTAAAAGCAAGAACTACTAGATTGTCATCCTATTGTATTGCAAAATTGCTCCAAAAAGGTCCAAATGTAGCATATAAATTACATCTACTACATGTGGAATTATGTTTCTTTGTTGTGACATTTCACTTGATTCCTTACTCAAAGAGACAGTCCATCTAGCTATGGCTCACTTGAGAATGCCTTTTTAAATATCATACAAGGATTTTGGGTTGTACAGATCTTGATATTTTCCTGCCACATCCATTGTGATAGCTACAAGACCACAGAACAAAAACCTGACAAGAGAAAAATGTATGTGAGAGGAAGTGAAAAGAAAAAGACATGTCTGATTTTGTGGGATCTTTAAACTGGATTATAGTACGGTTGTGTGAACTGTGTCTACCTGCGTTGACACATGGCTAACTGCTGCTGTTGGGTGTTTCTAAAAACATAAAAGGTGGCGGTCTTGAGGCCCATCATGTGGTGCCAGTGTATTTTGGACAGGTCATGACAGGATGGCTAAGAAACTAGCTTTTTCCATGAAATTTGCCTTGGATGTATAATCCTAAGAAGATGGATTTGTTTGTTTTGGAAGGCCCACTGAACTTTCATCTAGTGCCACCATGAAGCCCCAAATTGAATATTTATTTAATATCTTATAAACAGATTGCAATGAAACTGCCAAGCTCTACAGGCACCCATGGGATACACTTTAATCAAAAACTGGACCTAATGAACAGTGCACCCTCTAGGGACAGCTACAGGGGCGCCATGATTACTTGTGTTGATGGATGATTGTGACATTTCTGTAAACAAATAGCTGCCTTAAAGAGCTTTTAGTAACAACTCTACTGTTTTTGTATGACTGCACTCTATGAGGATATGCAATAACATTGTTGACTATTGTGACTGGTGGTGTATTGGGCAAATGGATGTTTTCTAATCGTAAGGTCTGATTTAGACTTGGAATGACACCTAACCCCTCCTGCAGGCATGTCTACGGTACGGTAATAAAGTAAATTGCTTGCTGCTTTAAAAAGATTAACAAATTACGATGGAGAAAATGATACATATGCAGTCATACTGTTTGGTCCAATCCAGTTTAGTTGTATTAAAGTTGATGTGGAGTGTAGAGGCTGAGTGAGGCTGCCAGTCTAGCTAAGTAAGAATTGTAATATCTGTTACATGTAAAATGGTTTAAACCAACAGTGGACTTTCCCGTCCCACCTTCCATTACCACAGTCCTGAGGCAGCCGGCCACCACACTCTCTGTTTCTTCATTCCTATCCCCTGCAGTCCTGCTCTTGCAGCACAACCCAGCACCGTATCACATTCCCGCTGTCCATCACTGGCACAAGGCCCCCGCTTAGCAGCAGAGAAAGTCCTCAGGGTCAGCTCATAATGGACCTAAATGCAGCTCATTATCCTGATAAGGCAGGGGCGGTGGCCGGGCAATGGCTGCCTGACTGGCTGGATGACAGCCACACAGCTTTGACAGGTAGACAGAGCTAGACACAGCCATGGAGGCTATCTGATGGACCCGGCTGACAGATCCAGTTGCACCGGCCTGCTGCTCTGAGGCGATGGAAGGGGGAGAAACTGGACGCCGCGGAGCCACACAATGATATCTCCAGTTCTGCCCCTCTGCTGTGTGATGGAGTGCTGTGAAAGTGACTCCCTCGCCCCTCGGGATGTGTGCACTGTAAAACATATCTGGCTTTACAAATCATTGTACATGGTCAGGATTAAAGTTGTTTTTTTTCTTTTTTGCAGCGGTTGAGGTACAATACCCATAGATATTTTAAGATTACAATACATTGGTTATTTGTGCTTTTTCATCCTAATATTCATCCAAGTTTTTCCAATTGTTAGACTTCCAGTCTGGTTTGGTGGAGACACTATATTTAGATTTGTGCTGGACCTACTTTTTTAACTGAAAGGAGTCCCTGAGAGATTATTGGAGGCAGGTGTAATTCACCTGATGCTATTGGAGTGATGTGTTACATCCTGAAGCATTGTAAGATGTCTCCAGTTGAAAGTGAATCTACATTTTGGAATAATCTTATCTCATCTTAGTGGCTCCACTTGTTATCAGTTTGAACATTTTTTGATAAGGACCTTATAGCGGTATTTGTGTGTAGGCATGTTTTCTCAGTGAGTGTTGTTTAGTCACAGTTGGAGGAAGGCCACATTGCCCTGTAGCTATCAGTCCTTACCATCAGGTGGGAGGGGAGCACAAGGGGGGGGGGGGGTTAGGGGCAGGAATCTCTCAACAGTCCCAGGCCCCCGGGCATTTAAGAGAAGCCACAGATTCTCTTACCACCAGATGTCAGCCACAACAGCACCACAAACTCTCACTCACTGATCAACTTCTCTGTGTCCCTTCCACCCATAACAGTATCCTCTCTGCCCTTAGGTGTGTGTGTGTGTGTGTGTGTGTGTGTGTACATCCCCTGTGTGTGTGTCTGTAGTTGTGTGTGTGTAGGTCCGTGTTGATATGCCCGGTGGAAGCATGTTGGGCATATGCCGACTTTCCGTCAGTGGGCATTTGGCAGCCATAGCACAGGGGGATACGGGGGCATGAGTGTCATTCAATGGACAAATCTGACTCCTCTCTCTTGCCTTTGGCACACACTTCTCTGGTATAGGGTGACGAGGTAAGAGATAGCAGCAACTGGTACACTTTAGGCACTACACACACAAAAACACACTTCAGATCAGATATTCAATGCATAAAGAAAAAAACACATGCATTATCTTAACGCACCAATAGAAAATGATTGTACTGCCTACCACACACACACACACACACACACACACACACACACACACACACACACACACACACTGATACCTACTCATTTTACTTTTTTTTCATTTTCAGTATATACTATACCAGGCTTTTTGAGGGTGAGGAGGTATGTGACTTGATAAAAGAGTAGTTGTTGAATGAGTATCACGCTGCTCAGCATATTTCACCATAATCGCTCGCAGCCATCATTTTGACAAAGCATTCCTTATGAAGTTAGCAATTTGCCAACTCCAGTTTAAGTCCACATTATCCAGGTGCATATATGCTACCTGCATGCCTTTTTTCAACAGGCTTACATTGTGCATTAACAGATTTAGAAAAGAGTTTTCTTCTTAGATGGTGATCTTGCGGGCTTTTTCATTGTCTGCCGCACACTCACACCCCTCCACACCTTCATAAGAAGTGAAATACATAATTACAGCTTTCTCTCAGACGTACAATTACAGCTGACTGCTTTTGGTCTTTTTGCACCCACCAACAAAGGCATGGAGTATCACATAAAGTCTCATCTGTTTTTTTTGTATTGAAATGAAGCCAAGCCACTAGTGATTTAACCCATGTCTGCTGTTTTATTTTGGCATGAAATTAAGTCAGGCTGAGAAGACAGATGTGGGAAGTGACATAGTGTTGGGATAAAAGTGACCTACACTCTCTATTTCTCACACACATGTACACATGCATACACACACAGCGCCCACCTCTGTTTCTCACATCACTCTGAAATAGCTCCTTGTTCACCTCTGATGAGAGAGGTGGGGGAGGTAGCGAGAAATTGCAAAAAAAGAGACAGAAATGCGAGAAAGGGTGAGAGTTGACCTTTGGGTCCCGCTGAAGCGAGCTCTGTAAGTGAGGGGGCGGGTGGCTGAACTAAGTGGCTGATTCATTTCCCCAGAGACCCCCTTCCCCCAAGCCCGTCCACACACACTAACACACACCCTTTCCCCTGTGGATGGGTTCAGTGATCCAGGTGCTGGCCTCTGCAGAGATGGCAACATGGCCTCGTCTGACCCGAGGGAGCCCAGCTGGGGTTGAAGGTCACGGCAGAATCCTCCCACTGTCTGTCCGTGTGTGTTTTTGGCTGTGAAGACCACAGGCGGAGCCTCAGGAAATGTGGCTGCCTCTAGGCCCCGACTGACCGCTGTTCATTTTGGTATCTTTAGACAACAGAGAAGAACAGGAGAAAGAAGTCTGCAAAGTTAATTTTAGTTCAGACGTTTAGATATAAATGCGCTTGTAGGACTTAAAGTTAAACTGAAGTTAATGTTTTAGTGCCAGTCGAGAAAGAGCGTATATAGAGGGTTGTCAAGTCAGAGAAAGTAGGTTTTGTATTTTAATATAATGATGTGCTCTATTGTTTTTAGTTTGTGGTTTTGAATATACTCCTTGTCATTGACTGTACTGTCAACTGGGCAATATTGACATTTCTTCACACCCTATCTCTACATTTCTATCAACACTGTTGTCCAAGACAAGGCCTCAAACATTCATATGAACTTGGCATGCAAATGAACTTGTTCCCCCTCCCCCACGTCTCCTTGCCGCTCCCCCTCCCCCACCTCCATCCCTGCCTCGTCGGTGTTGTCTTTCAGCTTGATGCTAAGTCAGGCAGCTGTCTTGTTTTGGGTTACGGTGAGTGACGCTCAGGTAACAAAAGCTCAACGCTGCCCCGTCAGCACTCTCCCCTCTGTCAGCAGTGCAGAGGCAGATGCTCTGTGAGGCCGCGATAGCAACGCCATGCTGGCAACAGACAGCACTGAGGGATGTATAAATTAGAAATGATCACTTTGTGAATAAGATAATGGCCATTAATTAGAAATGCTTGCTGGTGGAAGAGAAACCAGCATCAGGTTTGTATTATAAATGAAGGTATTTGTTCTGTGGCTTCAATATGGATGAGGTTTTCCATCAACCTGTTTCTTTACATCATCTGTGGGAAACTGTAAAACAAATGTGTAATATCTTTCATGGAAGTTAGTTAAGGAATACGTTATTTGAATGTGTGCTGCTCAGGGGCCCAGCTATTTCTAAATGGGTGCCAATTGTGGTTCAAAGGTTCCAATACACAGCGGAAATTCAACATAAATTAAAGAGCAAAACAAAGTGAGAATTTTATGAGAAGTTGAAAAGAACCCATTTCTCAAGGGCTCTCTGTTGGATTTACTTTATAGAAAACTTCAAAGTAATCTGTAAATATACAGAGGAGACATACATATATACATATTTTATCCAAGAGGTGGTCCTGGCGCCAAATTAACAAGTAGCACGAAAAACGGAACAAGTGAATTCCCCATCTTATAAACGTAATGGGCCTGCTGAGAGAAGAGAGGCGGTATAGATGTGGCGTTGTGTCGTGAAAGTTGCACAGACATGATATAGAGGGGGCAGGAAACAGACGACAGCAAACAGGGAGCATCTGCAGACTGAATAATTACAGACTCGACAGAAACAAAGATGGTAAAGATACGTGTGCACACACAAACACACACACACGTTGTGCTGTGAGGACAGCGGGGGTTTTAAGGATGAAAAGGGATAGACTTTACACACTCAAGCCCCCCCCCCTCTCCCACTCTTTGGCGGTTCCAAACAGAGACCCGAAAGATACTCCTCACAAAGATGCTGACTGGCAGGAAGAAAGGCAGAAAAGAGGCTCAAAGAGAAAGACGGAGTGGCACCTAGTAAAGGAAGAGACAGCGTGTCTTTACTACTTCCTGCTGCCTGGCAGCTGAAGCTGAGAGGAAGATCCTCGTCTCTTTTTGCCTCCTTTTAATTATGTCCAATTACAAGGCTAGCACGCCAGGACTTATTACACGGCAACCAAGCCCCCCTTGAGTATGTTTGTGGGACAGAGGCGCATATTATGGTGGTTTAGCGTAGTAACATTTCCAAGGCCCCGGCTCCAAGGGGCCTTTGCAGTTTTCTTTTTGTGGTTTTAATGAGATCTGAAAGCATGAAAATGCATCAGTAGAAACAGGCCCCCCACTATAAATGAGCAGCACTCTTCCGTAGTTCACTATAGGCCAGCTCTGGAGGTAGCAGGCGGACAATGCTCCTACACATGTCACTCCTCAAACTGTGTTATGGTAGCTGGTAATGTCTTTATCATAATTGTGCATGATGGAAGACTAAAGGGGCGACGGGACAAAAGCGCTGAAATGGTGGTCCTAAAGATGCTGCATAATAGGAAGAGGATGAGCTGAATTGGGTCTCCTATTATATTCCCATGAGTCCTCATATGTAAGTGGGTGTGCATGCAATGTGTGTCCTATATGTTGTGCATGTGACATCTTGAGGGACCTTTTTTGGCAGGACATTAATGGATATAACATTGAATAAAATACCCCAGCTGCAATATAATAATCACTGTTTTCTTCACTACAGTAGTTTGTATAAATAAGTAATATTTTCATTCTGCCAGATCTCCAGCAATTGATCATTTAAAAGTTGTCGTGTCTTGTGTGACCAACTTAAAAAAAAGACATGATAACCTTAAGGGAACTGTAATGTATGTATTGCATAATATATTGTGCTCTATATTGACACCTTTATCTCATGCGGGCCATCCTATCCTCTTCCATCTTTCCAAAGTCTTGTAATTCTAAGTCTTTGTTTACCACTTTATTTTACAAAAGCTTTCTTGGAAATTGAAAAGGGTTTATATTGCAAATACAGATGAAATAAGAAACTTTGCAGCTCACTACATCGCTTTAGGTAACAATATTACATGTATTGCGTAGTGTCTTTAACCAGTAGGCCATCTCTTTTTATATAGGAACATGGGAAAAGCAAACCTTGTGACATGTAGATACTAAAGAGTTTCTTTAAGTCTTTCTTGGCACACACGACGCGGTTCATCCATCCTCCGGTTGGCTGGTGTTAATAGGGCTGATTAAGGCCTCTCTTGGCTTCTTTGTGGCTTTGAGTGTTCGGACACCTCCTTGGCATGAGGAGTGAGGGCACGTCTGCTGAGGAGTGCCAAGTTTGTGTGTTGGTGACACGGATTCAACAGAAGGGGGCTTGTCATGTGCCAGCGTGTCACAATACCCAATGATGTCAGGTGGGTGGTCACTCCATTAGGCCACGTCATTCCCTCCATTCTGTACGTTTATTGCGCCTGATGATGTGGTGACTTCACATCATCCATAAACACTGACCTAACGCACAGAGTAGAGTTTTCCCTCCTTGTTATATCCTTAATGTTACCCACCTGCGGATGTCTCAGTAATGCCCCTTTGACTCTTAAAAATGTTGGTTTTTATTTACAGCAATAAATAAATCATGAAATTCAAATCAAATCAGAAGTTGTACTGTCATATGCAAATAAGCTACAGTGTAGAAATGGCAATGAAATTCTTCTGACCTGAGCTCCTCCAACAATGCAACATATATAATAAAATACAAAATAAATTATACAATTACTTAAATATTATGAATAAGAAATAAAGATAGCTAAAGTAGATCAAGAAAGATGCATTTACAGTAGGAAATTGCCTTCCCTTCCCTTCCTCACCTCCCTCCCCCTTTTAGCTGCAGGCTGGACTTAGCATTAGCTTTTAGTGGTGCAGAGAGAAGTCAGTGGCACAGCATGCTAAGACAAAGCTCCCTCTGATATTAAATCACCTCATCTCCAGCTTACAGGGCCAGTTTTGAAGAGGAGGGGTTCCCAGACTTCAGAGGGCATTTCAGGCCTCTGATTTATACCCCAGTGCTGCATAAAACAGATGAATGCCTCACAATAAGAGGAACACTGGAGAGGAGAACGATAGAGAGTGGGAAATAAAACAGGTTAAGGAGACCTGTGGAGATACACAGTGGACCGGTGCCAGAGCTATAATACTTTAACTGGGCTTTAGCTTATTTATGTGATAAGACATTGGATTTGAACTGCATTTGAACCACACAGAACACAAAGAAAAGGTGAAACAAATCCCCAAACCTGCCTGCAAAGCATTCCCATACTTCCATATTGTTGTATTGTTTGTTGTATCTATGGTGACCTAGGATGTTTTTAGAAGGAGCAGGAGCCCCCACTTTTTTTTTATAAACAAGTGGCAAATGAGGCTCCAACCCCTCCCTCCTCGTAGTGTGGAAACCACTCCAACAGGAAGCTCACATCAAACCTAAACGGGGCTCTGACGTCAGTTACCCATTACACATCCCATGTGTTACCAAACTTCAATCACCTCCGCTTGTTCTCTATTTGCTCGCTGTCACTTGACATCCAGCTTTTCAGTGTGGGCTTTTTCCTCTGAAGTTCTGTCATTCTCTGCTTATTTCCCCTGATTCCTCTCTTGTACCATCTCTTCTTCCCTGTCGCCTCTCTATCACGTAAACACACACACATTCCCCAGACTGAGCTCATCCAACCGGCATCTTATCAGAAATCTTGTGAGCGTGCCATTGTTATGACTGGAGTTGTTTCTATTCCCAGAATAGGGCTGACACTGAAATAGAACATTCCCATGTAGCCTCTCCATGTAGTCATTCAAACATTCCTCCAAATACCGCTTTCCATAAATCAGCATTATCTTCTGCTCAGCTCCTCCCTCCTGAGGTGTTTTGTTTAGAAGAGCCGTGGGATTCTTGTATCAAAACAGTACGCTATTCCAGGATGAAATTCCTGTTAGGCTGAGAAACTATGCATTCCTCAGACGTGTGCCACTTGAGTCATTTTTGTGTGGGATCTGTAAATGTTTAGGTTGATATAAATGCAGATGTTTTGTGTCAAGTTTATGGTTTGCACATACTCAGGGATGAAATTGAGGAGTAAAATAACTTGAGAGAGTTTGTGTTTGTGTTAGTTTGTGTTTGTGTTTGTGTTGGGATGTATCATTATTCAGTTCAGTAAAACTAAGAAAATGAATGGATTGTTCCCTTCAATTCCTTATTTTTTCTACATTTGTAGCTATTTATTTCTCATGGATTTCTCTCAGGATGTCTTTAAAAGACAGATTTAGCCCATCCATTTATATGTTAAACTTGCTGTTCACTAGTAGAGCTGTGTATGTTACCTTCTCCATGCCAATATCGTCAATTAAAGGATCATTTTAACTTCCTAATTCACTTTTCTGTCAGACTTTAGCTCCTAGTTTGGCGTTCCTCCACTTTTTCCTATCCCTTATCTTCAACCCACCTTTAACATGTGACCCCCGCACACACTAATGCTCCCAGCTACCAGTGCGAGAGGAAAACAATGAGCCGGAGGTCCGACCGTGTTCCCCTCTCCACCCGCTGGAGCCTTTGATGGGGCTGGGGGTAGCCAACGAGAGCCTGTAGAGCCCAGGGGCCAGCAAGCCGGCGTCCCCTCCCCTAAACCCCGTAACTCCATCTTGGGTCATGAGCTGGGGGAGAGGCAGGCACGTGCCACAGGAGCACCGGAGGCCCCCCGGCCCCGCTGTTGCTTTTGGACGATGGTGGTGGTGCTAGCCTGCTATTGAGCCGGACCCGGTGTCGAGTTCTTCATGGGGCCTCCGAGATGAGACGAGGAGATTTTGTACAGGTGCTGTAAATGAACGCACACACACATACATGATCCGCTGGAAGATTTGCACAGCTGTGAGAAGGGGACCCCTCCCCTGCCAAACGTAGCAGCGGCCCTCTGTGAAGTGCACTCCAACACACACAGATGAAGAGCGGCTGCTCCTCACCGGCTCACCAGGCAGCACAGGAAAAATAAAGTTAAAAGGCCTGGCCCGCTCCTCTATTACATTAATTACTTTTATGTGTTTATTCAACTCACACCTAAAAGGATTCTCAAGACACATCTCATTCATTTTCGTCTTGTTAGTTTTCTCTTTTGTTGTGTAGGATGATGTTTGCTTTTGTGTACGGTCATCAAAAGCTCGTGTTTTTATTGGTGTCTAAATTCATGCATATAGTACGCTTCTGTTACAAGGGATCCCTCCTGCTGGTATTGAGGCAGAGTTAGTCATCTTTGTGCAGACAGGTCATCAGCTCACTGCACATGAAGTAAATGGAAATTTGCTGCCCGTTTTTAAGCAGATCTTTGGGAAACGATTCGTCATCCTGAGCTGCAGCTGCACGCCTCAGTGCCGCTCGGCGGGCAGAGCAGAACATCTGTCTCTGTCTCTGACTGTTTCCCTCCATCTTTTCTCTGCTTCTTCATCGGTTCCCTCTAATGTCTTTCACTCCTTTTTCCATTGTTTGTCTCTGTTCTCATTTATTCTGTTGATTCTCACATTCCTTCTTTGTTTTTCCACTAAATTCAATAAAGGACATGGCAGAAACAGTATTTAAAAATAGAAAATGACAATAGCAAGAATTTAAGAATTGCATAAAGTACACAATGTGCAACAGGGAAAATAAATACAAAATGATAAATGGCAATCGACTTGACTTGTAGCATATATATGATAAAATCGCACTTTCATATATTCTTCTTTCAGCATTTTGAGCAAAATGTAATGTTTTTAAGGCAGTAAATCAAAGAAAAATGTTAATGGAGAGCACTCTATTCCTGGCCTCACCTTTCACACAAATACAGGCACCCTCTCTTCCACGAAAATGAAGACATCAAAACCACAACACCCAAATCATGCCACCCTCTACACACAGTGACACACACTCTTTCTTTGCGTTGTTGCCATTCTCGACTCCACACACCCTCCCTCCTCTCAGCCCCATCCAGATGTGCGAAGACAGAGGCAGCCCAGTCGGTCATTTTCTCCCCAGAGTGAGAGTGAAACACCACCTGTGTGTCTGTCTGCATACGTTTCAGAGCCATAACCCTCTGCCTCACCGCAGGCCAGCCAGAGAGCCTCCTGATGGCTTCCCAAGCTGGAGAACAGTCAGTGGATGTAGAGAGTTTTATAGTTTAACATTGGGTTTCAAAGTTTTTATTCTCTTAAAACAAATGACACAATCTGCTAGTGCGATGAGATCAATTCAACTTGTTTTTTGATGCAATCAACTTGTGTTTCGCAGATGTTTTTCACCTTTGTTTTTACCTTAATTTAAGCAGGAGAAAAAAATCAGGGAAAAAAACGTTTTTTACATTTGGGATCTGTCCAAAAAGGCAGCAAAGCATATCTAACACATGATCACACGCAAAACAATTCAAACACATGTACATAAAACACTTGTTTGAAGCAGGGAATTGTTGACAGTCTTATTATAATTAGAGATAATGAATTAAAAGAAAAACGATAGGAATAGACTGAAAGACAACAATCCAATGTGGCAATTCGTGGCATTAAAGCAGATTTAAACATTTCAAATGAGTCATAATGAACGGGCAGAAAAGAAAGAAAATATAAACTATTGAGGATTAAAATCACATATAGAATACTTTAGGAGACAGGGGAGCCACTATTATTGAAAATGTGAAGTTATTCAACCCAACAGTTTATTGTTGTATTGAAAACGATTGGTATTCCACCAAATATCAGGGAGAGCCTGCGTAAGAAACAATCAAATTGACCTACGAACACAGAATTGAGAAGGAAGTAGAAATAAACAACAGGCTCCTGCTGCAGAGCATCCCCCCCCCCCTTCTCCCTCATACTGAGCCCTTCAGGCCCGGCAGAGTAATGATCCAACACCATGCTTTATAGCCCAGAGGGACCAGGTCTAAATCTGATACTAGGCCTCTTAACACACACATAAAGTCAGCACCTCCCTCAGCCTGCTGACAACAGTCCATATTCCTTCACCTTTACAGCAATCGTGAATGTTTCTGTGTGCCATTGGGATGAAGCAATCCCCGAGTGGGAGTATGTATCTAATGCGAATCATATTTTAATAAGACAGACGTAACCCACTAAGTTGATGATGTAAATGACAGCGCTGCGTGAAGTGAGAAGGAGCTGCTTCGTCAAATCCCATTCTCTGCTCCAGTACTTCCAAAATGAAGTTGTGTGCATTCACTTAAAACAACCCAACAAGCTGTATGTCATTTTGTTTATTTAAGTCAAAACGTTTTTTTATAACATGATAAAGTAAAAGGGTTAATCATTCTAAATGTCTTTAAATGTTTCAGTGTGTACATCAAGTGTCTGTGTGTTTCCGATTCCACGCTTGTTTGCCTTGAATCACCCCTCATGGGACCAATTAAGTATTTTGAATTGAATTAGCTAGGTTTGCTATATAGTTACGTGAAATATAGCTGCCTGCCCTGAAGAGGTTTGTCCCCTTTAAATGCTTTCAAGATGTCTTTAGCTTTTCAATTAAATAAGAGTGATAGCCCTAAAACATATTTGCCATGCCAGAATTCCCCCCACACTTTGGATAAGTGACAGGCCTTCAGCAATGACACAAAGTAAACAGTGTTCTTCTTATCTCAGGCTTGAGTGGCAGGGAGAGCGCTGCAGTTAGCATGCTTTCTCAGATTTGTAACAATTGTACAAATTTAGCCCTGAGCTTTTAGTATCAATCCTCTGGAAAGCACTCTTTTGTTGCTGCTGTGGTTTATACCAGGCAGAGGAAGAGGTTGTAGAGGACGTTGTAGAGAGATCATGAATATTATCCTAATGAGAAACCACAACAGGTAGCGGGGTTAAAGCATGTCATCAACTCTCCCTCCATCACTGCTCTCTGCTGAGCTAACTCGCTAACCCCACAACAAGTCTCAGAGTTTGCCGCCACAAAGCCCAGGTCAAGAGGCCAGTGAGGCAAACAAGCCCCTGTCTGTCTTTCTGTTTGGATAAGGATTTGTTCCGGAAAAGCATTCGCTCCGTCTTCCTTCCTGAGGTGTTTATTTGCACTTGGGCTCCCACCAGCACCTCAGCTGTTTACAGTGTTTGTTGGAATCTTTTTTATTGTCCCAGAATTAAAAGACATGGTTTTGGACAATGTCGGTTTGTTTCTTGACCTATATATATCTGCAGACGGGCAGTCGGATAGACATCCTTCCTATGATTGGAGGTCAACCAATGATCTAAAGTTAGCCATTTGTCTACTGGGTGTTTTTTATTTGCATCACAGCCATGTTTATTATGCTTGTCGCTGTGGTTTCATTTCTGATCTTACATGGGCAGAAGAAGTCAAAACACATTACAGCAACTTGTATATCCCATGCAATAGACTGGTCTATACACTATTTAATCTAGTATCCTTGTTCTTCTAATTGATATCCATCATTTCCATATATTTTGCATTTTAATTCAATTCATATCCATAGCTTTTATTTCCGCAGTTTGATTTCGTTACACTTTAATATAACTGCCGGTAACATATTTTTTCATGATTGAATAATCCATTGATAATTTAATCATTTTTGGATTATATATTTCATCTTAACAATGTGAAAATAGAAGTCGATTAAAGGAATTGTTGTTTTAGTACTATACTGTAATACATAATAATGCAACGACATGAAATGTGTTGATGGTGCAACGCACTATTTGCAAGCAGTTGTTTTTATCCACCCCTTTTAAGAAGTTATACTCTGGTAATCATCTAAGTCCCCGGGATAAGAACTTGTGTAATTGTGTAATGAACGAGAGGCTTTTGTGTTTAATGGGGTGGAATTTATTTTCATTAGTTAAGATGACTCATTAGCTAGAAACAGTCCTTTCCCTTTAGCCCTCAACTCCTCACATGTAATCAAGCCCCTCCTAAATAAACCAATTTCTTTTTTATTCAAACAGCGTTAGGAATGTACATTTTGAGGACATGGAAACATTACATGATTATAGGTATCTTGCAGTCTAAACTTCCCATATGTAAATGTAGATCGTATAGTGTATAAATTATACTTTTCCTTTCTGAATCATGCTTTTATTGACTCAAAGAGGAACTGAAAGCGCTCTTGTCTTCCGAGTGCACGAACCACGACCACCGCTGATCTTTTAGCATCATCCCAGGTAGTATAGTATATAGTAGTGTGCTGCCAGGAGGGGTCCGGATGTGAGGGGTTGGCTACAGAGAGGTTAATCAGAGCTCAGACCCTCCAGCCTTGCTCAGAACCAGCAAAGCATACAGCTCTCTGTTTTCACAATACACCCTTGCTGCCATTAGTGCTGTGTCACCAGACAGGGCCTTGTAGATGTGTGACAGTATGTGTCTGTCAGGGAAAGGTTTATGAGTTTCAGGAATCGGGAACCATACACATGATTTCGCCCACACACTTTAGCAGGAGATGAGTCTCATTAGCCACCTCCTGACTCAGGGTGTATTTTGAGGAAGCTGGGGCCACTGGACCCGTGCTTACTCATGCTGGGAAGTGACAAAACATAACTGGCCGACACTGAATTACACCGAAAGGCCATTATGTGACTATTGTCCTCCAAATGTAACACTTGCTTCCCCTCTTGTGACTCATGGCCATGGGAACCTTAAGAAAATATTAATTGGCAAAGACACTTTTGCAAACATGTATTGAGGAAGCGAGGAATGGGTTGTATTATAATTTATCATGAAATTACAGAGATTTGAACCACGGTTGTAATTTATTTAATTCTTTTTTAATTTAATGAGCAGGACTTCTTGGAGCAACATTGTATTTACTGGGCTTAAGGTTGACCCCAAAGCACTTCACTTTTTATTTAAATTGTATCAGTCTTATCTATTATTAACTTTAATAGTGCCCTGCAGTCGGCTTTATTTAGCTGCCAATCAAATGTGAGCACGGCTGCTGCTCCTTTTTCTTATTATAACTTGTTGCCTGCATATTGTAGCCATGACATATTATGATAACTCTGGTTTTGAGAGGTGAGGGACTTTCATTTTGTTCTGTGCCTTTAAGTTTTCCCCTTGATAAAACATAACTCTAGTCATATTTGTAGTCAAATATACTGCAGTAAAGAAAATATAAAACAAGGATCATTTGGGTTTTTCTTTTGCATTCGTTTTAGCAGCAGATAGTTGCCCAAGTTCAGACTCAACAAAGTTTGAGCTCGCTCCGATCACAGAATACATCGGCCTCGCACAGCTGGCTCTGTCTGAGTCATGTTGCCTGGGGCGGCATGATAATGTGACCTCAAGTGGCGTGATGTGTGACACTGAGCTTTTCCCTCTATTATAAACCACAATCTGTGAAGAGGAGTGGCATTCAGCCACCATTGCCCAACTTGGGTGGCTTCCCCATACTCATCGCATGTGCTCACCCGGGAGAAAATTGCACAACATCAAATTAGTCTTCCTTTTTTTTCCACTCTAAGTGATGAACGCACAGCCATGGATGTGGAAGTTACATTTTCCTCTTACTCTTTTCCTTAACCCACAAGCTTTTTTTTTCTCTATTTACTGAACCCAAAATAGACTGCGTTTTGGGGCAAAGAGGTATAACGCATGGCACACACACTGTATATTTCCAGCATGCCTTGTAGTAACCGTGGCAGCAGCAAACATGCCTCTTTATGTCTTTCACTCTGGTTGACAGTGGGCACAGTGTGTCACGGCGGTGTGGCTGTTAAAAATAGAAAGAGTTAATTCAGCAAAGCACTTGAAAAGATTTAGCTACCTGCAGACATTTCCTGAACAGGGCCACATTTCCTCCCCTCTTCTGGATCAACAGTCATCTAAAAGAGGACTGTGGTCCGTCCTGACTGCTTCCTTTGAGGGACGGACAGTGACGGAGGGGATCGTGCGAGATAGAGAAGCAGGGAAAACAGAGAGCAAGAGAGGAGGGCAGGGGGTTGCGTTTGATGAAAGCCTGCCTCTCTGTTTACTACAAGCTAAAAATACTACCCAGCCTGGTTTGCAGCAGGCACAAGGAGGGGCGTTAGGGGGGGGAGGGGCGTTAGGGGGGGGTCTGTGTACATATGTGCGTCTGTCGCCCCAAACCCAACAGCTGGAGGCTAGAAGACTGAGGCAGGGTTCCACATCGCTGCAGGGGGAACAACAGGTGGACGAGAAGGCGTGTTTGTACTGTACATATGTCTGAGTGTGTGTTTGATGGCTTAAGGGTATGTGTGTATGACTGGGCGTGTGCATTCATATAATCAAGATTTACACACCAGTAGTCCTTGTAAAACCCCATCGTCACATAGAGCCTGTGTCTCTGGCTGAACCCAAGCCTGAATTGTCTTATTCATGCTCTCAAATCTTAAAGTCCCAACTGAGGCCGCGCTATGAATCAAAATTAATGAGTGTGTTGTTAATGCTGATGTTAAAGCTATGAGCACTGTATTGGCCACTAAAGCTGCTTGCTCACTAGGCCTCTATCTTAGTGAGTGAGTGAGTGAGTGAGTGTGTGTGTGTGTGTGTGTGTGTGTGTGTGTGTGTGTGTGTGTGTGTGTGTGTGTGTGTGTGTGTGTGTGTGTGTGTGTGTGTGTGTGTGTGTGTGTGTGTGTGTGTGTGTGTGTGTGTGTGTGTGTGTGTGTGTGTGTGTGTGTGTGTGTGTGTGTGTGTGTGTAAGGGTGCTAGCATGTGTGTCTTTCCCCACTACTCGCTTTTACCCTGATGACAAGAGGCAATTGGCCTTCTCAAATGACAGTGACTAGGTACTGTGAGGGCAATTGTACCCCGGCAGCTGTGCATCTCTCTCTCTCTGTCTCTCTCTCTCTCTCTCTCTCTCTCTCTCTCTCTCTCTCGCTGAATTGAAAGTAGTTACTGATGCTGTGATTAAATACCTTCCTGTTTGTGCATGGGCGATCAGATAAGAGTTACCACGTAGGTAAAGCTGGCGGCCAACACACTTCCCTGGGTCATTATTGGCATACCTGAGATTCTGAAAACAAACAGGAGGGCTGCACTTAAGCAAGAAATTGTGCGTGGATGGCAACAAGTCTCCGGATGAATCACATTTTCTATGTTTTTTCCTTGGTATTTTACAGTTGTTAGGTTTCTTCCCCATATTTATTTTGATCTGATTAAAGGTTTCCTGTGGAGTTTTTGATTCCTCGTAGTGCTATTGAGCTGTTTTTTTTATAAGATAACGCGATAAAGAAGCCAAGCCAATGGTTTCCCACTATTCCTGATAGTGATCAAAGGAGGTGGTACATGCCAAGTCATATTTGAATGTGCTAGCAAGTACAACTAAATTAAACACAAGACCCTAAGGACACACGCAATGTGTTTCCACATAACCTCCAATGTGGATTGACACCCCTTTAATGCATTAAGAAACTTTAGATGAAAGATCCGCCTCATAATAATCATCTTTAGAAGTTTTCTACAGTATCAAAAGAATGAAACTGAGTGCTCCATAAGCATACAGTGTAAACAGAAACCACTAGTAGCAAATGCAGCATAAATGTTCATGGTGCAGACAGGAATAGAGGCAAAGGAAAATAGGGCAATGCTAGCTGTGTTCAATGTCACAATAATCCAAGTAAAGATTTTTTTTTATTTAATCCTTATTCTAGCCATTTTAAGTAAACCAAGAAAAACCTCAGATACAGTAGCAGCTTCAAGGCAGAGGTAGTGAGCAGAGGATATTATGCAGGCCGCAGTGAAAGGCCAAATGAGTGGAATAGTTTCATCTGGCCTTATCAGTTTCATTTCTTGTTTTGTCTGCCGGGCCTGGAAGGCCCAGTGTTGGTCTGCAGGAAAGAATTTCGGTTCATCAAGCAGAGCTGATGGAGTTATGATGAAATTTGGCTCTGGAATAACACCAGACAAGCCGTGTCCACTGTAAACGGGAAGCAGTCCGTCCAGCTCTCATTCCAGCTGCATTTGGTAATGCCACAAGGAATGTGTTTCATTCACATTTTCTAACATTCTTTATAATTTGTCATTAAACGAGCGTACTCCTGAAAGCCCCCCACACCCGGTGACCTCTGCACAGTTTTCCCTGGACACTCTGACCAATCGTGTGTCTCCAAACAATGTCACCGGCCAACCAGACGTCTCCGGTCTGCGTCATCATCATCCCCCTCAGACGCCATCAAAACATCACTCCTCAAAAAGCCAAACAAACGTCTCTACCGAGCGAGGCTCCCGACCAACACTTCTCATGTGCATATCTTTGATGAGGGAAAACGGCACCATAACAAAAACAAGAGGCTGAGTGGGACCAGAGGCCTGTACTACGAAGCCGGATTTTTGCTTAGCGAGCTAACTTCAGGGAAAACTCTGGGTTTCCGGTCCTACGACGCCGGCAAAAATCAACTGACTGTGTGAACGTGAAAATTAATAGAATATCACCTCCCATCTTCAGAGCAATCTGACTATTATAACATTAGCGTTAACTTAAGAAAGCTTACTTAAATATCTGCCACAACATAAGTAACCGGATCAAAGTAACATTACGTACAGTCCGCGGCACTGTGAGTGCAGACGTCGATGTGTCCCATTATCATTCATATCACATCATAATGTATCCTATATTTCCTTATCTGAGTCAGCTTCTTGAGCCGTATCTGGCTGTGCAACACTTACAGTGTCACATACTGTATGCAGAAGTATTATTTTAAGCAACACATTAAGTTGACGAAACACTCGAGTCAAATGTAATTAAAGTCAGATCCACTCGTGTCTTAGACGGGCAGTGATATCATAAACCTGTTAATGTACGCATTCAAACACTTTATTTTTTACCAGCTGTATTCACCTTGCAGGTGCAGCTATGTGGCTTTTATCCTGGAGAAAGTGTTTAAGTCATGGATGTTTAAAGTTTAACGTCTTCATATTTGTCTAATATTATAGTTCACTTTTCATTCAGGAAGTATGACGCTGCTCTGTCAGTGCGCTTCTCCATGTTTGTGATTGGTCAAATGTTGCTAACCCCGCCCCTTTTATGTGAATGTGCACCTAACTAGATAGGACACGGCTGGTTTGAGCGATCCACTTGATAACCCGCGTCGTAGGACCGTTTAGCGAGAGCGCGTATTACGTATGTTTTGGATTAGGCCAACCGGCTAACTCAAACATATCCAGGTTATGTTGAACTGGCTTCGTCGTACAAGCCTCAGGATGCTATATTTGGAAACGGGCGAGTGGGCGACAAGATTTCTCTTCACTTTCTCGTCTTTCTGTCTCTGGACGCTCTACTGTGCCGTCTCCTCTCTGTCAGTCTGTGTGTGTGAGGCCAGGTGTGGTCATATAGTATAATAAGGCTCTCTATCAGAAATAATGGCTTTAATGGTGGTTAAAAGGGGAAAGGGGGTTGGCTGGGGTCAGGCCGACTGCTGCGCCCGAGGATCAGCTGGCACGGCGTCGGGGCCGTGGCACCAGGCACAGGGCCACTGTCTGGGCAGGGCAGACAGCTGGTGGGGGGGGGGCTTGGGTGGATCTTTAATTCCCTCAACTGTACCCAGACAACTCTTGTTTACATTGCGTGTGTTGTGTTGTGTCTCTCTTGTGTCTAAGGAGCAGTGTGGTTCACAGTTTGGATCATTCTGTGGAAAATAAAATGAGTAATACCTGAGTGGAGGCTCTAGACACTGCTGTTACTGCAGATTGAGTCTATAAACACTGCTTCTCAATACAGACATACCAGCATTTGTGATTATAAAACAACATGTTGAGATATTGAGCTTGATTTTATGAAAAATCAGGATCCTTGTTTTTTCTTAAATTAGGTGAGATATAGTTATCAAGTAATCAATTATTAAAATGACAACACATTTATTTTAGCCTTTCCAATGCAAGGGTTTTATGCGTTTGTGTTCTATATATATATATATATATATATTTGTACATTTCAAAAATGTAGTCCATGGCTGTTTAAAGACAATTGAAAAACCTTTGTGAACATGCAGGCCTCATTCACTATTGACAACATTCTTTTGTTATTAGATTAATGTAGAATGAGAATTATTATTGGCTGCAGCACTACTTTGTTTATATATACCATATGTTGGTATTTTAATTCATCAAAAAACAGCACCATCTGTGTTGTTGAGAGAAAGTATTTCCTGTGCATAAGCCATGATGCCATTAGTATCCGTTTCAATAGTCGCCCTGAACCTAGACCAAAGTGCTGGCACGCCCCTTGTCATTTATAATATCAGGCTGACTGGCCTATTGATGACGAGAACAAAGCCTCAGTGTGGCAGACCTACAGCAGGGCCGTAGTAACATGGCACCTCCCCGGTGACTGACGATGCCATGCTGGCTGCCACCACAGCCTGGCACAGGAGGGGGGGGTAGGCGGGGGATTGCGTGTGTGTGTGTGTTTGAGGGTTTGGGGGGCATTTGGTGGTTGTGGCAGCTGGCAGTGAGAAGCCAAGGAGGGGCAGGGGGTTCCTCATTTTATAAAGACTCCCCTGTGTGAGCGCATGTGAGGCCACACCCTTGATGCAAACCCAAAATCGCTTGGCGAGGTACAAACACTCATATGCTGTAATATACGGATATACACACAAATACACAGTAGTGTGGACATGGCCACTGACAGATTACCTTTAAACACACACACATAAAAAACCCTGCTCTGGTGCTTGATGTGTCGCTCTGAGTTTATATTTATTGAGGTGCACATCAGGATTTGTGTGTGTGTTTTATTCATTTCAGTGGAGTGAGCACAGCAGTCTTATCCTTCTGAGTCATTGTTGCCTCACTGATGAAATGTGGAGTTGTTTATTAGCTCTAAGGAGACGGGGGAATGTAATCAAACTGTCCCGATTGAATCATGTGACGGCTATTCATCTTCCCACATTAGAGTCTATGATGAGGAAATATTACTGTTTGGCTTCATAGGGTGTGTTGAAATAATTCCTTGAAGAGAAGAGGCCTCAAACGCTTTAAACTGTAGTCCGTGTGCACACTTTTTAGTAACGCTGTTTATGTGCATATGTTATTATGGTATTAAATGATATGTATGTGTGTGTTGAAACATGACAATAACTCGTGAGTGTGAGATGATTTGTTGTGCCGTTTATCGTTTACTGTTCTACTTTTTTATTCGGACATACATTTATGTGGTAAAATGTGTTGGACGCCGTGTTCTGTCCTCATGAGGGCCACCACACTGGGGACCAATGAGGAGCAGATCATGTCCAGCTGTCTTTAAAGACAAATGGTCCATCAGGCAACTGCTTGTTCCCTCCACCCTCTCTTCTCACCCCTCCGCCCTCCCTCCCTCCCTCCTCACCCCACCAGTGTGTTTACTTGACTTTCCATGCTAGAAAAACCATTTTGAGTGCTTTTTTATTCTTTTATCGATTTGGTCTGACAGCTAGTATAGTTGCGTGTGATGATAACTTACTGGAGATATGTTGAAGTGTTTATGGAGAGACGGTGTAATATGTTAAGGGTTTCACATGGTAATGGATATTTGAGTTTGTTTTTGTATTTCATCAACTTCTTCAAACTTTTGACCACAATTTGGCATTTTTTCTTCTTACAGTTATGAGTTAAATTTTGGCAAACTCTGAT
The DNA here is from genome assembly GCA_031216635.1 of Dissostichus eleginoides. Lineage (NCBI taxonomy): Eukaryota > Metazoa > Chordata > Actinopteri > Perciformes > Nototheniidae > Dissostichus > Dissostichus eleginoides. Next base: position 12,569,459 of record CM062273.1, on the reverse strand, counting down.
GGAGAATCAAATATACAGAATAATAGAACACAATCCTCCATCAAAGAAAAATAATTACTATTTCAAATGATGTTTTTTTCCATCCAGTTTTCATTAAAGACAAACAAGGGTTCCAGTCCAAATAAACTCTTATGTTAGGTATTTATGTTGCATGTGTTTAGATTTTTTTTCAAGGTCACACATTACTGTGGTACTTTCAAATTTTCTTTTCATATACACAGGGAAGCTAAAAGCATTCTCATACCCACGCCCATTTTCTTCCGAGCTGACAGCAGCTTCATCTCTTGGCAGCCAACTCATAATTCATCTCTTTTGGCTTGTTTATGCTGCATATTTATTTTTGTTTGCGGTAACATTTCCCCGGCCCTCACATCTCTCAACGTGAAAAACGCTAATGTGCCTCCGACACGACATCAAAGCCTTTCCCGCGCCCAACCGTCTCTCTCTTTTTACCTTCTTACAACATGAAAGACCATCAGTGTTTCCCACACGAACGTATGCATGTGGACACACAAGGACATGCACTACCCCATGGGGATGCAAACATGCACGTATGCACACACCCTTTCTCTCTTTCACACAGCCCTGCAGTCACGTCCAAACAGAATGATCAGCAAATCAAATAAAACACCCACAGTGTTTCAGAGAGAAGGAGTGTGCTGTGAACAACAGGGAGATAAAGAGGGGAAAAAACGGAGAAGGGGAGGAGTGGACGCGGGGGGATTGTACGTCCTCGTGAAAGTAGCCCTCAGAAACAAAAGCAGCTTTGAGTGCGCGCCCACTCAGAAGAGAGATTAGCCGGTACACACCCCCCTCAGCACACCACCACCATCACCACCCCTGCAGAAAAGAGCTTTGGCTGCAGTTTAGCGGCACGTGGCGCAGCCCTTGATACTTATCATGTGCGTCAGGTGCTCTGACTGGGTTTCCTGTTCCTTAAAACATAACCACCATTTCCCTTTTTCACTCCCTCCTTTGCTCAGTCCAGAACCAATCCGTCCACGCCGCTGCCATCCAGCCTTACCCTGCATTTCTTTTCTTTCTCTCTGTCCATCTCTTTCTCCTGCTTTTACAAACACAAAGAACATATTGTATCTGCCAGCATTAAAGTGAATCCATTCTCCTTGGCAGCGGCCCGGCCCGTGGTGAATCTGAGCCGGGGCTAGCTCTGTTTTCCAGCTGGCACCGAGCGGCTGGTGGAGCGGGTTGGTTTCTCGTTGGGTTGGTGAATTTGAGTCCAGCTGACATATTGGTTTAGGATTTATTCAAGCAGTCTGTCGTTCTCGCTGTCCCTCTCTCTGGGTCAGATCCCGAAGAATGACCCCAGTTCACCTCATACGGATGTACACTCTCAGGATGCTGCTATTACTACATGAAAGGGTTTCGGTAATATCACAAGCAACTGGGAGGTGCACTTAAGAAAGGAACATTTAAGGATATTAGTAATTCTCTGGGGAAATTTCATCTGTATGGAAACCAGACTGTTGACTCCTTTAGAAACCAGAGAGGAAGAACATTTTGGGGTCATGGTAGTGCTCTTATTTAGTTGTTGAAAGTCTTGGAAAAGTCATGGAGTTTTTACATTAGTGCCACAGCAGGAATCATGAACTCAAACACGCAACATGCACTCACAAACTCTGAAAAAGAAACAGTCACAACTAATAATTCCTTAAAACGGCCCTTCAAGTCCATGCAGTCTAACATGCAAACACACAAACCCAAAACACATTAGCCACACTCTTTTGATGAGAGCAGCCGCAGTCCCACAAACACATCAATAATGAGATGCTATCAGATTTCCTAATGGTGCATCAGGCTCAGAAACTGAACACAACCTCATCCCCTCGCCTCAAATATGAAAGAGCCCAGAAGATGAGTCAGCAAACTCACAAGGCAGCAAAAACAAACTGTAGTAATAAACGCCACCAGAGCCTTTTGAAGTTTGTCTGACTGTCCTCTCCTCCTGTCTCTGCTTCAGCTTTCATCCGTCCATCCCTCCTCCTCCTCCTCCTCCTCCTCCTCCCTCCTCCTCCTCCTCCGGCCTCCCCTAACTACCGGCACATGCTTGTCATGAAACAATCGTACACCTCTTCTCTTCTGTTTGTGTTTCGCTTTAACATTGTATATCTGTGGTGGTTTCTTTCTATATTATATGATTCTACGAGGATTCTTTGAACGTTTCAGAGCACTTCGGTCAGCTTTTGTTGTTTTAAAGGCTGTGAGAAGATGGAAAGAGCAAGGCAAGGGGTCAGAATGTGGGTTGTGCCTTCATTACATACAGTACAATGTGCATGTGTATGTGTGTGTTTCCGAAGCTTAAAGTCTCTGAGATGAAAGGATGTGAAATATATTAGTTTTTGTTGATGTAAGGTATTTTAAGATGCTCAGTTGGTTAATATTTCTGTAAAATATATCAGCACGGGCACCAGAATCAGAGAAGTCATTGAATATTGATGTTTAAAGGCTGCATACATATCCCCAAATTGACACGTTAAAAAGCCGTAGCACTTCTTACATTAATTGTGAATAATAGTAAATGAAATGTATGTAAGAATAAGAAATGTTAAGTTCATAAAGCAACCCTGAATCTAGCAAATTCAGTTACCCATACAATTTGTAAAATATTCACAGAGCATCAACTGAGCTCAGCAGCTAAGTGGTAATGACGGGGCTCACTGAAGGGACTCTTTAAATCATAAAAAAGCAAGGAATGGAACCTATTGAAGAGAAATGGAATACTGTTTCTATAACAGATGCCAGGTTTTGTCAATTTAAAAGTCAGAAGTAAAGACGAGTGTAGTGCAGAATCAGCTGTAAGATGAAGGGTCTGTGTTGATGAGTCAGTGAAGGATGGACAGTTACCTGAAATGAACCCAAACAAATTCCTAACAAAGCTAGATGTGGTTTTCAATACTGTACCTTAAGCAGTGTACACAAAATAAAACAATGTCAGCCTTATGTCACAAACCTTACATGAAAAGGAGAAGTCGTTTGCTATCAGATGCATTTAGATTTGAGCTATTAGCTATTCTCTTGGTGTTCTCAAAATAAACCTGCATGCAACTGTGCTCAATTCATAAATGACAAGCAGCAGATCAGTGGCCTGTTGACTTAATGTGGTGTGTGTGTCTCCTAAACACAAAAGCAACCACTGTTTCTTTTTTTCCTGCTTTCAAATTTCAAATGTATTTTCCTTTTGTTCTGGCTTTTTTTTTTTATTTCCCTCTTCCCTCACTGTCTCTTTCTGGCCTCTCCCTTGCTCCCCTCCCTCCCCTCATCGCTGATCTCCATTCTCCATTCATGCAGCCCTGTCACAGCTATGATAATGATGACCTCTGTGTAATACTAGCTTGTTATTGGCCCACCAGCGAGGCCAGTGTGTACACCCTCTGTTGCTTTTTCTGCATTGACCATTGTGTTATGAGCGAAAGGCTGGAACGTGTGTGTGTGTGTGTGTGTGTGTGTGTGTGTGTGTGTGTGTGTGTGTGTGTGTGTCTGTATGTGTGTGTGAGAGAGAGAGAGAGAGAGAGAGTGTAGGTGAAACACAAAGAGCAGGCAGCCAGTCTGGGTGAGCTGCACAGGGGATCTAAGCAGAGGCGGACACGTTCACCTGAACTGACCCTATATGCTGTTGCTTTTACACTGTTACGGAAACTTGGGTGGAAAATAACTGGAAGCGACCTCTCAGGTCTCTTTGTTTTACTGGAATCATGCACATAAATGCCTTATTTGTGTGAGAAGTATTTGAACATAATACCACAGCTGTAGCTAGCTGATATGACACTACAGTTACTCTAACCTTTAGGCTGCTCGAGACAGCAGCTGACAAACAGGACAACAGCATTTAGAGTTGAATGAAATGCCATTACTTATTAAGAGCTGTAATTTAACTCTTTCACTCTGTGTTGGCCAGCTTCAAATTAAACATTGACATATTATCAGCTTAAAGGTTGTGCAGATTCATTTGGAATCATGTTTCTGGCAACCTGTTCTTTTAGTTTTGGTCTTCAGTAACAAGATTTGATATCTCTTAATATTTCTTTGGATTAAAGGAGAATGTAAAGAGGTGTTAAATCCACCCATACACTTTGCTTTTGCTATGCTTTTAGTTTTTATTTAAATATCAATGAAAATACATTTTAAATAATAGCTTTATGGCCTTGTTGATTATTTTCTTTATCTCTGGCAGCGCTTATGAGATCATATCTATCTCATGCATCCACATACAGTCTGTCATACACGTGCTTTCAACACTTTTTCTATTGATTTACAGTTGACAGAGGTAACGTGATGCAAAATAGGTAGACATTTTCTAAAACTCGTAAAAAGAGGACAGCTATCTGCTCAGTTTGAATTGAAACAATGCATGTCCTAAAATGTCCCAAAAAATCAATGGAATTGGAAAATGTTTTCTTCTGGAGGGAATGCATTCAGCAGGTTGGCCATACCTTAAGGGCACAACATGTTTTGGAAGGAAGCAAATATAAATATAACTTTATTTATGTACAAGAAACCTCCTCAGGGTGATTTTAAGTACTACTGTTTCTATTTAAAGCGAACTGTTATTTTCACTGTTGCTCGAGAAGTGCTCCATCTCAATGTGGCAAGCTTTACATCCCTGCACTGTGTTCTGCTGTCTTACGATGATTTAGAAGAAAGGAACTTGACTTTAATAGGGGAAAAAGCACTCTAATATATGAAGTGACACTACATAATGTCATTTTTACTACAAAAGCATTTTACAACCTTGCTTTGTCATCCAAAATACCCCAGTGGGATATTTAACAATTCCTGTCATGCTAGTGCCATGTAAGTAGACACAGCCATAACAAAGAAGAATGACGCTGTTAAATTGTCTGGTGTTATGCAGGTTGAACGACGAGGCCTTTTGAGGTCACAGTGTTGGGAAAACACATTACATATTCACTACAGCATGAAAGGACGGTGACCTGTGTGATTGTTTCCCTCTCGTCTTATCTCTCGCTCAGTCTCAGCTATGTCTCCATTGTGTCGTGTGATTGAGAGCATTTCAATGACAGGAATCTTGTTTTGTTGAATAGCGCAGCCTGGTCGGACACAGATGCCAGGACATTCCTGGAGCTGGTAGTCTTTCCTTTTGGCAACCTCTGTCTCCTCTACTCTACTTTCCATGAATTTCCTTCATTTCCACTCCTCTACCCTTTGCAAGCTTTACTTCTCCTAAAAGTGACATCACAGAGGAAGAGAGGGAGGAATAGAGCATGTGTCAGTGTTTTTTTTGTTTGCCTACATGCTCAGTCCATGTATTGTTCAAAGAAAGACTACCTTTCTTTTCAAATCCGCAAGTAATGCACTATTCATTGTATACACCAGCCTTGTTATCCCTTCTGAATAAGCCACACCACTTCACAACACCTTGTTACCATTCATTACATGTCAAGGCTACCACCGTACTCCCTCACACTATGTCATCCAGTATCTAATTTCTCTCTTGCATGTCTCCATTTATCAGTAATTATTCGATGGTGGAATATTGCACGTATCACAGTCTGCAGCGATAGCAGCCCAAAGCTCTTCTCCAGGCTTTGTAACTCTCCAACAGATGGCAGTGTGAATCGCTCTATCGGCACAGACCGCTTGTGATGACTGTGGATTAATGACATTCATAAAGTCAAGCAGACACTTCATTTGCTCTTTAAACAGACAGGGTGAGAAGTTATTGACCTCTTGAACACTACATTTGTATTTAAGACAATCATTTTATAATTTTTTAGGCTGTATGACTACCTTGATTATATATGTTGTACCTACATGCTGAAACACATTACAGTAGTACAGCTAAATGTTCTTTTATGTAGACCATGGGTATCAAACCCTTTAAGCTCCTGCTATAATCCATGATATTTAAAAATATTTCTTTTTATTGGCATATTATACCAAGACTTATTTTAAAGACAAAGTATGTGATTACTTTTTATGAAATTTTATGGCATGTAATAATAGGTTAGGTAATAGGTTTTTAAGACCTACAATACTTTTTAGAAAAAAAAACACTATGACTTTGTGTCGCTTTTTTATTGGCATAGTATACTATCTCATTTTTCTGACATACTATACTATGTGTTTTTTTGACTATGATATACTATTTTACTATTTTTGAGTTATAAATTCAAACTCAAGGCATTAAGCCACTTTATTGCACATGTCTTGTGCATCTTTTGCATCCTTCTCATCCTTAGTGGAAATACAAATAACATTGCGTGTGCTTAAACAACGCTTGGCTACACAACATTTGTGTGAGTTTCCAGTAAGGCCTTTAGAAAGCAAACCTGTCAACATAATGTTCGACTGACGTTTGCTGTTTCTGTTCTTGTTTTCATATTTGACGCTTTTATTGCCCTTTGTGCTGCAGCTTTAGTGTAAAGTTCCCTGTAGGGATAATAAAAGAACTGTTATCTGTCTCTTTTTAATCTTATATTATCCTGAATTTGGTTTGAGACCAGATAACTTATGTCATCAAATTGTAAAAGCCATGTTTTATGCTAGGCTCCACAATCTCACTCCACCAGCTGTTAACATTTAGTATACTCTGCAGGACAGACTGTCTGTTAGACTGGAGACAGTTTGGCTCATGTTGGCGTTTACCCAGTGGTGTCACTCAGGTATTTACTTACTTCAGCTCTTTATTAGTTTTCCATTATTACACTCTCCCCTACAGCCCTCTGGCCACAGTTAATGTCCTCACGGGGACATGGTCACTCATTCTGCTCCTTGTTTATTTGTTATTTGCTAGGTGACAGGCAAATCCCACAAGTCTGGTACACACACTATGCATGTTTATTTGTCAACTTGTAATTGTTGTAGTGTACCAGATAACAGACAAACAGTCTCTGGGGGGGGGGCAGGAAGGTGGTCAGGAAGGAAGTTCCTGTTAACAGTCCTCCCCCTCTCTGTACTTCGTGTCTCCACAAGTCGCCTCAATAACTGTACATGTAATACAGGTCAAAGACCAAATAAACTGTAGGTAACTGTCTTGCCTATTTAAAGCCGTCTCCCTTTTTTACGTATTTTATATGCTTTTAGAAAATCATTTTTCCCCAAAAAGAAAAATATACGTGAAACAATATGTTATTTATTTAAAACAAATGAAAATAATAAATGAATAAATGCTATAATGTAATTAAATGTTCCCTTTTTGAGGGCGAGTCCAATAAATATTTGTTTTATATTTAGTGACGACAATACCTTAGTACTATTTCACTTTTTAAACTATTTTCTTTTTGTATTACTATTTACTTGCACTATATTTTCTGTTTATCTGTGTTTTGTGTTGCACTGTTGGAGAAGCCTGTGACACAAGATGGTCCTCGGCATAACTACACTGTAGCTATGTTCGTATGACTAAATAAAGAACCTTGAACCTTGAACCTTGTTTGGGGTTTGTTCACATTTTGTACAGCTGATTTAGAAATTAGAGAACAGAAGAAAAAAAAGAAAGGAACTGATCCCTCACACTCAAACACACTTACTGAGTGAATTGGCTAACGTGAAACACATAAAGCGACATTACTTAAAACCTTGTGTCCAGTGACTGTCCCATGTGTTGTCTGTGGTCAGAGGGAGGGTCAGGAGGGAGGGTCAGGGACAGCTGGAGCTTCACCTGTCACTGGATCACATTCGTTTATATGACACAGCAGTGGTGACACCCAACTCCAGCATTTAAACACTGCGTTGGGGGAACACAATAACAAACCCCTTACCAATAAAAGAACCCTTAAGTGAGTGTCAGTTAAGGAACCTCATATAAACAACAGCTAGCTACACAAGTGAAGCATATTTTTTTATTAAATTCAACAACAAAAATTGTCAGCTCTAATGGCTCAATGCGATTTTTTGGCATGTTCATCTTTATAAAGGTGTCTGGTAGAAGCTCCAAGAATTGCTTGACCATTGTAAGTGTACAAAATGATCTAGTGTGCGCAAAAGGAAAAGTCTCACAAATTAAGCATACAGTACAGTAGAGTATGTCCAACACAGTTAAAAAGTGTGTTAGCAAAGAGGAGAAGTGATGACAAGGCAACAACAATGACTGTTAAGCTCATAAAAGGATTTTTGCATAACTGACAGTAGGACCTTCAGCCTTAGAAATAACCTGTGACCACTTCCTGAAAACTAAATTGTAAATGTTTCTCTTATTTTGTCCACTCTCTGCTGCTTTTTATGTTCTCATATGTAATCAAACCATCTATTTCACCCACAGCCAGACACATACAAGGAAAAGTACTCTTTCAACACACAAGCAGACGTCTATACACATGCACTTTCACAATCTCCCTTATCGCCCACATCCACATACACACAGTCAGCGGCGATAACTGTTTAATTAATGTGTGATTGCAACAGGCCGGCCTAATAATGTTTTTCCTGTCTTTCCCCTGGGCTACTCCTTTCAGAAAAACACTGCGGGAGGAATTTCTGATCCATTTTAAGCTCCAACGAGAATGTTGATAAGTCTGTAGATTACTGCCCAACATGTTTATGATAGCCTATTATTCCCTAAGCTTTATCCGGGCCCCGCGCGTGCTTCGTCTACTTAGCACAACTATTTAGGTCATGGTACAATCTCAGAGGAAAGCACTGTGGATATGGAAATATAAGGAAACCTAAGCAATAAGTGTCAAAATTAAGCAAATGATGCTGTTTTACGGTAGTTTTGACCAAGTTATGGCAAAGTAATGGACAGGTCTTTCAATCAACCAGTGTACTTGGACATGACCTCACATTATCTTAAAGGGGTCCTATTATGCTTTTTGGGACATCTCTAACAGTTGACAAATCACAACAGAGCCGGCCAGCTAACCAATCAGAGCAGACTGGGCTCTGGTTTCAGACAGAGGGTGAAAAGAGCTGCTGCAGCACAGGCAGTATGAGAAAAATAAAGAGCTGAACATTAAAGCATGTAAACATGTCACAGCAGAGGCACAACATATGAACCTGAAAAGGAGCATAAATGGGCCCCTATATAACTTTGCTCAGTTATTTATAAATGATGATAATTGCCAAGCTGCGATGTGGTTACTTTGTTTTCTGTGACACACGGATATTTCAGATTTATGCATGCTATCATGACTCATATTTCAACAACAATAATACTGTAGCTGCTAAATGTCGCGCTCTGCTGAAAAAATGTCTAGGCCATCAGGCACACACACTAAATGATGGGGAGAGAGAGGGGCCGCAGACTTGAGCCTATGAAAATGCCATTGATGTTAACTATCTGAATGTGTCCTGCCAGAAATACCGCAGTTGGGCCGGAGTTGTTCGCTATCAGCGTGTAGTAGAGACAGGAGTCTGAATCTGTCTGTCCTGCCCGGTGCGTGAGATCTTATGGCTCTTTGATGTGCTCTGTTGTTTAGGCTTTGATTTACGAAGCGCCATCTTTATCATTTTCCCTTCTTTTTTTGAAGCCATTGGAGCCATAAAAAGATATTGGTTAGTGTGTGTGTGTCGGGGCGGGCTTGTGTGTGTGCTTGCAAAGTACTTTGAGGAGGGGGGATAAGTAGAAAGGTAAACTGAAGGCCAAGGCTGTGAAGATGTAAATCTCTTTGAAGTTACAAAAGTGTGTGTTTTTTGTGGTTTTCAGTCTGTACGTGATTGTGTTTTGGTGTCCCGATTAGATGTCCTCTCTGTGTGTCAATGTCACCAGGCAGTCTGTCTTCTGTTTACCTCCATAACTAAGGTGGAGCCATCCAGCTGTATTCACATCATGGTTAGGCCGGCTGCGCCCTGTCAGAGATGTCTCCGCTCAATGACACACCTGTGTTTACAGTAGGCAATGCATGTAAACAAGAGCGGCCTGTGTGTGTGTGTGTGAGTGTGTGAGTGAGTGTCTATCCGCCTACTGAATGGATCATATGGCTCAACAGCTTTTGTAATGAGTGGCTTTAGCAGGTAGACGGCGACTGGCAGACTACCATGTCATTATACCCTGCACTGCTCTGTCATTGGCACTGCAACTATATTGAAAAGGCAGATAGAGACAAAGCACAGACTCTCTGACCTCGTTTGTTTGTTTCATAACGCAGGTCTACACAATGTATTTACGTTGAGCGAGTTTCTCGTGGAGGCACACAGCTGACCTAACCTGTTTGCCTTGTGTCATTTTGTTAAATCCAGGTCCACAACATGGAGCAGAAAATGGACTCAGTCCTGCGGATCTTGATGCAGCAGTTTCCGCCCCGGCCGGAGCTGAAGTCCACGCCCTCCATCCGCAGGGTGACCATCCAGAACCGTAAGGGTAATGGCGACGACCTCTGATGTCGCAGTGAAGGTCACACTGGGAATGATGGCGTCGTCAACAAAGGAGGATTAAAGGACAAGGAGTTACATAAACAGCCTAGGCCCCTACATGTGGGGCCAACCTGCACATAATAAGGGTACTCAGTCTTCCAACAAACTTTCTCTTCCATTTGCATTACATTACATTACATGTCACTTGTTAGACGCTTTTATCCAAAGCGACTTACATACTCAATACTGTGGACAATCCCCACAGGAGCAATTTGGGGTGAAGTGTCTTGCCCAGGGACACAACGACATGCTGACTGCAGTGGGGTTTGAACCTGTGCTCCCCTGATCCGAACACCAACGCCCTACCCACTGCACCACAAGCCTCCTGCAAAAACACACGTTCTCATTGACTATCTACTGAGAATAGAACAAACTTTAATTTTCCTCTTGGACATGAGGGCAGGAGCAACACAGAGATTGGGATTCATAAAGAAGTCTAACTAACTTCTCTTCTTGTTATTGTTGGCCCTGTTTGGTTCCTGTTTGGTTGTCTAAATGTAGCTTTCTCTTATAAACCCCCATAAAGGCCCTTAGTCTTCCCTTGCTGCACACAGTGACTCAAGCAGCGACGTGCTATATGAATTTATTATCCTACCTTAGCTCATAATCACACTACTCCGATAATGTTAATTTATGTGTGGCCTGTCACTGAGCTGCATTCCTCTACTCCAAATATTATTCCAAAGCTAACTAACCCACTAATGAAGTCATAATGAAATCAAAGCACTCGAGTTCCCTAAAGACACAGAGAAAAACTGAGAGTCCGGCCATGGCAGAGGCATTCCTCAAATCCTTCTGATTATCTTGGCACCATCCACCCGCAGTACACAACAGGGCTATTTCCATAGCCACATATCCATCTAGCCTAACTGTACTTAGGCTGCGGCGTGTGTTTGTTAGTAGTGATCGAATAACACGAGGAGGGAAGGTTAGATTATCTGTTGATTTTGCCCTGCGTTAGGAAGCGGAAGGCTGGAATAAAAGAAATGGAAGTAGAGAAATGTGTATGAGATTTACAGCTGCATCGAAGCTAATGAAAATAGCCAAACCTCTGTTAAAGGGCCTGGTGCTGTGTTACAGTCCGGAGTGAAGGCACTGTCTCTCATTTCACTAAGATTTCATGAGCATATCGATCTCAATCTAAGACTCACTCCACCCTGCTTAATATCCTCCATTACCCTCTTCAGGGGGGACTCACTGCTGTGCGCAATTTGAAATAAATTTGCCCCATTAAAGCTCTGATTATTTTTTCTCTGCAGAGCTAATTAAGTGCTGAATTCCTGGTAAGGGGAGATTACTCACTGGCAGCTTCTAATGAAAAGAAACACTGGAAAATGTGCAGAATTGAAACAGTAAGCTTTGAGTAGCAGATGCACTAATTCTGTGTGAAAGGTTTGGAAATATCAAGCTACCACTGAGAGCACACGACAATGCTCTCACTCTGTCCCCATACTTATCTGACAGAATGCCGAGGCATGTAGGAAGTAGAAAATAGAAAATAACTCAACTATGTAGCTACTGGATGAAAGGCCTCCTACATTTATAGCATACACATTCCTAAAGAGACGCATGCAAACACAAAATGAGGGTGAACAAGGGAAGGCAAAAGTGAAGAAGCCTTCTCTCTGCACTAGTATTTACTATTTTCATATTATTGCGTTTGTTTAAAATGTTATTATTTATTATTTATCTTACATTAAATAAAATGTTTATATTTTAAAGGTAAAGGTACTAATTTTGTGAAAAACCTTGATGCATATCCGCCTGTCCATCTTCCTGTACAGTTTTTTAAAAGTTGTAAATAGAAACATTGCCTTATTGTACTGTTTTAGTATCATGTGGAAAGATCAACCTGGAACATGTCTACTTTTTGAAGCAATGAGAAAAACAGAGTGCGGCTCCTGTTGTAAGAGATGGATGGAAATGATTGTAAATGATATTCATGCACACCCTCTGCACTGTAGCCCTGCTGTAAATAATAAAACTCCATTTCATTATGCTCTGGCCTGCTCTCTTGGCTTGGGAGGAATTTGATTACCAGTTAATCTATTCCATAATTTGCTTTGGTTGGAGGGGGAAACCTGTGTTATAGTTTTCTTGGGCCATTTTTGTTCAAATCTCAAGCCGAGCAAGGTCAAGGTAAACCAAGGGCCGGAGTTTCCATCCAAATAAAATCTCCTCAACTCCTCATTTCACTTAACTCCTTTCACACTGCAATCATCACGGAAGGGGAAAGAGACAGAAAAAACAACACGTTCTCCGCACCTACTTTGAACTTCAATATTCCATAACCCATTGAGCGAGGCATGCACAGGAAAAAAGAGAAGAGGTCTCGTATTACCACTCAATTATATTTGCCTTCAAAGGCCAAAAAAAACTGCGGATGTCCCAAGATCAGCATGGTCCACAGCTGAGAGAGAGAGAACGAGGGAGGGTCAGCCCCAGTGGTGGGGTGGATAGGCAGGGGAGAAAAAGAGAGAGAAGGAGGGAGGGAGGGTCAGCCCCAGTGGTGGGGTGGACAGGCAGGGGAGAAAAAGAGTGAGAAGGAGGGGAGGCAAGAGGCGGACGGCAGGAGCATGAGTGAGCTGGAGGAAAGAGAAAAAAGGAGAGCAAAGACATTTTCAATTAGCCAGAGAGACCACAGGGGCCGGAGGGCCGCAGTGCTCCGCTGCCTTTTGTCCTCCTCTGGTTTCTATCACTGCTCTGGGATCCTGGCAGGGAGAGCCAGAGGGAGAGAGGGAAGAAAGAGAGACCCCATGGCTACCTCCGTCTGCAGAGCCCGCTCTGTGTCACCCCATGCTCCTCTTTCATCTCAAGAGCAGACAGAGAAGAGAGAGACTCTCACTTCAAAAGACAGTTTGATCTCAGAAGTACACAGGAGCACAACCGAAAAGAAGATCTGAGGAAGCAGTTAAAACGAGAATATAAGGGACACACTGTCACAGACACTGGACAGTGATATCTGGCAGTCCCAGAGCCTTCTGCGGAGGAGGGACTCATGCTAGGTCATGAAACGCTAGACTCTGAGCTTTGCCCATCGTCCATGTCGTCTTTCATCCTGCCACCTGAGCCACGCTCAGAATAGAACAAAACTTAATTATGCTGCTGGAAGTAGTAGATGATAGAAATCACACAAAACAGACTAATATTATGACATCTTAAAAATAAAACAAAGAAAATAAAGAAAATATTCAGCTGACAAAATGCTAAACTCTTAATGCAATTGGACCCACCATTTGCCTGTAAAATCTTCAAACGTCCTGAATGTGATGTTTAAAAAATGTGTTATCATTATTGTTTTCGGATTAAGCATGCAACTGTGTTCAGTGAAAAAACTGCCATAAAACAGCTGTACACTAACATGCCGACACTAAAGAGCACACACAATGAAAAACTAGCTGCTGAACATAATAAGGCATCTGGCAGCTAAAGAGCTCAAGAGTTGGTGGACAGCAAAACAAAGCTAAAAGAATGCTTATGTTGCTCTGTGTATATTCAAAGGGCCATATTTTCATCAATCCAGCTCATGTGACACCAATTTAATCTTCAAGACACAAATCCTAATATTCACATCACAATAGTTGATTGAAAAATACATGAATTGGCTATTTGGCGAATTGGCGCATCTTGAAAGTAAAAAAGACATCAGAAGAAGACGTATTGGAGGACAATTCATGTCACCCCCCACAAAAAGAAGAAAACAGGCTCAGCTGTGAGGCGAGGCCTGCCCACCATAGGGGTGTTTGGAGGCCACCTGTCCAGGGAGGCCCAGGCATGTAGAGGCCCAGCAGTGCTATATGAAAGCAGATATGAGTCAACAGGTGTGTGTGCATGTGTGTGTGTACCACATCAACCAAGATTGTGACAAACATTGTCAGCAGCAGCTGATGCCAGCCACTCTGTCAGGAGGTGTCCCTAAATAGCTGAGGCCAGCAGTTGTCTGAAGGACAGTTGCTTCAAGCTCCCTGCCCTACCCTGCTGTTCTTTATCACAGAATATTTGACATTCCCATTTTTGGCCTTTAAGCTTTAAAAAGACTTACAGTTCCTTCTGATTGGCTTGTTCTGGCTCGAAAACCATCATAAAACACCCAATAAACACACACCTGTGATCCCACAAGCAGTAATGTGCAAACAAAAGAAAGTTGCAGCTTAAAGGAACTGCATGGGAGGAAGTTTCAGTTTGTGTTATGGAGTCATTGGCAGAAGTAAAGAAGTTATATTAAAAAATGTATTTAAGTAATTTTTATGATTATGGTGTTTAAGCAGTTTGGTATGAAAGCAGGTCTACCAAGGTCAAGATTGAGTAACAAGAGACACAGATATTCATGTTGCACCTCTTGGATGTTAAAATCACTGTTAAGCCCTCTCATTACTTAAAGGGGACCTATCATGCAAAATGCACTTTGTGATTTTATACATACATATGTGTCCCCGGTGTTCCAGGGAACTCGCAAAGTGTCAGAAAACACAACCCTCTCTCTTTTCCTCCATACCCAAATCTCTAAAAACGGGGCTGCAACGGATTTGATACGGGTGGATTTTTTATTTGCACCTTTTTGACGTAATGTAGGTGCACTCCGCCTGATTGGTCAACTCTCCACCAATCAGGGGAATGAGAGGTTGGGCCATGTTGACTCTCCACTCGTAATCACAGCAAGCATGATAACATGACGTGCCAGGGCCGTGTCACGCCCCCCTCTTCCGCATGGGGGCGTGGTCAGCTGAATCAGACCTTGCAAAGACAGAGCTGGAGTGAGGCAAAATGAGGCATGGCTAAAATGCATGATCTGTTTCGTATTTTGAAAATTAAAACGTATTAATATACCTTATATATATATATATATATAAGGTATATTAATACGTTTTAATTTTCAAAATATATATATATATATATATATATATATATATATACCTTATATATTATTTAAATATAGCATGATAGGTCCCCTTTAAGTATTAACTTGATTTCCGTGGTTAAGGGAAATGTAGAAGTGGTTCCTCTCCTTAGGAGCTATGTTTTCAGTCTCCTTATCCCAAACAGTTTTTCTATGCAGCCTTTCACGATGGCAACAGATACAGTATGCCCTTTGACCCCTTCTCTGTCCGGCCTGATCAGGGAGACATCACCCCATGGGATAATAAATCAACCAGAGGCCAGGAGGTCAGATTGACCCCTCGTGACCTTTGGCCTTACCAGATCTCCCCTCAGCCATATGTCTGTGGATCTGCCCTATGATGTGACCGGAGGAAAGCTCAGCATCCAAGAGCAACAGCCCAAAAAGCAGCACTGATCATCAGATCCAAACACCCGTCAGAGCTGCTCAGCTTCACATCCTGGGTCCAGCCAGCCATAGGAACCCAGCCCAGAGCTGGCTATGCTAAGTGAGACTGCTGCTAATGTGTTGTTACGGCTGCAGATTTGAGCAGAGGTCTGGGCACGCTTTAAGAGGGGGGGTACGAGGTGTAGTACAAGCTGGGGGCTTCCTATATAGGTCATATTATTGGGGACTTTTCCCCCAGACAGGGAGAGAATTCCTGGCTTAAAACTGGAAGGACTTCAGTGGTGCGCTGGGGTTTGGCCCGCCGAGGCAGAATGTTAGGCATGGTGGACAGCTGCACCGCGGAGCTACTGTAACATAGAGAGGGGGGGGCCGTAACTTCAAAACAACACAGAAGTGATATACTGTAAAAGCTTTGAATGTCAGTCTGGTGTTATGTTTAGATTTTTGAACGTATTTTTAATCAGAAAAGGGAAGTGAGCCTAAGAATTACTTGAAAAACTTGCCGTGAAATTCTGAGCAATATGGTTTCAAAATTACACACTTCCACACTTCTTATTACGTACGCAGTTTCTTGGAAGTGAAGGGAGTTTCATGGGTGATGAGGAGATACGATGGACACAGATTTCTAACAAAATCCTGATCATCCTCGGTCAATTCTGTTAGTTACAGTTGATATTTTTGAACTGAACAAGAAAAGTAATTTTTTACATATTTGTATACCTTCCTACTCTGTTACATTTTCACTGAAAGTCATCCCAAAATCAGCAACAGCATAATCTGCAGAGAGTGAAAATTGAAAACAGCATGAAAAATTGAATATTGGAAAGCCAATAGACCACATCCATGCAGCCCAGAGGCCCCACGAGCCTCCTGATGAGGGCAGCAGAAGGACCAAAAAAAAGAGAGAAAACGGGTTATATTCGTATGAAATGTGGACCACTTTATTGCTCATGAAAAGTGGAAAGTTGATGCATTTCTGGTACCGATCCAAAACAACGCTGAAGACAATTTTCCATCCTGTGTCATTTTGACCAACAGTGTTCTCTTGTCATTGGTTTTAGACATTATGGTAGGCCGGCTCGGATTATGGGATGTCATTTAATGTATACTGTGGTCAGTCTTGTAAGATGTATTTTTGACTGACTGGAATTGATGCCACATAAACTTCTGCAAATGTTAGAAAAAGTTGCGTCAGGGAAATATTTTGCGTCATGTCAAATTCACATCACATCCTCACACACCCATCCTGTCATCATTTATGTAGAAAAGCTCTTCTGCTAGTTTAGACACAGTCGCTCTACATTATGCATAATGTTACACCACACCAATGACTCCTACACTAATGCTACACATTACAAGAGAGGAGCCACATTTGTTTTTTTATGGGTTAAAATTAATATGTGAGCGTTTGCAGTTGTAAGTCTATAGATGGCTTAAACACAATACTCAAATACACTCTCAACTGTATCACAGTTCACACACACACACACACACACTCACATAAAACCCCTCTGCCAATGAAATCATTCATCCAGGAAAATGTTTCCACTGTTCCTCCTGTTGTATGTTGGAGCCTCCGCCATAACAGATCAAATTAGTGAGGGTTTGTTTTGGTCTGTTTTTTTCCTCCATTAGTAATTTTTTTATTAATTATGTCATTTATTATTCAAAATTAGAATAACTATGGGAAAATTAAATTTTCTGCGTTTTCTGATATCTTATATAGACAAAACGCTTAGTTTGTTAAAGGAAAAGCAGTCTTATTGACATCAAATCCATTTTTTTAGACACTTTGCATAAGAAAACATAGTCAAACACATTTCAAAGGAATAAAAAAGAATGCAATTCTAAACCAGTTTTTGAAGTTTCAAGATGCGGTACAGATACAAATAAAGTAGGCTGCTCTGTGACCTTATAAAACTATGAATGTATTTTGATCAGAGAACAGAAATAGTTTGTCAGTAGAGATTTATTTGACAATGATCTACAGTGCGAGTCCCTTGTGTCAGCTAAAGATGATTAATCATTTAATTCATGATGCCCTGTAAAAGGATATCACAGTGAGATTGACAATCAAAGAGGCCTTGCCAAGAACAGAAAAGGTCTCTGTCTATATATCTGCCGTGCACAGATGTTTCAGCTGGAAGCTCGGCCCCTTTTTCTCGGCCAAATGCATCCTTGAGCATTCCTGACGGGATTACTGGGCCAGGTACCGTCCACTGGACAGGGAGATAAAGAAAGAGTGAGTCAGAGTGAGTGTGCAGCACTGTTGTTTGCACGTCTCGCGCTGCGTGCTTGAGCAGATTTGCCTTGATAAAAGATAAAGGCTCTTTGATAGGCTGCAGGTGCGTTGCTTTAATGAGCATTACCCCCCCCTCCTTTCTTCCCTGCACCACATCTGCACATCTGTCATTCGATGCTCTGCAGTACCTCCCTAACCTCTCCTCCCCCCCCTCCTCCCTGCCTGTCACTCACCCCCAGACTGTCTCACACGCTTCGCACATCACACATTTGAGGAACTAAAACGACGTCAGAGATTTGCTATTCAATGAAATAGTATTCCTGTATTGATACAGAATTCCTTTAATAGTCCCACAGCGGGGACATTTACAGTGTTAAAGCAAAAGTGGCATAGCAGGCAAGGCATGCAATAATAAAATGAAAAGCACACTTTGGTGATGAAATTTAAATAAAGACAAATAAGTACCTAACCATGGCTAAGAAATGTGTAGCAGCAATTTAAGTCAAACGTAGTGACATAAATAGCATATGAAAGTATTGCAACCTTAAAAAAAGTTTGGGGACATTTATAAAAAATATGTTTTATTTTAAAAGAAACACTCAGAAAACAGAAACACAGTTATTGAGATTCAATTTGCCCTGCTCACAGGCTTTTAGGGGCACGTTTGTGAATACAAAACAGAGAAAAAGACAGAGTGAGAGGGAAGTAAGGTGTTTGTTTGTGGGCACTTGCTTTGGCCTCACAGAGCCTGAGGTGCCAAGGGAATAACTGGATGACGTGGGTTGTGGCCTGGGCAGGAAACATGGGGAGGAACTTGTGACTTTATATTAAGTGCCGGGGCGGTTAACAGGAAAAGATAACCTGTTTCTGTTGATATAGCAAGGAAGTGTGAATACTTGGCACATGCGAGATGTGGCAGAGAGGAACACGCCGCGATGCTTTCCACCTCTCTGATTGACTGGCTTACTGGTATTTCCTCGAGTTCAATGTGGTTTTGTTTGGGTGGCGTGTGGGACTGTTACAGGAATGCTTTCAGGGACATTCCTGCTGTAACTGAAAAGGTGTTTCTTATGCAAGCAGAGATACTGTTGCATCATTGTGGCCACACAGGGAAGTCTTATCTCTGCCCTTCTGAATAACTGACCTTGTTATCTGTGGTCATTTTTGCAATGCTCACAAGTAACAGTTTAGTTGCGGCAGACATAGTCTCTGAGGAGTTGTTCCGCAAAGACTCAGTGCTGATGAGCCTTTTAGAGAGAAATTACATGGCATGATGAGACATTATCTGGCAAGAGGTTGTATGCAGGACAGAGAGATATGATTAAGTGGTGCTGTTGGCAAGACTGCCAAGCCTAACATTTCTAGAAGCTATACCCTTTTTCTAAATGTGTATTTCACAAAGAAAATGTGTCAGGCTTAAAAATCAACAGAACATTTTGTCACTGTGTGTGGTGAGATATGATGTCCCATTGTATGAAGAAATACAAAATAAGAAATCCCCATGTTTCAAAAAATTCCCCATAATAAAAAAAGGTTGTTTACACCTCTCATTGCTGTAAAGGGTCTCACTACATAGAAGAAACCAGTTTGCCCTCTGCAATGCTCTAACTAAATGACACACACACACACACACACACACACACACACACACACACACACACACACACACACACACACCACTCAGCAACTGCATTTTTGGAGGGAAGTTTTACACTTGTCTATCAAGCGCTTTATTTCCATTAATTTAGTTTAGTCATTTGATAACAAAATGTTTAACCATGTGGGCAGCCAACATTTTCACACTCACCACAACAATATGCTTCAATTTAGTTTTTATGTTTTCAAAAATACCTTATCAATTAAAAATATAATAATATTAATTGTTATAAAAACATTAAAAATACTACATTAAAAAGCAAAGATGCAAGAACCTGTTATTACAAAAAATATGCATTAGGAGCTCCTTATTCTTGTTCAAAATATTCAAAACAGTTAACAATGGTGTATTTTGAGGACTGATGATTGGCTGACATACACACACACACACACACACACACACACATACACACACATACACACACACACACACACACACTCCAGCCAATCAATCAGTTAATCCAACAGCCACCAAGTCAGTCAGTCAGTCAGTCAGTCAGTCAGTCAGCCTCTGTTTGGGCAGGGTGGAGGCTCCTAGACGGGCTCTTTGTCTGGGCAGAGGAGCCCCAGACACAACAGTGGCCGGCCCTGGCCCCTCACAATGGCCCTCCACACAAAAGCCCACACACTGGGACAATGGGCTGGGCTCAGAGTGGGGGTGGATGGCTGAGCCAAGGTTACCCACCTGCACACTTCAGGACCGGACCCCCCCCACACACACACACTGCTGCAGTTGTCTTCCTGTGTCTGTGGCAGGAGGAGGAAGCATGGAGATGCCGTGCAGTGAGAGCAATAATTTGGGTTTCTACAGCAGAAGATGTGCCATGACAGAGAGTCAGACACATGTGTAGTAAAGTAACCTCGGGTCAAAGAGCGTCTAGCCACGGATTTGGGCTCTGCTGCTGCCACACATCACTCACAATGACAATATGTTTTTTGTAAAATAAAACAATATTAGAAGTTTCATTACAATAAACATTGAGTTGTTTTGAAGCATTTAAGTCACTATAAGGTTATTTTACGGTACCATTAATATTTTATTTTATCCAAAACAGGATCCCATCACTAAATACCTGGGAAAAAATATAATCAATAATTATCGAACATTTAAAATATAAAATTAGATAATATTATGAGATTTAAATCATGAATTCTTTTTTTAAAATAGGATTTCAAAAAATACACTTCCAAAGTTGAATTCAGTGTCAACACTACTCATAGCACATTTTGCAAAGATGTATATCTTTCCAATAAAATATAAATAATGTCACAACCTTATTAATAGCAGAAATTATGTAAGATTTAGATGAACATGTACTATAGTTTAAAACAAACCAAAGAGAATCATAGGTGAAAACACACTGTTCTCTCACACACTCACTTGTGTAGACACACACACAAATACCAAAACACACACACACACTGACAGAAATACTGAAGCTACTAAAAAAATAAAATAAAATAGTTGCCGTATTTCCCCCAACAGTTTAGGATCGTACTCTGAGCTAAACGCACTAACATTCTTTTTTTCCATGAAAGCCATTCCCATGATAAGTTACTGAATGTGACTGGCTGCAACAAGTGGTCTGCTTTCCACACTCTCCTTTTCATTGGATGACCAAAGTGTCAATCATCAGTCAGCAAAAACGCTTGTGGATTCATATTAGGGAGTGTCATTACATTCATCAGGATGCCTGCAAGAACTTTCAAAAGTGTGTTTTGGAGTTTAACAGTGATAAAAGGTTGTTGTAAATGTTCTGCAGTTATTTTATTAGGTTTAGCTTGGGGAATAAGAAGGTTTAATAGATAAAACCAAACAGGGTGTATTTACACCAAGTGTAAAAAGCAACAAGTCAGATAGATTTAATTTTCTCTTTTAATTGATTGCAACACATTTTATAACCACACATTACAAAATGCACATCAAATATTTTATCAGGCTCAGTTTGCAACCTTGTTGATAAGAAAACAAAACTACCAAAAATATGCTTTTACAAAATAAGACAAATATAATAAAGTAAATGCCACTTTGGATAACCGTAATCAAAAACCCATTTTTATTCTACATAAAAAAAGCTTGACATAAATAAGTTAGTATAATTTCTCAGTGTTTTTACAAAATTATGTACAAAGGTACATTGCAAAGATTTACACAAATACACAGGCATGGTGACTGCATTTCAGATACGAGCTGTGCTCTCTATCCAGGTGTACACTGGTCTCTTTGAATATAACCCACACTTTAGGCACATGAAGGGAAGCTTTTAGACCCTCACATTTGCATCCTCAGCAGGCTAACAACATTGGTGAAATAATTACAAACAAAAATGGAAATTTAAGTCTAAGTTATCACAAAAAAATGTGAAGTCGATTAAGGAGCACAGGCTGTACTAACCATACTGAAGCAACCATGTATTTGGTATTGTAGGACATTCAAACCTCCTCTCTGAAGAGCATTAAGGCTGATGAAGCAAGAGTAAAATATATTGTTGGGGAGAGGATGACTTTACAACAAGCTGTGCAGTGTGTACGGTCTTTGTCCTTCAATATCTGAGTACCTCAATAAATCAAACACCATTACAATGTGGCTGAGGTGTGCAGGAGAAAAATAGGTCATATTCCAGGATTTAACTGATGCTAAAAGCACCGTTCACAAAATAAATAATGGGGTGATCATAAGGAAGTCCTAAGACACGTTACATTTTTTTTCCTGTGTTGTTTTCCAGGGGAAATGGATACTATGAGACTCTGCACTACGTGACACTGAAGTGACCAGAGTGAGGAAAAATAAAAAACAGATGAGCTACATTTGTACCGTTCTTCACAGCTGAGTTAGGAAGATGACGGAGTGAAGATACACTGTTAAGAAACTGTAAGAATCCATGATTTTCTTTAAGTTGTAGCAATTAGGGACTTTGTCCAAGTCACACTGCTTTTCAGAAAATAAAACAAAAAAAACATAACAGCATTTTGGAAACACGTTATCAAACTACACTGCAATTCTTCAAGTCAAATCAAAATTCACACCTTTTTACATAAAGGATTTGTGTTCAAATCATAATGTTTTCGTATGTGCTACATATGGAGAGAAATATAATATAATATGTATATTTATTTACACACAGGTAGTAAAAAAAAAGGAGCAAAAAAGGAAATCAAACCTAATTGCACACTGCTACATTGACTGCTTTTAGAGGCAGTAACTTTTTAATTGAGTGCCACAACTTTAGTGTTTCTATTCAGTGCTTCAACAGCGTCCTCCCCTGTCTTCTGGAGAGCTGATATGTTTCTGATGCTGTGTAGTTCCTCTTCCAAAGTCAGCCAACACTGAGGTTTCCCATGTAAAAGGGGAAATACATCTTCGGCTCTGTGGGGAAAATTAAAAAAGAGAAAAGTAAGAGGCTGTACGGTCGAGACAAACTGCTTCATGCAACACTTTCAGAAAACATTTGCACATGAGTGAGAACAGTGCATAGTTTTCTAGAAATAAAAAACATGGAGCTTTTCTATTTGCTGGAGGAATAACTTGAAAGCAACAAAACAGTATCCAGACATGTATAAAGAAAACATAAATGCACTACAATTTCCATTGGCTGAACTAATGCAATTTTTCGGTTTGCTCATCAATTTGACTTTATGCAAATATCTTACAGGTTTAAAAATAACAGGAGGTGTGATTACAGATCAGCACTTGCACTGTCTTCTACGCTTAGTAATGTATAGGATGTTTAAGAAGCTTGCCACCATAATGGAAAAAGCATGCATGTAAAGAAAAATGTAACAAACTTGTGTTTCATTTTCTTCATCAGAAACATGATTTGTATGTATTTCAGTGCGACCTTAAAAAGACTTCACCAGTTTTCACAAATATAAAATACACTACAAAAGGAGACTTGGGTGTATTTTACTGCTCTTTTGCTTTGACTATTACAATCCTGCAACTACAATGCATATCTCATGCCTATCCTCCCTCTGCCGTGACCAACACGCGCACTTGTTTTCAGAGCTGCACGGCTCTTCTGCACACTCTCTAACGGCAGAGACAGATGTGTGTGTGTTGTAACATTAGTGTGCAAAGTGTGTGCAGCACTCACACATACACTCACAGAGACCAGCCCCTTCCCGTCCCTGCGCCGAGGGCAGTGGCTGCTGACGTGTTACTACTACGCTGTTGTTCAGCACTTGTTGTTTACAGTTCAGAGGGAGACTCGGGCTCGCCGTGGCACGCACATCTTGTAGTAAAGAGGTGAAAATGTGCAGCCACGGCTTTCCTGGTCTTACTCAGAAGCCCTCTTGCATCGATTATAGTAAATCGAAAGAGGTTTGAGTGCAGAAATACAACTGAAAGTCTACCTGCTGCGGTAACCACTTTTACTCACACCAACACACTATTACTAGCCTACTATATGAATGGAGGAGCCTGACAACAGTACCTTGCATATCAAAGCTGCACACTCGCTTAAATCCAAATTTGAATATTATTCCATCTAAATTCAAAATAACTTGCATTAAGGAAAAACAGCGTATTCCATAAAAAAAAATACAATTTTCATAGCGTTTTCTTTCATTTACTTCTGGCTTTCGAGACAAACAGCTGGAAGAGGGGACGCTGCGTTAGTCTTAATTGTCTAAACTGACGCTCATAAACAACCAACAATTGTCACATCATGGAGAAGCCCATTACGTTATTTTTAGGTTGCATAAAATGTAATTCTTACCGTTTCTGGTCTTCACGTTTGCCTCTTGGGACTGGTTTTTCTGGGTGTTTTTTCTGTCGAGTGGCTCAGACTTGGACAAGTAACCTCCTCTGAGCTGCTGTGTGACCTCTTATTCTGGGCCGAGGGCTCTGCAAAGGGAAAAGTCAGTGAAAACTAGTGAAAACGCATAAAAAATAAAATGATGTCCAATGTAACTGAACTTCTGCATGCTAGCCCAACATTTCCCATGATGTTGCATTTTTATAAGATAATTAAAAAAAATGTCCCTAGTGCTTTTAAGCCTGATGGGCGACGTACCCCCACTGTGATCGATCTGTTGCATAAGCACCAGCCGGACTACCTGCTAATTTAACACACAGCGGTGAAAATACGAGTAATTTTGGTGCAAATTAAGTACCGTGGCATGCAGGTCTTTTCCTCAGCCCGGTGCACTGCTCCGTGCACTCCATCTGCCCGTCCGCCCTGTCCGTGTCTTCGGGCACCACAACACAGTGATGGTTCCCGTTTAGATCCACATTATTCCCGGCGGAGCAGACGCCCTTCTCCCTCCGCGGCTGCCGGTTGTAGAAACTCGGCACGTCTCTGCTATCCACTACCTCCCACTCAAGCCTGCCGTGAGACAGCGGCGTGTGATTAGCGAAGTCGAAACCCCACTTGGCGGTGGCAGCCTCTTCCATCTCCCGCAAGTGTCCCTTTAAATCCCTCTTTAACTCTTCGTGATCCAGCGAGCCGAAGAGGCTTCTGCAGGCGGACGGTTTCGGGTGATCCGAGACCCGGGAGTCCGTCCGCTCCAGCGTCGGGCTCCCGTTTGATAGTCGAACATCTGACATTTTCCCCCAAAATAAAGACAATTTTTTTTTTTAACAAACAGCCGTCCAGTTTTCACAACACACTCAAAAACAACGGGTATCTCCTTGTCGGTTGAACAGGCTCCAAAACAAGCGTAAAACGACTTATGCCATGCATTCGTCGGGCTGGAAACGGTAACGGTCGCGGTGTTTTCAAGCCAAAAGTAGTCTCCACGGATCATCAAAACAAAGTGCCCAGGAACTGAAGCCTCTCTGTCAGTCTGGTCCCGTAGTGAGAGGAACTGCGGACGAACCTCAGTACCCAATATGGCGATTGAGAGATGTACTTGGGATCTGAGAGTGGAGATTGACTAAAGGGGGAGGAAAAAAAAAAAAGATTGACACACAGAGCTATTTAAACGCAAAGAAGGTCGCTCATTGGTCGAGGCGCTTAAGCCCGCCCCCTCTCTTAAGGGGGAACAGCTAGTTGCACCAGGCCCTAACGTTCAGCACGTCTGGATGCTACACCGAAATCAACGTTGTTCTCATCTCCACACTTAAGACGGTTTTGAAAAATATGTTTAATATAAATTGTTACTGTGAAAACAGTTGCAACATAACCTCTAAATTAAACATTTGTTGACACTCTTAAAAAATACACGTTGCATTTGACTTTTGGACCAATAAGAATAGTTGTTCATCAGTTAACATGTTTTCTATGCAAGTGACCAAATGAGAAAAAATTCTAAAAGCTGACTTTGGCTTTAGATTTAAATATTTACATAATATAGCACAATGGAATTTTTAAAGAAATCACAACAGTTTTAGACATTATATGACACAACTTTGTTTTTCAATTTAAATGACCTTATTCCTTTCATACATCTAAGGCCTAATTTCTTTAATTAAACTGTAATACATTTTTTAAATATCTTAAATACATATACAAATCAGAAAAAAATTATATATAGAGAGAGAGATATAACTGATTCTGGAAAGCTAAAGCCTCAAGGTGTAGTTGTCTCTGTTGAGGAAGGTATAACCGCCCCCCCCCATCCATCCACGAACAATCCAACAATGCCCAGCATGTAAAAAAAAATCTGCAAACTGGGTAAAAGGGTATCCTTATGATATGGTATTCCCACCAATTCTCTGGAGCTGAGAGGTAAGTCAAGGTCAGCACACACCAGAGTCCGTCCTCATCTCCACCGGACCCCAGGAGAAAAGTGAAGAACAGATCTACAAGAACTAGAGAGCCTTGAAAATATTTTTCCAATTCAATAGTCTGCAAAGGCAAGAAACAAGAAAAAAAACTAAGAATATACATGTCAAAGGCCCTGCATGCTGATAGTACGAGTTATTTACACCACAGCGAAAACTGTACTGCAGGGAAAAAGGAAATGCCAAACCTTGACATTTTTTTTTTTTTTTAAATAATATAATTATCACATTTTTGGATTCTCAAAACAATCTTCAAACTGGATGTGTTTTTTGGGGAATTTATCCAAATCCTCATTCTTTTCTTTGTGCTACAGTTTACACCTTCGACCAGTAAGACAGAAAGATCAGCCACAATAAGAGACATGTGGACCTCATGTTCACATAAAGCTGAAAAAACAAGATAAGCCTAAAATAGAATTATAAACTGTTTGCGAGAAATGATGCAACTTAATTTTACCGTGAGCTATTAATTACCTGTTGGGTCGCAGCAGGGGAAGAAGCGCAGCTGTGGGTAATATCACCATTATGACTTGGACAATGCTGCCCTCTAGTGTTCACTTTCCAAAATCTCTTTGGCAGCAGTAGAAAGTCAGCAGGCCACAATCTTTATATCAAACGCTTTTTAATACCATAGCTTTAGATAAATGTCAGTACATATACATATTTATATGACAATAATTGGCCTAACTCAAGGTTTTAAGCCAAAAAAAACAAGAATGTCCCAAAATATGAATCCATCCACATCATGACTGATCTTGCAGAGGTAGAGTCGCCTACCTTCCCAATCAGTCCATCAAAGGTAAGGTCAAACTGGTCCTGTGTGAGAGCAGCGTGACGGCCTCAGAGACTGAGCCACTTGATGATGTAGAAGTTCTTCTTGCCCACTTTGAGCAAGGAAAGTCCATTTGATAAGATATGGAGTTTGGGGATCAGCACCTGCTCTGGTTTGTCCGCACACATGTGGTTGATCGACACGGCTCCCGCCAAAACCATTTGATACCTGCACACAAACAATTAAAACAGTCAGTTAGTTCACAGTTTACGCTAGATGATAAGTGATGCTCTTCTTTGTTTCACATCGTTTATGTATGTATGTATCAATTGTATATATTTAGTTTGAATATAGCATGCTGAAAAAAAGTCATAGTAAAGTATTCCATTATATAGTCTTAGACAATAAGGTGCATTTTGGCTATTGATGAAATTGTGTTGCCAACATTTTTTTTAAAGATCGTAGTCGGTACTTTTGATCATAGAGTTAAGCAATTAACTCCAGAACAGAACGCCTCTGTAGTTCTCTACATGCTTGAAAGGGAAAGTTGTTTAGTTGGTTGCTTTCTGAAACCCTAACTCTTAAGTGCAGCTTAATCCTACAAACTGGACCTTTAACAAAACACTGTGCTATAGTCGCTTTCCTCAACCAGAACTGACCCCAAAATATTGTGAGATGATTTAAGCTCCAGATTATGATATCAGATAGCTTTCGGACTGTTGATTTAAAACAGGACAACCTACCCTCTGGGTCCCTCTGGGATGGCGTTGATGCTGCGACAGGCGTCTACGACCGTGGTTCCCGGCTCCAACAGCAGCTCGTGGAAGGGAGCCTCCCTGAAGAGCTCCTGAAGCTCCTCGTCACTCATTTCCTCCAAAGCCTGCACGCTGCTGTGGTACAGCGCGTTTGTACATCTGGAAAAAGAATATACAATATAACTTTTCTTGTCTGAGGATTACCCCCTCTGCAAGGAGGTCAGAGGTCATGGGGCAATCACAGAAGAGTGACTTTAGTGGAGATCATTTTCAGTTATACCCTTTTATTCTCAAACTGAATGAATTGCTGCTCCCTTAAACCCAATTAAAAGAAAATATGTATCGGAATCAGAATCAAGTTTATTGCCAGGTACGTTTACACATGCAAGGAATTTGATTTGGTATCTGGTTGTGCGAACATAAACAATCTGAGAAAATAAGTTGCAATAGTAGGTACAAAAATAAATGTATAAGGATAATAAAAAATAAGTATTTTTAAGAAACAATTTAGCATTAAAAAAAAGAATACTAAAGACAAGTATTTACACTAAATGTAAATTTAAATAAACAAAGAACCTTAAAAGCTAAAAAACTAAAACACTTAGGACAATGAAAATATGACAATATGGCAAAATGAATTATATTAGAATGTAGAAACTAGCATAAATAAAAGAGCATTAAATACCAAATACAGGAAAAGCACATATAGCGTGTTCTCACCTCTTCGCACTCTCGAGGCCTTCCTTCCCATGCACCAGTTTGGTCACCTCTGCAGCCAGACGTTTATGTGCGAGGCGTTTCCCTGGATCCTCTCTCTGCTGCTCCATCACCCTCTCCACCTCCGCCAGAGGCAGGAAGGTGAACAGCTTCAGGTAACTGCAATAACAAAGCAAAAATATTCATAAGCCAAAACAACCAAGTACTGCATTTAAGTACACTTTTGTGGTACATATTGCTCCTTCCACCACTGTGCAACAGGCTTAATCTTCACTTACTGTTTCACGATGGCGTCTGGCTGCCTGACTAAGAACTGGTAGAGTTCGAAGGGAGACGTCTTGTTTCTGTTGAGCCACACTGCGTTGCCGGCGGTCTTCCCCAGCTTGTCCCCCACAGTGCTGGTCACCAGAGGGAGGGTCAGGCCGTACACCTCCTCACCGCTCACTCTGCAGAGAAAAAAAAACACATTTCAGACTGGAATCAAACAGTGATGATCATGTTGTGTTTTCAAAATGTTGTTTGATTTCAATCCAATTGTGATAAATTATGCCGATCAAAGACAAAAACATTTCCAGCTAGAAAGGATTTCCTGGTGAGATGTTACATCAAATTGTCCAGCTGCTCAGTGCCTCCAAATTTAATCTTACAGATTTGTATTTAGTTCAGAAGTTAGAAACCATAAATTGTTTCTAATTAACAAAAGACCACATTTGGTTCATAAGTTCCTGACCTGACCAAGGGTTAGCCAATATATCTATATTATATAAATATTTTGGACCAACTGGTCCAAAACTCAGCCGCCCGTATCATTACCAGAACTCCTTCCATTGATCATATCACTCCGGTTCTTCAACAACTCCATTGGCTCCCCGTTAAAAACCGCATCGATTTTAAAATGTTGCTCCTCACCTTCAAGGCCCTTCACACTCTTGCACCTCCATATCTCTCTGAACTCCTTCACATCTACACTCCCTCTCGTGCCCTCCGATCCTCCTCTGCCTTCCAACTCACTGTACCTTCTGCCCGCCTGACCACCATGGGGTAAAGAGCCTTCAGCCACTCTGCCCCCCGTCTCTGGAACTCTCTCCCACAAGACATCCGCAATATGGATTCACTCTCAACCTTCAAATCCTGCCGGAAAACCCACCTTTTTAAACTGGCGTATTCAATATCTTAATTCTTCTAAACTGATTGTTGTTTTTAAGTCTTTGTTTTTTAAGTCTTGAATTACTGTTTGATCTTCTTTGTTGCTTGTTTATAATTATGCTCTGTAAGGTGTCCTTGAGAGCTTTGAAAGGCGCCCATAAATAAAATGCATTATTATTATTAAATATAGTAATATGAGCCCAGATATCGACTTAGATTTTGTATATTGTGAAGAAGTGTTTTATTTTTCTTGGTTTAAAGGCTGCTTTACAGTGAGTATTTTTCTGAATGTAATAGCTGTAGTAGCTTTACAATTATTTACCCACTCGGGCAATAAAGCCACATTACTAATTATTTATAAAAATTCTCATTGTGTAAATATTTTGTAAAAGCAGCAATAGTAACCGCTAAAACGTGACCATTTTTGCTATTACCCAGCCCTACTCTGAGCACTCAAAGCAGAGACATTGCAATAACTTTTACTATTGTTTAATTAGGAAGGGGCCTTTACTTGTGAATGTACTCATGTCCAGACATCAAGTTGCCCAGCTGGTCGGAGCCCCCCAGCTGGATCTTGCAGCCGTATATCTGGTTGAGGTGGTGGAAGTCATAAGCCTGGAACATCTGGTAGGTGAACTCCGTGAGGCTCATCCCGTCCGGGCTCTTCAGCCGGGTCTGCACGCTGTGGCGGCTCAGCATGGTGCCCATCCGGAGGTGCCTCCCGGCCTCCGACAGGAAGCCCACCACGCTCCAGTCCTTGTACCAGTGCAGGTTATTTAATACAGTCACCGTGCCCAGCTTCTTGGAACTTTCCTGAATGTGCACTTCGTGGTTGGTGAAAATCCTCTGGATACTCTCCTGGATGCTGCGGCTGTTCTCCTCCACAACCTCCGCAGACATCCGCTCCCTCTCGCTCGTTTTCCCGCTTGGGTCTCCGATTTGTGCCGTGGCCCCTCCGAGCACAGCGAGGACATGGTGCCCGGCGCTGCGGAAGTGCAGCAGGCCGATGATAGCGAGCAAGTTGCCCACATGGAGGCTGTCGGCCGTGGGGTCAAAGCCGCAGTACACAGTCTGAGCCCCGGACTGGAGCAGCCGAGGAAGCCGGTCCTGAGCTGCGTCTTCTGGGAAAGAGTTCTTCAGAATACCGCGTTTATTTAGAGTAAATAGCAGCCCGTTATGTGCAGGGGAAGTGCAGTGAAACTTAGATTTGAGTGTGAGGTAAAGACGTGTTCGCCTTAGTAGAATAAAGGATCCATGCAGCGAGACATAACGGCAGGTTCCTGCCATGGACGCTGCCATGTTGGACTAATGTGTCAAGAACACGGAGGAGGAGCTGAGAGTCACGAGGAGTTTGTTTTGAGTATAGCGCCTCTAATGCACGGGTGCTGAAGCACAGTGAAAACACAAGGATGCATGTACTTAAAATACTGTATGCATGCAGTGAAATGAAAACCATGCATTATCTGGGCTGGGGCAGATCTCCAAGGGCCTAAAAGCAGCTAAGGGGCCCAGGGGAAAAGATTATTCGTTTCTTCGTTCGTTCGTTGTATATGCCTATTGTCAGCACCACCTAAACAAATTATTTAAAGAGATGTAGTAAATGCATCTTGTATTAAAACTAGTTTTCGGGACTTGTGGTCTTCCTGCAAGAAAGGGTTTTATGACTAGGTAATACTATAGGGCCTGCTCATTTTAGTTTTGGTTGATAGTGTAATTTTAGTGGTGCGTATTCCTAAACATAAATGTATTTACAAAAATTCCCCCACAGCTTTTGGGGGCAGGCGATTGTGCCTTACCCTACCTTCATATTTTTTTCAATAATTTCTACTGTCCATGGACATTGAAGCAAAAAGCAGTACGTGCACATTATTGTTCACTCAATTTTACAAAGAAAATACATTATAGTTGCAGGTTTAAATATACACCAAAAGATGGCAACTTGCATCAGGTCTAGGTGACCAGCTTATAGTTAAGTCTAAATATAACTAGTGTTTTGAAAATAAAGTACGTTTGACTCTAGACATTTTCAGCTCCCAATGGTACTGTATGAACCTAATATAGAGGGGAAAAGGGTGAATGTAATCAAACGTTTAAAAAAAACAAAAAACTGTTATTGTCTTTTTCAAATCAAACAAACAAAATGTGGTGGATTTAAAAATCATTTTATTTTAAAATCCATTCAATGTCAACTTGTTCCATTATTTAAATGACTAGATATACATTCATCAAACATTTACAGCATTTTTACCAAGCCACATTACACATTAACAACACATCCAAAGACACTCTTTGTTGTCTCTTTGCATGACACTATAGCCACAAAAACAAACTCCATTAAATCCAGGAAGAAAAAAAATCAAATACCTAATTCCTATGACTGCTGCCCCCTGGTAAATTGTTCTGTCAGGTTTTGAAAGTAAAATGAACGGTCATTTCATTATCAATCAATATTTGTTGGGGTTTTTTGTTTGTGTGCTGTAAGGCGGAGCACTATGATCTCCTTTCAGAAAGATAGAGAAGGAAGAACAGTTTATTTCTATGTCCTGAGCTAGTTCAACAAAGGAAGACTATGTTTCCCTGATACAAGTAAAAAAAGTCCCTTGTCAATTCAACACAAAATAAACATTCCTAAGGGAAAGCAGACATCAATATTTACACGACTTTTCCTCTAGGGCTCTAGCGTTTCAACCATTTTGCTTTTAGTTTTTCTCCTTTTTTTGTACCGTAAAATGAAGCTTCAATAGCACTTCTGTCTCTGTGTAGGATATTTTCCTTAATCTCCTGCGACAATTTCCTGTCTGCGTGGCTCTATTGTGTTTCAAACATTCATTCTAGCTGATGACATAAACAGTTTACACGTGTAAAAGTGTGTGTTTTATCTGAATCTCTAGTGTTTTATGGCATAGGCACACGCTAAGGCACAGAGTGTTTGTGGTTTATCCCAATGCGTTACTGGGAACTACAATTCCCGAAAATCTTGCGAGGGAAAAAAACTGAGCTGCATTGAATAAATTCTGCATATGAGACTGACATTCTGTGAGAAGGTATACGAAGTAAGTAGAGGCAGCTTAAAAGTCAGTAATCTACTCATGGCATAAGAAATGTTTGGTGAGTTAGTAGAATATAGCAGCGAGGGAGGAGAGGAAAGTCAGACAAAAAGCGTGACAAAAACAGGATTATTAAACTGTACATAGGTACTGCATCTTCTTTACTGTAAAAGCATGTAATGTGTTGCAAACTATGACTGCATTCTCTATATAATCCACAGAGATGTGATGTGTTAAAACAAATAGATGCTTTGTTCAACAACAGGAGGCAAAGTATGGAGGATTTCTGATGATAACATTCCCCAGAATATATATTACATATGAGAGTTTGCAACCTGAGAACACAGTATAAAAAGAGGAGACCAATACTGTCTGATCAGTGCTGGGCTGTGGTTTGATTTTTCAAATGATAAAAGGTCATGGAGGTCAAGTTTGAATCCACTGCTGTGAGCTATTACAGCCCTGCATAGCCCACGTATGCTTTCACTTCAAATCATAAGAGCTTAATTCAACAAGTAAATGAAATACAGTTGAAATGAACTGAATGCATACTGCAGCTTTGATGGCTTTCTATCTAAAAATAGCAATTAACAAAAGGAATGTCCCCAACGGGATTCAGATCTATGTATACTCAGATTACCAGTTGCCCTGTTACCTTTAAGTCTATCTACACTGCACTCGTCAATCGTGCCATTTCAAATACATAATTATCTGATTTAGTCATACATATATACTTTAGTATAAAAATATGATCCAATTCAATTAAAACACAAGTATGTGGCATTTAAGCAAAAAAAACATACAGTACATAACTACATTAACTGTAAAATTTCAAACATTTAAAAGTATTTACCAAACGGAGGAATACAAAAGTTGATCATCATTAGTACCTTGTATACCTCATGAGTCAGGGAGAGCAGAACATTTCGGCTATATACAATACACTCTGTTTATACAATGTGATGTAATTATAAGCACAAGGTCCATTTCTGGTGATTGAATTTCAATTATTTCATGATTTTAGTAGATTTTGTTTGGATAAGGAAATTCAGATTTACATTTATATATTACTGTAGGTCTTTATGTAGCATGTAGCGAAGGCAGTATTTCAACAACATACAGGATTGGCGTCTTCACATGCACCGCTATCGCCATAGATAGAGAAAAAACATCTTCTGGAAATGTATTTGGTCTTCATCCTTCACCAATCACGTGTGTTGCTAAAAGAAAGTCTAATCTTTAAGCCATTTATCTTACTTACATAATTGAATAAGTGCAGACGGCAACATGCCTGTGTTTGTCTTGCCTACAGTTTGCCAGAGAAACTGCATGAGCTAAACAAAAAAGGGTATAGTGCTTTTCCTTTGCAATAATATAGAAAATGTGCACGTAGGACCCCTTGAATCCTAACCAACTGCATATGTTATGAGGACCAAACACAGCCAGTGAAAGGCAGAAAGACTACAATGAGAAGTAGAGAAACTAAATAATACGATTATTAATGAGGGACGGTGCTTTACTGCTTCAGAAATAAAAAATCAGATGAATACATTTCTATGAAATCTGTTTTTAGGTCGTTTTTTTGGCCAGTTCTAAGATTGTAACCCAGTTTATCGTGGTGTTAGCCCTTGAATACCAGGAGACAAAACAATGCCAAATGTCTGTGCATGTGTTTTGTAAGAAAGGCATTTATCAGAGGTCTGGTATGAAATAGTGCTAATGTTGAATTATCGAAGAAACTTCAACATTTCTTAAAAATAAATTGCTATCTTAATCTGAAGTGCAAAAATAAGTTTGCCTGGATTTTGAATAATATGTGATGAAGATCCAAACCAAGTCTTGACGATGTTTTGTGAGGAAGTGAAAATAATATGCATTTCCAAAACATTTGCAGTATCATTACAAACACAGTATGGCTTACAGTACAAATAATTGCTTATTTTCAGGAGCAGCACATTTGTGTCTCTGGGTATAAAACAGGTGAAGAGTAATGGTGGGGGGCAGGTGCATGGATAACCATTACCAACCTTTGTTGACATCCGATTTGGCAGAAGCTGCCTCAACAATGTGTTGATACTGCCTTAGTGTTGCTGCCAATAAGGTCATTTGGGTGTTGTTAGCTGTGAAGGTATATGGCTCTTTGACATCAGTATACAAATCTGATTTCAAGCATACTGCTGGAGTGGTGACTATCAAGTTCACTTTCTTTCCTCATTTTAGGGCTTTGTTAAGGGTTTAGGATTGGGATAACCAAGGAGATCACCTCAAATACTTCAAATCAGCATTGAGGGTTTGGTCAGAGATGGGATACACTGGTTTCTAGATAGGGGCTCAATCAGCTGTACATCACATCTTCTCTGCTAATGAAGCGCCACACAATGGAGCGAGGAGCACTTTGTCAAACAAAGAGAATCATCAGCGTCTTGGATCCAAAGGTTACTCCTGCTGCATTATGGGGGTTTAAGTGGTTCAACCTAGCTTATGGAGGACTCTTCTTCTTCTGTCCCTGAAAAAAAGGAGATGATTTGTAGAGTGCCTCTCCTGATTATTCTTCCTCCACAACCCCTCAGTACATGTCTCTGTAGATCTCCTGCAGGAGCGGGTGCAGGGACGTGTCCTCTGTCTTTTTAATCTCTTGTACCAGCTGAGCGTGCTCAGTGACCAGCTGCCGGAGGTCGCCAGTTTCTGCAGCATTTTGGGGAAGAGGAAAGAGTCGTCGGGGTGATTGGCCAGCAGATGGAGCTGAAGCACCTGCACAATGCTCTCCTGCATCCGCTCGATGTGCGTCACGTTCACCAGGCCTGGGCGGTCTGATCAGAGGAAGCAAAACAAACTAGAGTGAGACGATTTAAATATAATCTCCTGTTGGAATAAACAAATTCAATGGCAAGATTATACCAGAATTCCTTGGGTGTATAACAGAAGCATTTGCTTTGAAATTGATTAAAAGTCCTTAAAGAGCCAAAGGAAAAATAACTTCTAATTTCCCAAATAGCAAACGAGTTGTTTATGTGTAAATGTTATTGTTCCTGTATCTTTACCTCCACAGCAGATGATGGCAGCCACAAACAGAGCCAGGTCACTGTCGTCCAGCTCCATGGCGTTAAACTTCATTGCAAACTGGAACTTTGGCTCCATCATGTCACTGAAGGGCCGCCGCAAGCTCTTGAGGAATTCCCGGGTGATGAAGCCTGAGCCGTACGCCACCAGGAGCCCATCCTTGTTCATGCTGGAGGCGAGCATGGCGAAGAGGGCCTCGTACACTCCATATTTCAAAAGAGTCACCTGATCGTTGAGGTCCAGGCTCGAGAACCCGGGGACGGACTTTGCAAACTCTGTGAGCTCGGTGACGGTTTCCACCGAGGTGCACTGGCAGCAGTGGAAAATCCGAACTTCTGCCTCCCTGTCCTTCAGGGGTCCCGCTGAGCCCACCATCTTTGCCACCAGCGTCCGCTCTGCCAACTGCAGGGTCTCCATGTCATGGATGACAAAAGGCTGCGGAGAAAAAAGAGAAACTTTTATGACCTAAACATATGGTTAAAAATGGGTTTCCAGTTCAAATGCCAAACACACACAGTTCAGTTTGTACTGTTATTTTGGAAAACATCACATAAATAAACGTGACTGCATAAATATGTAAAAAGCTGAGTCAGCAAACCTCAACGACATGAAAAAGTGTATGTTTACCCAGAATCCTTGCAGAAATGAGAGGCTTAATTAGCCAGAGCTATTATTGCCACTCGAATATTTCCACGATGACAAAATGACTCTCCTTTAACCAACAGCTATATTATTATGCGTCACTCAAAGGAAGACTTAGCTTCAAATCATATCTCTTGACATTTGAGAACAGAGCTGTTTTGAAAGTCCAACGGTGTCAGAGCAAAAAGGGCTTGCAAGGGCAAACTCAAAAATATGTAAAAAACAAGAAGGATATACATTTGAAACTTAAGTCTAGTCATCATTATAATGTTGTAGAGGTACACAGGAATGTGTTTAATGTGCACCGGGCTAGCAGTGATGCTTATGATTCTACCTAATAGTTTTTTTTTTAGCTGCGTCAGTCTTCAAACAGTGGACAGTTACAACATATGAGGAGCAGCTAAACCTGGATCAGATGACATTGGATGTGTGCCTTGACTCAGGAGGGCTAAATCTGGGCTATAGTGTAACAAGGAAAGGTATGAGCGACATGACACCCAGCAGTTTAATTTTAGGGAACTTCTACGTCAATGCAACACTGGATCATGAGATAGCTCGTAACAGATGACACAACAACCTTGTACAATAAATCACTTTTTAAATGGATATACTTAACACTTTTTTGTTCTCACTAACTTTATTGAGGATAAGGATCTCACAGAAACAAACAAGCCGAAGTTGACATCTTATTATAAACAAAGCCTCAGGTGTTTTTATGTCACTGGTGGAGAAAGGTACAAAGCCCACAGCCCTTGTTGACTCGTAAGATTTCCATGACGACAAAATCACTTTCCTTGACTGTGTAGCCACAACCTCAAGAGGGGTTTGTAGGTCAGTCTATTCTATAAATATTCATACAATTTATTCTGTAAAGGGGGTCACGGGTGCTACACTGAAAGCACTTTACCTGACTAACTGCTGCAACACAACTAAATGGATCCATTTAGCCCTACTCAAAGAACTCAATAGGATGATTGGAAAGTCAGTCAATTATGAAAAGTAAACGTCGGTTGCAGCCCGATTGGTAATAGTCAATCTCTCGTTTCATTTCTAAAACGTGTCTATATACAATGCACAATTTAACCCTGGGGCGAAGTAACCGCTTTTTGTAGCTGCTTGATTTTTTTGGCAGCTTAAGACATCCATAAAGACAGTACGTTATGTTCAGATGGATCTTACCACAGTAAAACCAGTTAAGTCAGACATTAAACCTAATATTCACTGTTCACAAATCAAAGCTGAGAGTGACACAATTATAGCTCATCGTTCCTCCCACACAATGAGACTGATGAGTCTAACCTGAGGGAAAATGTCTGGCTCAGTTAAAGGTGGGGTAGGTAATTTCGGAGAAACCAGCAGAAAATCTGCCACATCCTTACAGACCCCCTCCTCCAACACACACGAACGCGCACATGACCAATGAGGGCACGAGATAAGTTTGTGCACAGATGGAAGGCTGACAGGCAGGTAGGCCATCCAGTTATTTTAGCCGGGCCGGCTCAGATGATTGGTCGTGCTTTTTACAGTACTACGGCTTCCACAGATTACATTTTTTAATGGATTTTTTGTCAAAGCACTTAAGATATTCATTGCTATCGGGATGTTAAGAGCATTCCATGGAATATAACAAAAAGTGCATCTCGAGCCGGTTTCTCAAACTTACCTACCCCACCTTTAAGATGCAAATAAATTGAGGTTGGATTTTGCACGAGAGTTATTAACCATTTGATAGTGTTGGAACAATTGTATATTGTCAGAAAATAACTTAATGTAGTCTTAAAATATTGCACGATGCAACAACTCCTTTTAAGTAATACTGCTCAAAACTATTTTAGAATCAAAATGTATACTTTATTTTATTTATACACATACTATAGTAGTGGCAAATGGTACAATATGACTTTATAGGGAGTTCTACGTTGTGTAAAAGGTCCGTTACACCATGAATGAACACGCAAATCAAAGGGTGGATCAAACACTGTGTCTCTTTGCAACTGACTGCTTTCTAATGGATGCAAACCCCAGAATCCCTTTGCAGTCTAAAAAGGACACTTATCCATAGATGCTTTGATCTGCAGCAGCAGTGAGCGCGGTCTGTGTTTGAACATGGAGCTGCCCTTGGACTGACCTGTCCCTCTTGACCTAATTCACACCTACACACATCCATTCATAGAATTCAGAAAATCTCTGAGCTGCATTCCATGACCCTCCCCCGTCAGCCCCTCTTTTCTCGTAAAAAGAGAATGAAAGAAACAAGGCTTTGGGAATGTTTAAGGATGGGTGATGGTTGATGAATAGAGAGCCGCCATGGAGGGAACCAGGCAGTGAAGGAGGAAGTGATGGCTCTTTATACAGATACAGATGTTTCCTCGTCCAGCTTGTATTGGCTTGAACTACATGTTGAGCAAGTTATTTCTGTCATTGGCTGGCTGATCATAATCTCTGAGGTAATATTGAGACACGAGTTTGATTGCAAATTTTGAATGTGCTCAGAATTAGATTTAAACCCCTCCAATGGGGATGAAATAAATTAAAAGTTGCAAGACAAGACGACCTCGACCTGTGAGGAAATTCTGGTAAAGAGCCGTGAACACGCGATCCACACAGCAAACACCTTTCACTCACCAACCCACTACTCTTAATCAACGTACAGGGGTGCTGGTCTTGCCCGTGAGAATTGTTCGAGCCTTGGCCTTGTTCATGTTGAAGTTCTTGAGGTAGGCCTCGTAGATCTGCCGGGCCAGGGTCTTCTGGTCGGCTACCTGAGGGTCCTGCACCTCCCGGTCCCCCGTCACCATCTCCGCCTTCAGCTTGAGCTTCTCTGACTGCGGCATCCGACCGAAACGGATGGCTGTAAGCAAAGCAGACAGAAAATCAGACTACAGATTAC
Organism: Dissostichus eleginoides; assembly: GCA_031216635.1. NCBI lineage: Eukaryota > Metazoa > Chordata > Actinopteri > Perciformes > Nototheniidae > Dissostichus > Dissostichus eleginoides. Next base: position 12,530,192 of record CM062273.1, on the reverse strand, counting down.
AGATTTAAGTTTATTTTTTATTTGAAAACACAAAAAATGCATTTAAACAGTACATTTTAAAAACACAGACAGAATGACTGCATAAGAGCAAGAACAGACCAAGTTTAAAACATGCACCAAACTTGATCAAAAACTTGATGTACGCACTACACCTACACGCACACACTCAGCGATTTTACTGAATATTTCAGAGAGGCCAGGACAAACAGACCTGACCAAAACATCACCTGACTGTTTCAGTCTCACTCTGGCAGTGAATGCATCCAAGAATAGTTCCATGAGTCCTCTGGGCAATAAAAACAACACCTGGCAAAGCCATGGTGCACCATATTCTGGGTTGCTATTTTTTCTAACTGTCAGTTCTGTCCTGTAAAACGTGTGCACTGCATCCATGATTTTCTGGCTGATTTTCAATTCTGATAGAATCAAGGTCCACATATTTCACTTTAATCAAGTCAAATGAATAGTTTTCTGGGTCCCAGCTGGAGCAACTGGGAATCCTAATGAATGATGATAAATCCAAAGAATAGGGTTCACTCAGTCATCACAGTCAAACTTGATGGGACAATAGGAACCCTACATTATATGGATTTCTTTATTGTAATAGTACACTGAGACACCAAAATGAAGTCCAAATCAATCAGAATAGATTTATTATCCTTTATAATTATCATCAACAAACATGAACGTTTTTTTGGGATGAAAATCTCTGCTCCAAAGGGTTAACCAGTGTCAACGCTTTGGTAGGATTTTTCATGCATTTTCTTTTTAATGCATTATAGCCAGGGAATTATGAACACAACAGTTACTATGGTACTATGGTGGGCCTCAACACTAGACAGGAGATGTTTTTCTACGAGAGGATGCCAGCATCTCTCAGACGGCCTGATCCCATTTGACTAATAAGATTAGAGCTGAACTGTTTTTAACCCCTCCTCGACCAATTTAACGGGCACAATCTGATGTGTATGCAGAAAAACACACCGCTGTTTAGGAACCCAACATCCAGCTGCACCTTCTTCCTGTATTCAGAAGACCATAAAGCATAAAACGGGATCTGAGTCACCTTGTTTTCCGAACGAGCCGCCCCCTATCGAAACAAAACTAAGCTAACTGTGCAGACCTGAACGGGGAAGAGATACTGAGCTAGCAGACAGACTGATGGCCCATTAGATTACTGCTCACAAAGTGGATGGATCATCTGAAGCTGGTAAAGTCCACAGCGAGAGCCTGGGCAGGAGCCAGGTCTAATTACGATGAGAGGAAGTGAGTGATGTTAAGCTGAGCATAAGTCCATTTGCTAAGATCTAGTGTAAGGGGATGAGTCTGTGACTGGAGTGGGGAGGTTGACAGTCTGTCATACCATTACATCATCTGTTTCAATGGCTCATATGTGAAGGAAGACACCTGCTACAACACTATAAGACTTAAATTATATTGCTGTTGTTTTATCACAACATTCAATGGTGTTTATTGCAATGCTTCTTGTCAGTACATGAGATCAGAGGCTTTATACATGTGCTGGAGTGTGATAATAAAAGCACTTTACTGCTGTTGCAACAGCATTAAAAAGGGACAACATTTATAAGCAGTCTCTACAAAAATAAAGCGTTGTATTAAACTTGAAACCAAGAAAGATTTTGTGGAAATCACAATTTTCACAAATGAAAATGTGACATACTCATACATATATTTGAATAATCAGTCAATTGAAGATAAAAGCGTCAACTCGCAAGCCACAGACTTTTCAGAAATGTTTTACAATTTAACTAACATTCTGTCATACTGATTTTTTACGATTGCCGCTTATCAACATATTTTGGACAGATTTGAAATATGTAAAAATGAAAAGAACCAACCATCCTGATTCCTAAACTGTTACATTGAATGTCTGTCGATACAAACATAAGTACAAAGCTCTAAACTAAGCTGTGCTGTATTCCTATAATCTATAACTTAGACAACAGACCCAAAAAGATCAGGATGCACCGGTCTCAAATCTCCTTCCGCCCTATGCGGTTACATTTACACCAATGAAACTCAATACACATTTAGCTTAAACAGAGGTGAAGCTGACGGAAATACTACTACTTTTAGACCATGGGACAAAAATGAAGACGCTGAGTCCGGCCTCTGGCTCCTAACGTTCACTGACACCAGCATGGAATATCTGCAAGTTTGCACAGGCTATAAGTAAACCCACCGATTGCATTGACCTTGGTGATCCTTCTACTAAAAATACACTAGCACACAAACAGAGATTCAGACACGTAGCCTAATCCCCAAAATCAGTTCAGGACCTTGACCAAGGGTCAGCATGCCACGTTGGATGTGTAGGAATAGTAAACAACCTTCACCAGGATCTCAAACTTTGACCTCACTATTACTGTATTCCTAGAAAACATGAGCCGCACCAATATAATAATGTATGGCTTATGTAAGGCTTTTAAGTCAATGCTGAGTTCATATGTTGCATGTGCAGGTGTTTTCTCTAAAACAGTCAAGATTGAAACACAGACTGTAGACGCCTGTGCTGGATAATAACCACAAATTATATGATACGTTTTTGAATCACTACAGTATTACGTTCACTCTAGGGGGAAAGAAAACTGAGATTTTAAAAGTAAGTTCTTAAAAGTTTTTTTTAGTTTTTTTTTTAAATGTTGCAATGTTAGGAATAAAGTTATTATATAAAAAGTCAGAATATATAAAAAATAGTGTTCCAGGAAAAAGTTATTGTGAGAGAAAAGCCTAATTTTCCCAAGATGTTGAGACTTTATTCCCTTGATGTGTATTGCTGTAAAACAATGGAGGCTCCAATAAAACTAAATAAATAAAAAAGTTATGGGATGACAATAGATCTAAGCACTATATTTATATTCAGTATATATCTATGAATGTGAACTTGTTTTCTTGGTGCTTACAATAAGTGCACTCCATACATTTTTGTGAGAGGGGGGGGGGGGGGTGTCACATGACAAAAGGGTTCACTGGGTTCAGCCATTGCAATTCAATACAACTCCAGCACAGCGAAGCTGCGGTATGCACATACATAAAACAATGTATGACTCATGAATGAATTGCAGAATCAAGCGGTCTTCTTCTAAAGTAGGAAAATACAGATGGTCCAATTGTTTGAATTAGTACATTTTTCTGAAGGAGCTCCCTTATAGCCTGGATTAGTCTTCAGTTGGAGGCTTGCCTTAACATGCAACCTGACACTAAACCGCGGTGCTAGATTTCTTATTTGCGCTAATTATGTGTGTTCTTGCCTGTTCAATCTTTCCTGGCATCTGCACTGCACTGTGTGTTTACACGTTAAAAACATGAATGTGTGTGTGTGTGTGTGTGTGTGTGTGTGTGTGTGTGTGTGAGTGTGAGTGTGAGTGTGAGTGTGAGTGTGAGTGTGAGTGTGAGTGTGAGTGTGAGTGTGAGTGTGAGTGTGTGAGAGTGTGTGTGCTGGTCAGACCCAGACCCACTCTGTAGGACTCACCGTTGTGGGACATGCCTACCGACAGGCACTTCTGGAAGCGGCAGTATTGGCACTTGTTGCGGTTCTTCTTTTGGATTTTGCAGCGGCGCTCACACTTGTCATACTCCAGCTTCAGACGGATGGTCCGCCGAAAAAAACCCTGAAGGAATGAGGGGAAAACATTTTTTAAATTTGACACATGTAATTCGATACAATTATTTCCATATGACCAAATGAGACATGAACAGCACAGACCAGATTAGTCAGACAATAAGGGACAAATTGTTTGAAAAGAAAAAGCTAATAAAACCTTAAATATAACACGGACAAGTAAATTGCCTTTTAATAACCTCTGCTGTTTTGAAACCAGTTCAAAGGAGTTTTTTATTTCCGTATCGATGTGACAATATCAGACACAGAGTTTCACCATCAGTTTGGCCACACTTACACAACCTTGAAAAAAAGAAATATTAAACGTTGGTGAGGAACAGATGGACTTAGTGGCATGTGTGCAGTTGGCTAGAGGGTAGAAAATGGTCTGGGGAATTGCTTAATAACATATTTATTCATACTCATTTGCAATTGTATCCAAAGTATCACCCAGGGTGCCAAAATACCCACACACTCACACAGTATGAAGGACACAAAAATGCTCATAAAACATCAAGATTACCCGTGTGGTAATGGGACACAGCACTGTTGGTGGGGCTCGCTTAAACCCCGTGATCACATATTAAGTAACTCTGACTGAATCTCACCCACTGACCTCCAACCTCACATGCACAGACACATATACACTCATAAAACAAGAGTGACATGAAGATCAGGCCAAATGGGCATCCTGCCGACACAGCTTGTGTCCTCTGTCATGAAGGATCTGTGTATTAACAACACAGAGGTCAGCCTCCTCCTATTACGGTTCCAACACCTAATAGCAGGGGGGAAATGATGCACCAGAGAGGGGTGCATGTGTGTGTATGTGAAGTCCTTTTTTACAAGGATATTTTACATATTTGTGGACAAAATTAGATCAATTCTGGTAACTTCACCTGTCACATTGTTTGAAGTGTTTTGAAGTTGGTTGGGTCTGCATCAGACCTAATAAGAGTAATAATGTAAGATGTTAAAAGAAGCAGGTTAGCTGTTTTTTATAGTAATTCATGTTTCATTTACAACAAACATGTTGATGTTTTTTCTCTATACCTATGATGTTGCTTATTTTGTTTTGATATAGTAAAAAAAATAACCAAGTTATCAGGGTTCATCAAAAGGATCAGTTTGTGCCAATAATCTGTTATTTTCTCACACAAATCAAAACCCCTTAGTAAATGCAGGTGTTGTCATGGTCATCAGATATGTTTTCAACTTCAGGAGTTGTAAACAACCAGCCGAAAACTAGAATTCAAGGCCCAGCAGCATATTACGGGATACTGAGGGCTTGAAAGGACACAATCCTGGCAAAAAAAAGGTTGCTTTGGGACATCACAGTGGCCTGAATCATAGAATAAATACCATTAGCTGTGATTACTTTTTCCCTACTACAGACAACTCTATATCGCATGTTCTTCCCTCTCTCTCCCTCCATTACCTGCAATTTCTCTAACATCTCTGTCAACATTGGAATAGAGGCTTAAAAACAATAACAAAAGGAAGAGGGGTGCAATTCTGTAGTAGCCTTTGAAATGTGATAAGGCTGCATACAGAAATGCAGATCTCTGCAGAAGCTGCGTTACAATAACCATTTGGTACTACATAGGTCACTTTTAATGACTCCTTCCTTAAAGTAGAATCAGCTGAACAACTTTACCTTGACTTTTGTGATAACCTGCTGCAGATACACTCTTTACAACATCAGGAGGATACGTCCCCTCCTGACCCAGAAAGCGACACAACTTCTGGTCCAGGCTCTCGTCATCTCACGCCCAGACTACTGCAACTCCCTCCTGGCTGGTCTACCTGCTTGAGCCATCCGACCTCTGCAGCTCATCCAGAATGCAGCGGCTCGTCTGGTCTTCAACGTTCCTACATTTTCCCACACCACACCGCTCCTCCGCTCCCTTCACTGGCTTCCAGTAACTGCTAGAATCCACTTCAAGACAATAGTACTTGCGTACCATGCTGTGAATGGATCTGGCCCTTCCTACATCCAGGACATGGTTAAACCATACACCCCAGCACGTGCACTCCGCTCTGCATCGGCCAAACGGCTCGCTGCACCAGCACTGCGAGGGGGACCCAAGTTCCCATCAGCAAAAACACGTCGGTTTGCTATCCTGGCTCCAAAATGGTGGAATGAGCTCCCCATTGAAATCAGGACAGCAGATAGCCTACACATCTTCCGGCGCAGACTGAAAACTCATCTCTTTCGACTCCACTTCGAGCGATAGAATTACTAACAAAGAATTGCTAACAAAGCACTTATATACTAATAAAGGACTGGCTTATCTAAAGCCAGTTGAGTAGCACTTGAAATGTTTTAGCTCTATGAAACCTGATGTACTTATATGATTCTGTTTTCTTCAAGTTTGTATCTTCTTGGTCGAATGCACTTATTGTAAGTCACTTTGGATAAAAGCGTCAGCTTAATGCAATGCAATGTAATGTAATGTAACCTATTGTTTTACAGCTCTATGACTTCACCCTGCATAGGTCACATATTGTTCTGCCTTTGGAACGACCATGGCCTTTGTCCTGTGGAGATACTTCAACTTGACGCACAATCACATAAACACAAAGACATAATCCTTCTACACAGACGGGGAGCTGCTGCTCCGACATTTATGTAACATCATGTTGAGCTGATGGAGCTACTCAGTTTATGCATCACATCCTGCCATAATACTCCCACTGCGGTCTCAGCTGATACATTTAGCAGCAGTCAGTGGATTCACAGTGCAGAGGTGTAGAAAAGTCTCTCACTTCAGCTACTTTCTCTTCAGTATTTTCCCTTCAGCAACTGTGCTGATACACCAAGTTCAAAAACACATGCGCACACACCTCAAGTTAGACTATCTTTGTCCTTCGCTGCCTCTTAAAAAACAACCTTGGGTTGTTCTTCAACATGGCTCGTAAACAATTACCTGAAAGATTATTGAGCGACATTGTGTAAAGGTCAAGCCTGGTGGTTCGTTAGGGGTTATCATCAGTCACAAGACACAGTGCCTCTGGATTTCTGGTCTGACATGTCCTACTCTCTTCAGTGTCTTGAAATTGTCTGTGCTTGAGTTTGGGTGACTTTAGGAGGAAGCGATTGATGGATATTGACAGAAATATTGAAGGAGGGAAAGTATTAGTAAGGGAGGCGTGTGGCGCAGTGGAATCGTGCATTGGTGTTCGGATCAGGGGAGCACAGGTTCAAACCCCACTGCAGTCAGCATGTCGTTGTGTCCCTGGGCAAGACACTTCACCCCAAATTGCTCCTGTGGGGATTGTCCACAGTATTGAGTACGTACGACGCTTTGGATAAAAGCGTCTAACAAGTAACATGTAATGTAATGTAATGTAATTAATACACAGTTTGGGGTTAGGAGATAAAAGGCACAGGTTAAGGCAGATGCATGTACGACGACTGACCCAAAGATTCAATCTTCACAATAATAATTTTGAACCACATTAAGTCCAATAGTCCTAAACCCAACATTTGGCTGGTTTTCACCAATGTCTACCTTCAAATACAAACACAGAATCCCTTGTTTGGCCATGTGTGTAATGCCGCCTCACCTTGCAGCCCTCGCAGGCGTGGACTCCGTAGTGATAGCCCGAGGCTCGGTCAGCACAGACCCGACACTCCAGATTGAGCGATGAGGAGGACGATGAGAACTCTTCCTGTCCCGCTGCCACCCCGTAAACAACGGACGACGGGCTGGATGCTGGCGTCAGGGCATCTACAAAACACAAACGAAATAACTGATTAAATTAACTCTAAATAGCAAAAAAATCTTAAGCCACTGAACTCATACACCCTCGTGCTGCCGGAAACACTCTGTGATAAATGAACTTCTAATCATATACATTTTAAATATTGCCAATCTCTAAATTATGATTATCAAAGATTTGTTATAGTTTTTTAGTTCTGCAGAGAAATCAACAAACAGATATTTAGTGCCAATGCTGTTTACAGCATTCCACTATAGTTCTTCGAATCTTCGAATCAACCAATACTCTCAATAACTTCAGCATACTTTCAGCTACAGAAACCATTCAAATATCAAACTATTCAGCCTTTTCAGCAATCGATGGGAAACTTTCAACTTTTTCAAAATATTTTATATTTTTTGAAATATTCAGCTTTTTAAACTCTTTTTTTAACATGGAAGTCACTCACTCACACACTGAACATCTCTACCACACACACACACACACAACACAACCACACACTCACTCTCTCTCTCACACACACACACACACACACACACACACACACACACACACACACACACACACACACACACACACACACACACACACACACACACACACACACACACACACACACACACACACACACACACACACACACACACACACACACACACACACACACACATTTTACCAAAAGCAGCTACCGTTTTTAAACTATAGTTAAAAGGTTTATTTCTCCTTCAGATCAAATGGAAAGGCTCTCCTTTCACAGCACATCTCCATGGAAACCTGTGATCTCTGGGCTCACGTAAACAGGTGTTTTGATAACGTCGTCACCGTGGTAACCTTTGATCTCTGGGCTTACACACACAGGTATTTGTAAACATTCATTCACTACTGCTTACATTTCATATCTAACTTCTTCAGCCTACTTTCAGCTATAAACCATTCAACTATTACATTATTCAGCTATTTCAGGACATTGAGGCTATACATTTTGTTGTTTATACCTTTTTTAAACCTTTTCTTTTAAATATTAAGCTTCTTCGCTATTTTTTCTACTCTTCCAGTTTAACATTTCACTTATAATTTTCAACAAAGTCATTGCAATGCATTTGAGCGGTAACAATTTGATTCAAATCATTTCACTTTTCTGCATTTCATTTTTGTAGCTAAAAGCAGCTACAGAGACCATTCAACTAATAAAATATTCTGCTTTTTCTGCTTTTTCAGCTAAATTCAGCAACAAATGTTCACAGTTTACAGCATTCGCACGCATTTTCTGCAGGAAATGCATTTTCTACTTTCTTCTAATCTGTGCATGGCAGAAGGGAAAAAAAGCACCTTGGAGCTTGTTTTAGAGGAAAGGCTCATTTTTGTTCACAGACTTTCTCAACTAGTTTGGCCATCTGAAAGTGGGAACACTCACAGACTTTAAAAGGTACAAGTTCCATTGTTGCTGTAGACCTATAATCATTATCATGATCAGGTGTTTAGAGAATGAAAGAACTGTATATTTGCGTAACTTGTATGGAAAACTGAGAGAAGTGCTCTTTATAGCATTGAAATTCCTCACTTCTTTAAGATTTGAAACATATTGTATGTTTAGAGTGCATTATAAATGGATCATAGATTTTCTTCATGTGACAGAGAAACCCTCTCACCCCTACCTTTCCTATGTCAAAATTCTTGTTGTTGTCTAAGTAATGTAATACTTACAACAAGTACAACAATTGACAACGTTATCATACTTTGTTACAGCATGCAGTACATAGGGTACATGTTGATCTTTTCCACATTAGACACAAAGTTGCGTCATATTGAGAAAATGTAAGTAAAATTATAAATCACCACTACTACTACCTTAGTAGATGCATCTCTGTCTCGCCTCCCTTCTGAAAAAACAAGTGGAATTTAAACTGCAGCTTGACCTCTTGCAAAGACAGTCTGTTCCATAACAACTATTTACTCAGAGATATTAGCAAGCCATTTGTGGTTGGAAGCTTGTCACAGGCATTACAGTGGTGGGGTAGTATTACTGATCTTCCTCGTGAAAGGCAGGTCGTAGGTTGCCAACAGTTTTCTTTTTCCACCTTGTGAAGGGAACATGGTTGGTAGAACTTGTTTGCTACAAAAATAGCAAAGATGAAATGGTACAAAAAAACAGTGGCACTAAGTCAGGCCACATGAGTTGGTCAGAGAAGCCAGAGAGGGGATCAGCAGAATTTGGCAGCGGACCTGAAGCTGTGTTTCTGCCTGGTGCACGTTTTCAAGTGTTGAAAAGAAAAGTATGTCAGTGGTTGTTCTGTTCCTGTCTCACACTAAAATCCTAAACATCCATAAATCCTGAACATGTTTTCACTGACTTTTCCATGACATCATCACGTTTCCCTGATGCCTTTTAGCCATCCCACCCTTTCCTTCTCCCTCACTCACACCCATTATTATCCAATTAAATGTTTATCTTTCTAGATTCTTCACTTCTCCCCCGCTTGTTGAATAATTGGGTAGCAGCATACATTACCCAGATGCCCATGTGACTTTTATTCAAGAAGAAAAACAGCAGCAAAACGGATGTTCCTGAGAGGTGGTGCATGGCTGCTGAGGAATGTGTGAATTCCTCATTGGATATGGGGCAAGTAGAAAGGCCAGCAGAGGACACAGGGGTAAAACAGGGGTAAAACAGGGGAGTACAGAACATAAGACAAGGGATAAAAGAATAAATAAGGAAATAAATTAGCATAAAATGGGTTGGAAAATGCCACAAGACCCTTAGAGACAGGAGAAAACAATTAGGTCTAAGGGGTTTTGCCCAAAGGGTTAGGCGTTAGCTAAAAAAACCTGTGAAAATAAAGGGCTGTCAAAGGGTTGTAAGGCATCTTTGCTTTTGGTCAGGGCAGGAGGTTAAATTAGCCAAAGGGTGGGTCCTTTCTGAAGATTCAGTTGGAGCAAATAGAGGATTAAGGGGGGTTAACGAGGAACCCTGATCTGACAACAACAACAGTCGCAAGGAGATTACAATGAGCTGCAGCAGACACATTGGAACTGTGTACAAATCCTGAATGCAGCAAGCACCACATTGTCAGAAAACCATATTATTAATAATTTAAAGAGCCTGTGACACGGATTTCCCCCATCATCCAAACCCATTAATTTGTGTAAATATTGTCCCCTTGAAACCGTTACTGAAGTGATTTGGGAAATTTGTACTTTGATAACCATTAATCTGCCCTTCAATGTTGACCATATTCTGGATCTTCTCGGCGATTCTTTAAATCCCGCCAAATGATGTGTGACGTCATTGCGGGCAAAGAGCTCCAGCTGCACCGTCCCGGATCCCAGCATCTGCATGCAAACGCACGATGGCGCACACAGCAGCAAGCGATGACAGCGATGACAGCTTAATATTGAACGTGTCTGAGAGCTCATATGAGGCTGAAGGATCGGAAAGTGATAATCATGACATCGTAGTAGACGATATTGGCTATATGCCCTATAGATTCGAACCATATGCCTCTGAATCGGATGAAACTAACTCCGAGTCGGACAGTGGAGACGGCAACCCGCCCGACGATCGTGAGATACCTCTCGATCTACAACGTTTGAATAATGTGGAATGGTTTGTAAACTATTTTATTAACGGAGTTTGACTAAATAACGATTCTGTTTTAAAATAATGGCGGAGTAGCAGTAAACACTGAAGTAGCTTGGTCACACACACACACACACACACACACACACACACACACACACACACACACACACACACACACACACACAGAGACTCCTAAAAAATACATCACGTTTAAAGGTTGTTTTTTTTTTACCTGAGTTTTCTCTCATTTCTCGAAGTAGGCACTTCTGTGGCGTTTTGCTGGGGGGGTGGCGGTGGCGAAGTCTTTGGTGCCTTGACGGATTTGCGACGGCGTGGGAAAGAGAGTAGGCACTGCTGACGGCTTCAGAATCCGTTTTCGCGTTACATCTATCCCACTTCCAACCATCAACGTAGGCCTTTCCTCGAAATTCTCGGGCAGAAAGTGGGCGCTGCATATGTAGGTCGTTCGGGGGTTCTTCACAGACCATTCGGCCCTTGTGTTCTGGACGTTTTTCTCCCATGTGCGCTGACGCTTGACATCTGTGGGAAAGCTATGGACGCTGATGTTTAGTTCGTCATTTGCTGTATTGGAACACCCAGACACAACGCATCGTCGAACCATTTCTACGGATGACAACACACTTTGTCCGTGTTTCGCTCGCTCGCAGCACAGTGAAGCGTTCCCGCATTGACGTCACTTCCGGCTTACGCCAAAACTTCAGAATGAGTCGAAGGAATTTCCCCACGATGTTCGAAATTATTAATATTTATCGGAACGGTATCGCACCTTCTTTTTTAAGCTGACGGTTCGAGATTATTAGTAGCCCAATATTTCATTGCACAACAGTTGCTGGGATGCTGTCACAGGCTCTTTAAGGAATCACTTAAATTCAAATGATAATGAGTCTTCACCTAGAACAGTGGAACCTTCAGAGCCATTGCTGGAGGACTGGTACTCGGGGACATCAAAGGAGCTGAGGGGGTCGTTGTCCATGGACTGGGAGATGTCCTGGAGCTCCTCCATGCCGCCCAGGAAGTCGTCATCGGCGCAGAGAGGGCTGCCCAGCACCGAGTCCTCCAGGGGGGAAGGGGGATGGTAGTGGCTCTCCATGTCGACCATTGCGGTGGAGGAGCAGGCTGCCGGCACTCTCACTCATCAGACTGGAGACAAGGGGAGGGTGGAGGGTGGAGGGGGAAGACAAAGAGGTCAATGAGTTGATATGAAAGACTGGGTGTCTGCACTACCATGCTAACAATGAGAATATCAACATCATAGTTTTGCGTATTAGCATGCTCATTTGGTAACTAGTGATAAACAAAATGCATGTGCCATGTGACATGCAGGTAGTCTAGACTTAAGTGAAGGCAAAGTTTGAATTATCGGACAAATAAAAACCAAAGTGATTACAGTTCATCCTGAGGGAGACATGAACTTCCATACAATATGTTAAGGCAATAGACATTTCAGTCAAAACCACAAACAAAAATTAGATGCTATAGAGGAATGGAAGAGGGATATAAATGGCCATTAGGATACATCATCTGGCAACCATGAATGGTTTTACCAATTGTTTTGCCAATCATTGAATAGATGTTGGGATCATTTACTAGATAATTGAAAAGTTGACCACCAAAGTTGTCAGGATAAATCCTGTGGGCCCAATTTGAGTTGACAGTTGACAAACTGACCATTGCCATCCATAAATTGGAGCCACTAGCATGGTTAAAAACTAATGCATGATTTCCATCATCAACACCAAAGAGTAATATTGTATTTTTTTCCCAAATGTGAATCAACACAATATATACAATAAATGAATAGTGCCGATGCAACCCGCAGCCATCCACGCTAACATGTGCTGCATGTCGATATAGTGGATCAGCAGACAGTAGGGCAATGAAGGACACGGAGTATCTTATAACCAAACACAGGCCTCTCTGCTCCTGAGCTATTAACTCCAAATACAGTAACCTTATCCTTGTTCACCTTTTAAGTACTGCAGAAAGAGAAAGACAGAGGACAGAGAGACAGAGGGTGAGCGCACGCGGACATGTGGAGGGATGAATGTAGGTCACTAGGCTAGAAGACATATGACTGAACGGCTTCTGCGGTACATTTATGAGATTTTGCTGAATTGCAAGGTGGGAACTGGGAGGATCATGTTGGCTAAGCTCAAGACTAGCAGAGGGAATGCACCTTACATCACATAAGAACTTCATAGATCTGCATGTAAACTGGGTCAATCTTCAGTAAGCCCTTTCCATCAGGCCCCACTAAGAACATCAAACGAGGGGGAGGTGGGGGTTATAGGTGGGGGGTGCGGGTATGAGATACAATAGCCCTCCACTACCAGAGAGCAGCTGCTGGTTTTTCTCAGCCAATCCACACCTCTGCACATGACTGCCTTTGGTTTAACCTTAACTTACCCAGCACTGTGCAATGTACTGTACGCTGTTAAAAGGAGAGGCCGTGTGCATGCTTAAAATGTTTCTGCCGTCAGTGCTCCCCTTGAGTCTATTTTAACGATCTGATGACAGACAGACGTGAATGGTATTCAATGAAGAAGCAACGTAAAGTATAGATCATATTGAAGCATGGTTGAAAGTATAGCTCATTTATGTTTAAACCCCTTCAAGAAGGAGGAAGAACCCTCAAAGGTCCATACTACTTCCAGAGTTAGCAGATGGCTAGCATAACCAAACAAGACCAATTACTAAAACATAGACAAAAATGTAATAAATATAACAGCACAGCAACAAGACCTGGCTCAAATGTTATCACATTGTATAACATTGATGGAGATGGATAAATGGTGGGCTCCTTTGGAGCACATTGTCTAAAACAACTCTGAGTTGTTCAGAAGCGATTTAAGTGTAGTCGTTTATTGTATGGCAGAGGTGGTCAGTGTAGCTGCTGCTAAACTGAAAACACATGTTTTAGCACACTTCAGCTTTTGCAATATATTAAAAAGGGAACTTGATGGTATGTTGGTATGCATGTTCTGACACATGGAGGTCAAGAATTAAAAAAATGCGAAATGTTAATGTCTAAGGGCTGGAGCCGTTGGAAAAGACAACAGAGCAAGTGGTAAAGGCAGCATTTCTTTTTAACCAGTTATCCTTTCCATGTTCAAAACAGGGTCCAGAAATATGGAAAGGTACCACAATCGTCAAGCATCACAGCCTGGGGGAACTAAACTGAATCTAATAGTAAAGAACATGAAGATTCCCACCGGTTAAAAAACACTACATGAAAAGGAGCCTGGCATGTGAGCAGACCGCTTTACTGAGCTACTCACTCCTCAATACACTTCGAATTCTGAATGGAGGCAGTGTTAGCTCTAAAGCAAACCTCTTTAGCATTCAGCCTCTAGCTCCTGACCCTCAGGACTTCCCTTAGAGGACATCCTGTTACGTACACTCACTTCATTCAGCACTGTCTCATCATAACCCCGCTGCAAGAGTACAATACAGAAGCTTCTTGGCTACAGTCTGCCTAACCTCCATTTGCATAGGGAACGGTATGATCAAGTGGTAAGAGATACATTTGGACTTACAAAAACACAAACTGCATGCATGCCTTGCTATTCAAATAACATACGACACAAGTCCTTTCCTGAACTCATGACCCCCTACCACCAGCTATAAAGTGTACAAAGTTGTTTTGCCACCAACATACAAAAAGACAAAGTAAACACAGAGATCTGCTTAGCTGCAGGCTGCGGAGGTCTTGTGGATTGAGACAGAGACAAAGGCTGGAGAGGAATGCCTGTTTAGCTATAGTACAAGGTCTTTATCAGAGAGACAGAGTGAGCTAGTGAGATAGAGAGAGAAGAAAACAACAGTTCCTACGGTAACAGCAAGCCTTTGTCTCTAAGGTCAAGACCTCTGTTGTGTTCACTCAACTAACCCTGCTCACACACTGAGAGGAAGATGAGCATGGTCATACGTGTTTGTGCCGTTTGGGGCGGGAGTTAGGGCCCAAAAGGGGGTGAGCGGGGGGTTACAATGACAAAAGACCACTAACCAAGGTCGTCATGACAATGCCACTGCAATGCCGACACACGGATCACGCTTTGAAATCGGCGGCAAAGGGCGGGCACGTAAAGAAAACGTAGAACGATTAGAA
This sequence comes from Dissostichus eleginoides, assembly GCA_031216635.1. NCBI lineage: Eukaryota > Metazoa > Chordata > Actinopteri > Perciformes > Nototheniidae > Dissostichus > Dissostichus eleginoides. The sequence goes on along the minus strand of CM062273.1, from coordinate 12,515,135 downwards.
ATGAATATCTCATCATCAAAATCAATAAACCCCATTATAGAACTTTAACATTAGCAAGTCTATTAATCACATGGCCGGATGTAGGAGTGGGTCATAAATAATCCATACTGTCCGATGGATTTCTGCACAGTTGCTAAGCATGTGCACCCAGCCCCCCATGTTTTGATCATCCATCGCAGTGAAGACCCACATTAGACAGACAGGCCGTGAAGCTGCTCTTAAACTGAGGCAGAAAAACAGGCTCTGAACGCAGACGGCCTCCTACACTCTCAACAGGCAAGGACACAGAACAGCGTGAGGCTAGTTTACACAGCCGTCTGAGATCTTCAAGAAAATTATCTTTAAATCCCCTGCACCTTTGAGCAACACACTCTCAGAAGTTATAACTCACCAAGCAGTGCATTTTCATGTTATCTGCTCCAGTTTTATAACACAGCCTCCATGACGAACTTTTGTCTCTTAGGAAACCAATTAAGCTTTATATGCTTTCCAAATCCATCAAATGATAAGGACAATGCTCGGCAGAGAGTGTGATGACAAGAAAGCACAGATAAAGCTGGCAGAACACTAAGACATGAGAGGTGTGTATGGGCTTGTCTCAACAAGGCGTGGAAAATAAACATTATTGAAATCACAGTAGTCCTTTCAAGTACGGGAGAACATACCTTGGCAAAGAGAGGAGACAGAGGAGGGATAAGCTGTGTGCATACTAACTGTCTGTCTGTAGTACTGCCTCCAGTCTTTACTATTTGCTTTTTAAATACAAAGTTGGTAAGTATAGTTTATAGAAAATGAAAACCCAATCACAACTTAGGTAAATAAAATGCTGCTGCCCTACCTTTCTCATCCAAAAACTTGACGTTTTCGATGCAATTTTAGTCAACATGACACGCAGGTCTTTCCTCAAGTTTGTATGATCATTCAGTGTGTGTGCATGTGTGTGTGTGTGTGTGTGTATGAAAAGGCAGACACAGGTTAATGTTTAATCCACCCATCCTGTGGTCTGAGCGCTGGCAGGCCTGTCAGAAGAAGGGCCCCAGGGGCTCTAAAGGTGGTCGGGAATATGGTCTGATGGGGCTGACATGCCAGCTCCGCCTGTCAATTTGTTTGAAGAGTTCTCTCTATGAGCTCAGTCTGGACCAATCCCGTAGAGTAAACACTCCACGGAGCCCTTATCAGTCAGAGCTGATACGCTGGCCGGCGCCCTCTTATCATTATGGACTTTGAGCAAAGTACAGGGGAAGACATTGGACTTTAGCTGCAGCCTGCGACAGATGAGCCGTGTGATAGCTAACAGGTCAATCGTTATGCTATCAGGTTACTTACCCTGTCTATTCAGGGTTAATGGCAGTTATAGCAAACAGCCAATTTATCTGCTATTTTTAGACTTGAAAGGTCAAAAACTATTGTGTTGGCAAAATCATTGTTATGAGTGAATTAAAATACATGCTAAGGTTTATATTTGTGGATGTATTATTTCCACATTTCCAGACTCCTATTGCCTTTCTCTCATTTGGTAATAAAAAACTTATTTTAGTTGCCAAATGCATCACTTTTACAATGAAATCTGCATTTGGCTTTGACAATATTACATTTGTGTTACAACGTAATGCAGATTCACTATTTACATGTAACCTAAAAATAACAAAAAAATGGTTTGTTGGAAAGAGACACTCTTTTACTGTAACCATCTCAGATTTTTCAAGCTACTGAAGCACAGAAATCTTGTCTGCTAAATTATTGTATGCATGATAATAAACACAGAGTCAGTTGCATAAACCCAAGCGGATTTTGACCTCTGCATTGACAGCGTGTTCAGTTTCATAACAATGAAATGTTCAGACACATTCACAAGACAGACATCCATCCGCACCACAAAGCCCTGCAGAAGGTGCAATGTGTCCGCGTATCATGTTATAATAAAGGATGTGCGGTGACCACCTGACCCTTCATATGGCTCTTTATAGCCCATCGTATGTGTGTGTGTGTGTGTGTGTGTGTGTGTGTTTGTACATTGACCTCAAACAAAGCTACATGTTTCATCTGAACTTGTTTTATATCTTGAATATTTGGGCGTAGGTTTAGTTTGAGCAGATCAGGGTTTCTAAATACTATTTAAAATATGTTTAATTGGACCAGTTGCCATTATCTCCAAACTGTTTTCTTTCTCATGAGTCTGCAACAGATGTATGGCTGTTTACTTTGCCAATATACAGTATTAAGCATTTGACCCCATAAGTATTAGATAAATATAAGTTACCACTAACCTGTTAAACACTGAAGGACAATAGGTTGCATGCTGAAGCATTGAGAAAGACATGAATGAAGCAAATTACTTTTTAAAGCATATATGGTAAATGTAATTGCATGGGACATATTTGTCTGCAAAAAAGTGGATTTGATCAACTTGATAAGACTATATTCTGTGTGATCTCTGCTTTGATTCTGATGTGTCAGCAACAGTGAGGACATATAGAGAAATGTCCTCAGCTGCTGTGTGACCTTGAACTGCAGTTCAGCAACGAGCTACCCCAGTGTGTTACAGCTGAATAAACAGCAGGCTCGCCCAATCGCTAACAACGCTGTCCTTAAGCAACACATCCATTCGGTGCCAAGCGATGGCTGCTGGCTGCCACTCTGCACTTATTTCCAAATCAGGCCTAAGGATTAATAAGGTCACCATTTCAAAACCTCCATGCAGTTCATCCAAACTGTACATTTCAGAAGGGATAAACTGCTGCAATCTTTTACAGATACTTTTTTTCCACTTGACAGATGTAGGGCTTGGGTAATAAGTGACAGTTACATTTATTACACTGGGCCAACAACACAATCAAGTGCACTTATAACCCGTTTTGCCATAATTGGTTTAATTGGGTTTCATAAATCTGTATTTTCACTGCCTATGTTCATGTACTGACAAGCAGCAACTGGATAGCAGAGCTGTATAATATTGTACAAACATCTAAGAAGATTACAGTATTTAGCAATTTCTGCTGATGCAATACATGTGTAAAATGCTTTGTACTCATACCTTATTTAAATATGGTTGTTAACAATTATAAAGAGTAATTCTAGGGTTCAAAAGTTTGTAGGCTTGAAAACAGACAGGCAATATTTGAATATCACTCACCACATTAGTACAGACTCATTATTTCAGAGCACATTGTCATCTACAAATAAAAATATTCCACCAGCACAATTGACATATCACGACTAATGCCAAAGAGAAGGGAATGTTCAAGAGAGTCTGTGCTGTTCTACCAACTCTGCCAAATAACAACACCATCGACCCCTTTGGCAACAAGTGGACATCAGAAGACAAAGATCAGTCTGAAGGCCTCTGAACTTTGACTGACCACGAGCGCAGCCAAGAAATATCAAACATTGTACATGCTGAGGCTTTGTTTAAGAGGAGAGTACACGTGCTACAACATTACAGGGACAATTTAAATTCTTAACATGATGCTATCATGTGCAGGAATAACAAATCTTATAAATCGAGGCTGAAATTATTAGTCAAATGCTAAACTTCAGCTAGTTCTGGCTTTATACTGTAGTTCATTTCATACATATGGGTTTTGGATTGTTGAGTGGTCAAAAGAATCAACTTAAAGATTTAAAATCACTACTTTTGATGGGCTTTTCTTTGAATTTCCTAAAATGTTAGAGAAGAAAAATGTATCAAACAATCTAAAGATTTAAAAAAATACTCACTACCAGCAGCTCTACTCTAAAAGGCATCGGAAAGAGCAGTCTTCAACCCTTCAGCTTCACCTTAATAATCTTTGCACTGGGTTGGCTCAAGAACTTTCCAGAAAATGTTTTAGGGGAGTTTCTGCATTACTGGCTAACAATATAAAGGGGAGTGTCAGAGTGCAGAAATCACCAAGTGAGATGAGAACAACATGATGCTGGAATACATTTCTCTCTGTGCAGACAGCTGTGTGTATCTTATTACATTTTCCAGCATGACACTGGAGTCCTGAGTTCCCCTTTTCTGGCTGCCAAACCACCTACGTGTTTGAGGGGAGGCATGCGCCACACAGGCCTGATGGTCAAACAACTCTGATTTGCTTCTGTAGTGGGATCACTGAGCATTACAAAACATGAAACATTTGATTTTGGCTTCCTACATGCAGCAAGTAGGCAGAAGATGCTGGTTTACCAAGGGCTTATTGATTTATTCAGTATTTTGCCTGCACTCACTTCGCCATCACCTAATGAAAATACCCAATATACAAAAATATTAGCTGATGGTTAGGTTGTGTCTTGTAGCAATCATTTTCCTTAACATCTCGGTGTGTTTTTTGTTAATTAACACTGTCAATTTCCATGCAAATGTCAAAGGTCTCTGATACACAAAACAAACAAAACTGATATAAGATGACGTTAAAACCGATGAACGCATTTCTGTCTTGGCTTATGAAAAGAGCTGAAAGAGAGTGGGCTTCAGCGGTAATAGAATAAGAGCGGGAGAGTAGATAAGACCCTGGATGGGTCATTGATGAGGATTTCTATAGGCCGTGGCTCACAAGGGATCAGGATCAGAAGCCAATTGACTGCATTTCAAATTCGACAATGAGTTGGTCTTGGAAAACAAGGATGTTTAAGAGATATGAGTCTCACAAGTTTAAAAAACCCTGGATTGGAGGTGCCAAAAAGGATGATGTTAGAATGTACTTTTTTCAAGAGACTGAGAAATTCCTCCTGTGCAGTCCCCACACACTGAGCTTACATACAGCATCCCTCCACAGTCAATCTCGGTCCAGAGCTGCTTACTGTAAGTCTGGCTGGAGGGGTTCAATCCTATTCAGCCCAGAAGGACTTTATTCCTAAGGAAGGATCAGAGGGGAATAGACCGGGCTCAGAGGAAGGTTGAAGGAGGGCGATAGAGGACACAAGGAGCAAGACAAACAGGACTTACGAGTGATGACAAACAGCCGCAAAGACCACGCTTGGACTGAAAATAGCACGGTGTACAAACACTGAGTTGCATGGAGTGGGTGTAACTACAGGTACCAACAAAGAAGGTGAAATATGACCCAGGAAGTTCAGTTTAAATAACACATTCATGAGTTTGAGGGTTTATAAGATGGCAAAACACTTCTCAGCTGAGAGATTCTACAACTCATCACAGTGCTAAATATTTAGATACTCTATCTTAATGACTGTGAAGTGAAAAGACGAATAACTTGAATAACTACATAGTCAACTACACCAAAGTGTGTGCATTAGTTTGACTGAGACCCATTTTTGCATTGCATTATGGCATAAGTGGCATCAATTACACAAATGAGGAGGTTGCATTTTGTAAGGACTATTCTATGGGCTCGGAACAGTCTCATAATACACACATGCACACAGAAGGATTCACACGAGTATTTCATGATCCGCAAAAGGATTCACACCTGTATTTCCGGATCCACACTCGTGTTTTTCAATGCAACACACAAATGTGTTCCGTTTCATCAACATGTAAATAAAATCAAAATACAGAAAAAAGTCTTACATGTGTATTTTTGATCCACACATTTGTTTTCCGTTTAAAACAGCTGAACCTGCAAACACAAACCGCTTTCTGTGCATGGATCGCTGTGCATTCGTGTGTGGGGTTTTTGAGACTCCCCTGACGGTCAACCGATTCGTACTTGTAATTTTTTCTATCTATAGCCAATCAGATGTCTCCTCCATTCTAAGCCAATCACATGAGCGCGCCCCCACGAGGGTATGATTTCTTGCGTTCATGACGTAGCACTTCATATACGCATTTTGCGCTGTCCGGAGCTGACAGGTCCATGGAGCCTGCCTGCAGGCGCTAATCTCAGGACCGAAGGACCGTAGTATAGTCCTCTTTATTTTTAGTGTGTGTTAAGGTAGGGACACACCAAGCTGACACCAAAGAACTCACACAGACGGACCCGACTGCCTCACGTCTCCTGCGTCTTGGCCAACAGTCGCACTGGAACACACCGCAAAGACTTCAGCCGACGGCCAAGTAGCACGTACGAACTGCACATGCGTGAGTGGCAATAACTCTCCTTACCAGCAGGCGGCGGTAGTGTGTATTCGTCATTCAAAAGAGGCAACAACCGGAAGACAGACTGTGTGATACACCGAGAGAAGAAGGACAGACTGCGTGATATAAACAAACAACAAATAGGGTGTGCGTTCCATTTTCACTCTACAGCGAGAAGCTCATGGGGCTTTCCTGAACCTGTGTCGAGAGCTGGAGTTAAATGAAATCTCAGATTTGCCTTCTTAATAGTTTGTTTGGGTCCCTCACTTCCGTTTCGCTTCTCATGCACTGATTCGCTAGCTGAAAAGCCAATCAGAGTGATTAATTTGACCGACAGCCTTTGGCCGATTGCCTACCGATTCGGCCAAAAAGGTGTCGGCACGGCCGAAAAGACACGATGGTGCGGGACACACCAATCTGAGTAGGGCGACAGGACGCTCATCGTCGGCCTGACATCCATCGACGGCCAAAATCGGCTTGGTGTGTCCGGGGCTTTGTATGAGATGGCAGAGAGGTTTCAGCTCCGATTATTGAATCAAAGAGGCTTAATGTTTTCGATTATATTATTTCACTATAGCTATGTGGATGGTGTCAAGGTCCAATGTTGACAAAATTAATCAATAGCGGGTGTAACTAAAATACACAATGTCTTTATTTATATATATATTATTATTAATAATAACAATATAAAATATTGTATTTGCCTGCATTTCCTGTTCGGAAAGTGGCGCTGTACTGAGAGTGGCAATTTTATTTTGTAATTATATAATACTTGTAATAATGGTGCGTTCACACCGGACGCGATGCGAATAATCGCATCGCTGTGTTTTCTCGCCTCATTCATCTGAGTCAGCTTCTTGAGCCGTATCTGGCCGTGCAACACTTATAGTCACATATCTACTGTATGCCGAAGTGTTATTTTAAACAACACATTAAGTTGACGAAACACTTGAATCAAAGGTAATTAAAGTCAGATCCACACGTGTCTTAGACGGGGCAGTGATATCATAAACCTGTTATTGTACGCATTCAAACACTCGGTAGTTTTTTTGTACCAGCTGTTCTGTATTGACCTTGCAGGTGCAGCTATGTTGCTTTATCCTGGATTAGGTGTTTAAGTCATGGATGTTTAAAGTTTAACTTCGTCATATTTGTCTATTATAGTTTACTTTTCATTCATGAAGTATGACGCTGCGCTGTCAGTACGCTTGTCCATGTTTGTGATTGGTCAAATGTTGCTCACCCCGTCCCTTTCACGTGAACGCGCTCTCGGCCGGACAAGAAACCCTGGGTTGATTTACCGAGTTGATAACCAGCGTCGTAGGCATACTTGCCAACCCTCCCGATTTTATTGCCCTCTCCCGGTTTCCTCCCGGGGTCATATTTCTCCCCCATTTCTCCCGATTTCTGACAAAATCTGATATACTCACGACTGTTTCAACTCTGACTTTAATACAGGTACACCATTGTTTGGTTTCCATGGTAGCGCGTCTCTTTAGTAGCGCGCGCAACTGAAAGTCTGAGAAGGTGTTCAGCATGGTGAGGAAGATAGTCACAGAAAACAGAACAAGAATGGACAACTCTACCCTCTGCTCACTCCTTTCCTGTAAAATACAGGTCCAGCCCACACATATGCTTCATCAACTTCATACAGACATAAATAAAGCAGCTGTATTTGCCATACAGGAAACACACATTTAAAACGGTTTTGCCTGCCGTTTTTGTGTACACAAGCATTCATTAATGGTTCGGAAAGTGGCGCTGTACCTTAATAATATAAAAGATTATATTTGCGTGCATTTCCTGTTCGGAAAGTGGCAAAGTACTGAGAGTGGTGTCCTGAGATTAGCGCCTGCAGGCAGGCTCCATGGACCTGTCAGCTCCGGACAGCGAAAAATGCGTACATGAAGCGCTACGTCATGAACGCAAGAAATCATACCCTCGTGGGGGCGCGCTCATGTGATTGGCTTAGAATGGAGGAGACATCTGATTGGCTATAGATAGAAAACATTACAAGTACGAATCGGGTGACCATCAGGGGAGTCTCAAAAACCCCACACACGAATGCACAGCAATCCGTGCACAGAAAGTGATTTGTGTTTGCAGGTGCAGCGGTTTTAAACGGAAAACAAATGTGTGGATCAAAAATACATATGTAAAACTTGTTTCTGTATTTTGATTTTATTTACATGTATATGAAACGGAACACATTTGTGTGTTTGCATTGAAAAACACAAGTGTGGATCCGGAAATACAAGTGTGACTCCTTTTGCGGATCATGAAATACAAGTGTGAATTATTTTGCGGATCATGAAATACAAGTGTGAATCCTTCTCTGTGAATGTGTGTATTGTGAGACTGTTCTGAGCCCATACTATTCTTGGTTCTAAAGCAGTTTAAGAAACATCCGATTTTTCGAAACTTTCCTGTTTTCCATGAATTTTTCGTTGATAGGCGTTGAGATTCAGATAATATTGCATCTCGTCTCACCATGATGTGATATCCATTCTTCGAGTGCAGCCATCTGGAGCAGCTGTAAACACATTTGTGTCTAACTGCGTTTGGGAAACACTTAGAACCAGTATATTTTCTTTTTTGGGGGGGTTGCTTTGACAGATGAGGAATAACAAAATCGCCAATGAACCTAAACATTCGATAACAAGGCAGTGTTAAACTTGTGTGTTGAGTGTTTAAAATCAGTGGAAGAATCTTTTTGCAATTACAGTCTCTTAGCCTCTTTTAAATGCACACATAGCAAATGTCAGATTTCGATGACAGTTACTTGTCTTACACATGCTCTTAAAACTACCGAATACATATTGCAGGTGGTGCTGACCCAGACTCTTGAAAAATAGGTCTGTGGAACATTATTCTTGTTGCTAATCATATTTACAACACATCTCTGTGTGGACCCGCAACAGAGACGCATGATGAACTCTTGAGACTCAGCACTTGAAGACAGAACCTGAAAGTCCTGTTTGAGAAGCTGAAGGGGGAAAACTCTGAACTTGTTTCTGCATCTAAAAGTTTGTCACTCCAGGCTGTGAATGCACCGAGGCAGAACACTGATTACAGGTGTCAGGTTCCTGCAGACACAACTGTCAACGTGCAGGAGAAGAGTTGGACAGAAACTACCTATAGAGAAAACAGCATGGACATTTCCCATAAGTCTGACTCAAAGGGGAACGGGATCTCTGCCCATGCATTGTTAGAGCATGGGCAGACAGTTTGTTGCTAAAGTCATTTTGCATGCATTGTGCATGAGAGATAACGTTATCTTTAAAGCATTGTGTGCCACTGATTACAACAGCGAAGCTTGGCGATGAATTACAAGCACCAAACGACTCACCACACCTTCTGAAAAAAACATTCCCACTTGCAAGTAAAATAAGGTTCTGCAGACAGAGCAGGTAAGATCCAAATCCTCCTAGTCTAGTGGAATCTGGGGGGGAAAGCATTGGTGGAAATATCCATTGTGTTTGCAAAAAACATAAAAAAGGTTTATTTAAATATTCTTCATTTTTGAATGACACTATCTGATTGCCTTGATTTCGTGACTCCACCCACACGGACGATATTTGCTATTACTATTTGATCAGGGTTCGGTGTATATTTAGATTTTATCTCTTGGAACATTTCTGGAAGTGATTTACTCCTAAGTCTAAAGAGAAAAAAAAATAATGTTTTCAATTCGTTTTTCTGGGTGAACAGACACAAATAAAAAGAACTGTCACTTTGTCAAACATAACGCCATAACTAATGCATTTCTAACCACTCACCAGAATGATAAGGTGGTTCTGAGGCTAGACCTTTGAACTTTGACCACCAGGTAAACGTCACGTCAATGTGAAAACTGGCTTTAAGGATTAGCAAGTAAGGGGGGGGGGGGTTAGGTAAAGGTCCGGTGCATGGAGGACTGAGTTTTAAGTCTTCAGATCACCTGCAAAGTCTCAAGTTTAGAAAACATGGCAATAAAGAGCTAAACCTCAACATGCAACTTTCCAATCCTAACTAAATGTACATGTTCATTTCAAAAAGTAAACAAACTTTCACCATGAGTCGCTGTGGTTCAGCCCCAATGTCATATTACACTCAAAACAAAAGATCAAATTATTTAAGAAAAGTTGGAAGTTGCTTTTTAGTGCACAGCAAGGGTTCTCACCATATCAGGCAATTCAACATAAAGCATAAGAAAGGACAGGTAAAAAGGTAAACAACTGAAATTAAACCCTGCTACGTACGGGAAAGAAAGGCTGCATACCTATATTGTTTAGAGGGACGTCACAGGTACAGCAGGATTTGGCTCACATTTCACATTTGTCACACCTCAAAGACAGACTGCGTTATCAGTTCACACAATGTCGCAAATCAAGTTATCTGAATATGAGGCTGTGTTTCTGACTGTGTAGAGCTCTGAACTTAAGTAAGCACATGGTTAACAACTACAGTTTCATTTTTCAGGCGTTGGTAAATGAATAATATTGTAACTGAGTTCTTGTGAACCACTTCTGTTAGATATGAATGTTCACAGTTCACACAAGGAGAGGAGTCACTGAGATGTGGAAAGATGTTTCTGTGTTATTCTAGCATTAACTTCACAGCACCTGAAGCTATTTATTAACCGCTGCTTTGCCTATTCGTCTATCTAACACTTTACAGTCTTCTGCAAATCATGAATCCCCAATCATAAGCTATCATAAGAATCCATAATTTCCAGTCAATATTACAAGTATGTCCTGAAAGCCTGGTTCAAGTCCAGCTGGGGGACATGTTGGAGGACACTCTGTTTGTCTCCCCCCATTTCCTGTCACATTTTCTTCATGTAATACATATTTTAAACTAGAAAACAGGTCCCAAACTCCATCTCTAAATTTCAGCACCTTGACACACGTTGTAAACACACCACATTAAGAAGCCATCAGATTTTATGCAGGGGTTATGCAGGTGCTCCTAGCAATAAAAGCACCACCAGTGATCCATGCCAGGGTCAAGTGTTGACGCTCACTTATGAATCACACAGCATTGACCTTTTGACATTATTGTCACTGTCAACAGTAGGCCTACACTACACATGTATGCTGACCAGAGGCCTCAATAACAAGCAAACTACTGTTTCTTTATAGCCGTTAGAGCAACAGTGCGCACAAACAACCCAATAATAGCCTTTGTGTTTAATGCGTGGCTTACTAATGAATAGAGGTGTTCACTATCCATGCTCAAACGCCACTTTTGCTGCGCAGGCGTGCAAACTGAATGCCTCTCCACAATAACAACAGTCTTATAATCACAGGAAGAATTTATCAATGTTCCCCAGTTGCCTGTAAACAATCTTGGGATAGTTCTAGTCTTGAAAGTGCACAAACTAAAACTGGACAACTTGCTGCTTTTTGGGCTGCAACAATCTCTGCACATGGAACCAAATTCCCTCACAGACAGTCTCTCAGCTGATGCAGGCGGGTGTATTTCTCTGGATAAAATGCCAACATCAAGACATCTACCTTTCAAAAGACAGCCCACTTCCAAGCCGACATATCCTCAGAAATCTCGCTGGGTTGAGAAGTATTCTGCGCGAGATCGAGAGAGGATCGAGGAGGGAAAAAATAGTCCCCTACCCCGACCACGTCCTTGTTTGTTTCCCAGCAGCGCTGCCGCTGTCAAAAATCCCCCACCATGTCCATACAAAGCAGCTCCATGGACCTACCACCCGCAGGAAGTGGCGTCATGACTGACAGCTGGAGGAGACAGGGCGCACACCCCCCTGACACACCTATGGTTTCAGCGAATGGAGAGAAGGCAGCAGTTTCTCCTGAGACTCGGACGCCCCCTAACCATGGATGGTGACAGCAGGGACAGGGGGAACAACGTGCTCAACACGCGGTCACTGCAGGAACAAATACCAGCAAATAAAACAGACATGTACTGATTGCAGAAATAGATTATTTGAGTGATAATCGTTTAAAGTATGTGAATGTGAAGTCCAATTGAATGATATTAAACTGAATGAATTCAGGCTTGCAACATTGGATGCCCCTGCCACTGTCGTCCTCATGTAACCCTCCGCGGGTCACACAAGTGTTTCCTTCTCTCTTGCTCTCAATTCAATGCAGTTCAATGCAACTTGAATGCAACATAGTTTTGATAAAAAAAACATGTACTAAACATAAAAATAAAAAGAAGCTAATACATAAAAAAGTAGTTATGATATGCATGAAACAGGTAGGCTAGTTACTGACAATTATGTTGCATTTAGACTGTGAAATGCTAAATTAAATTCACAGTAGTCTATTAAAACATCCTTTAAAAAAGTTAAATAGTATGTGTCTTGCTTAACAATTAGTGAGTAAGGAGTTGGATTCCTACTCTCATACATGTAGGGGAGGATGCACACATTATGGACAAACAGCTAAACGTAGGCAACAAAGCTAAGAGGATAAACAAAAAAATATACTTTTAAGTAAAGGCAAGGGGGTACAATAATGAAAAGGTTGAAGCGATACTCAAATAATTTACATTTCTGTCTGTTGCATTTTGGACCAACATTTACACAATGTCACAAAGTCAGTGATATAAAGTAAACAGAGAGAAACGTTCCACCTCACCTGATCAATGTGGAAAGCCTTCTAGTGTCCAACTATGCTGTAAATCACCCTGTACACCACGAGCATGCAACGGCAGTAACAAGCAAAACATGTTTGAATGTGGTCAAACTTTCCCATATTTTGCTTGTGGCCTTTACATGCCTTGTCTTGTCAAAACTGGAGAAGTAGACACACACTTCTGGGGATCACACAAACCTCTCAAATGTGTGCATAAGGAACCCTTTCCAGATGCTTTGGTAGTAGTTATGATAATTTGATCAGCTCACAAGTAAAACACATTGACTTGCTGATGTGTATGAATTGTTTTATATCAAATAATATTATGGTGCACAAGAAAAATCCATGCACTTTTACGGGATCCACATGGCAGCTGGAGAACACATCATATCCCACTCTGACAGCAGGCCAAGTTGTGAGATTTTCCAGTCAAACTGTTGCAATAACTGCCCATTAATGGAGGAGCTCCGATTCTGCGCTGGTGCCAGATGCTGAGTGTGTGCGACCCCGTGTGCAGATTGCATCTCTCTGCTCTCTTGTTTCCTCATCCAGCTCCCTGTCCCGGCTCCCCATCACAGTCTGTCCACGTCTCTGGCACAGAAATGGGCGTCACTCTCCTGCTTGGCACAAGGCCTGGAAACAGATACTGGCTGTTCTGTATTTTTATTTATTTATCCTTTATTTAGCCAGGAACGTCCCATTGAGACCTCTTCTTCTATATACGAGTCCTTTGAGCACAGTGGAGCCCACCATGACTTCCAGGCACACTCAGTACTTACATGCATAGATGGTGAAAGCATTCAGAGCCTTTTCTTAAATAGAAGAAGAATTACCACAATATAAAAAATATATTTATTTGAAATGTTATTCTTGTCTTATCTGATACTTTAATGCTGTAGTTGGTTGAGGTGAAGCTGGTCCAAATAATAAAGATACTTTCTAAGCTTGTCATCTGTTTTGCATCAAAAATCTTCACTTGTAAAGTACAATATTCCCCTCTTAACTGTTTGCAGCAAAACTACACCCAAATATTCAGGCTTTTTTCAGTGTTTTTTTTAAATTTTTTACAATAGTACTGAAATGGTTCTTTAGTACAATGCTTACTTGCTTCCCTGACACATCCATATTGCATGAAAATGACTAATTGTCAAATAACTGTAGTGAAGTATAATGAATCGGGGAAGATTAATTGTGATATTAGCACAATTATCACAATTATGAGTTCCTCAAAACTGTAGGCTTTACGAAAGGATGTAAGTAAATTAACTTATTTATAATTTATACTTAACCAGTGCAGTATAGTAACTTGTAACTGCTACCAGATCATCAGGGTAAACTCAGCAGCACTACCTTGAATATCAAATCAATCAATGCAATAATGTTGAAATAGATGTATCTAAAACACACAGCCTCCCAGATGTGAGCTGCAGTGCACTGAGTCCCTCCTCGGCTGATGGTGATTTCTCCATGCGAGGAGGACATGGAGAAACTTTAGAATGAGGAACTACGGCTCGTTGCAACACGACTGAAGAGTCCGCAGTAATGGTTACGGTCAAGACATTCTGTCTGGACAGCAGCTGGTTTCCCAATAAAAGGAGAATGCTTTCCACATCTAGATAAAATAATGACAACTGCCACATTCGCTTACAACATGTCTGTCCTTGAACTGAACCTGGCAGCAATAAAACAGACCATGAAAGAGCAAAAGCTCTACTAAAGTAGTTTATGGTTATGAAATGGCACCAGTCTTTTAAATGACATCTTTGGGGAACACTTACTGTGCAGATTAACATATTGGATTTGCCTGTTTTTTAAACTGTTGCTTCAAACTGAACTTAAATATGGATTTTTGTTGTTGTAATCAAATCAACAATAATGGAAATATGATATTGCCAGTGTTTATATGCATTATCCTATGGTAAAGGCATGAATTCACATCAATAGTGTATGACATTCAACTAGAATTTAGCCAAATTGGGTCAAACCTAACTTGAGCATAGCAATCCTTCATGTTTCCAATAATATAAAGGAATATAGCTTTTTATAGAATACGTTTGAGGCATTTGGGAACTATCTAAACTTTATTTGACAGGGGTTAATATGACCAACTGAAGGACAGTAAGTGGGTCAATGTTGAGATTTAACAGCAGCTGGATCTCTGCTGCCACCTGCTGTCCAGAAACTGCAGCAGTAGGGAACTTCAATTACATTTTTGGCATACGATTTTATAGTTTCATTCAAGAAGCAGCCTAAGTTTAAGTCAGTCTAAGCTTTATATGGACACTTTAGTTTAATACAACAAAATAGTTCAAACTATTTATTAATATTTTATTTTTCCACATGTTTTTTATTACAATAAAATCCCAATTTTGGAACACCCTCTGTCCCTGGACTCTTGGTCATTTCATGGGGGGAAAATAAAATAGTAGAAACCTCTGGGAGAGCATCATACTGGATTATGGACGGATAAAAACGTTCTACAGCTGCAATGATTCTTCAAAACATCGGTTTGTTGATGACATAAAAATAACTATATTGATCAATGATTCATTGTAAACGTATTTTTGTAAGTATTATTCTCGAAATGAAATGGTTTGGGGTTATCAAAGTTAAGAATGTATTACTTTTAATGCTCTTGGATTATAGTAAATGTAACATGTTTGGAGTTTGGACTGTTAAACAAGACATTTGATGATATCACCTTGGTTTATATGTTATTGTGATGGGCATTGTTCTCTGTTTTTCGTTGAACAATGTCATGATAATATAATTTCAATTTAGAGAAAAAAAAACGTCATGTAGGTGAACAACTGCGAATAGTGTCGAATATAAAGTGAGCATCCACTAGGTGGCGCTTTTGACCCATCTATAAATTAGTGAGGCCTGGCAATTGGAGTTGGTGAACTCTATATTAAAATGATAAGTTTATATATGCAGGAAATCTCAATATGAATATGGAACAAATATTGCAAGTTTGACAAAAGATTTCATTTCCTTGTCCTTTATTTCAGACTGATATTACATTTCATAATCACGTGCCACAGATTATTGTTGAGTGGATCTGTTTTGATACAGGCTTAGCTTTTCTTCATTTCAGCAAATGCACTCTGCTCAGTGGTTTATTCAAGGGTCTGCCCACAGAGCCTTAAATCCTATCCACTTACATCCGATCAATAACACTATTCCATTTATACAGCCATGACATCATATGAAGCCTGTGAGTGTTACTCTTGTTGAATTCCTGGCAACTTTGGATAAAACAAAAGCATATTATTGAATTCTGACTCATATGTTTCAGTCGGCTGATCGAAAGCTTTTTATTATTTCTTTTTCTCATGGGAAAAGGAAATCCCAGCGAAGTGGTTGAAGCTTTTTTGGTGAAGCGGGAGGAGATGAAGGATGGAGCATGGCCTTTAGAGAAGCAACCACAGGATGCACACAGAGCCATTGTCTCATCAGGCTTAGTATGCAGCTCACTTTGCTCCATCACCAGGGCCAAGGCTCAAATCAATTCAATATGGTGGCTGGAGGGGGACAGTCACACAGTGGGTGTAGCCCACATACAAATACATCCAACCCTGGTCTAGACACATGGGACACAGTACAGTGGTGGATGTTGTTTCCCACACTGCTATGTCACCTCTCTGTGCTGCAGTCACATCACTCTGTGTCGCAGACATGTGGTGAATGTGTAACTACCTAAGCTGGTTTGGTATGACTGATATTTGTGAAACCATGACAAGCAAAGTCAAGCCAGAAATGTGTCCTTTTGAAATATGCACCGTGGAATTTTGTTTCTTGATACTTGCAGCATTTTAATACAGTTTCTGTGACTGTAGAGTGAAGATTGAGGAATGTGTGAGGCTCTCGCTGTGAATGACAACCCTCCAGTATGACCTTGATATGAGATCCAGGGCTGCAGTCTCAGACACTGAGGCATGCCCACGTTGGCCTGATAAGGGCTGGGACTCACCTTGTCATCTATCTCTGTGCGGGTGTGTATTTATGTATGCTGCGGGCCAGAGGGAGATAAAATACTGCAACCATCATCTGTTGCCATATGAATCACGCTGAAGCGCAGGAGGTGAGATTGTGCCACCGCTATCTTTCCATCTGCTCTGCCGGCTGATCCCGGGGGGGGATGAAGGCAGACACGTCCTGGTTTTTCCAGAGAGATTTCCAAACATTTCGCCACCATTCAACACAATGATAATGATGATCTAGTGATCTAGTAGACTCAATAAACTAAACTGGACCAACTGGATTTTTAAAAATTGTTAGTTAATGCAAGAACTACTTCAATATATACTATATGTTTTCAGACTATGATTAGGAAATGCTTGAACAAATGTATTTAACTGGAAAAGCCTCAAAGTGTGACACAATTGAATAGACAGTATCAGGATGTGAGAACAAATAAACACGTAAATAAACGGCAAAGACAAACTACTTCATTATGTTATGCTTTATTAATATTTGAAGCAGCAAAAAACAACACAAATACAAATGTCATAGTGATCAGACTTTACCTGCTCACCATTCCTGCTTGATTGCTGGGTCAGTGTTTTTCTGCAGCTGTGAACAAGCCTCTCTCTGTACTGTATAGTGAAGTATTGCTGCCCTTCAGGGAAGGCGGTAGGTTGTACAGTTATCTCCTTATTGGGCAAAATCACTACCCTGAAACCACACAACCTACTACCTCACCCTGTTCGAACATCAGAAAGGTGCCGCAGACTGCCAAGTGTTGGTCCAACTTCCACTGGAGAGCCATGATGTGGAGGCACATGTAAACACTGTACATTTTCTTAAGTACATAAAAAAATCCAGGTACATCTCACACACTTGATATACAAAGCAACTTACAATGAGAGGCAATGACCAAGTTGAGTTTTCATTTTTAAAACATTACATGAGGATACATTCTCGGGGAAAGAGGAAGACAGATAGAGCAGGTTTGTGTAAAAGTTACAACACTACAGTGTGAGAAAATGTAAATAATATTTATTTTGCATTGTTTATTTGCACACAGACAACCATAACTTCAGAAAAAAGCACATTTTATTTACCATAATGTCTTGAGAAAACATTAACTACATTCCTTAGTCTACCACTTTTAAATACTGCATTGGAAATCTGTGTTCAGCAGTCAGCGGGTACACATGCTCATACCAGGGTGGATCCAGGTTCAAAGGCTCCAACAATGGCATCTGATGACATTACAGCCACTTCAGGAAAGACAGTAAGTTGTATAGTTATCTGACAGGAAGGGTATGACCCTAAAACTATACAACCTACTACCTCACCCCAAAGGACAGTCTTTAACAACAAAGTCATGTCAGGTCCCCGCTCATGCAGGTAGTCCGCTTGGCCACACCTCGATGAATGCAAAACAGTGGTTATGATTCACTGAAACACAAACACTCATGGCCTCTCCTCACCGCTGTGAATGCAGTCAGTGTGTTCAGAACACAGTGTGACGACCGGGTCATCCGGTTCAGGCCTGCAGCTTAAGGGGAATTCAAATTATGCAACAAGCTGCATATGATCCAAACAAATTGTATGGGTGGGATATTTCCATATTCAAATGAGCCCAGCAAATAACTTGGAGGGTACTGTGACATTGAAAACATGCAAAGAAATATAAAGTTTTATCCTCTTCAGATCTTATCAAAAAAATATTATAATAAATAATCTGTGATTGAAAAATCCCTCTTTGGTTGAACTGCTTGCAATTTATACATCTCACGTGCAACCTGTGGCTTGGGGTTGCGATTAGCAAATACTTAGATTTAAAGGGGTCACACGCCAAAAGGAGTGGAAACACTGTTCTTAAGCTTTACTGCTCACAACATACCAAACCAAACCGGTTTGTTTCGTACAACAACCTGCACACATTCCTCTGTGTTATAAGAACTGTTTGTGTGCTTCAGAGAGGAGAGTGCTACCAACAGTGACCAGTATTGACAGTGAGCTAGCTCATATCCTGGCTCACATGTGCGGAGCAGAGGACCTGCTGCCCTGTTAATGTTTCTCACCTGCTCTGCAGCACGCAGCACATCCTCCCATCAGGGATCCAGCAGCATGTCAGGTAGCCTCCGTCTGAAATCCCGAGAGGGAAAATCTGCTACTTCTGCAACAAAGGAAATGGAGAAGTACATCAACGAGAAGTCTTCAAGATTTGCCCTCTGTGAGATCAATGGTAAGCCCCCCGGTGGCTGACGGAGTGTTTCTGATTCTCCATCTTGCATGTTTAACTGTCACACTCAAATTAAGCCATATCAGGGTAATCTTTTTCAGCACGTACCTCCACAGATATATGTTTATGTCTGTTAGGCACAAATGTACAGCACAGCATAATACAGAACAGTATGTCTTGAGCTAAGAGGCCCCATTGTGTCTGCTCAGTGGTGAGTCTGAGGCTCTTTGCATTATTCAACACTGCCGTACTTACACCATATCACTGAATGAGTGGATTGTAAGTATGCACGAGCACACACCCTGGAAGGTAACACACACACACCAGCAGCACACAGACGCTTCGCAGAAGGACAGATGCATTATGGCAGTGTGCACACATACACAAATACACATATACAGCAATGACCGGAAGAACAGGGAACATTTACTTCAAATAGATTTAATTTAAAGGTAACTATGTTAAAAGTCAACATATATTTAACTGTTTTTTTGTGACATTATTAAAAGGGCGGAGCCTAACATAACTGTTTTTTTCAAGCCAAAATACTTATTTCCAATAAAACTAAAATAAAACAGATTTTACGTGGTACTCTTTCCAAATGTTTTGATAAGATACATTTGACTGATCTGTTGATGCAATCAACTAATCTACCATTTAACAAAATCCAGTGTTAGTCGACTAAGAGTTTCTTTAGGTTAGTACATCCCTAGTTTTGCAGAAAGCTTCAATCTAAATGAAGTTGCTTTACTGTGTTTTTACGGTAACTAAATATAAAAAACGGTCTGCATCGCGTATTGCCGTTCCTATCACAGTCTATTCTCACCGTGCACCCTGCTAAACGCTCGGCAGTGTTTCAGACTTCATAAGGTAAGGTCAAGGAAGACACAGTGTCCTCTCAGTATGCTGACTAGACATACTTCAATCTAATATAGTAGATGGCTCTGGGGCCCTGACCAACAGAGTGCATGTCCAGGAAAGCTATTGCTTTCAAGTGAAGCCAGGTGCCATCATCCAGTGACAGGAAGATATTCACACTCACACCCACTG
This sequence comes from Dissostichus eleginoides, assembly GCA_031216635.1. NCBI lineage: Eukaryota > Metazoa > Chordata > Actinopteri > Perciformes > Nototheniidae > Dissostichus > Dissostichus eleginoides. Next base: position 12,495,274 of record CM062273.1, on the reverse strand, counting down.
CAGAGCAGCAATATGCAATGTAAGCACACACACATACATGTAGCCTGTTGTACACTTCTTTAGGCTCTTCACACAGATATGGAATAAAATAAAAAACACCTACACTACGATGAGTTTGTCCACCTGACAATTCAGCCTTTGTGAAAGTACGAGCTCAGCAAGCACCTCTTCACTTGAAAGGTGCAAAGAGTCTGTAACTGATACTCTGTTTAAAAGCCCGGACCTTCTGCAAAGTCCTGCTATCTACACCTCATTTCATAATGTCACCCAAACACGTATTTACACTGTCATTGCATAAACAAATACATACACAAGGACACAGTTTCAGGCTCAAACACCAACATTTTCACACAATCATGGAAAAAATACCCTTCAGAGGGAAAAGGAAAAACATGATATTCATTTACCTCATCACATTTTCCCACAGCGTTCACAGCAAAGGCACACACTGCTTAAAAAGCCACTTTAATTCAATCACACTTCACTCTAAGTGCTAAGTGCCTATCAATCAATACTGGAGCCGAGTCTCACTCACTGATAGTGGGATGGAGTGCTGTAACCTTGTAAACTGATCTTTGGGGTTTTGGTGGTTTGTGGTCAGTCAATACGGCGAGTAATCCGGAACAATAAGCTGGACATTTACACAATATGCATCCCCGATCCTCATTAATATTTTCTGACGATTTCTACTCTTCCACCGTTTAGAACATATTACGATGCACATATTATGAACACCGTCATGATGACAAATCTCGCACGATGGGCAGTGTGCAATTTGTCTGTGTATGAACTCTACAGTATGTAAGAGCTACGATATATTGTACTTCTTTACCATTTTTTATCTGGTATCTCTTTTGTGAGAGAATCCTGGCGAATTACTGTCATTTTGCAAATCTACTGACTTTTTGCAAAGCGCAAGACCCTTCAATAGAGCTACATACCAAACCTCAAAACCTTTGATATAGACATGTGTATGTTGGCATCAAAATGCCTACTTGTCTGTTTCACTTATTTCATTATGAAAACATTTATTGATTTATATAAACGTCACTAAATGTATTCTTGGGGTATTGTTAGGATTTTGTAAAAACACATGTTTATATTCCTGAAGATACTCATATGTACTAGTAACAAAATACAGGTTTTATTGGCACTAATATGGAACAAATGTAATGAAACCTCGACATTGAACTTGGTAAGTTTCAAAAAATGTCTCTCTTCATTGACCCTCCTCAGCATGGCCTTTGTGGATGCCTTGTGGCACCGCATGATTACATGAGTGCTTATGGTTTTGTTGCAGTATGCTATGCACAGTATTTATGCTCATTAGTTCCTGTGTTTATACGCGTGTGGCTTCCCCTCTATCAGGGAAGTGGTCGGGAACACTGAGACGCCTGTGTGCATGTGTCCCTCTCCGGTCTGTAAACATCTATATGTGAGCGCCGGTACAGTACGAGTGAAGTGGTGTCCGGGCGCAGACAGGAGGAATTCAGATAGACACGGTGGAGCACTTATAAAAAGGGATGCATAGCTTCTGTGCCCCCCAAAAGCCCCCTCTGGGTACCGCAGCAGGCATGACCCATCTATTTATACCAGAGCCAGGGGGGAGGCAGCGGGAGGAGGGGGAGGGCAGGGGCGAGGATAGGCTGCATGGGCAGGTCCTGTTACACATGCCAGGGGGGATGGCTGGGGCAAGCCACAGGGGGATTCTGCTCAAAGTCAGACAGGCTGACCTCCCCGTCACCTCTGCATGAGGCCGATATCCAGCTCGCAAAATGTGAGAGTGTGTGTGTGGAGAGAGAGAGACAGTTTACGAGTGTCATATATGACGGTGCGTGAATGTACAGTATGTTCCTGCAGGAATGTCAGTGGAGCTACAGGTATGCATTTGTGTATGCACGGCGTTTGTGTGTGTGGATAAACCTATGTACACATGTGTGATGGAGTGTACGCCTGCAATGTGCATAATATGTGGGTCCGCCTGTCAGGCTGTGAGGCGAAACGGCCCCAGTGACTCCCGCCCCCCCCCCTCCATCCCCCAGCACAGCCATAAACATACCAGGTGAAGAGGGCTGGATTAGGCGGAGTTAACTGATCCTAGAGCAGCCCCCTGGCCCCATCTTTAGAGGTAAAAAATGACCCCAATGATTGTAATGACAGGGCACGCAGCAGGGGTCGCCCAGACCACTCGGCCCGACTTCGCCAGCTGCTTCTCGTCTCTCACACATGCAGTATACGCTCACGTGTACATAGGGAAACATACACACACTTGCGTGCATGTTTGGACATATACAGATTGTGATATGCTCATGTAAATATTCAGAGGCTCAGACGTTGTGACTCCACGCTGATGGAGGCTGATGAAACGTGCATTGCCATGTGTCTGCTGATGACCTGTTGGGCCCCCATCTATTAGGAGGAGTTTTTAGCCCCCACACGTCTGCATGCCCAGCTCTGCTCCGGCCTGCCTGCAGGGCCCCTTCAGTTTGGGCAGTGCCCCATCGAGCTGCATCTGTCGCCAGCTATATTTAGAGGGTGGGACAAATACCTTTCTCCCTGCATATGAACCTCAGCTGACAGACAGAGGGCCAGAGTCGGCAGACAGGGTTCTGTGCGTTTGTAACCTTGAAGAACTCGTTACCCCCGAGCTGCAGCTGGCAGTAGTCAGACTCACTACAGTGGTGAGCAGTCACAGCTAACAGCTAAGGCTGTAAATACAGCACAGTTAACCGCAGTTAGTATCGAAGAGCTTGATTTGGCAGCCGTTATTACCGCTAGTTCCTATAGTTCCAGGACTGCTGCCAACACGAAGGAGAATATATAGCAATGTACTCTGATAAAGAGATTTAATAATTATCCTTATGTGTGCTATAAAAGAACGAATTTCTGTGGATTTGAATCCCCTTCAAATAGACCTACATTTCTGCCTATAAGCATGTGTACGTGTGTGGCACTGCCAGCGAGGCAGCCAGTGTGTGATATGTGACCATGTTGCATGGCCATCTGCTCTATATAACCATAAACAAACGCAGGCAGGCCAGCCTCACAGTACCATTTCCAAGAGGTCTAAGCCGAGTAAATGTATTCATGCTTTGGTCTCTGGGTAGATGCTGTGGAGATATGCCCCAGAAACAGACCACGGTTATGCAATAGCATTCATAATTCATTCCACAAACACAATATGGAGGCCACTCTGTCCCATATGCAAACACATGGCCAGATTAAGGGCTTTGGAGCCAAAGGGGAGTGCATTCTGAACTCTAAGCAAAGCCGTTGACTGTATGTCTGTCTCAATGAAGCTCGTCTGTGACAGGCCTAAATAGGCCAGGTCGTACTGCTGGAGGGACCTCTAATATATTTTTGCACCTACAGTCTAAATCAGTAACATGCCAACAAAGATACACACTGATACAGTACCAGACTTTTCACAGCATCACTTTCAGGCCATTAAAAGATACTAGTATCCAGATATACTACACTCTGTGTTTACCCTTATTGACAAAAAGTGTTTCTGTACATTGAAGACAGTCACACGAAGAAGTCTTCTATATTCCTTAAAAGGAAAACTCAAAATCTTTAAAGAGGTTGGCACATTGGTCACCTTACCTGTTAAGTTTAAAAATAAGTGTGTCCCAGTAAGCTAACCTGCGAACTGTAAGTCTGCACATGTACGTATAGTAAGAAAGAGGGTAATTCTATAAATTGTATGAATTGTTGGGTAATGGAATAACAGACAAATAATGCTTTTTTTAAACTTGAAAAAGTAAATTGGGTAACATCAGTTATATTGAGATAATTATATACTTTTGATGGAGTCGAAATGACGATAATTACAAATGACAAAAATAATTGCTTAAAGCTTTTTTCCCAATTATCTTCCGTTACGTTACTAAACACAGTGTAAGCGGAACACAGGATGATTATGTGTGACTTCTTAAGGTATGCTTAGCAATAGGACTTTATCCCAGCAGACATTTGATTTGTCATAGTAGGAAAAACTAAGGTTTTACTAATACAATGGAGAATGGTGTGTTTTACAGTAAGAGTGACTGAACAAGCATACATAATACCAGATCCTGAAACCAGTCAATCTGAATATTACATTAATTGCAATATTATAATTATATAATGTTTTCCCTACAGGTCCAAATGTCCTCTGTGGAAAAAGCCTTTAAAGCAGCAGCAGTCACCTACTGAAAGCTCGATTTAGTATTCGTGGTGCTGGGGTCAGATGAGAAGAGGATTTAATAACATCTGCACAAGTAATCAAATATCCAGAGCCGCAGGCAGCTAGCTGCTGTAGCTGCAGGCTGTGGGGTGGGGCCGGGGTTACTAAGTGCATGTGACAGTTGGGCTGAAGCTACAGCGAGTAGTGTGCTGTGGTTAGGCTCGAAACAGGTACATAAGTAGAGGTTAAAGCTTTAGTCATGCACTCGGGCTGCAAAGTACTAAAAGGAGAAGTACTTATATCTTGTACTTAAGTCAAAGTAGTAATACCACAATGTAGGAATACTCTGTTACTCTGTTAAGTCCTGTATTCAAAATGTTACTCAAGTAAAAGGTACAAAAGAATTGGCTTCTAAATAGACTTAAAGTAACAACAGTAAAAGTACTCATAATGCAGATTGGCCCATTTCATGTCATATATATTATATGTTTTGATTATAATTATTGATGAATTATACGTATATCAATCTGGTGCAGGTCAAACTCATTTAATTACTGAATGTACTCCTGGGTAGCATGTGAATTTAATCAATGTGTGACTAAAGTGTTGATTGTATTGTTTATCATTCATCTATATCTGCAAAGTTACTAAAGGTAGTTAATAAAGGTAGTGGAATAAAAGTACAATATTTACCTCTGAATTGAAGTGGAGCAGAAATACAAAGTAGCAAAAAAAAGTACCTCAAAATTGTACTCAAGTACAGTATATGAGTAAATGTACTTAGTTACTTTAGACCCCTGTATAAGTGTGCAGGTTGTGTTACTGCTGAGGACTCTGGGTAACTGTGGAGCAGAGAGGGATGGAGGGTGGAAGGGGGTCATGCAGCTGTGGACCCTGCCAGCACATTCGGCCCCGGGTGGAAAAAGAAAAACGTTTATGACGTCCACCCAAGGTCAGCCCTTTGAGAAGAAGAGCTGGGAACGTTCCGGAGGGGAGGCTGCTTGTTTGCATGCAGTCAGACAGCAACAATAAAAAAAAAAATCCCTCTCTTCATCAGAAAAAGACATATAAAGTGTTCTATCATAGTAATCTTTTCTTCAATTCCTCTCTGTTTATTTTAATTTCCTCCATAACCCAGCACCCCCTTTTCCTCCCCCACTTTACTCTGCCTCTCTCATCCTGCTACCTGACTATTTTGGCAGCGAAACACAAAATGGCGGCGGGGAGCTGAGAGCTGGAAGGCAGAGAGAGTGGAAGCCATTTTCTAACAGATCCAGACCCCAGCACACAGAGAGAGAGTCAGGACGTAATGTCAAGTGGACAGTAACGATTAGTGTTGTCTGTGCATGTGCACTAAAGATACGCTTGATTTTGTTTTTAATTTAGTGCACTAACAAGCCATTGGGACCACTTGGCCTTTCATATCAGATATAGACAGTATACAGCCATTATGATTTAATCTAATGCATGATCATATTATAATTCTCAGGAAGTCTCAGGAAGAGGAGTAAAATAGATTAAGTCCAAGTCAAACATCTAACAAATGATCTATCTTATCTTATCAAGTGAAATGCAGGACAATACAAGCTCATTACAATACATCCTCAAATAACAAAATATTAAATTGACAATAGGTACTTACGATGCTGCTACGATAGCCGGTCTGTCTGTCCGTGATTTCACTTGTTGGTCACATTTTTTTGCGCCTGAGGCTGAAGTCAAAACCCATCTCACTGCCTGCAGGAGAGACCGAGAGAAAGACAGACAGGGAGTGAGAACTGTATAGTCGAAGGGAGAGACAATTCACAGCGAAGACAAAACAATTGCATAAAGCATGAACAGGGAGTGATGAGTTGCCGCAGAAGCAGAGGGCTGTAGGGCTCCTCTCTGTAGCCTGTTTACTAATAAGCTTGCCCCACAGTGTTGCCTGGCCAAGGAAACTCATTAGTGCAACATGTAACACACCGCACCCTCTCTGCTGGCCTGCACACCGGCCAACTCTCCCTGCCGCATGCTCACCCAACACCAACACACAAGCTCCACCGTGGTCTTGGCCTTGCCTCGTAGCACCCACTCGCTGCATACGTGCACACTCTTTGGCATGCTGTATTCCTGAAAGCCCACAGTGTCATGTGCGTGGGTGAAGTGACTCGTATGCGTGTACTTGTGAGCATAAAAGGTGATTTTCCTGAACATGCAGCACAGTATGTTCGTCTTCACACATGTACAGGCTGCGCAGCGTTAATATAAGAGGCAGCTTTTGACACCAGCCCGCGTTATCCTGCGCATACGTAGGCGTGTGATGCCAGGGCCGTCGTGTGGAGGTGAAATGGGACAAAGGAAAACAGAGGTATTTAGTCATCATTAGTCGAGTCTCAGATTGCAGTAAAAATCAGAGGGCGATCGAGATAAAGGGACTTAAGGTTGTCCTCTATCAGACCTAGGAGGACACATGCAATTTAAAGCCTACACTCAGTGTGGCGGCGGCTGCTGAAGGGTGATCATTCTGTACAAGTATGCTAATTGCAGCGCAGGACACAGCCTTGCAGGGGAAGGGTCTTTTATATATTGTTTCTAACGTTTGTAATTACAGTGCATGCCTTGGACCGCTGCCAGCACATGTTTATGGGCTCATGAGTAACCGAACTCCTCCAGCCCATGGAGGGAGATTCATGCCCGAGCTGTGCACTCGCTGCCCTCTGTGAGTGAGTGTGTGTGTTGTTTGTGTATATGCATGTTCATGACTCATATCGCCTGGGCAAGTATGTGCAGAGGGGTTAGACTACAGTAGATTAGTATAAACCACACGGATAGCTGCAAGCATTGCACGAAAACATAGAGTGAAGATTCCTTTTAATGATCCCTATGACAATATACCCTTTTCATACAGTATTTAAAACTGAAGTTAGAAGTACACTGTTAAATCAGGTGAGTTGATTTTAAATCTAGAAGCTTTTGCTCACTTTAGCATTACAAAGCAGTTTGTACAAGGAAACCTAAATAAAGAATATTACTGTTTAATTTAACAGTACAAATCATACTAAAAATGACATACTATAGTTAATATAGTTAACTAACAAATTAATGTAAACGAAAATCAAATCGTATAGTATTTTCAGTTTTCCGTACCAACATTAGTAACACAAAGACAGCTGGAGCCAGTATATTTGTTTTTCTAACTAAATGTAACCAACATAATTCATCTCAGTGCTGATAAACAGTAAGTAAGTGCTGAAGTGGAGGTGAGGTGAGGGAAGGGATTTACAGTATTTTCATAGTCTGAGAGTCGCAGGCGATGCTTTTCAACACTTCCAACTCTACCTCCAAGTAGAACAATTTAGCTGATTCTGCAGTTTTTCTCTGACTAAATTGCCTTGGCGACAGCAGAGGCCAAAGCTGGAGAAATATATGAGCGTTGGAAAAGAAAAAGTTGAGTGGGCTCAGCTCAGCGTTATCTAGAATATCACTTTGCCTGGCAGGTAAATAAAACAAGTATCTATCCCCACAATGTGTGTTGAGAGACTCACACGAGATGCAAAGCCTCTCAAACACACACACGGAATCCATCGAGTGGTCAGAAACAAAGAAAACTTACAATTTATTAAATTGATAAATATCAATCTGGCTGGGGGAAATAAATCAGGCTCATGTCATAATGAAGTAGTTTAAAGGTTTATAAATCAATAGCAAGTGTGTAAGAAAATTGCCCTTGGGTAAATACATTCAGGGGAAAAAGAGCCCATGATGTGAAGGTGAAACTTTCACAGGTCTCTTTTCCTCTGGAGAAAAAGAGGGGAGAGAGAAAAAGAAAAAGTCTACATCATCTGTCACCCCCCAAAACTCTCCACCGGTCCAGTATTATGTCATTATGACTGCTCACCGTCTCTGTGGACTTGCTGTGGTTTTGTGGATAAATTACATGTGACACTCCCAGCAGACATCCTGATTAACACAGGGAGAATAAAATGGCCCCCAATCCTCAGTAGTCAAAGGGGTAATGGACTAATGGCTTCCATGTATGGCGAGAGAAGCGAGGAAAAACATGTTAGGTGTGTATGAGTGTAATGTGTGTGTGAGTGCAGCAGCATACTTGTCTGTAATTACTTTGTTTATTGAGCCCTGAACTTTGGGCTTTCGTGCAATCATTTTTGGCACGTTTGGCATACCAAAGAATGAACAGTACGTGTGTGTGTGTGTATGTCTATTGGGGTCTCGGAGCTCTTTGTCCAGCTTTCTTTTCAGGTCTGGCCTACTTTCTACTGTACTATAGTGCTGATTCTGTGTGATAACCTGTAGTGGCCACTGTAGATCCACTCCTCTTCTCTCAGGCTACAGGAGGGCCACAGCTTGGCCAGCTGCTGCCACACAGAGCCCATCTGACTGCACTCACCTCGAGGAGATTTCCACAGCTTTTCCACACAACTAACTAATTCAAGCGTAAAGAAGATGTTCCTATGATTGACACAAGCACTCTAAAATATAGGCGCCTCTCAAGTTTTTGCAGAAAGATCCATGACCTTCTTAAGTGCTAGTCTGCCAAAGTGGGAAATTTAAATCCTGCTCAATTTCCACAAGCATTGACCTGCTTGTGCTAACATGCTGCATAGTGTCAGTTACTTTGCACCTCTGCTTATAGTCTGTCAGTAAGAATGCTTGACCTCGATCTAAAGCGGGACTGCAAAGTCATCCTATTTATACCTCCATATAAACATAATTTTGTATTCACATACATATTATTTGCATAATATGCCATGTTTCTAATTTCAACAAAATTAATTTTTATGAATACGTTATCAAGTATTAATTTAATTTGAAAAATTAGGAATTGTAAAATGTGAATTTAACTTTTTTGAAAGGGGGTCAGAAACGGCTAATTTCTGTCAAGTAAAAAAAATGTTGTTCTTCAAATCTATTTATAGTGAAAAAAAAAAATATATATATATATATATATATATATATATATATATATATAGAAAGCAATATTTAGATATTGTATCATTTTTGATTCAATACAGAAAATAGATGTATAATGTCAACATCAAAATCCTCTTATATGATTACATCCATGCATGTTTACTAGTCATGGCCTATACAGTACTGCATGTAATTCATATGAAACCCTGACAGTCCTCCAGAGAGCTCAGACATACAATATAACTTTACGTATGCTGAACTTCTCAGTTGTCATTGTACTTAAAACAGCACACTGAAACCGTTTTAGCAGGAGAAATAAAAAAGGGTTCACTATTACAGTAGAAACAAATGCAGTGAATTCTCCCCCATTCCCCACTCCAATCTGGGTTTCATATTAGCCAGAAGGAAATTGGATGAAATTCACGACATCACAGCAATGAAACAAAATCACATAATGTTAATACCAATGTATCCACTTAACAAAGTAGGCAGTGTATTGGTGGCTTCTTTGCTGTGTGTGATGTACATGGTGACTGACTCATTTTCACTGTGTGTTGCACTCGTAAGAATACACTGAGCACTGGCACATGACCGAAACCACACACTCCACACTTCAAAAGTATCTGGCAGAAATACTCAGATCTGGAGACAGAGAGTAGTCTCTACAGTGCTGCTGCAAACAAAACCATCAGAATCTACAAAAAATGAATTTCCTATTAAAAAGTGAGCTAGCAATCAAAACATATCACTTATTCCAACTTACAGTACACAATTAAGCAATAACACCACACCCCTGACACATATTCTTCCCATCAGTCAATTCCCTGTATGATGTTGTGTGAAATAAGAGTTTTAATATTAAGTTTGCTTCACTCAGACATGTGGCAATGCCTCAGGCTGCCAGTTTGTGACTCTATTTCCTTATGTAAATTATTATATATTTTAAAGCTCATAACATAATTGAGAATGACAAATAATGCATTTTTTTTTTGAGCAATTGCGATATTAAAATTAAATAACTCAATCTAAGATACCTTGAAATACTATCTTCTACTAATGACTAGATAGGAATTAGGAAATTCTAAATCATGACAATTGTAGTTTGAAATAAAGAAACACACACACACCTAAATATTCTGATGCTGTCTAAATGCTATTATTGTACCTACATGAATTGCAATGCTGTACAAATATATAATACACAGTGATTTTGGTTTATGCCTTCCAGAAACCTATATTTTTCTCTATATAGACATAAGAGTTTTAATTCAACGTATTCCCTCTTCTGAACTGTATGACATGGTTTATTCTTTAGGGAAAAATGAGGGAGTAGATTCAATCTTTTTCTCTCCAAATGCTTCGTAATAAGTCAAATGATAATGTAAATCTTACATTAGGTCTTATTATCTTATTCAAATGTCAATCAAAGCAAAGCTCATTAGCAGTAAACGAAAAGCAAATTAAAGATTTATAAAAAGCATGAATTATATATGATCATTACTAACAATTACTGCAGAACAATAATTCAGAGGAACATCTTTGGGATTCATTTCCAGAGAATTTTCTTTGCATGCCTACAAGCATCAAAAAGTAAAAGGTGTTGGATTTTTTTTTTGCATCAAACAAAAATCATACAATTCTTAACAATATGTATTATATTCAAAGAGGAAAATACTGAGTTATAATAAAAAGAAAAACAGAAGTTCTCATTCAAGTTCAAGGACACCATCAGGTTGAAGAACTTGAACTTGTCCTGCAGTGAGATGTGGCTCCGTTTATTTCCACTACATTTGTTGAGAACTGGTATTCACATATAAAAAAAATATATATAAATATATACATTTCTATTTTGAGAATATAATGAAATATATTATTTGCTAAAATACATATAAAAAGGCACTTATGACTGTAGAGGTTTAATACAACTAAAACGTTGAACACACCCTATCATTAAACCGAAGAACACACACTTAAAAAGGGAAAAAAACCTATGAAGATTTTTTTTAAAACATGCTCATTACTGTTAGAATGAATTTTAATCTCAGATCATGAAATAAAAGAAATAAAAAACGACGCATAAGAATACGTAAGTTTGATTTGATGTGTATTTACGTATGAATGTGTGTGTGTGTGTGTGTGTAACTGGCTCTGCTGTATATGCTGTGTAACTGGCTAGTAGAGCTGGAGTTTGCTTCAGTGCACAGAAGGCCTGGCTGTGGGCTGTGCCAGGCTGTTGGGTTGGTCAGGTATACTTTTACAGAGAGCGAAGAAATACTGCAAACCCTCACCACCCTGCCATCTGCCTCTCGACATGCAACCTTCCCCTGGACTCCAGCCATCCTTTGCCAAAAAGGCCTAAGGGGTGGAGTAGTGTGATACTCTGCCAGCCAAAACCATGTGTCCACTGCTAGTTCTGCAGAGCTTATATCCATATAAATGAACATAAACGCCTATGTATGGAAAAGCTGAACCCGGGTCGTGAATCACCCGAAAGCTTCCAGTGATCCCGGGTTAGCTTTGCCCTTAAAAGAAGTCCCATTAAACATAAACGCTGATAAGCAGAGGAGCACATGAGTAGAACAAAGAACAACAAAAATGTAAAGATATTTGAAAACATGTATTAAGTATCATATTTGGTTCGCCTTTCAGGCAATCTGAAATATTTAATGTTACAAATTGAGCTAGGGATTTTAAATTGCCATATGCAAGTCTCATTTACTAATGCAACCTGACTTTTCCAGTAATCAAAGAAAGTTAACAACCAAGTATCGACAAAGAGCCTATAAGAAGGCAAGCAAATGAACGAGAGTCAAGTTCATTATTTCATAATTGTTGTGTAGTTGTTTTATGACTTTTTATGGTTTAAACTTTTCTATGGCTTATTCATGTTTGTTCTTTTTTCAAACAAAAGGGAATGTTTTTACATGCATCAATGTAATTAGAAAAGCATTTCCAAAATATTACAATGCAAAGCATGTGTACTTTGAAATCCTGTGTAAAGTAAAGCAAAGATCGAAATAAAAAAAAGGAAAAAACAAACAGGAAATAATGTGATCAACATTATAATTAAGTCGTAAAAGTCATTACCTTGTAAATGGCAAAGCGAAGGACTATCTTTTCTATTTATTCCGCCGCCTTAAAAGAAATACAAGCTTGGCAAATACTACCCGTAAAACTTCAAATTTAAAGAAATGCAGAGTACTCTCACTGAAATACAGCTGAAAGTCATGCCTGTGAGAACATTAAACGGATCACAACAATCTGTACACCACGTACTTCTTGTAATACACAACATAATAACATACTAAGCTCGGACCACATCACTCATTTGAAATACCTCCACAACCGTGGCCTTCCGCTTATCCACTAATTACTCCGGAGTAGGATTATGCTGGCAGCAATCAAAGTGCTAATAATGACTTTTGTTCATGCAATAATATATTTCAACAAGGTTTTATGCAAGGCTGGAAAAAGTTATAGAAAGTTAAAGGAACAGCTCCATCGCTTTTATATGCGCTATCGTGTACGATCCTAAACTACATGTAGGATTTTAAATTCAGATGTATAAATGTGCACTTAAGTATAAAGAAACTTTGTGTACAATTGTTTATTTACACAGTTTGCCTGTTAAACATTGAAAGCCTAAGGCGTAAACACACGGATAAACTTCCATCGGAAACACGCAAGCATACTAATATTAATAACAGATATTACTCACCGAACTTCACCGAAGATGGGAAATGTCTGGTCGGGATGCGAAATTTTGCAGCTCTCCCCGCTTTGATCCACATCTCTGTCAAGGAAGAGGAGAATGTCATAAGCTCCCGTCTGGTTGATCTTTCTTATTTCCCACAGCCTGTCCCCTCACAGCCGAGCCTCAGCCCAGCTCCAGAGCCCCAGCTCCAGCCTCGGTCTGATCCCCTGCAGCCGGCCGGGACGGGCCTGGTGAGGCCTGAAACAATAGGAGGCCATGAGGCTGTCTGCAAGGCTCCAGCTTAGCCCGTCTGCTAGTTAACAAGTCTTTGAATGAGGAATGTTAGCAAACAGACAAACAGCATGTCTGATGCATGCAAATAGCACAACCAGTCCAGTCACAGCCTTGGCTGGCCACATGAATAATTCAGCAGTCTATATGCTGCTCTCCCACATTTCTCCCTCCCTCTTCCCGAGTGAAATGCCTTCACTAGAATAAGTGTGGCAAAGTATTCAAACCTCTGCTATACCGGCAGCCTTGGTCGCAAACATTACTTTTAATACTTTATACAAACATGCAATAATAGCACAGGTGGATATGGAGAGACGCGACATGAAGGGTTACTTCGGACGCTTCACTGCAACAATTTAAAATTTCGCAATTACTACATTTCTTTGTCTTATTGCCTTTTAATGCCTTTTCTTTGCAGTTGGCACCTGTCCCAGAAAGAGCTCCGGCTCAGCACACCACTCTGCTGTTAGGAGAGCGAGTCGGTGTGAAAGAGAGAGAACAAGGGGGAGCGAGAGGGAGACACAGAGAGGACATGGGAAGGAAAGAGAAGGAGACACAGGGAGTAAAGACGAAGGAGGTGCGATACTTCACGCCAGTCGCTGAAGAAGGACATGTCTTTAAAACAGACGAGTACCGCTCTTAAATACTGCTCACATTTTATGCTTCTCATCCGTAGTGGTCATTCAGACCACGAGCCAACTCCACGCAGGTTACCCGTCAGAAATGGCGCCCCGACACTCCAGGTGGAACAAGGCCCATCACATGGCGAAACACCACCTTGACAAATTCCCATCCGAAAAGAAAGAAACTAAATAAATACTACTCGAAACCCATCAGCGGGGAAGAAATAAGGCAGACGCGATGCACTTTAAGAAAACAACATAAAAAAGAACAGAAGAAACAGAGCCCAAATCCAAAGGGACGCAAAATCTATGCGCCAAAAGTGCGAAAAGGCCCATAAAAAGCAACTTGTTGCCAGGTTTTGCAGAGCTGCTGTGCAGCTAGTTGGAGGCAGAGGGTTAAAATCCAGCTAGTAGTGAGTGAAAAAAAAGCTCCGTCTATGGAAGGGCGGGCTGTGGGGAGGCCCTGACTGTAGAAATAGCAGCAGACTTTTTTTCTTTTTTTCCCCCTCGCAGAGCTTAAGTCTCCCCCTTGCGTGTGGCTGGAGCAGAAAGAGGGGAGCAGGCGAAACAGAGAGAGAAAAAGAAGTGGGGAGAGAGGGAGGAAGAGAGGAGGAGACAGCCAGCGCACAGTGAAGTGGAGAAATGCTCTGCTGATGATGAAATAGGAGGTGCGGCGGAGCGCGCGAACCAGCCACTTTTTCATCACATGTCCAACACGGCAAGGAACTGTATTTGCACCGGAGACTGGGGAGAAGGGAGGGAGGGAGCATAAGATGGGTGGGAGACGGAGACACAGAGAGAGAGAGGGGGAGTGGGAGGGTGGAAAGCATTAAATGTGGGAGGGGTGGAGGAGGAAGAATGACACAGAAATCCACTCCTCCAGCCGTGCGCAGACGCAGTGCACACACACTTCCACGCCATACTGGGATACACTATACAGTACCTCAGCTACTATATCAACTCGTGAAAAGAAAAGCGGGGAAAAAGAGATTCACAGTCTCTCAGAATGGACTGCCCCGCTGAAGGATCCTTGAAATATTCAGCACTTTTGAGAGCAGGTTGAATTATTAACCTTATCTCTTACTGTAGTGGGGCTTTTGTCGCTGGAACAGTCTTGGGAGCACACTCTGAAAGGAGCACACACTCTCGGAGTGCATTAACTCTTTAGCATGCCACAGTGACTAGCGTGAATGCACACACACACACACACACACACACACACACACACACACACACACACACACACACACACACACACACACACACACACACACACACACACACACACACACACACACACACACACACACACACACACACACACACACACACACACACACACACACACACACACACACACACACACACACACACACACACACACACACAGAAAAAGATAAGCTTCCACAGTGTTTATTTCAGTAACATGTGGCGAAGAACGGGGGGCTAGGACCCTCCTCTTTGCCCCGGCTCTGTCACAAAGTGCGCTGCAGCTGAACCCTCGCAGCTATTTTGGCACAAAGTCAAGAGGCCGATAAGCATTTTTGGGTGAGACTTCGCTGCTTTTCCTCGAGGAAAAACAGCTGCCACTTGCCCGGTAAAATGCATTCAACAGTTCTGAGAGAAATTAGAGAAACCCCCAGAGATGCTAAAATGCTAAAAACCCAAAATAGGATTGTCCAAATAAATTATCTTAACCAAATGTTTGCACTCATTTACATGAAGAGTGAGGAAGCCAGAGAGTTAAGTGGAGGGGGAGACTCAAACAGCATGGCCGTTTCCACCATCTTAGATTGTATTGATTATTCTTTGCTGTAACGTCTGTCTCTCTCACACACGCTAGCTCTCTTTCTCTCTGTTTCTGTCCCTCCCTCCCTTTTTTCTGCCTGTGTTCTGCCACCTTCCCTGCTCGGCGATCAGCATTTGGCTTTTTCCATTTGTGGCAGATTACTGTAACGCTATTGTACAACAACTTCCTGCCTCTTTTGGCACGGGTTCTAAAAAAAATCTGCAAAAGCAGAGCTCGTGGCTTCAAACTTTTTCCCCCCTCGGCCTTGAACTGCAGGAGCTTTATAAGAAAAGAAAAGGAGGAAGGAGATATGTAAAGTTTGTCTGTTACTGAGGAACTATTTTCATTGCATTTCAGCTTTATAAACTGCTGAGAATTAAAGAAGGGACTTCATGCCTAGCAGAGACAATGAAAGAAAAAAGGTGGGGGTTTAACTTTTCTTACTTTTACACTGTGAAAACTTTCTGTTGGTTTTAAGGGTGCGCTGAATTATTAGTGGGGCTGCAGCTCACGCAGATTTGTCTAACATGGCTGCTACTGCTTGGGTCTGCTCAGTTTTGTGAGGGCTGCTTTCATAGCACTGCCGCCTCCCCGTTCCTCGCCGGCTCTCTTCCCCACACAGACACCGGATTCTCCACAAAAGCTCCTCTCTGCACTTCTCTTTGCTCCACAGGTTTCAGGACAAACACAGGTGGCTGAACACAGACCTAGTGCAGACAGAAAATGCATTATTTACACTAACTTGCTGCAGAAAGAAGGCTGGACTGCGATTTCTTTTTCCCCTTCCCTAAATAAGATACGAGCCCGGTCCAGGCATCTAACATTGGCATGAGCTATAGGATCCCATTAGAAGGAGTGCAGCTGTACGTCACATCTCGCCATGCGTTTTAACCAATTGAGAAGGCCATGACTTCATTATGGCTTCAATGTAAAAAGCTGTAATATGTACAGTATATTTTCAGACCTTATTTGGGAATTAATGTGGATCCTGAAACAGAATATGTTAGAGGTCCAAGCATTAGCTGTTCTGGGGAAGCATAGTTTGTGTGTTTATGCTTAGTAAGCACTTTGCATGGCATAAAGAGCATCGGAGGATAACATTTTTGTTTCGGGTTTCGAGCCATCTCTCCCCACTGGGCTCCTTCACAAAGCTTTTAGGATGCGTTTTAAAAATAATTAATCATCTTTTAATTTTTACGGCCCTAATTTACAACATTATCGCAACCAAGGCAGAATTTCCAAAATGATTTATCGGTTTCTGATTAAATCCATTGTGCAAACCTTTCATTTTTCATTTATTTTCACGACTACCCTGATTTTTTCCTGATTAATTGCTCAAATACGATCGTTTGGAGAATATTTACAATGCCACAGAATTTTAATTGCTCTTCGGTTTATATCATTTCGGGTAAAGAGAAGCCACAGCTTTTCCTCTGCAGTGCATGGCTGCAACATCTGTGTGATACAGAATCAATCAGGCCAATTCAGAATATGATGTGAAACAAAATGGCAGACGGCGCCATGTTATGGACTCTGCCCAACGTTATTTGACTCTGAAAAAAACTCTAAACCTTTTTGCTGATTTGAATTTAAAATGTACGTATGTTATTTTTTTGATAATATTACATAGTTTAATACATGTTTAAAATACTTTAAAGAAATAAATTGAATAATAATATAAATGTTTTTGCATATGTATCAGACTTTTGTAAAATACATTTTGATTCTTTATCCAATAATGATCACATGATAATCAGGGCGAGCAATGATAAAATCATATCGTGCTGTGGTCTGCTGCTGACAGGAAAACACACTAAACACATATCTAAGTGTGAGTCAAACACTATGACAGAAGGTTCAGATAAGGGGACCGAACAAGGACACAGTTTAAAGACACTGCTTCTCTATGGCTTCCTTTCTACAGCTACAGGAAACAGTAAGGAGAGCTGGAGGAATAAGAAACTGCAGTGGGCAGGGGATCTGCAAAGACACACAGTATTTGCTCTTAGTCATTTGCAAACATCAAGGAGGCATTGAGGAGGGGGGGTTCTGTGCTTGGTCAGCAACCACCACTACAGCCACATATGAGACACGATAAAAACACATATATCTTCTAATGGGCTTATTCCAGGGGATAAAAGCTAACCACTAATGTCTCCCTACGCTGCGAGGGGAGATGTTTTACTCTCCAGGAGCAGGAGTGGAGTCTATGAGGTGGTCTTGCTTAAGCCCCGCACGTGTCTAAACAACTTCTCTATTACACCCGAGACCTTTGAGGGCACTCCCCATCGAGCGGGGAACAAAGGCCATGACCCCGGGGTCAAAAGCGTTACATGGGAGGCCAAGCGGGCCCATTGAATGCAGCACTTCTGTTTGCTTTAAGAAGGTAAAGATTACTAACACATTAACTAATGCCGATTAGGGGGTTATCCCTCATGGGACGGTGGTCCCAGGGCAGCACATCACGTCTTATTAACACAGCCTGACCTTTGACCCCAGCAGTCACCTCAGGCAGCCGACTGTGACCACCACTTTCTCCTCTCTGACTGACACACACACACACACACACAGACAAGAAATGAAGAGCAACACAGCAAGGTGCAGCACAGCTTGATATATAAGTGTTGTCTGAACAAACGTGAATAAATGATGCAATATAATCACTGCCCAGTATTTGAAGAGTTAATGCACTCCTGTTCGAGCTGCAAAATTAGCAGGCATTGCACCATCTGTGTGTCTGAAAATAATCAGAGTAATAAGTAGAAGTTCCTAATTAAACATGATCGATCCAAGAAAAAAGAATTTCAAGGCCTCACAAACATGTGCTCTACCGAAGTTTATAAAATGGAAGCATGTGCAATAAAGTTCTCATCACAAAATGGTGGAGAGGACATGCGCAGTATCGACGTCCCAGATGATCATATGATGAAAAGCAAGAGAGGAAACATTTATTCACTAACACACTGCTATTCAAACATTATTTTTGCATCAGAAAAGTTAAAGGTTAATTGGCTTTTTTAACCCTTCTTGTCCAGAAAGAGCAAGCCAATAATAACTTATAGACATCCTTCACACACCAGCTTCTAAAATTACTCTTTTTGATCAGGTTATTTATTTATTGCAAATTTCCCTCCATAAATAAAGTAGCATGGGAATATTAATTTAATGGAATCAGAAGACTATCAGGATTAGAGTATTTTTCCAAAAAGTCAAATCGATGTTTGTGCAGGGAATAAAAAAATGTGATTTCATTGTTTTAAAGTTTTTGTTTAAAGTTGGCTTCTCATGTAAAAGATGAATTAAAATAGAGCACATGTTTGAAAATATGCAATTACATGATTGAATGTCAAACATGAATGTATTTCATTAGCTAAACTTTATTTTATAAATGAAAATCTAATTAAGACTGTGCTGGCCTTACATATGATAAATAGAAACGGAATAAAATGAATTCTAAATTATATTTCATATAGAGCACATCATGGAAAAAGAAATTGTGCAAACATTGTGTGTTTAATTTACATTGGAAAAATACCTTTATTGTCATTGACACTAGACACAAATGTCTACTGTCTGGCAAATATTCATGTATGTATGAAATGTGTGGGTTGAATGTAAATCTGTTTGAATTTAACTTAGTTTTTGCACAGAAATAATAACACCGCAGCACATATCTGTGCTCCCAGGGCAGATATGCACCTTGTGAACTTCATTTTGGACATTTCTTCACAATAGGTTGCTTTAATTAATTTTTCTAAAGTTGGCAGTTATATGAATACTAAAGAAAACAGATTTCAGCCAAAGGAAACTTTAAACACGTGCTCCATTATAAAAGATGGTCTTCTGAGTGAATACTCTCTTTGAATCAGTTTTAACCATTAGCAGATTTTGAATTTAAATTAATGCAATTACTATAATGATTTTAAATTATTATTATTAGCAAATATTAAGCAATATATTCTCCCCGCTAGCAATAAATGATTTGGCGGCACATTTATAAGCATGGCATATTTCAAAATCACTTGACTGCTTGTACATACATGATGCTTAGCAATTGTTTCGGGGGTTTTTTTATATCGGATTTTAGTTCAATTGACTGCCTGAAATATTTTACAATGTGCCCTGCTACACTCGTTTAATCTCAAAGTGCAAACCAGAGTATTTCTTTTACATCAGATAGCATTTAATCAGCTGCCTTAATATGAACCAAATCAAAAAGATACTCAATTAATCAAAAGTATTAGCTGTGTTGTGCATTATTTTAAATACATGTTCTAAATAAACTACATTTGTACACTGCAGCTATTCCTTCTAACAAGAACATAGATATGAAGATTTTTTTTTTTATTTAGGAATAAACTCACCTTGCTGTTTTTCACAGGAATCGAAAAGAGGAAGAAGAGGAGGAAAGAGACACAGAGGGAAAAGGAGCAAAGGAGACTTTCTTGTGGGAACAAGCTGGAAATGATGGACCAATTCGACATGAGACCTCGGAGTGTACGACCTATCCGAAGAGGGACGCGCCCTAACTGTAACTAACAACTACTTCTGGCAGCCCTTCAACAGCCAAACATATTGTCCTGGATCAGGTCAGAGAAGCAGGGCAGCTCCGGCAAGAAATCCACATTCAACTAGTACCAATGGTGGAATTTAAATGTAGTCAACTAATGGGTTTTCAATTAGATTTAGATTAAGCTTTAAACTATTATTAGGATTTTGCTTATCAAATGTAAAAAGACTACATAAACACACATTCAACCAATATGTCTACACTTTGAGGCATCTGAGACAAAAAGGGGGACAGTTGCAGGTTTTTTAAATTACTACTAAATATCATCTTTTCTATTATTTTGTATAATATACATGTTACCCATGTTCTCGTCCTATGACGTCACAAGTTAAATTAACCCCTCTTACAACATGTTACTCATTTCACATTGCTGTCATAATTCAAATATTTGTATTTTTTTGAAATACATTTTCATTTAACCCTTTCTGACAAAAAATAAATATAGCCGAAGCAAAGCCACTTTTACATTTACATGTGACATGGGATTCACTATAATAAAGAATGATTTGACACTAAAATAACATTTCTTCACATTAATCAAAGGGCTCATTTAAAATAGAGATAGAGAGATATTTGAACTTATTGAAAATACTGTATAATTAAAGTAATAATGAAAATCAAATTGACTGCAAAACACTAATCAAAGACATTACGTGCTGCAGGGACAAATTCTCAAAGTCATTGACACGCTATTGTAAAAAAGCAAATTCTCTATTTCTGCCCTCTTCAATTGCCTTTGCTTCTACATACCTGAACTCTCCCTTTGCAGTTTTACCCTCAGAGCAGCTACACCTACTGTAAACCGCCTTGGCCATTTTGTTTTATTCTTCCTCAACGCTAAGCCAGGAGTGCACAGGCCTGGCATTTTAGGCGCCACGTCATAACGCCTGTGTCTGCACTGCAGGGCTGCAAGGAGTCCAGCAGCCACGGCACTCAACAGCGCACTGCCTCAACAAACACTGTGTGCACCTCTTGTTGTTTTAAGATAGTCCCTAGCATCCCTGCTTATACTGACAACAGCAAAACATACACCGAAAGCTTTAGAAATGTCATAAACATGCTGTCATCCAGGTCTTCTCTCCAACACAGAGTCACTGAGCCTTCAGCCCTGCATCACTTCACAGAAATTACCTCAGTAAAGTTAGCTCACACACACACAATAGATATGATACTCATCCAATTGAGCAATGATTTTTTAATGAGGGTGGTAACCGCTTCTACGTTTCTGGACAATAATCTGTGATCTTTTAAAAGGTAACGCAGTCCTGATATTGATATAAAAGTGACCAAGATAAAAACACTGATTATGTCAATTCCACTGGCTGATTAACTGTCATTGAGGTGCATTTTTCATGTTGCATAAAGATATTTATAATATTTGTATAATGATTTTTGTTATGATTATTATTTATTTATATTGTTTTTGTTTATTTAAAGGTGGGGTAGGTAAGTTTGAGAAACCGGCTCGAAATACACTTTTTGTTATATTCCATGGAATGCTCTTAACATCCCGATAGCAATGAATATATTAAGTGCTTTGACAAAAAATCCATTAAAAAATGTCATCTTTGGAAGCCGTAGTACTGTAAAAAGCACGACCAATCATTTTAGCCGGCCCGGCTAAAATAACTGGATGGCCTACCTGCCTGTCAGCCTTCCATCTGTGCACAAACTTATCTCGTGCCCTCATTGGTCATGTGCGCGGTCGTGTGTGTTGGAGGAGGGGCTCTGTAAGGAAGTGGCAGATTTTTTCCGGCTGTGTATTTTCTAATTCTCGTACTCGAGCTGGTTTCTCCAAAATTACCTACCCCACCTTTAAAGCAAAATAGTATGTGTATTAAACTGTACATTGGATCACATTTTTTATCTTATTTTGATTTTTTTTTTATTAATTCAGATTTTGCTGTGTGGTTTTATATATTTTAGAGTATTGCAAAGTCACATTACTGTAAATATGACCCTTAATTGTACAGTACAGCTTTTTGAAATAAAAACAGTCTGTGTCTTTAAGTGGAAAAATGAGTTGACATGGATACGCTGACTTGTTCTATTATTTGTGCCCATCACTATTAATTGGAATGTATCAAAATCACTTCATAAACTAGTCCAAGAATTTTGAATTAAGTATTGTGTGCTGCAGAGATGTCCCATTGTATTCGACAGACTCTAAAAAAAAAAACACATCTGTTTTTGGTACAGATCTTCGTAAAACATCACACATAATCATGTTAATATTTCTTTTTCTATAGAAATATGAATAACAATGCGCAAAATGCTCATTCCCTGCGATATCATGCATCATATGACAATTGTAATATTAGTAGAAATAATCGCAATTTGATATTCTTTCCATATCGCTCAGCCCTGCATCAGAGGAGCAATTATAGATATTGAGGAACTTGGTCATCTGAGGACACTCACATTCTACAAAGTGGTTGTTTCTCTAAAAAAGAACTGGCTGGTTTGTGTGAATCACACAGAAATGTTTGTCTTCAGGACAGTTGTTTGCTCAACCACGCTTAACTAGATTTTCTGGGCTACTGGGAAACAAATATGCAGATTAATTTATCTTCATATTATTTAAGTTCTTATGTAAATGTGAAATAACTTTTCTTGCCTGGAAATATTTTAGGTTGCTTGTTTTTCATATAAAGTCATTTCAATGCATTTCATGGGAACAGTGTGATAAAAATAATGTTTATTAAAGGTCACCTATCATGCTATTTTTAGGCAATAGCATAGGTCTCAGATATATACAAAAATATAAAAAACATGTCTATGAAGAGTTTTAGTCAAAATACCAAACAGATCACCCATTCTAGCCATGCCTCATATCCCTCTATTTCACTTCCTGTTTCAAAAGTGCTGATTCTGGGTATAAACAGGTCTCTCTTGAGAATGAGACCCTGTGTCTCAATGAGATGTTCACCTGTATAAATGAAGGCTACAAAAAAATAAAGCTTTTTTTTTTTTAAACTGAAAAAAAATAAAATAAGAGGGGGCGGAGCTTATGCCGGCTCATGCGGGACCTGGCAGACTCTGGCCGTTTCTCAATGTCGAGTAAAGCTGCTGCAGAGCCTCTATTTCAAGTATACTACGTCATCGAGTGGCGCCGAAGGACTGTTTAAATGCCCAGCATTCGGCGCCATTCGATGACGTAGTATACTTGAAATAGTGGCTCTGCAGCAGCTTTACTCGACATTGAGAAACGGCCACTGTCTAAAATGCGGCAGTGATGAAACGCAAGGATTATTAGATCAAGGATTATTTCTGAAACAGTATGGAGCTCAAAGGCTTTCTCTCTTGCCGGTTATACCACAAGGTGAGTTCCTTTTTATTTCCTGCTTCTACACACACATGCTCTCCAGTACAGGTTAGCTCTGAGTGTTAGCGATGCTAATGTAAACATCGACCATATTACGTCCAAAACAGTCGGGCATTGTTTCTGATAGCAACGTTTCTGATAGTGCTGTGGGTCCGCATTTCCGATATTACGTCATATCGGACGCAAATCTGGATCAGCACCGTTGTAGCCCCGTTTTTAGAGATTTGGGTACGGAGGAAAAGAGAGAGGGTTTTATTTTCTGACGCTGCTTGAGTTCCCCGACACACCGGGGACACATATTTATGTATAAAAGACATCAAAAAGTGCATTTTGCATGATAGGTCCCCTTTAATATTACTATAATGATTATAATGATCATTTCTCAAGGTAATTGGTGCTAAATAATTTTCTCTTTGGTCCTATTAATTCTTTTTTTTCATCGTTCCTCCTTGTATGTTAATGCACTCGTCATGCTGAACTGCTGACTAGATGGTGCATAATAATACTCAGGTGTGCCCATCATCATCATCATGGTAAAGTTGTGGACAGCACGAGGGAAACTGCGATACGACAGCCGCTGACCTCTCACACCAGCTTAGAGAGGTGTAGGGTCATGCAGAGGACATGTGGTGGAGGGTGAAGTCAATCTTATCCTTCCGTTCCGCCACAGGCCTGTGTGCAGCGACAGCAAGATGAGCTACAGGGCTTTCCAAAATCCACACTTGTTTGGCTGGGAGGAAGGCATCAGGGCCGTATGTATTTCAAAGGAAATGCTGAGGAAAGCGTTTTTTGTGGCAGCAACCGTGCACTTGACAGTGTGTGTTAGACTGCCTCCGTGTCTTTGCTCCGTCCCCACCCTTACTCTGTATTCCTCAGTACCAATAACTGTCATCTTTAGGAGCCAAAGTGGCATGCAGCCCATTTGTCTCACAACGGTAGAGAACTCCACCTCGCCTCATCTTGATATGGCTCTCGAGTGTACGTACCATTTTTTATCATTATCTCTACACATTAGGAATGCCTCCAGCTTTGCTAAGCAGTGTAGGGCCGTGAGGTTAAAAGGCAGGAGGCACCGAAATGAGAGGGAGAGCTCTCGGACTGCTGTCAATTGAGCCTGTGCCTCCATAATGGGGATAACCTGGCACCGAACCAACCACTAATGCCCCTTAAATGTCAGAGACTGCAGCAGAAAGGAAGGGAGGCAGCAAAAATGAGAGCACATTCATATTTCAGTACAGCAGATGCTATAATGCGCGGAAGCCTCACACTGAGTGCACACAAGGACACCATGAGAGGGAAAAAGACAAGGCAGGCACACATGAAAGAGGGGAAATTAAAAAAGGGACTTTTCAGCAGTGATGGAAGCAGCCCCATCTGATGGTTGTCTCTATTGGACAAAGTTGAGAGTGGATCTGTTTCATTAACACTCCCTCAGTACGTAGACGAAAATCTATCTGGCGGGGGTTTGGGGGGA
The DNA here is from genome assembly GCA_031216635.1 of Dissostichus eleginoides. Taxonomy (NCBI): domain Eukaryota; kingdom Metazoa; phylum Chordata; class Actinopteri; order Perciformes; family Nototheniidae; genus Dissostichus; species Dissostichus eleginoides. The sequence goes on along the minus strand of CM062273.1, from coordinate 12,470,426 downwards.
CGGGGTTGAGTCTGGTGTTGGGGGTGGGGTTGGATTGCTGGAGAGAGTGATCTTTTTTTCCAGCGGGGTGAAAGGCGGACGGTCATGTGTGCAGAGCTCATGACAAAAGGCCCTTTTATGTGCAGCGTATGCAGATAGAGGAGGCTCCTTTGTGCACAGATGGAGATCCCATGCCTGGGTCTGCCTGCGGCGGAGAGGAAAGGGAGGGAGGAGAGTAGAGAAGAGTGTTGGTGAAGGGGAAGGGAGGAGTGTATCTGGCACTGAGTGCCATCACTGTGTCTGGTGGGGGGAGGGGGAGCACGGAAAAGGAGAACCAAGCCGTCCTGGTCTTGCCAGGTTCATATATTAGAGGAGGGGCCACAAGGCTCGCTAAGAGGATATTAAAACTGGTAACCCCATAGTGGGATCACCGAAACAGCAGCATCTACTGTCCAACAAGTGGACCAGGGGCAGGTGTGTTTTACAAATAATATGTAGTTTTTGTTATAACCGGCTTTGGAAAGCACATATACAGTGCCAGAGATGTTATACAATTACAGGAAATCATGTCAAACTTATCTGAACTAAGGATTATTGGGTTAGAGAAGCTTAACCTACTTTTTAATGCCAGCTATCAAAGGCTTCCAACAGGTTAAACAAACATTTTGTAACAGGAACTGTGCCGGACCAGGTAAAAAGGTGAAAACAGGACATCCAATGCCAAGTTCAGGGTCAAATGTATTCCTGCATAGATAACTCTATCTGCTATTAACTTCGTGCTGGTGCTTTGACCCTTGTGGAGTCTCTGGTATGCCTGTAATCAATCCATCTCCGGATGAGATTGTTAGCCAACTGTTGAAAGTGTCTCTTCTATCCTCATGCCACCTTTCATCCCGTCTGCTGAGAAGACGTCACATCCTATAATTGGCCTCCTCCCACTGACCAGGGCATCTTGACACTACAGCCAGACAGATTCTTATCCTGGCAGAGCACCAGTCATATAGTAATTTTGACAGACGATGGACCCAACACTCAAATGGGTGCAATTTTCATCACAATACAATTTCATATCGATTTATCAAAGTCTGCTGGGAAACAATTCTGAATCAGGGGCATGCGATTGAGACACATTGATCACATGCACATTACCACAATTAGTTATATTTGTACCAAATCACAATAAGCAACTCAAATATTATTTGACAACTCTATTACTGGTCACTTCCAGGCATATAAATGTAAAACAATCTGTTTTTTTATAAAAACAATAACAATAGACCTGTTGTTATAAAGTGCCACATTTGTAATTTGTAGTTTATCAGGCAATTTACAGAGCAAATAAGCAAGAGCTAGAACGAGGGTCAATGCTGTGTTACTTTTTTTATATTAAGGTTAAACTGTTTTATTACGATAAATAAAAAAACAAGTGACTTACATATTTGGCATCTCCTACTTTCCCTTCCTCTTCTCCTTGCACCAGTCCATCATCCCTGCATACAATTCAGACAGACTTGAAATTAGAATATGATGAAACTACATTTTGCAGGTTTTAATTTCAGGCATTGAGTATCACAAATCATGAATTCTTCTTCATCAGTCTCCATGTTAAAATGTCACAACAGTGACATTTAAAAGAGATGTTGCTAATTGTAATTATACAATAAGCTACCAACATGTGTTAGCCCTCTAGCTAACACTAAGTCAAGTTGCTAGTGGTGAATTTATTATCCCTATTAACAAGCAAAAACAAAGACAAACAATAATCGTCTAGTTATAACATCATTGCCAGTCTATTTAAACGTAATATCTACATTAGGCTACCTGTTATCAAATCAGTCATGCTAATGTCAAAGGTTTGCTAATAGTTTATAGCTTTGAAAATTAATGCTATTCCAGCATAGCACAGCACGTTATTTGCAAAGTATTGTGTTTCAAAACCAAAATAAGTCTTCGCTGTAGTCTGTAAAACCGGGGGCAGCCAATCCCAATAAAGTAACCAACACAGGCTAACTGTATGCTAACGTTACCTGAGAGCCAAGGTCATGTTAAAAGTTGTGTTTGGTGAATAAAGTAAAATATGTACGTGAACAAACACAAATTATTGATGGCAGACCAACCAAACAGACCTGAGACACCAGTGGAAAATTGACTTACTTTCAACAGGTGGTCAGAGAGTTTCCAAAGGAATCCGCGCAATGTTTTTTTGCCTGTTAGGTATGCAAATAAGCATTAATGCTAACCTGTTAGCCATAGCCACCACGTGTTAGCGATATAAACACAGCACATTAGCTAGTTTCTCATTACTCCTGTGTTTTTGCCCCCTGGTGGTCCGCATCATTTAATGCAGCCTTGCAAGCCTTTTAAATAATGCTAAAAAGTGGTATCTATCTACTCATGATAGTTACATTTTTAAAAAGCAAGTAATGCTCTTGATGAAGTTCCCATAGTTGACTGCAGTTGTAAGTTAATAAAACATGCAAAAATATCTCTCTAAATGTACAGTTTCTAATTATGTAAAACATATTCTGTTTAGTGGATGTTTCAGCTTAATTTTAAGTATTTTTAAAGTTATCATTGAATTAGCCATATAGCTATAGATCTGAAACATTATTTGGTTGAGGCTTTACTAAGATTTGAAACATACTGAGACTGGATTTGCATGTGACTTTTATGACTTGTGAACTTCTCTCATGTACTAAGCTGTCTCTCTCTATCTCTTACATTCACAAATGCTTACAAGCAGGCAAACCTGATAGCAAGCCTAACATGGTAGGCTTAGGCTAATTAAAGTGATTAGGTGTTTTTGTCTGAGTACTGTCCTGGTTTGCTGGCTCAGACCAAACCCATGTCCAGCCCGTTTGCGGTCTGCCTGCCAGGAGATCAGGAATGAAAGGCTGGGACTCACCCTTTCCCCTCTCTCTGATTCCCTGTTGTTAGCCTAGATGCCAACAAAAGTATTTCTGCCCCTCATCAACAGACAATGAGAGAGATATGAAGGCATGGTTGTCTGTGATAGGAAGACAACAGGGCTTAAATTCATAATAGTATAACATATTATTTTCTAATATTATTGCTCCCTTTCGAGCCAAATCTGCACTTAAATAATTTAATGGTCATTTCATGACTGAGTGCATTTACTAAGTGAATTCAACATCGGATGACATCTTCCTTATATTAGATCAGACTATTTCCCATAAAAAGCAGATAGCTTCAGTAAATCAAGACTGACACTCCAGCGAAATTATGAGCAAAAAGAGTCAAAGTGTGGGTGAAACCAACAAAGATTAGGGGATGATGAAGAGTAAAACTCTCTTTGGTATGTTTGATATCCGCTTGTCTCAATTGACCTGTAAAATCTTAGAGACTGGAACAAATGCAAATTGTGCTGACTTGCTTGCACCAAAAAAAAATCCTGAAGGCTTTTCAAATGAACTCCCTCTCACAATAGTGGGTGCCCAGAGCGGGGTGAATATACGGTCTGAGTTCTGAATGGCACAATGTGTGAGAGCCAAACAGGGAGCTGTGAAGGCTCAGGACCCTCCAGGCCGCCCGCCTCTGCTGAGCCTCGGCTGCTTCCAAAGCACAAAGCTGACCACCATCGCTACAGTCCTCTGCTGAACAACGCCTGACTGCACTACAATTTTGAGCCTAAAACATTTTGGAAGAAATTAAAATAAAATTACAAATTCTAATAATTTGACCATCCAAGACTAATGTGGAAATAGCAATGATCAAGGCACACACATAACTGCCGCACCATTTGAAAACTGTAAATGTAGGGCAGCTGTGAAAATATAGTCATTACTTTGTCCTCTCTGCTGGATAAATTCAGTGACTCTCTGCACTTAACACATTTTGAACTATATTAAGATGAGTTCTTTTAACTGTAAAAGGCTTATTTGAAAATGTCTTTTCTGTGGTTAAATATCAAATTGGAGATGAAAGAGGTACGATGTTTGATTCCTGCAACAACTAAAGTCAATAGCCATGCAACCTGTTGCCCGTGAGCCAAGACATTGAAATTATGTTCTGCTTACTACTATTATTACTACCAAAAGGCTACTTAGCGAAAACCGGATATTCTTTCAGATATTAATACAAAAATGATTTATTTTTTGCTCTATTTTATCAGTATGCTGTTCATTGCACCTGTCATCAATGTACAATAATGTGTTCTTTAGCTACAGTAAAACACAATAATGGTTTAACCGATCCCATAATCTTGAGAATAATTATTTTCACTTAAAGGTGGGGTATGTAATTTATTTCAGAAACACTTTTTGTAATATTCCATGGAATGCTCTTAACATCCCGATAGCAATGAATATATTAAATGCTTTGACAATAAATACATTAAAAAAATTCATCTGTGGAAGCCGTAGCGCTGTAAAAAGCACGACCAATCATTTTAGCCGGCCCGGCTAAAATAACTGGATGGCCTACCTGCCTGTCAGCCTTCCATCTGTGCACAAACTTATCTCGTGCCCTCATTGGTCATGTGCGCTTTCGTGTGTGTTGGAGGAGGGGCTCTGTAAGGAAGTGGAAGATTTTTTCCGGTTGTGTATTTTCAAATTCTAGCGCACTCGAGCCGGTTTCTCCAAAATTACCTACCCCACCTTTAAGTACTATTGGTATTTTATAAGCAGTGGTTTTATTTAACAATCAAGGTCAAATACTTCAGTAATAATAATCGAATTCTAGTTCTTTAAAGCTTAAACTTAAGAAAATATCCATGTAAATTTAAATTGGAGTCCTGATTGTAACGTCCAAGGGAAAAATTGTGTATAATGCAATATTCTCTCTAAGCACTTTTGAACATTAATGCTAGTATAGTGCAAGAGTGAGACATTAAAATAAATGACCAACTTTTATAAGGACTTGTCTGGCAATAACTAACTAAGAACTGCAGTTCCAAAAAAGAGATCAGATTAATTGACGTACAGTACGTAGAAACAGCCCCTCACTGTACAGCCTCCATGTCCATGACTGAGGAATGTTTTGGTAATATCTCTTTAAGAGAAGGACAAGCCTACAGCTGTGTGAGCTCCCTGCTTTGTTGCTCCTCTTATTTCTACTTTCAAACTTCATTTTCAGCCCGTGCAAAGGTTTTCAGAGCCGCTCTCCGGACGTTGGCAAGCAATCTCACCAGCAGCCAAATTTCATGCCTTGTGGCAGGGCTGGCTTTGTTTGCAAAGTTAACTGTGAAGTTACTCTACTCGACATGAGATGAAACACAGACCCTGCTTCAGTCTTGCAGGATTACATGAGAAATATAATATACAGCACTCCATTTTGACATCATTTTTTTATTATACACCAATATATAAAATGTTTTACGACTTTTAATGAATGATGTTAAGTTCAAAGCTGCGGTTTAAAAGAGCTCCACTTATCTTTGAACACCGGTTATTTCTGACATATTATTATGTTTTATATCAAATGTCTTCTTTCATTATCCTTCCAGACTCTTGAATTAAACCAATGGGAATTGAAGACATCTCTTCAATCACACTGCCCTCAGTCTATTTTCTGTAACAGATGCATCATCAAAGATACTTAATAGCCCCGAAATGGGACCTATTTACTATGATGCAAAACTAAAATTACATTTAATCCTAAAACCATGGAAACAGTTACAACTCTTTACTCTGAAGTGGTTTGTACGTCTTTGGATAACTTGCAGAGGGACAGTACAAGCGGCCTGCAGCATCTGGTGGACACCTGTAAGACTGCATCTCACTAGATGAATAAGAGAGGCCTTTGTAATCTGCTACAGTATGTCACCTAAAAACTGGTCAAGGGTATTCTGACCTTCAGAGCCCCAACCAGCATTCAGCACTACACTTATAGGGTATTTAATCACAGGGTCCGATCACAAAATCCAAGGAAACATAAATAACAATGACCAGTCAGCGAATGGCAATACAAATGTCAACACCGATTTGGATCAGCAGGACAAAACCAGGTTCCTGGGGTGGGCAGGAAATCAACTTCTGCCAACATTCTCAGGTGTTTCCAGAGTCACCGACAGAACAAACAAGCACAAATGACCTGCACACTTTACCTCTTATTTATTCCAAGTAATTCCAGTACGATCTGTAACCTGGAATAAAGAACTGCTTGTAAATGTACCTTTGCTCCAGAAAACAAATCTGAACAGTCTACAATCTTTCATATTTGTAAAGTGATAGGCATGTTTAACAGCAGACACACAAATACATTTGTAGTGAGACTTTTTTTGACTAAAGGCCATAGTGTATATGATTTTGCCTTTCACTGCATTACATTATTATTATTAGTAGAAGTATTGGTATTATTATTATTATTACTATTATAATAATTATTACAATATTATGCCTCATTTGTCCACAGTTTGTAAGCTCTGAAAAACGTAACAATATGTAATTTTTTGATGATATTATATTTTCGTGTTTGGGTTATTGGGGTCACTTTCTGTAAACACAGTACCGTATAAATTACTCACTCAGATTGTTTCTGTGCCTTTGTTTCCTCTTCATGTATGGATCTGTTGGGTGAACAGAAAGAAACAACATGTCAGTTTGTGTGGATACATAAAAAAATGTGTTGAGTGACAAAATCTTAGGCTCTTAAAGACAAAGAAACTGGTTCAACATGTGTTCAGCTCAAGCACTTCAGACCTGTAGGCTATCTGGTGCGCACCGTTAGCCCTTTCATTTATGAGAGCTAATCTACTACAAGTGAACCAGATCACAAAGGGACAGACACTGACACCAGAGCAATTACGTTGTACAGGTCTAATCCCTTACACAGCACTTAGGACAGTTTTAAAGGCCACCAGGGCACACTGCGGAGCTCCCTGAACTGTTAGGGTGCATTTGGTCCATTTTACAGCCACTGGGGCACATGCCTGATTATTAAGACCAGGGAAAGTAATCCCTGGAGTCAGGCCTCTAAACCTGCTCCGTCCCTGTAACCATGGCAGCAGACAGGTAGTGTCTGGGTCACAGGGCAAACATGGCCAGGCTTCAGCACTGCCCGCTGGTTAATGAAAAACTAGTAAGGTGAACACACACACATACTGGCAAAGACACAAGTGCATTGACATAAATGTGAAAGTACGTATAGATGCACAGAAACAAAAACAAGATTACAAAATCTCCGACACAGGTTCAGGTGAAAGTGGACCTGAGAAATTATACCAACACATAGCGGTTCTGGGTTTCAGTTAATCAACGGCAATGGATATTTCAGATGGCTAAAACACTATGACCTTGTGTAACACAATGAGTCACAGTGACAGGTGACGACCAGAAATGTTTGAATTGGTGCATTTTGAAACAATGATATGTTTGCGAGGCAATTCATTTAGTCTTTGACAAATTAAAATTGACTTCTCATCCACTTTTCAGCCACCAGTAAATAAAATTGACAATATATCACTCAAAAAAAGACTTAACATTTAAGAGAGCACATTCCAGGCCCGAACAAAAGTGAAAAAAGCGAATGAATAATGGCGCTCTGGGTACTAGAAGAATCGTCCAGTTTGCTCTTTCCTCTTCACAAGATGCCCAAATGATGGTCTGGTCTATCTTGCCCTTTTGGAAGAAACACATGATCTCCCCTGGCCTTTTCTCCATTTACCAGCTCTCCCTCTCTCTTTGCAGTTGCTATGAGACACTGCAGCTGAAGCCAAGGCTTCCACAATTCATTACTGGAGGAACAAAAGCCAAAGCACTGGACAAAGCAGGGCAGACCAACTCAAACCAGCTCCCACTTAACACACACATCACACCTCTGAGTGCTCTGCTGACATACAAATGGCCAATTCAAGACCTCTTCTTTTCCCCTTTTTTATTTATTTTTTATAATGCCACGGGGGTTGATGAAAGAAAAACGCTCAGGAAGAAGTTAAAAGGTTGAAGATTTGGCACACTCAGTGATTAGTTCATGTTTACTACATGATTTGTATAGCACCGAAACATAATGAAAGGATTTAAGGGAATAAAGTATTTCTATACTACAAAAGTAAAGTTATTTTAATGGTGAAACACGCAGCTTTTTAAAGATTTGGTGCCATGGACTGAATAGGCACAAATGCACCATCAGTGCAACATCACCTGTCTCTGGCTTTCCACCAGGTCTGCCTCGCCAAATCATGAAAAATCAATTTTCCCTCCAACCAATCAGATCCCAATCTCTGGCTGTTCTCATGCAAAGAAAGAAAGGGGAAGGCCAATGAGAAACGGCCCTCCTCCTTCCCCTCGTATCCTACACACACACGACAATCACCGCCTGAGAAATGCCAACGGACGGGCAATCAGTCATTGTAATTAGGCTGGCTGCCATTACGGAGCCTTCATAATTCAGGCTGGAGCTGGAGGACAGAGGTAGTGAGAGCCCAGCTGCCGGCTGCCTCAGCCCACCCCTGGCTCGCCCAAACCTCAACGCAGGCCATTCCCTCTCCCCTCTCCCCTTTTCTCTCTGATGGGGAGGCCAGCAAATTATAAGGGGGGCTGGCTGACTGCAAAATTAAAACTCCCCCCAAGCCCCCTCCCTTCCTCCTTGTCTACCTCCAAAAACAGCTCCCACTCACACTTTCTCTTCACTGCACAGTTTTCCAAACTGCATGAGTGCGAGAGCAGACACCTTGTGCTGAGAAAATAGCTTTTAAAAAGAGGAAGGGTCTTAATCTAAACATATAAAACACCTCTATAAAAATGGGCTCGAACAATTTTATTTGAAGGACTAAAGCCTGCAGAGAGGTATTGTCCACACTGTTATAGGGATAGGGAACACTACATTTACAGTACAGACATGGCTCGCTTCTTTCCTTTTGGAATTCACAGCTAAAAAGGAAGCTATGGCAGTATTCTGTAGAGATTTATTTTATTTGCTTAAAGGCCATGGCTGACTCAGAAACTGGCTTTGCCTGTTGTATAGGACCTGAAGTTTTCTTGGCAGTAAAATGAAGAACTGCAAGTTCAGCCAAAATAGACAATAAAGCAGAATGGAGAAACATGCCAAATTGCCAGGGCAATTCAGTCCAGAGGCTCATTTTTCCAAAATGATTCACACTGGAAAGAAAAGCATTTCCCTGTCCTTAGATGAACTCAGTGTGCTCTCGGTCAGCATTTATAAAGGAAGAGATGGGGGAGGGAGGACAACGCGTGCACACTCAATCACACGTACGTGCATGTTGGCGCGTGCACACAAATACACATGCTGTGTCGACAGAGCCATCGGTGCGCTTTGCTCGTGTGGAATAAGGTAATACACTTGTATGCAGCAAAACAAAAACACACATATAAACATGCACTACTTTAAAAGACATATTCAAAGTCACAGGGTATAACCACAGCATGGAATCTGTGCACGAAAGAACAAATCAAGAAGAAACGATCTGGGTAGGTGCCATTCTGCATGTATCGCACGCTGAACTGTACACCAACAGCGTGTACCAAAACGAAGGAACAAACTGTTTTTAGCATGTACTCAGTTTTTAGTACAAAAGCAGCACCGTTGAGGAAGGAAGGAGGACTGAAGTCAAGTTTTGCATCAGTCAGCAGTCCTGAGGCCGGTTTATTGGCTTGTCTGGCTCAGCTGCCTGACAGTGTTCACCTGTTCCTTCTCCCCACGGCATGATGACAGTCAATGGTCCACTGAATACCTACAGCTGAGTCTTATATCGATAAATACCACGAAATAATAAAATCATTTTATGACCAAATATATAACATGGCTAAAGAAATGAAGGCTGCTTCTGTATGTCAGCACAACATGATATCTAAAGCTGTGGAGGAGCGCAGCACCACTCATTAAGCCTCACAGTAAAATGAGATCTTAAGCAAACAATAAGTATTAGGTTACATAGAAAACATAAAAGCCTTCTGTATGCTTTTGCTGGAAGCTTTTATGAACTCATAACTATGCTGCTACTAATGAATATACATATTTGTGCAGCTGCTTTGCGGTGCATCAGTGATACGCAGCAGATATAAAATTAGATCAAGAAACTGATCAGTGAAAAAGGATAAGGGAATGAAGGATCAAACAAATGCATTCACAACAATGTATTGCATATTAAATTGTTCTTTTAATGGTACTCTAAGCCATTACATTTTCACTCTCAGCATTTAGACCCTGCTTACTCAACAGATTATGCTCAAAAATCTTTAATAGCAGCTGCAATATACATAATGATTCAACCAGTATCCCTTCTCCACACAGATATTAACTGATGAGCTCTTCAAGCAATAGAGAACTGCAAAACAGACTGCATGAACATTAAGACTCACACATCTGGACAGAGGCATGAATGTGTGTGGACGAGGGTTAGACGTTTTAAAATGAGAATAAGCAGGTCGCACAATATTATATAAGCAGGAAACAGGAAAATGCTTAAATTTCAAAAGATCAAGGTAAATGCATAAAGATCCAAACAGTTATCACTCAAATCTCCCCAGAGAATATGAATGTATGACTCAAGAGGAGTCAACTTTTAAGAAGAGAGTTTCCTAAATGATGTTCCAAACATTGATGCAACTGTAAATAAATAAATGCAACCTTTTCATCTTTAGAAACTAAGTGAAATTGAAGCTAAACTGCAGAGTTGTTGAAAAGTATTTTAGCGTGGCCCTCGATATGTGACCTTAGATCACTGTGGAATGGAGGGAGGAAAAAGTAAAGAAAATGTCCCAGAGCTTTAATGTTATCATATCAGTTTTTATTTCCTTTTTCAGAAAATGGGGTTTCAGTATTGTCCAATTTTGTTTATAAAATAGGACTCACACACTGAAGTAGTTGAAGTGACAAACTCAACTTCAACTGACTTCAACGTTTCTGATATAAAACATGTTGTCAGGATGAAATGAGAACATTTTCAGTAAAGAGTCTGGTTGCGAACAGTCTTCAGCGACAGGTCATTACACTAGAGTATATTTATTTCAGTGCTTCTTGTTTTGTATTGCCTCATACAGGCTACATTAAAAACAAAAAAAACATCCACATTTTCTAAAGTATAACAATACAGAATTTCATCGGCATAACTACACTGTAGCTATGTTCGTATGACAAAATAAAGAACCTTGAACCTACAGAAAAGTCACAATTTTATTGTACAGTTTGTGTATTTATATATTTTTTTTACCTTTTAATATTGATGCTATACGACGTGTTATTGTACAATCCAAACTGCTTAAATAATGCATCTTGTGGCTCTTAAGTGTTATGCGAACATGCATTAAAATACGGTTAATCTGTACTTTGGGCTGTAATTTGACAATTATTACCATGATGTTTTATGTTTTTAATAATTTCTTATAGGCAGCTTTTTCTCTATTGGCCCAATAGTCTCATTTAAATTCAGTAAATTATATTTGTATATTTGTGTATAGACTTTGGTTCAGACAGCAGGAGTTCGAACAATTACTGAATTTGCTAAAGTGAAATACTGAACTAATAATTTCCTGTTTTTTGACCATGCAACACTTCATCATATTTTCCAGTATCTCTATGGCATATTATTACAGGATTTTTAGAGAGAAACTAATAACCATTTTGCTGCATGGATTTCATGCCCATGTGCTTTAGTTTTGTACATGTTTGCACTCACCAGCTGCATGAATTACACCAAACATTAACACTGTTCAGTGTGACAGAGTTAACCCAAAGCTTATGCTTTATCTCCTTCCCATGACAGTGAACCTCAAACCAATTGACACCTTCCAACAACTAAGCAACAAATAAAGAAAATAAACTACAAAGAGAGGAGCCGCAACAGGAATACACAACAGCACTAGAGTACATTAAAATACTGGTATCAAGGTAAGATTCCACATCATAGTTTTTATAATAGAACATGTTGGATAACCTGTATCAATACATAGAAGGCTTTTATTAGAAAAGTAAAAACTACCATGCCAAAAAAACTGCTCAGGATACACAGTAAGAAGTTAACAGGCCTAAAGATTTGGCACTCAGTGATTAGTTAATATACAGGATTTTATTAGCACCAAAACATAATGAAAGGATTTAACAAAAATAAAGTTATTTTAATGGTGAAACACCCAGCTTTATAACGATTTGGTGCCATGGACTGAATAGGAAGGCACAGCATGTTTTTATTTAAAAGTAAAAACTACATAAAGACAAAGTCAATGTGAAGTCTCAAAGGACACTTATATATTCTATAAATATTTTAATGCTTAAAAAACGATTTTCAGAAATGCCACACTACTCCACACACATATGGTAGGACAAAGAAAGGCTGCAGTGGACTCACCATAATAACGCACCATGTGCTCTTCGCCTGTCAGCTGCAAGTCTCCTCCTAGCGCGTCCACAGTGCAACAGGCGTGAGGGACAACCAAGAAAAAAGCGGCATATCAGGCACTCTCTCCGGCTACAGCTGCTGCCTGTGGCGGTGCTTCGGTGCTTCAAGGAAGGGGGCAGTTTGAGAAGTGTACGAATCACCGCTGCTCTTCACGCAGTCCTGATTCAAATAGCCTAGAAAGTGATCCTCAACCGAGTTATAATCTACAATGCGTCGTGAAAACGGGATTACACACATCCCGGGGAAAGCTTTTCATCTCTTTCATCCGATGCATGAAGCCTTCTGTCCCCAATACCCCTGCACGGCTGCATGGAGAATCTGACTCACTTCCCTGTGCGTGAAGGCTGGACTGCGAGTTTTTATCTCAGCCAACAGGGTTTTTACTGGTAACGTTTATGGGGAAACAACATATTTATTTGCCCTTGTTTGGTCTTTTTTTAATGTGGCGGATTCTAATCCTGGGCTGGCATTTCTGCTGCAGAACAGAGTTTGAGGTTCATATAGTGGATTCTTAATGCCCACACAGTGCGTGTCAGATGATTTGGCCCACATTCTGGCAGCAGAAAGAATGAAAGTTAATATTTGATGCCATGACTGATCAATATCAAACATCTGCTCTTGTGAAGAAGTTAGAAACTGACCTACAGTGCATCACATAATATTCTCTGTGAGGCATGAAGTTCATTTACTTTTACATTTAGGGTTAATGCAGATAAAGTGCTTATGATCCACTCAAAATGTTGGGTATTTTTGTAAAATAGCAGTGAAATTAGTCTTGGAAAATGGATGATTGGACGTCCTTAGTTTGCATATCATTGATAAAAAAAGTTGTGAAAAGCAAAGTGTTTGGTAAATCATATCAGAAATAAAAAATATGTCAGAAATAGTTTTACATACATGTATTATTGACAGTTATTCATTCATTAGATTTGGTGAATTATATGTTTCTTAAATTATTTAGAAATATTTCCATTTCTCAGCCGTCAAGCACAACGTATCCTCTGCTCGGATCACTTTAGCAGTCAAGTCAGTTCCTCTCCAATCCTTCAGACTGAGTGGCCAAAGGGATGTTTTAAATGTGATAGGAGTTGTCACTGAGAATAACTCTCACTGTATTTTATGATGCACCTGTTGCACGAACTGCTCTAAAAAATACCAGACTTGACAGACAGTAAACACAGGCTTTTCATCCTGGGCACACAAAGTACTTTTACCCAGCAACATGCTTTGCTCCAAAGCAGCGCCACTTAGGTTGCTCGGTAGCATCTATTAATACGAACACCAGCACTCATTGAGGTGACTCATGTTTCTTGGAGGCCTCGCTGAAATGTATGATCATTGAGATCCCGCTGCACTGCCGTGGCCCAAGCAACACAACCCTGTTGACCCCATTCTGCATAGAGACAAGGGTAATGAGATTAGCCGTGCATGTGTGTGAGTCGTTTGTGACGTGTCCTCCGCAGATTGTGCGTGCACAGCTTTCAGACCCTGCAGTTCAAGTGACAAAATCACTGCAGTAAGGAGGGTGAGGATAACTGGGCGGGGTGAATGGGTTCATAGCGCTGCAAGCCCAGGGCTAAGGCAAACAAGGTTGTGCCAAAGGAAATGACATGAAATGTTAGGCATTTGTGACTTTCACAAAGAACTTCCAACCTCTTTATGATATTTGGTAAGTATTCTTTAATGCAATTGTTAAGCTTTTATGTTGCGTTGTAAAATCCCAAATGATATTTGAATTTCCTTCCGGTATCTACAACTTCTAAACACTGTGTTTTAGCTGACTATATTAACCACTGATTACATTGTTTTGATCTTTGCAAACACTCTTTTGTCTTCCATTAGGATTTCCTGCATGTCAGACAAAGTATGGAAACCTGTTGCTCTCAATGGAAGTCGTGAATAATTTGTATATGAACATAGCCAGCTGCCAACTTCTTTACAACAGTGGGGTGTGTCTGACACTTACTCAACATGCAGCACAACATGTCCCAGCAGCAATGCATTCTGGTCTTTTGGAGTTGTTAAAGACTCGGCTCTCTTAGACTTTAAAATGAATTGACAATATAAAATAGCAGGTAAAGAGGCTATTATTCTTTAACTCAGTAAAAATCAATATTAAGTGACTTTAATATTTTAAAACGCTGGTTGCACATTTCCGTTTTTTACAAATTGGATGTGAGTTTGCAATGCAAAGTATCTTACAGAGTGCTATCCTAATATGATTTAACATTTTATGGGCATTTGAAGATCAGATACACTCTATTGATTATTCGAAGCAATTTGATTTTCTATCCCGTGAGGTGGTTCAGTTGTTCTCTGAGGAGTTGTTTGCTAGAGTACATGTGAGGACCACTGAGAGAGTTTCTGGATGCACCACAAGGTTTTGCCCTCAACACTATCTGGCACTCCAGATACAGACGCAAGGACAAAGACACAACTATTCTGCTAGTTAAATCAAATTAGTTTTTCAACTTGATATTAAACTGTTCAGAGAGGCTTCAGATCATCCTTAATTCTTTGATTAATTAAATGTCAACCACTAAATCAGAGCAGTTGTACCAAAATCAGCCGTATTTAGCCTTGTTTAATTATTTAGTAGAATATTGGTTGAAAAAAGGCCACATTTTATGATGAAAATTGTAAATAAAAAGTATTTTGAAGCTGATTGGGCTGGTTTTGACACAGATTTCCTCTAGTTTCTAAGTCATTGTATTGAATTACAACATGTGATGTATAGCTAAATGCATACATATATAATTATAATGGAGGGTTTTTTCTAGCCCAGGGGCAGCTGCTCTTGGTCTCCTATCCAACACAACAAAAGTCAAAAAGCTAAATTCAGATTTTTCAGAAGTCACTCCAACTATTGTCCGACAGACCCTGAATGCATACATCCACAGCCTGTTTCTATACTTTACTTCTGACAATGAATCTCTTATGCTGCTTGATCAAGAGTCCAGACACAACATGCATACAAATGTAAAACCACTTGATATTTAGATTAAGGATTACGGCTTACTTGTCCCATTGCTTCTCCTAGAATTCAATGGAGTTCGCCATCATCCATAAGCATGTGAATTCCAGCTTCGGGGTAAAGCGATGAGGTAGCCTGTGGCAGTGGTGAGACGTTTTGCCTGAATGCTCCTTGACCTCAGAGTGTCTGGAGGCCCTTTGCACGCTAAGCCATGCTTATTTGTAAACAGAATGCTTTACTGCAGTTCTCCACGCTCAGCCTCTGAATAAGGCCACCATGCACAAAGAGACCATTCTCTAAGCTGTTTGGGTCCCATTTCTGCTTTCTACACTCTATGTTTGTATGACAGGCCTTCATTTGCTTTGGATGGAGGAAATAGGACTTTTTTTGCATTCATTAATCAGTAAACTGAGCGCTGTGAGACTTGAGGGTAATGCTTGATATCAGTAGTTCTTCATAGTGCCTAGACCACCAACATTACTGACAATACACCCCCTAAAGTACGGCATGAAATCAAACAAGATTGTAAACCAAAACTGGCACCAGACCTCAAACACTTGGCTGTCGCTAACTTTCTCACATTCTCCGTTGCGCTAGTCTGTTAACTTTCAGAGCTACGTCCTTCTGGAAAACATGTTCATTAAATTCCCAGCAGGAGTCCCTACGTGGGCTTCAGCCTGTCATTGACCGATGCATGAATGACTTAATATGCGTCTGGATTTGTAACCTGCGAGGGCTTAAGAAAAGGCCTGGGAGACAATAGCAACTGAGGCAAAGCTGCAGAGCCTTCAGTCTAAACACAATCTCATTGTTCCTGTTTTTCACAGTTAGAGGGTCCTCGCCCACCCCCCACCCCATGACACCCTAAGAACCTGAGTCCGCTGTCCCACCCTAGTCTCCATATTCCTCCAGCTCTGAGTGTTGTTCACGGGGCCGGTAATTAAACAGGGCTGCCTCTCAGTTTCTGCAGCTCCATGGGGGGGAGTTGCTCCATGAAATGCACTCCTCATTCTGAGTCCAGACGGCAGCTGATGAGGGATTATCTGCTGGCAGAGGCATGGCATACTCCCCTCCATAATCTTCAATTAGTTCAGTTCACGGTGATGTGTTTGGTGGACCTGCCACTACCTTTCCCACGGCTTCTTCAAAAACATCACACCCTTGTATTGAACAATCACTTTACGTTTCCTCCAAGGACCATCAGATTGGTAGAAATTACCTTTGAAGGCCATCATTTTTTTTTAACCAAAAATAACACCCATACTTAAAAGTTGTAGGTTTAAAGTAGACTTATTGACACATGGTATTGTTCATTACAAATGTTGTGTTTTACAAAATCAAAATTCAAGTTATATCAACCACTAAGCATCTTAAATTAAACAACAACCAAACCAAACAACCAAATATGTTTCTTCTTTGTAATGTTGCTACTTCATGCATCCAACATTACAGGAAAGACACCAAAACACAATAAAACACTCAAAAAAGTTAGTTTGATCCTATCTTATGCAGTTCATCAAGTATTACAATGTCTAAAGCATGAGCTTACTGCATCATAAGTGCTTGTGTTTCTTTTTACCTAAACTAATGGCTATGATAAAGTTCAACTACACTTTCTTATGCTGACATATATTGAAAAGCTTGTTATGGACTAAAATGAGGATGCAAATTGTGTGAGCTGTACCTTAATGCAACAGTCAGGGTGAAAAGAGTCTTGAGTTGCCTTTGAGAGGGTAAAAAAAAAAACAGCTACAACTTAATAAAAAGAAACAGAGGAAACAGACTGGACAAAGAACACCCAGATTGATACCATTCTAAGTGGGTGCACCTAAATAACCCTAACTAGATATATCTAATCAAGAACACAAAGAAATATCACATGGAAAAGCCATCACTGGCCCACCAATCTCAGCTAATATGGCTCAAGTTACTTGGCAGCAGCTACCTTATACTCTCTGAGGTAAAGCCATAACAGGCATGCTCTGCAGTCATCAGCACTCAAAGTCTTGGTTCATTTACAGGTTGAACAACTGAGAATTCAGAAGGTGTGTCTCAAATTTCAAAAAGAGAAAACCCATTAATTACTTTGGCTCAGGTTGGAGTTTTAAAACACAGTTCCGCGTCTTGATGAAATACAATACGTATACACAGAGTTCAAGTGCTGAAACCTTTAGCTGTTTGAATGCACCGTTAATGCATTACACTTCAGTATTTTATGAAAATGATATTGTATTTCAGATGAAAAAATGCAATTATCATGCTTCTTCCTTACTTAATCAGCTAATAAATCATCCAATCATGTTACCAGGACAGGATGATATTTGTTAATATCTAAAGACTGCAATAATCAGACAAAACCCAGAACTCCAGAAACATTTCCATTTGAATAATTTATCTTTCATCGGGCATCTCGAGTTCTGACAGCATGTATGTTAAAGTGAAACTAGGTCTGTATTAAATGAACCGCCGTGTTTGGAGAGGAACACAATATTTAGTTGAACCAGTTCTCAGCGCTTTAACATTGCTTGATATAATGTTGAAAAGTATTGGCTCTTATACTTAATGTCACTCATAATGGTCTAACGCCAAGAGACTTTTAAACTATGATGAAATATTGGGCCTTTAGGTACATAAAGATAATATGATAGGGATCAATAACTCCTTCTCGTCATTGCGGAGGTCATCTGATCCGCTCATCAAACAGCAAAGTGACAGCCAGATATGTTGGACAAGGAGGTTTTGAAATGAGCCCCTCAGCACTTCCCTCTCTCTTGATAATCAGTTTGTTTTCCATGAGAAGTCATCAAAAAATGTCTGGGAAATCTTCTCATATTAAAGGCAATTCCCAGGTCTTTTAAAAAATCTAAAAATCAGAGCTCTTAAAGAAGAACGTACTATTTGTTGTTTAACACTGCACTACTTCACTAACTTCAGTCTTGTTTAAACTTTATTATTATTTAAATATTCTGGATCCCCTTCTCCATTCTACAGATCAGTCAAAATCTTAATTTAATAATTAATAATAAATTGATCAATGAGCAGAAGACATTAGTGGAGCCAGTCTTAAGCCCCGGCCACACGAGGACGATAACGCAAACGGACCGCAATCGTTATCAAAAAAGTCTTCCGTCCACACGCAACAGGCACCAGAAATGTGTCCGTTCACACGAGACCGCTCGAAAGCGCTGGAGACGCTGTAGTACATATGCCAGGCCTGTAAGTGGCGCTGTAGTCCTGCCACAAAAGCAGCGAAGAAGACTTCGGGTTCATGGTTGCCATGGTTGCCCTTCTGTTTATTCTCCGCTGTGGACGCTCTGGCTCTTTTTCTCCCTCCCCGAGGCAAGCGTTTGCTCCTGCTGTAAATCTCTCCGGTAGTCCACCAGCAGATGAAAAACACCCACCTCTCCGCCTCTTCAAAGGGACGAGGGGACCGTGCGGCAGAGTTTCAGTTAGATTTTTTTTCGCCGGTCAACATGTCCGTTAAAGTTTAAATCTTCCGGACAAAATTAGAAAAGTGCCGGTCAAAGGTCTTCTTTGTTATTTATTGAGCTTTAAAACAAATGAATAACGACTCTATATAATAATATAAGAATAAAAAACGGAGCCTCTCTTTTCCTCCCCCTCTTCTGAGAGCCCAGCAGGTGATCTCTGAGCAGGAGAGGTGGGAGAGGCGGGGCTATTGCTTCAACGTTATCAGGAAATGATCGTATAGGTGTAAACACGGAGCCGTTTGCCCCCCCAGAGCGTTCCGTTTGCAGATCTACCCACCTTGGGACCCGTTATCGTTTTCTGCGTTTCCATGTCGGCCTTGTATGGCCGAACCGTCTATCTGATAGTGAACTGTAGCAGATACAACCGTTATCGTCCTCGTGTGGCCGGGGCTTTATATGTATATTATCTGAAGATACGTTTTTACACATGTTTTCTATGATAACAAGACAACTGCAAACCCTTGCCAGGATTCAGGTTGGATATTAATGACATTCTTCCACTGTTTAATATTTTTAATCTTTTATCAAGAGGGTAACATTTGGTTAAAACTAACTTTGTGAACATTTTAGTGAGTATTATAGGTGCCTATATGAATTGATTCAGTGTCTATGTTGTGCATGTTCACTTGCAGTCTCAAATATATTTAATAAAACGTTTTACAAAAAAGCACAAATAACTACATTCTAGAATACATATCAATGCAGACGAAAGCGTAGAAGTACATTTTAAAACATTTGCTATTATTATCTTTTACAAGATTGACTCCAATACCTCAAGCAAAGATCACATAAACAGCATCAAATGTTGTAATGACAACTTAAAAAGATTAAATAAAGCTCAACTAAAAACATATTTACAAGCTTCAGGACAACCCATTCAACTTGTGGTTTACAGGTGGACACAGCGGGTCATGCTTCATTATTATAAGAGGCGTAAAACCTCAGCACCAACCATAAGGTGAGTCCTCTCAGGTAAAGTGATCACGTGCTTTCCCCTGGCACCACGGGTCGGCCACTTCATCCCATTATTGTGGGTGAGAAAAGCTGGCCCATATGCTACTTTTGCATGCAATAAAGTCAGCCTGACACTGACACAAGGCCAGAAAGGCTGTTACACAAACAAGTCATGGGACTCCCCTCACTTTACCTGTGACCTGCTTTTTAAGGACAAGTCTGAAAGGCTGAACGCACACGCTGCCAAGTGCTTTTGTAGATGTGTGTATATGGGTCTTGTTTGTTTTCCCTCGGAGCACAGTGATAGGCTTAGATTAGGTCGGCAGACATGCCTTAACAAGATGTGGGGCAGGCCTTGATAACACGCTCAGATGAGCTGTCTATCTTTGGTCATGGGACTCCATGAACTCGCTCACCCCAGCCGTGCAAATGAAAAACAGTTGTCTGCAGATACGGATATCAAAATAAAGCAGGGATCTTGTTTTCTTATACTCCTACAAACACATGCAGCATGAATAAAGTTGTGGCTCATGCATATTTTTCTTGTGCATTCACTATCGCATTATTATGTGCATATTTTTCTCTGTGCGGTGTGTTTGCATGTGTCAGTGCACAAGTGATCTTTGCATGTGGCATCTAATGTTTACCTCATGTGGCCTGGCCCTGTCGTTTGTCGGGCATTACCGCATCTGATCACTGTCAGAGCTCTTGGACCATCTCCATTCGAGGGTTTTATCCCTCCAGCTGACCCAGAGGATCTTTGCCGTTTCAGGCTGTCTGTTGGGCCATCCCCACAGCCCTGCTGCGGTTCTCTTACTCAACACGCCATGTGTTATTCATCACATGTTGTCATGAGCCGTCAAAAGAAGCCATGACAAATGCTGCTTTTCTGTTCATGAAACTATCACGTTGGCCTCACACTTCAAACCACCATTATCACTCACAGTTTGATGCTCTGCACTTGCAAAATCTGTTTTGTGGGCAGGCGCTAACATAATTCAAAGGCAGGAGGACATTTCATTTGCAAAATCAATGGAGTACAACATTCTTCACTACATGGCAGTGCTGTAGATCAAAAGCTGAGAAAACAACAGGAAAGACATTCATATAATTTATGATCAGACTTGTGGATTTATCACAGAGCAACATACTTTTTTCCTTTTACAGTAAGTAGATTTACAGCATGGAGCAATACACGCTAGTCACTGCACAATACGATGGCTGTATATCTCTTACACCCCCCCACTGCTCACAGAGATGACAAACATGCATTGTCCATGTCCAGGGCCAGAACAATCTCTTCCTTTGTGGAGCAACGCTCAAAGGTCAGGCAAGGTCAAGGATCTATAAGAAGCGGAGTACTGTAAAAAATGAACACATGTGTGGAAAGGAAAATAGGAACAGTTTGCAAGGAAGCTATTTATAAAAGATTTTGCAGTGTGCTTTACTGTAAACTCATTGACACCAGTTGAAATCAACCTCTTACTTGTGAACCTCTATTTTGTTTTTGTTTTTAAAATGCTCACAAATCTTGGAACCTGTTGAAACAAAGCCTTCCCGCTGTCACAGAGCTGTGCTGAAAATATTTCGGCTGTAGCATGGACAGTTTAGTCCCTCTCTGCGTCACTCCTTATTTCCCTTCACCCCTCCTTCTCCACTCGGGCTGAATCAGCACACTGGGCCCCCCGGTGTCGCTTCTCAATCGCATCACCACTGATTTGCTTTGGTGAGCCGGCCCATGCATCACGGACAGAGAGCTGTTTCCCCCAATGACAGAGCCAGAAGGGGCCGGGTGGGCGGGAAATGAATTTGAAACAGCCGAGATGGCTCAAGTGAAAGAATCACCAACAAGAAAAAAAAAAAAGTTTTGCTCAACTGAGATTTAAGGGGAAACAGGCATAATAACTCAAACAGAGCTCATGGAGCTTCTCTGTAATGTTGTTTTGGCTCTTGTTCTCAATTTAACATTTAAAAAGACATCTGTATTCACTTTTTTTTATGTAAAAACCACAGAGTATTTGTCATGATGTAAATTATAATCCTGCGTGATAACTAAACATGAAGCAAAGGAAGGAGATCAGTGTTAATTGGCACACATGTGTGGATATTGCTCGCTAAACTTCTATCTGACCCGTATGATTAAACGGGAACTTGTGCAGCAGCTTGTCTGCTCTTTAAAAATGTGCGAATTGCTCTGGACGGAGCAAAGATTGATTGTACACGGGTAGGAAATCTGGTGTAAACTCAGTCAGTATAATTTACTGGGTCATTAGACACAGATTTCTATCTTTCTCAAAATCTTTGGAGCATTTGGGGTAAAGATAATCTCATTAGTAGCCATATATTTTAGAGTGGTTTGCGTCAGTATTCGTGCTCACACATGCAGATTTACCAGATGGAGAAATATTTAGTAAACTTTTACAACAAGAGAGTAGTAAATAAAATCCAGCAAAAGTAAGTATGTGGATTATATTGACGTGGGTCCGCAATGGTGAAAAAGCATTAAAACATAGACTGTATGGAAACACCACACAACTCAGTAAACACCATGCAAAATGTGGACCTTATTTGATCATTGTACAACAGTAATTAATGTAACATTCATAGTCATGTTCATAGTCGCCTTTCGGCCAAACATAGTGTTGGAAATTCAAAACATATGAGCATTTTAGCAACTTCTGGCATAAGATATAAAATGCTTAATTAGCACCGTAATTTACATGATCTGCGTTTGTCGGTCATGACAATCGGTTGTTTCGTGAAAAGTCGAATGGAGTATTATTTCCTTTGTTTTAATAAAGGATGTTCCAGTGTGCTATGCTAAAGGACGGAAAATAAAGGAAACATTCAATAGGTTTTGAATTCAAACAGCTCTTAAAATGGATCCCAGTAAGGTACTTCCGGGTCATTGGCAGCACCTTTTAAACATTTAGCTCCTCCCACCAAATTAACCTTTTCATAAAAAAAAAACTGTTATACAGTTTCTAAAAATAGGACTTATTTACAGCTTGTAAGCCCCCTAGATATAACACAAAGATAGTAAATATTTCCATAAATCTTTTACTTCAGACATAACAGGTGTTTTGCAACACACTAACATAACAAAAACGTTAATTATGTGTCTCACGTGATCTTGAAAGCACGCGAGAACACTCTATTTAATTGAGGGAAATGATGCGCCCCTTCTTGCCAACCTGACCCCCAGCTGGGCAGACCGTGGCGAATCTGCCGCACACTTCCAAACATGTGAGTGAATACTGAATAATGATTGTGTAAATGTTTGTCTAAAATAAAAAAAGAACGACCAAATGTGCTCCTATAGTCGCGATACTGAAATGGAAATGACACGGAGGTTAATAGCGAGCTTTGTTAAAGTATTTAGTGAGAATGTAATGGCGTGTACGTGTGTGTGTGTGCGTGTGTGTGTGTGTGTGTGTGTGTGTGTGTGTATGTATGCTTGCGCTGCCCGCAGGTTAAAGCTGATTCCCTCAGTGCACCGGAAAACAACAAAATGAAATTGTAATTCCTTTAAAAAGCAGGAAGTTTACTGGGTTAGACCCTAAATGAATAAGGATGGTCATATGTTTTATGATTGTCAGGTAATCTGACAAAAATATAAACAATATTTTAGTCCAACTCCTTATATGCTACTTACTGACTTTTGTCTTGCCTATAACACACAGGTTTTTTTATTTTTTTTTATGGTCATGAATATATCACTTCATTTTTAAAATGATTACCTATTTAAGCTTAGCACTCAGATGGGGGTAACATATCTATTTTTTATTAGGGACTATTTTCATTTGCAGAGTTGATATTCTAGTGACTATTAATGCGTCATGAAGATGTGGTATAGACTTAGTAAACTCCAATACCCATGTTTATATCAAGATAGATGGTTTCATTCACTGTGTGGCTTATTAACATGTCTTTAATTGTATAACAAATGAAGTCTTCAATTAATGTTTTATCTGTATTTATGAACAAGACATTTCTGCAATAATTGGATTTGTTATTTTTGGTCTTCTCATGGTTGCCAATAGTAAATATATTGAAGAAATATAAAATGGCTAGATGTATTCAATTACTGTGTGTGGAGAAAACAGATTGCGTAGTGTTATAAGGTTGAGTTGCTCTTATGCAGAAGTTCCTATTGAGGAGTGTGGTGACCTAAAGACTGTGGGTGTACTGATGAGGTCACTAAACTAACGTGGGTTACAGATACAAACTTAGCGGCTTTGCAAGGTTTCAAAAGATTCTTCTATGCAATCCTGCTCATGACTGACATTTCCTCACAGGGGAGTAATCAGATCACTCTGTGCAATTGTGATTATTATTTGTGTAAGTAGCACAAGCCACTTTATATTCCAGATTTTTAACGTCATCAATCCACGCGTTATGAGAGGAGACAGTTTTGACGGTTCATTCCGGTTGAGATCGGCCTGAGATTGTATCATTTAAACAGTATTTAGATACGTTTGATCTTCAGGTGCTTTGTGTTACATGCTAAAACAGAACCTGGTGCTATAATACACTTGACTTGGAGCAGTGGGCACAATGTCTATCTTTGATCAAGCTCTTTTTGAATCCTAATAGGGGTACTGTTACTGTACACTGATACGCCTGGTGGGACTCAGAGCGTGAGGTGTCCGAACCAGACATTGTTTCAATCACAGGGCGAGGCTGGTATTAGAGGAGATGTGTTTCTCTGAATTTAAAAAGTGGTGTGCAATCAAGAGTAAAGAGACCCCCCCCTTACACACTCACTTACACACACACATATTCACAAGCTAGTTGGCAACCCAATCCACTTCAGTGTTGGCTGCAGTCAGGAAGTGCTAATGAAGTTATTAATGATATTCATGTGTGCAGTGGCGTGCAAGCAAGGAATGGGCCTCCATTGGCCAGCTGGTAGAACTGTCTCGACTTGAGTTCATGGTGATTAATAAAGCGTGGAAGAAAGGAGGGAGAAGGAGTTTCATTTTGAGCTTTGTTAAGTCAAAAAGGAGCAGAACAATTCATGATACAAGACAAAAGTGATGCAAAATGTCCATTTCAACAATGCTGCCAATAATCAAGAGTAAAGGAGTTGATCTTCTGAAACAACAGATGTTTGTTTTTAATTATTTCCTTTTGTTTTAATGAGTGAAAGCCATAATCTGTCTGACATTTTGAATCAATCAAACAAAATCAATGCAGACACATTTTCTTACACAGATATAACTTGTGTTCACCTGATCTCAGCCTGGTCTTATCCACAGAGTTAAAACCTTCTGTTATCACAGCACTAATTTTGAGCCGCTAGTCACTCCTGCAAAGATGGCAACAATTAAGATGGCGGAGGGACTGGGGGGGACAATCAGACCCCGGCTCCGCGAGGGCCGGATCCACTGGCTCCATTACCAGGGGCTGTTGAAAGTAAGAACCTCCTTCCCACTGCTGCCTCATTGCTTGTCCAACAACTCCCTCTAGTGGCTGTCCACATGACTCAGAGTCAAGCACCATCTCAGTTCAATCAGACTTTTAAAAGTGTTTATCCAAGGAAAGAGTGTAAACCCATGATCAGCTCCTCTCTCTTGCAGTCTTTTCCTGTTGTTTTCGAATCTCAAATGGTTAAATATTAGTTATAAATCTTTAAAAATGTAACAATGTCATGGATGTCCTGTTCATGTTTGTATTTGATAGTCAACTGAAGGTGGGAAGACTCAAAAGGGCAAAAGCTTGCTGGGTTTCGATGTATTCTGCCTACTTTGTCTCTATCTACTGGGAGGACTGAACCTTCTTCTTCTTCTTTTTGTTCTTCCAGTGTCTTTTAATAGCAGTTAATAATGTTCACAAAGGCAACAAAAATTGAATATTTTTACTTTAACAAGACGTGAGTTAATTACAATCTGGGGCACTTAAGGTTTTGCTGATTGTGTTGTAAGGAATATTTTACTTAAAAACAGAAGGTGTACGTCATACATACAGATCACATCACAAAGGACAAACCTTTTTCAACAGATTGTTTCAGACCTATCACAAAATGATTATATATAAATACACAGACATTTATTCTCAATCTACAGTATGAGATTATAATGTACTTAGCTGATTCCTTGACATATTGCTCTAGTTTATGATACCACACACACAGGACGGTGTTTCCCACAGACATCATCATTCGATGCCTTCCTGATGACAGCGGTCAAGTCTGAATTTCATACAGGAGTGCCAGGATCCAACCACCCATTACCACCAATATATCCCTCAATATAATGTATTTAATCGCTTTGCTGTGAATGATTTATCTGTCCGACAGAATGCGGCGCCAGCACTGTGCACGTTTGGGACCAATTATTCTGTTCAAGCTAAATGAAGATAAAGAAAGGACACATTTATTGCCCTCATGCACCATTGGTCTAAAAAAGAGGAATTGCATTGTCCACATTTGCTATCTGCCACTTTCTCTGAGCTTTCTTTGCGTTTGCGTCTCTGCCAGTAAGCGTTTGCTACAAATTCCACTAGATTCCAGTAAGTAGTGTCTGACAGCTTTTCTGGGTTTAACGGGAAATCTGTCTTTGGGGTGCAAGATTATAACCTCTGCAAACCGCTGGTCAATGGAAAAGTCCTAATCCACTCATAGCCCAACCACTCCCGGGTGTAATATTGGCTCAAAGAGAGATGGAGGTGGCCGATTTGACCAAAAACAAATAAATTCTGTGAAGAATACTCAGAAGAACAGCATGTGGAACGGAAGAACATTTCTGTCTATGTTTACTTAAAGTCACTTTTGGTTTTGTTAAGACTAGAGAATGCTGCTATGAAGATGTGGGCCTGCTTTGTCTCCTGCTAGAAACTCCTAGATGTTGAAGCATTTGTTCACAAACTAATTCGAATGTTATGTGGAAATGTCAGAGTTGTGCTAACATCTTCCACATAAATGTCTTCTTTATTACGCTGCCATTTCACACTTGCAACAGCCTCTCATCAGAAGCTGATAATGACTTTTACTTTTGCACTTGCGGCCTAATTGTTATACGGCAGTTGGAACAAAGGAGACAATCCTTTAATACTCTGAGGGAAAGCATGTAGTAAAAAAAAGTGTTGCACCGCAGAAAATAAAACCAAATGGTAAGCCTTTCATGTCGCAGCAGTTTGAGTTTACAACAGGGTTTATGCTATGACTGAAAATATCATTGTCATGCTGCTGGCGGCTGAGGTAATGGCTCCGGCTTCAGAGTGGAGGATGGCTCCTCTCTGTGTCCGCCAGCCGTTGTTGTCATCTTCGCCCAAAACCCCGCCAACAGACAGAAGGAGTAACTGAGGACGACGTGAAGAAGACGTGAAAAGGAAGAAGAGACAGAAAGGAGAAATCCCCTCAGAGCCAAGTCCAGTGAAACCCTTAAGTGCCCTTTGACCTCCGCTGTCAAACAACCCAGAATGCTCTCTGATTTCAGTTCCATTGGAGATGATCCTGCCGGCAGGGATCTCTGGTTTTGGCAACACTCGCTGTCACTCTTCTGTCTCCACGGAAATGTCTTCTTCCTCTAACGCGCCAGGGGGAAGCTTGAGGGCAGAAACTCAGACCGACAGACAGACAAACCGCAGGCAGCACAGCGCTCTGGAGTTGAAATAGCAGTCACTTTTCACAGGAAGTCGTTGCTCACTGGGATGCTTCACTGCTCAGACACAACAAAGTGGGCTTTTAAAGACCAAAACACACAGGAAGAAAAGTGTGGGGTTAACCGGAGGACAGGAGGAGGATGAGAGTTGAAATGGAGTGTGTGTTGACTGTGCATGCAAATTGTGTGGGATTCATGTCCTTGAAAAGCTTGGAAAGAGAAGACGTTCAAGTAAACAATCTTAATAGATAAATGGCCTCAGTTTACTCAGAAGGACTTCATTTCTATTTTGGAAAAACGGTTCATA
Source organism: Dissostichus eleginoides (assembly GCA_031216635.1). Classification (NCBI taxonomy): domain Eukaryota; kingdom Metazoa; phylum Chordata; class Actinopteri; order Perciformes; family Nototheniidae; genus Dissostichus; species Dissostichus eleginoides. Next base: position 12,442,804 of record CM062273.1, on the reverse strand, counting down.
CAAGTCTCTGTGCAGTCTGGTTGCCCTTTGCAACACATGTATGCAAACTGACAGCCGGTAAACTGTCAGCTTCTTTACACCAATGTCACCAGGACGACGTCTCGCACATTTGTTTTTCTTGACAATTTAATAGATTCTGACTGTGACCCTCCTAACCCAGGACAATTTAACTGTCTCTCTAGCATTTCCTCTCCTGTGGCTGTTTCCTTATCCACTGTCCGGCCTCTAGGCGCTACAAGAACCTCCCTGACCCAATTTAGATGTCAGATTACTGTTGTGGAGTCAAACAGGCAAACAAGCCGTGTGTGTGGCTGTGTAACGGATCCATCCAAACATTCCTTTGTGTGTGTGAGGCCCCTGCAAGGTTCAGTGTGTAGCTGACACAACAAAGGGAACCTGTGTTTGTCAAGCAGCCCGAAGCCAGGCCCAACCCGAGGCTGCCAGAGAAGCCCGGGACACTCTGAACCCACCTGAGACAGGACGTCCCGCTCATGGGCTTCAGACATGCATACAGATAACACATTCAGAATGCATTCACACTTTAGAGAGTGATCACTGGCATTCACTTTCTTAAAATTGAGATGTTGTGCCAATATTTTTGGACTAAAGACATCTTAGGCAAAGAAAAACTGCACATCAGATGATAAAATATGAAAAGTATGTGAAGCTTTAATCTTCATGTAGATATTTGGTATTTCACCACACTGCAAATGGATAATATGTCAGTCTGGAAGTGGACCAGTGGTCATCAGTCATCAGTGTGTCATCATAGGATATACGAGATCCTTTTTGGTGTTTATCCATCCACTGGGGGACCTTGCATTGACTGGAAAAAACTGAGATGGAAATGTACATTTAAGTTCATATATCAAAAGTGGTTTCTTTAAAAAAAAAACTTTTTTACATTTGGTCTTAGACATTTGGGATATTAAGATGCAATGTTACCTGAAACGTAAACATATATATTTTCATTATTAATTAAGATTAAGTTTGTTCATGACACTTAAAGTAGATCGACAACAAACAATATAATATTATCGAGGGTTGACTTATCGGTATATTTAATAACTCAGTTTCACAAACTTTACTTTATCATCATCTGCTTTCTATACATACTACTATACCTCTAATACAAAGCAATATCATTAACGATTTCAGTCAAAGCTGCAACTGATGCGGCTCCTACGCAACACTTACTACCTTATTGTGTCTCATGTTCATTCTTAGGAGATAGATAGAAGATAGAATGGGAGGGATGAACCCCTCTTTAATGGTCACACATGCAGAGCACACAGCACACACAGTGACATCTGTTCTCTGCTTTTAACCCATCCTAGTACCAGGAGTCTTGTACTAGGAGCAGTGGGCAGCTATTGTACAGCGCCCGGGGTACAGATGATAATTTGAAACGATTTCAGGGGTTACTCTCTCTGTGACCTATTGCATACTGTATCACATGTGACCGATTTTTCACAATTTACCTTGGTGATGACAACTGAGCAAACTCAATCTTCTAATGAAGACTGAGATGTCATTGAAAGTGAACTTGTCAACTACACAATTGGTGTTACTAGACAGTGCTTTATTGCTGCTGTACAATGCAATTTAAGGAAAATAAAGAGATACTTTAGCAAATAAATGACACAGTTTACCGGCTAATTCATGTGCTTTAAACCTGCAGGGATTAATATTACATTGAGAAACAAAATCCTGGCATGTGCCACAATGAGATTTGAAGGATGATTGGTCGAGCTAATTTCTCCCTTGTATCAACAGCAAATCAAGCTTGGATATCATCAGCCTGAAGAAGGCCGCACTCTAAGGAAACATTTTTGTGCCATTTCTTCACACCGCAGTCGATCTGGCCAGTATTATTAGGCCACAGATGGCCTTTGCATATTACATACCCAGTGTTTGATGTCAGGATGGTATATGAAAAGACACTGACAGTGCCAAAACAGGAAAACCGCGTTGTTATATCCAAACATATCAAACCATTGGTATAGAAACCTCACTCTGCCGAACAAAATGCTGAAGATAAACAGCATGGATGGGTTGAGGGGAATGGCATATGCAGAGATGGAGCAAATTGGGAAAGCCAAACAGAAAAAAAAAAAAAACATTTTCGACATTTAGCTGATGCAATCATCTTGAGTTATTTATGGTGGGGTCATCACCGGAAAAAATAATTCTGATAAAGTAAAAACTAATGCAATGGGAGGGTCTGCTCTTTTTTAATCTGATTAGACTGAAGAAAAATATTAAAATAATGTTAATAAATGTCATGTATGAGGACAATAAAATATATTGTTCTTTGAAAATGTTTTTGTTCATTATATTAAGACAGTCTGTAGTAAATTTACTGTCCATATTTCTTTATTAACCTATTTAACTGAGCTGAGAGTGAAAGCGAGGACAACGATCTTCCCCTGGCTTTGTGAACTCGGTGTAACAGCTTCCCCTCGACAGCAGGTTTGTCTTTGTGGCTGCCATTGTTAAAGTAATTAAATGGTGCACAAGTAATATCTCTGTGACCCTGACGAGAATGCCAAAAAAATGCCGGAGGAGAAGGCACAGGGCGAAATGTATCGGGTGCATTTCTGCAATTCAAGTTGATTCCTCAATGAACTTGGCCTCTGTTTCCCGAGTGTGACCTGAGGCCAAACCTTCCTGTGTGTGTGTGTGTGTGTGTGTGTGTGTGTGTGTGTGTGTGTGTGTGTGTGTGTGTGTGTGTGTGTGTGTGTGTGTGTGTGTGTGTGTGTGTGTGTGTGTGTGTGTGTGTGTGTGTGTGTGTGTGTGTGTGTGTGTGTGTGTGTGTGTGTGTGTGTGTGTGTGCAAAAGCCAGCTTCAGAGGCAAGGGGACGGAAACGAGCGCTGTTTGAGCTAGGTGCAGTGCAAACACAGACAGTGCATGGGTCATTGTGTTAGACAGAGAGGAGAACGAAGGACCCACTCACACTGCAAACACTCCCAGCTGTTCAGAGCTACGTGTGGGTGTGTGTGCGTGTGCACGTTGTCCCCGCACTTCTGCCAGTCCATAGCTGCGGTCAGATACAAAAATGGGGCCACACCTTATGTCAAGGCTCTCTGTTTAACTTCCACAGGTATGTAAACTCCAACGCCAAAGCATGCATTTGATGTATCCGCAAAGTTTACCCAAAAGGGGAGGAAAGTTAATACTTAATTCAGTGTGCAATGTTATCTCATCCATATTCCTGCCTATTGAGGCCAAACATGTTCAGAGCTTTCACTTATAGCTCTCAGCCAATGAGACCAACATGCGATGGAATCAATTTTGCGAGATGGTCATTTAAAGAACTACAGGGCACGTTGGACTATAAGACCCTCATAAAACGAACCTCAAACGTACTGTTTTGTGTCATTTCTGGTTTATTCATGCATTATTTTCATAGTCAAGCTGCCATTTTGAAAACAAAACAGCAATTAAATCCAGTTGAATTGTTGCTTGTGGACGTAGGGAACATGTCATGATATAAATGTTTCAGATTAAATCACATCCAAATTGCCAAATTGACGAGGACCCTGTCGGTTCTCAGACCTGTTCTCATACCCTCTGGCTTATTAGAGGCCAGTAGAGAGTATTGCTTGTATTCGCTCCACTGCACAAAATGTCTGCGGCCTTGGCTACAGACACAAGCCACATGTCTGTCACATTTGATTGTGAATGTAAATGCCTGGGACCAAGGAGACTGAATGTGGTATATCTAATAACACCGGCCTTCTGTTGTGAGTTATTGATTAAAAGAATGTGTGGAGAAATTAGTTGAATCTGCATTAGATGATCCCTATTGTCAGTTTTGCTTCTCATTTTCTATTAAGTCAGAATGTGGTATATTCATAATAACTTTAGAGACAGTAGTAATGTACTTTAATGCACCTATCTGTCCATCTGTGGCCACCAATGCTCCAAAGTCTTTCAGGGATTATGAGGATGTGAAGTATGTGGATCTATATATTATAACGTTTCTCTAGCACAAGTTATCTTGCACACACAACAGTCTCAGTCTGAATGTGGGTACAGAAACTGATAATATTATGATCTCTGGAAATATAACGTTAGTCCAAACCCCCAGGGTGAACTGAATATTCTGTATTTTTCAGTCTATTGTTTCTGACATTTGGCTACATATTTTTAAAAAGGCATCATTTCAACATCAGATTACATATAATCTTTGCACTGCTAATTCTAAGTTTACTGACATGTTTGTCCGGTTTCAGTTCATTGTGCTTCCGGCTTGTTAGAAAATATTAGCCTGTAAAAACAAAAATGCTTGAGTGGGGACCAAAAATCCCCCAAAACAAACCCCCAATTATGTTGTCTTGTGTGGCAAATAGTGCTGATGGTGGCACTAGGGGTCTGTTGTAGCATAATTTATTCCTGCTGAACTATCACATTCAGTAATTACTAAGTGTATATTATATTACTTCTGCGCAACATACCAACTACAGTCACACTGGTATAGTCGTGAGCCCGGTCTAGACACATGGCACAGTAGCAACAAATCCTAATCTCAGTCATTCTCAGGCCTCTCTAATTTGAAACTGGACTCTTTTCTTTCCTCTAAGCCATTTCATTCATTTTAGTGAGTGTGCTCCTGAATAGAGGCTACAGCTTTGGCGTTGTGTCCCAGACTGTCAGATTTGGGTAAATTGATCCTGCCTCCCTGTTCTGTCTCGAGTCCGTAGCTGATCAGGAAAACACCCATGACAGTTTGGCTAGCGCCTTGCTAAGAAGTGAGCGCTATTTCAAATAGAAACATTGGAAATTATGTTAGGTTTTAAACATGAGAAAAAACAGTGCTCTCCCCTTTGAGTTTGAATTTACACAAGCTCCCCAAGTGGTATCGGACTCTAAGGTCAACTCTCACAAAGCCTGCTTTCCATTGGGAGGACATGGTGCAGCATTTCAGCCTTAACTAAACAGCCAGTAAGAAGCAGAATACATGGTGACCCAGCCTTACAGATCTTTTTGAGCCACCAACAGCTTGATATATCAGCGAGCATGGTGAGGAATTAATCACACCACACCCTGCTTCCCTATCCACAGCTGTGACTGAACAGAAGAGAGGAAAAGGTCAAAACCATTGGTCAGGAGGGGAGGACGCGTAGAGTTGGTTTAACCTCTGACCTCACAGTTAGATGTGTGAGGAGACATCTGACATCCAGGACTAAAAGGTCACTTTCCCTCAGCGTGCCTCTGTGAATCGTCTTCCTCTGATGGCTGCTTCCTCTCACTGCGTCTGACTAAATCTGAGTTTGGCTAATTGACGGACGTGTAAAAATCAAAAGGAACAGAGTTAGAAGGAGATAGCCGATGGACATGGAGAGGGGGGACTTTGCCAGAGCATAATAGCTGTTTCCCCCCTCTTGCCGGGGGCCCTGTGTAGATGTGGTGGACCCAGCCCCAGACGCCACTCCATGGTTTGGCACGCTCTTCATTTTATCCCTCTCACTGTTTCCAGCTGAACCAGATCCCATGCAAACACACAGGCAACCGGTGTTTTTTTTTTATTTAGATGTCGGTCAAGACTACTTAATGATATTCAAAAAGACAGTGCGACATATCATCCCATACTTGCCAAAATATGATCCTTCCCCCCCTCCTTTCTTCCCAACATTTTCCCCTTCTTAAGTTTGAGAAGAGTGCATGCAGATGAAAAGGAACAGACACAATAGTGCAATCTTGAAAAAAGTTTGCCAGACAGTTTTTAAAGGGATAGAGCAGGCTGCGAAGAGGGTAAATACGGAGGAAGGAGGACAGCAAACGCCTTTCAGGAGACTGTTTGAGGAAATATTCCAAAGACAATGGCCTGTAATGCGGCATAAAGCACAAGCAGTGATGTGGCGTATGACTGACTCAGATTGATATGTCCTCGCTGACCCAAAAGCTCTCATCCCTGCCTCAGCTTTTTGAAGTTAAATAAACAGTGTGTCACAAGATATTCCACATACCACCCAAGTGCTATATGTGTGAGAGACTCCCTGTGTGTCCACAGCAGTGCTTGTGTCTACGGTTTGATTTGTGAGCATACTCACTGTATGTGTGAACACAGAGAGACAGATAATGTGTGTTAGCGTGCACAGGCATGTGTGCGCCACCAACGAGCGAGCGTGGATGTGTGCGACACGTCTGTAATGACAATGGCGGGTGAAAAAATAACGCTGACGCACACTGTCCTTGGTCTGATCCTACTTTAATAAAAAAGTGTTAGCTCTTTGAACATTTTAATTAAACTAAATAGGACCATCCCCACAGGCCCTGACGATGAGCTATGTACATTTGAAGACAAACAAGACCATCTGTTACGGGGTAGACATCAAATACATGTCTTTTTTATGTCACCCTGGGCCCGCATGTTGACTTTCATTATTTCTAAAATCCATCTGGAATTTTGATGGGGATGTTTTGAAGGAAAAGGCCTTGAAACCACAATGCAGGGATGTCTTGAAACAAAGGTCTCTGCGGTTTTGTCTGTTTCTCGTGGTCAACAACAGCCCAGCAGTCTCTGCGCTCAGATAGCTCATGTCTTTAATTTTAGTTTATGCCATCATTATTACAACACGTTAGCCGTTTTTCATGCAGTTTCTTGGAAATGTACTGAATTGATGGTTTATGTGTTCTCTAAAGAAGTTGAACTTAGACTATAACATATAGACAGAAGGGAATGGGGTTCATTAGATGATTGACTAGCTAGGCGGAGAGGGGGAAAATATCCGGATGATTGTTGTTTGCTGCAGAAACACAGCATTTTTCTAACTGTTGTGTTCATATAAAATGTGACAAATAAATCTAACATCAGAGAGGCCTTGATGATGTTCTCTACCGAGTAGGATATTAGCTGTGCTACTTACTTACTATACATTTAATCACATTTAAATTAAACAATAATTAAGCTTATTAAAACATATTAAGTGGGTTATTTTTATATTTTAAGAAAGAAATCCTTTAAATTATATAAATAAATACATTCAATCATTTTGAAGATGCATGTTGGTTTAACCCACAGTAATGCATTGTTATCTTTATTCAGCTTTATTCAACACTGTTTTGCAGAGCGCCCACTGTGTTTCATTCTTGATTTTAAACTCACTGTAATGCAGGATTTCCCTATAGTGAAAAGGTCAATGTCTGTATGTTGTTGCCACCAGAGGGAGTCTTCCTAGTCAGATAAAAGCACCCAAAGGAGTTCACTCTGTTTTTTGAACATCTGCTCAAAATTCACAACATTCCAACTCAAACCCAAACAATATTTATGTTTTGTTTGTGATGTTTTGTTCAAACATTGCTCTCTAAATCAAAGTGACTGACAGAACTTCCCTGACACATAGTTATCATGACGCCAGTTCATTATTATTAGTCATTATTAGTCATGCAATTGTAATTTTTATTCATGCATCTGGATTCTGGAAAGTCATTCCTCGTCTGTTTGACTTTATGGGTCTTACTGTTGTGGTGGAGCTCATCCGGGGGAGCCCACACTGGTGGGGCAATGCCCATGTTGCCTAGCCTGGGCCACAGGCCTATAAAAGGCCATTTCACTTGGTTCCTTTTAGTTTTCTGTACAACAACTACACGTGTAGAGCTCAGACTGGAAGCCCGTCCCATCCCCTGCATATCCATGCTGGAGGAGGAGGAGGAGGCGTGGAGCCCTTTTGTTACCTGTGTTAGACTACCTGGCTGTTGCAAGTTAGTTACATGGAATGCGTTAAGATGTCTGTAGAGAAAAGGAGCAGTGGGCGATGTACAAAGCTATAAACAAGAGAGAATCCACAGGGTCGACAGGGTAGGAGCTAGTCGTTTTTTCTACCTGCATGGCGCAGCAAATAGGAATCGTTAATTAGGCTCTATCGTGAAAGTAAGGACGAATAGGAGGCACTTCCTCCAAGAACTCATTCACCTCTCAAGTCCGACCCTCTCTCAAGTTTCATTTTGGACTTCTTATCCACCTTTCAGGTCGTCATCAGCATCTCACCTGTACTGCTGGACCATGGATTTCACACGGTCGAAGATTTCAATATCTCTTCAGCTCCATGTCGCGGGAAATAGGCGGTATACGTGCATCTGGAAGGGTTAGGAAAGCTGCCAATGTGAACGGAAAGCGTGTCCACTTTATGTTACAGTGCATGGCCTCTGGACAAAGTGCCAACGATCATGCACAAACCCCTCCGAAAGTGGAGTCTCAACGTGTTCCTGTGTTTCGGCATCATATACCTCAGACTTGGGTGAGTTAACTGTGTTTACCTTCGTTTTCTTTATACGCGCAAACATGGAAATGTCATTGCGACACTCGGACTATTTAACTTTTAACAGGGAAGCTCCGGCTGCCCTCTGACCTCAGACTTAACCATAATGTAAAAACATCTGTTTTCACCTGGTGTTTAAAAAATATATGTTAATCGTGATAACTAAACACCTGCATCTGAGTGTGTAGAGCGTACAAAAGTGTCAGATCATGCCTACACACAATATGATCGATTCGAATTCGCCTTAAAAGAGCTATTAAGTTCACCTCATGAGACTATACTGCTTCTTTTTCGCACGAGATAATTTGAGCCGCTGTCATTGCTCCAGATCCAGCTTCACCCTGCATACCTTCATTAATAGAGGCAGACTGAGTTGTATTTCCACATTCCATCGGCCAGACAGAGAGTTTTTACCTGTTTTGCAATACCTCACCTTGATGCATAAACACAGAAAGACTTCTATCCATTGCTGTGCCTATCGCAGTGCCTGATCATATTAGGACCCCCGTGTACACACTTATAATCATGACAAATTATGTCTCGTAAAAATCTGTGTAGGAAGTATTGTATTTTGGTTCACGCTGTGCATGCTGGTTAATGTTTCTCGACTTATGAAATGTGCATGCTTAGTTGTGAAAACATATCTTATGTTGATGGTGACCTCCCTGAAACCTATACTTAAACTGTAATGTACAGTATAACCAGTGATGGGATAAGTAGATTATTTTCTCAAGTAAAACTACTAATACCACGGTCTAAAAAAACTATTACAAGTAAAAGTCCTTAGTTTAAAATGTTACCTGAGTAAAAGTACAGAAGTACACGTCTGCTTAAAGTATCAAAAGTAGAAGTATTCATGGTGCACAAGGACTCTTTTTAAATGTTGTTTCAATTATGTGAAGCAAGTTTTGGATACTTTATGTTCTAACGAGTAGATTAACAGTGTATCAAATGTAATATCAAGTTACTTATGACAAAGTCACTAGTAGTAACTACATGTTAAATACATTTTGTAGAGCAAGTACAATATTTCACTCTGAGATGTATTGGAGTCAAAGTAAATTGGCAGAAAATGGAAATATATATATATATACTTACTTTGGTAAATGCACATTCCTCTACTTCGTATAACTAATGTCTTAAACTAATACTGAGTATTTGGGGAGATACATGCCTATAGTTAAATGAAGAGCTGGAGGAAATTTTTTTTTTTTAAAAAAAGTATTATATTGCCTATTTTCATTTTTCTAACACTATTGCATATCAGTCATTATAGACAACTTTTATGTGGGACTACATTTTTTTTCTTGAAAAACTGTAACCAAGCAGTTAATGAGAAGTTAACTGAATTATAATCTGTCTCACAAATAGAATGGTTAAGTCCATTCAACCTTAAGGCTCTTTCATAGTGTTTTTGGAGATTCCTGCTGCCACAATGAACCCAACCAAAAAAAAAAGTGTCTGCCCTCCCTGAGAGGACCTCATGTGAAGTGAAGCGTGTAAATGACTTCAAGTTCCACAGATGCTCATATCACATGACAGTAGCTCCAATAAAGGGGGAAAGTCACCCATCTCCGTGTTTACTGAGCCTGAGCAGTTGGCTCATTCCTTCCATCCTTTTACTCCGGCTAAATCTTTCATTGTACCCTCTTCATTTACAATGACTGGAGCCTGCAGGTGTTGAGTGAGAGTCACGATGCTGAGGGGATAAAAGCCCTGCTCTCACTAAGCTCTGCGACCAAATCTCCACAAGTATTTTATATCTCTTCGTAGATCTAATCTTGGGAAAGAAGAGTGCTATTTAAAGAAAAAAAAGGAAAAAAAAGAACGTATTTTACCTTTAGCAATCCTACAATCTGACAAGATTATTATGCAATTTCACAGCAAGGTCCCAAAATGAATATTTGAACATAGGATGACTGCCATGACATTGAAGCAGACAGGCAGACAGAGCAGACATATTATAGACGCCTATAGGAATATTATAGTGTTACCACAGGAAATAATAAGGTCCCTGAAAGTCATATTCGAGTACCACAAATATGCTTTATTTTATGTTTCTAGGGAAATGTTATAGGAAAACTTGATACAATACACACTGTATATGCCCAAGAATATCATATAATCCAAATATTGTGGGACGTAAGGACATTTCTTGATGGCTAATGCCCTCCAGGCACCCATACTGAAATATTAGGAGAATAATACATGTCATATTATAAGGACTTTATTGCATTTATATGACACCAACTTGTTGATTCAGAGTGACATCCTGCCAAAGAAATGTGCTGATTTTTTGCACATGGAGCTGTGATGATGGTGTGAGGCTCGAGCAGCCAGCGTCTATGTTTGTTTATTTTTGGCTGGATGGTGGGGTGGGGAGGTGGGGTTGGTGAAGGGGGGGTGGTGGGGGGTGTGATGATGAATGAAAACCTCCTGCACGTCAAACGGGGATCGGATCAGTGTCACCCTATTGTCCCGTTGTGGCAAAGTGGGCGGATAGCAGTGTCTCTCCCTGCCCAATGGCAGGCACGACTCTCATGAGAGTGGAGAGAGGCACTTTTCTGCCATGCAAAATCCCTAAAACCATCATCATTCCGGCTCGGGAAGCCACAGTACTGTGTAACAGCCTCCGCCGCTGAGAGATGACAGAGCCAATATCAGCGCACACACGGCCCTGGGAGCTCGGAGCTGCGTAGAGCCACCGCACCAAAGACAAGCAGACGCACAGCACCTCTTTTTGATTCTGTGCGAAAGGGACCTAAAACCGGGAATTATAAGGGAGTTTTTCATCCTTCGTCTCACTCAGTCCGAACGTGGCCATTTGCTCAATGTCATCATGATCATCTTCTCGTCGCGCAGTGTACTGCTGTCAGTCTATTACCCACAGATCTTCCTGATCCTGACGAGTGGCAGCTACCTGTAAGTCTGAGCCAATTAACGGTTTCCTTAATGAACTTTCACAGAGTGCGCGCTCATCCTCAGCAACACAGAGACGCACGGGTTTGGTTTTGCTTCCGTGCAGCTTTCCTACCGGACAACGGGGTATCCTTCCTTTTCATTAAACGCCGGTTCTGATATGAATTTCCTTAATTCTCCGGGTCCACAGATGGGAGATTATTTTAAGTTGTTTATATTGTGCCATCATCAGGCTGTAATGGCACAGGGAGCAGACGAAGCAAAACTCCAAATTAAGCAGTACATTTTCTTTTATTGTAGGATATCTTTCACACACTTCCTAATGTTATGCAAGCGTAACTTCAGCAGAGAATATTCATTATTGGTAAAATCACCGGGAAAAGGATCTATATGGGAATTAACTAATTGGCTCAAAACCTGAAGGTGTAATGTGCCGTGTGCAGGCAGAGGAGCATGTCTTGTGCGTAAGCAGTTGTGGCTTGAGTCTATCTGTCGTATCGCAAATATTTTAGCAAGACCAGAAATCATATTGGTAACGGCTACATGGATTCATTTTGGCCACAGAGTGGCAGAGATGTTCAAGACAATTGGATGCTGAGATTCGGTCTTTCTTCCTGTGAGGGGAATCTAACATAATATGTGCACTTTAACGCATGCGAGCGCCCATAACCTGTCAGAGCGTGTGACAGATTATCTCTGTGCATTACCTCATCTTTGATTGATTCTCTGAATTTCGATGTTATCTTATCAAACCCCCATCTTAGAACATATACCTGCAACAAACACGTGATTGACACTATAATGCGCTGTGGCTTTGCATTAAAAGAGAATTAATCTTGCTGGAGAACACTGGCTTTCTCAAAGCTTCCAAAAATAATTACTCAGCCATGCTCCCTCGCTCCTTCGTTTACTGCCCGGAGACCCCAAACCTGATGCAGAAATAGATGTGGTTTTTGGTTTTTCTGTTAAAAGTGGGTTACACTGCTAAGTTTAGTAATGTATTGCGCATTAAAACTACACACTATTGTTTGATTATTTAAGTATGTTTTCTGTTGAAAATTAACCAGAAAATATGTTTTAAAGGAAAACATTTATTGATTCAAAAATAATGCAATGTCCTTTATTCAAAGAACCAGATCTAATGTTTTGGCTTGTTAAACTGTACAATTTGTGGAGCTGTGGGTGGCAAATGAGCCGTCAGCAAAAGGATCTGACCAGCAATCGGGCAATTGCACACCTCACACACTCCACTATCGAGGAATTTCACACTTAATGTTCCAATGACAATAAACAGACCTTTTTCACTCAGTTTTGTTAATATCACACAGGCCTAACCGGTGTGATACTTTCTCAGAACAGATATAAACAGGATTTTGTTATGAAGTAAACACCTTCTGTGCACAGATCATTGTATTTGTAAATGAACACCAAACAAGGAAAATCCTTATCATCAAAACAGTTAGATCCAGCTCTTGGAAAAAGAAGAGCACATTTTCACTTGACTTATTTAAGTTGTGTCTCAGGTATTTTTGAGAGTGCATTCCTCGGTAGAAGATGCATGCCTGGCAGCTTAATAGTGTGTCAGTTAGGTTCAAAGTACTTGTTTGATGGAGTAGGTGGCTGTGAGCACGCTGCACGCCATGACGTAGACTTTCTCTTTAGGCCAAACTACCCTCTGATGGAATCTGTAAGCTCCTCACCTCTCACACTGCTACTGGCTTTTTCAATCATGTCGTTCCAAATATTTTTTTTTATGTCAGCCCAAACTGGCAGAGGCCTCTCTTTCTCTGAAATGTAATGTTAGATGTTTTGTATAATGTGATTTTCTTTGTGTTACTGAGTGTTACCATGTTCTGTCGGATAAAGATAAAGATATGTGACCTGTGTTAAGTCCCTTGCGCACAACTAGTTTAGTGATGTTTAATCAATCCAAAAAAACATTTGAAAGAACATATAAGATTTGTATTTGATTTTGGATATGAGCTTAACAGTACCTGTGCAAGGATTAGATTTTGCAAAAATGCATGCCACCTGTTGCAGAGCAATTAAAAAAAACATCTAATTCATCCCTCTATGACAATTGCATTAAGTGTTCAATCAAACACTGAATACTTTGGGTCAATAGATTCACCTTATCATTACTCTGACATCTGACATATGAAATCATACTTTAGAGCTGCTGCTGCCGTTTATCTTATGATGGATCTGTGACCGTGGGTGAGCTTGTCCCCAAGCCGCTGGCGTACACACAAGTATGCGCTAAGCAAACAGAATCGCATTTGTGCACTTTGATGTTTCAGGGATTTAAAAGCTTAGCTGTGGAATTCTCTGGTTGGTGTTGTCTGATGGTTCGGGCTGCCAGTAGTAGACTGTGATTCTGTGAATTAGCAGGTGAACGACATGAGAAAAAAGCCAAGAGGGGAAGTCACTAGGAGGTCTGTTTGCAAGACCTACAAATATCCATGTGCTGTAGCTTTTTAAGTTGTGCACTAAAATACCATAGTAATACAAATTAATTGTATTGCCTTTGGATTAACATAAACAAACCACTTCCTTCCGACCGTAACATCCTTTATTTAAGACAGTGCATTTATCCAGTTGCACATTACTTGTGTTAATGAGCCTGCCCTTTTGCTTTGTACCGACTACATTTCAGCGTTGCCATGAACAACCACCTATACAGCAGCGGGTCACAGAGGGTCAGAGGAGTTCAAGCCTGTTAACAGCAGAGAGAGCGAGGAGTGTTTAAAAGCAGCAGCCGGCCACAGTGTTTCCTGCAGACAGTGAATGCACCTGATGAATTCATAGTTTTTATTTCAAGTTGTTTAATTTTGACAGCCTTCAGTTGAAGTGTAGTGATGCACATGTTTAGACTACAAAATAACTTGCTTATTTTCTGCTTTGTTTTAGGAAACACATATTAGCTTGTTTTCTGTAATTTAAAAGATTTTTTTCAGTTAGCTCTGTTGCAAAATTGACTGCCGTGTGAAGACAATGTGCTTAGTCCTCAGTCCAGTAACATTTAACTTGTGTCGCTGCAGTGAGAATCTATTTCAACTTGTGTGTTAAAAAGTTTTCTGTCTTGTGAAGAAACTCAAGCAAACAGCGAATAAGGGAACATGGGATCAGAGGGAGATTTCTAATCAACAATCATATCTTTCTTCTTAGTCAAGGGGGCATTGTATCAACAGAAATCATTGTTTCTCCTCTTTTCTTTTCACTCCTCTTACGCCGCTGTTGCTTTTCGCTGACACACAACTTGCCCGCGTTAGTTTGCCCCATTTGTGGTGAAGCCTTTGGAGGCAGACGTCATACTTCAAAGCTGCCGTTTGCCTCCACGCTCGTTTATGGCTCCCATTCCCTGACATGTTTGAAAAGTATGTATCTACATGGTTTCGAGGGCTGTAAACAGAGTTGTGGAGAAAGTCAGCACTTTGTTTAGCTGTAATCTGTTTTGGCTTTCTCAGTGGTTACAAAGCCATCTTTAACATGTGTTTTGATATGATCACATCCAGAGATCAGATATGATGACGTCCCCCTGAGGGGAGTGGAGAAAGGTGTTTGCCATTTGCGATGCAGCACATTAGCACCCTGCGAATTAATGCGACCAGTGTCGAAAACGGGTACATATTTTCCATGCAAACCAATCTTCCGATGTGGCCAAAGTAAAAGCAGTCTGTCATGAAATTTATAGGCAGCACTTTACACCCTGTATAACTTTCAAACACATAATCACACAAATCATAAAGAATAATATTTTGTGTGACATTTGGTTAAAATTTGAACCCTGCATTTACATCACAGAAAACAGTTTGATGAAGTGTGTATACTGTTTTTGCATAAGAGGCAAGTCTGGCAACTATTCACGGCAATTTGTTACTTAACAACTTACAAAAAACCCTTTATAACTAATACACCATCCAATCACAACCATCTAGAAGGCTGATGTCAGTTCTCAAATCATCATCTTGTTTTCCATCTCAGGGCTATTATAGCAACTTAAACTGTATATTTTTTAAGCTTAGTTTTGATTATTTATAAAGGTTTTTGATGTAACTTTAATCCTTTAAATAGTAGTGCAGTGTTCACTTCACTTTGGAACACTCATCATTCACTTGTTAAAATGAATTCTGTTCTGGAGTGTTTTACATAAATGAGTCAGTACGACCGTCCTCTAAAAGTCCTAACTGAGTGTGTGTCTGTGTGTATATGTGTGTAAATGAATGTGTGTGTGTGTGTGTGTGTGTGTGTGTGTGTGTGTGGTGGTGGGTCTTTCTCTTCCTTTGGCAGGGCCCTGTCCTCGGTGGTGGCTCTGGGTGCCAACATCATCTGCAACAAGATTCCCGGGCTGGCACCTCGCCAGCGGGCCATCTGCCAGAGCCGCCCGGACGCCATCATTGTTGTGGGCGAAGGCGCCCAGATGGGCATCAATGAGTGTCAGTACCAGTTCCGGTATGGACGCTGGAACTGTTCGGCGCTGGGAGAAAGGACAGTCTTCGGTCAGGAGCTGCGAGTAGGTCAGTCTGAGTTCTTTCACAAATGGGAAAGTGCACATTGTGTGCTTGTGTGTGTATTTGTGTATGTGCGAAACCTATTCTGGGACTAATAAGTTGGGATATCTTTTGAAAAAGTCGTTTTTTTTGTGTCAAACCTTTTTTGTTGTTGCTAGAACTAAGATTTGATTTAAGGTTTGTGTTCAATCATAAGTTACTTTTGATTTAATGCTTTGATTTGGAGTGAACTTCTTCTGGTTTATGAGTTTAATTTAGAATTGTGTGCAAGGGATAAGGTCATCACCTGAGAGTAAGGGATATTGTTAATGATAGATACACAAGTGTGTGTGTCCGATGTTCCATCACAATGGATTATTTCATGATGACACAACATGACAAAAATGAATAACAACTTGGATGTTGTGTGTGTGCGTGATGCAACTCAGAGGACATTTATTTCTGCATGTTAATCATTTGTTGTCATTTGGTAATAATAATGAAGCCAACCATGGGAATACCAGCAGTTTGTTCCTGAAGTGGGAATAGGAAATGCGTGTTTGAAGCCATCCTATTGTCTTAGTGTACAAGAGGAGTATGAAATGTGGTACCAGCCCCGACCCTCTGAGCCCCATGAAATATGGCTCCTCACAAGCCAAAACCAAGCTGCACACATCACACAGTCAAAACTCAAACCAGCAACACGCAGTCTCTTTGACTCTCTATTGTTTAACCATTCGCGTTGGCATTGAAGAGGACTTCATGCTGATTCTATTCCATTTTTAGTTGTGCTCTTTTCAATTGACAATGTTGTATTTCCCCAGCGCGCTCTGGTTTCTGTTGATGTAGCTTCTGCAATGGGACTGTCGGTTAGCGGCATGCCGACCATTGCTGGCTTCGGCGAAGTTATGGAAAAGCTACCGAAAGGCACTGCAGCCCTAATGGGGAAAACGTATGGTTGAAAAATGATATCGCAAATGAGGAGACAACTAATGGTGTTATTGCAGAGAGCGCTTGTTGAACCAAAATAGATGGACACATCTGTTGTCAATCGGGCTAAATTGGTTGTGTCCATGCCTGGCGGGACACATACGTACAGCAAAAGACCTTAAGCAGACAAACATTTACATTTACGATGCTTTTGTTTGAGAGACTTGGCTCTCCGCAAACCTCTTTTGCATCGCTTTTGTTTTACAGGGTTTTTTTTACATTTCCTTTCATTTGGAAGATGCTTTGTTGCCATTATGTTGCGGTCGGGCTGTGCATTTAATCCAGTGGCTCTGTTAACAATCACTCCTCTTAAGGAGTAGCTGAATTAGCTCCAGCTCTCCCTCCAAAAGCATTTTTTCTTTGTTGTGAATGTGGCGCTTTCATTTGTAATGGAGCTCATGTTGTTTTCCTCACCACTCAACAAACCCTTTCCTCGTCCTTTTGGTCTGTTCTTTTAAGCCCTTTTGAAGGGGGCGGAGAGCTAGAAATGATTTAAGGCACTGGTTCACTTGGCATCGTTTTGTCTAATCTGCATTTCTGTAGGAATAATGTTTGTGTTTTACATATTATACTGGTTACTAAAGCACTTTGCAGGATAGAAACCTACATTTAGCAATTCTAATTAACATAGTTATTTTTTTCTCTAATGGGAATTGTAAGCATTCACTCATCCTTTTGTATTTTAGGCCATTCAACCCTATGGGGCTCCTTCTCCTTTTGACAGTGATGCCACATCTACATCCCATACTGGCGTCATCTGAATTTCGCTCTTCTTGTTTGGTTTCTAGTGGATTTGCACAAATAAATGCTTCATGCTCCTGTACTGTGCACATTTGGTGACTGTTGGTGTCCACTTCTCGTCCGTGGGTGATGACTGCCGGGCCTGCTGTCATTTTCCAATAATGAAGGGACTTAATGTCTTCTCAATAAAGTATTCCAACGATGACGTCTTCTTGTAGACCAACATGCAACTTCATTTAGCTGAGAGTTCCCATGACAGATTTACAAACACATTATTGTTTTGCGTTTTTGTTCTACGTGATAATCAACATACATCTGTTGTCCCATTTGAATCCTACATGCAAGTCACATAGGTTAAGATAATCTTATACTTTTTAGGGCCCATAATGGGGACATTTGCAGTGTTACAGTTGTCAAATGCTGTTTATTTGATAAAAAGAGAAAACACACTGTAGCTCTGTTTTTGATAGCTTTTAAAAACTTTAACAGGAAGGCTCTAGCACAGGGTTTTTCCTCTCTTCTTTATATTAATAGATTTTTTCTCCACTCCATAGGGGTTAAAGGAAAATTGTCCAATTGTTTCTGCATTTTGACAGTGTTGGCATATTATGTGAAAGCCATGGCTTGAATTTGTGATGTTGGTTCATGGTATTATAAGATAGAACTAGCACTAAAGAGCTTAATGTGCTATAAGCATAAGTAACTATAAAAAAGGGACTTAAAGTACACGTTTTCAATTAATCATTTCCGTCAATAAATGCATTGTACAGACACACACATTTACACACAGGTATTATTTTCAACATTATTTTATTATGTTGCTGATCAACTTTAGTTAAATATATGCCAAATGTTTATGATGAAACATAAATTCCTTCTCTGACTTGAACTTTAGTTACAGAAAAACGTATCAAATGAACTAAATGGAGAAATCCTCTCTGAAATATACCCACATTCATCTGAGCTTCTCTTCAGCTCGCCCAGGAATGTTAATGTTTCCTGATGATTGACATATCATTTATTTTTTTCTCAAACAATTGCTGCCCAAAATCTGAAATTGGCGCCATTTATTTTCTTAACCCCTTCCTGTTGGTGTGTTCCGGCTTCTTTCTGGGTCTGTGCTCGGCATTCAAAAGAGACCTGTTGGTATATAAATCCATTACAGTTTTGTTTAACAGACTTAAAAGCATCCCTGTGTCAGCTGTGCCGCTTACCATCACCATCTTCGCTTACCTGAAATGAAAGGTAGAGTGTGGCAGCTGTTAAACTTCAAGGTAATTTAAAGGCACCAGTTTTCTGTCAAACAGCAGAGTGTTTTGTTTTGATATACAGTATACTGATTTGCTCGACATCTTCCCCTGACTTGCCTTTAAAGCATTCTTGGAGAGTTCTGCTCATACACAGTTTCACTACTTAACTAATAATTGATGATCAAGCCTTTTCTCTCTCTGTATTTCAAATCACGTATATTGTTAGCATGAAGATACATTTTGTCAGAAACTCTGGCTGTTTTCCCTAAACTTTAACGAGCGATGAGCTGGGTTCACGTGTTGTTGGTGTTTGAGGCAGTTGGATGACGCTCTCCTCTGCTGTAGATGGGAATGCTGTTGGGTTGGAGTCTGACAGTGCTCATTCAGTTTAGCAGTGTCCCACTTGGTCACCGTGGGAGACCACAGAAGCCACAGCTCCTGCAGAACTGCACTGCCAAAAGTGGGTGATTTAGCGTTTTTCTCTCAACACCTTATTGTGAAACTGACCTCCACTCGCCTCGCACACGACATTCTCGGCTCTGATAGTTTCCAGTGTTTGTTGCTCATGATTGAAGATGTAACCATGTTTTCTGACCATGTCTGTATGTATTATGGAATTCTTTAGCATGGCATATGAAATCATGGAATACAGCCCTTCAACAAAATGTTCCAATCCCTTCTCCCAATCTGCAAATTCCCACATCATCATAATCAAGTACAGGGGAAAAGCTATTCCCATTCCACTCCCATTTAAGTTTTTCATTCAAATCCCCCAAATTATGAACACTAAACCTTTCCCCCTGCTCTGTGATCCAGTCTTAGTTTTGGACTGGAGGGAGGAGATGTCGGCATTTTTTCAAGAACCAAAGATCAGCCGACCGCAAGTCTAATGCATTCTCTCTGTGCTGCCTGCTCTTGGAGGCAGTCTCTGTTCTGGAGCTTCTCCATGATATTACATTGGCTTTCCAAGAGAGCACACATTAATAGTTGGGTTATTGAGCATTACACAACAGGAGATATCTTCATTTAGCAAAGGTGGATTCATTTCAAAGGCTGACCATTTGATAATTATTCCACTCTTCTACTGTAAACAGAAAAAGTGTTTTGAGTTCAGGAGAAGGCTTCTGCTCCTGGCTCCATCCCTGTTGCGTGACACTGATGAAGACTTGAGGTTAGATGGATTGATGGAAAAATGAAAGCATCCCCATTCGTGTTTTGTACTCTGTTCCTTTACCAGTATCTCTGGTTTGCAAAGAGCGTTGGCTTTCCTATTAGGCTCTAACTGACAAATTGGAGAACAAAACCATAAACATGCAGTGAGATTGGAAACTGGCAATTTAAGTACGTCTCTGTTTCCTCTGCAAAAGCAGATTTAGCAGTCATCTCTTGATGCCCTGCTATGGTGTTGGCATGGGATGGTGCTTTCAGTCTGTACAAATGTGGAATGAATTATCCCTCGCTAACAGAAATGGGTCTTATTGAGCGGCTTGTTGCAGTCTATTAAGAAGTAATAATGAAATTATAGACAAATCCATCAGCAAGTCATGAGGAAAGGAGGGTTTAAGCATAAGAATGGCAAACGTGGTCAATCCTCCAATCTTAATCCTTGGCCTGGTTTCTGGATGAATCATTCTATTTTAAATATTTCTGTCATGACTGATCCCACGGCTGTGATTTGTTGATGCCGTTTTATTATGCGTATTTAAGTGTGTTCAACCACGCGTGGAGTGCATCGAAAGCTCAATGTGGTTTCGGTTACACATCTAATATAATATGTTGACGTGTCTTTGATCCAGCCAGTGATCTTTGCCCCGTACCTCAACTTCTACACACAAACAGTATTATGTGACAAAGTTTCCCTGTTGTATTTATTCACTTGTTTTATTCTCTTTTTAGGTAATCAATTCCTTTAATACTGCACTTTTCTCTTTCTTGAATGTTATCTTTTGACTTGACCTAAAAAAAAAAGCCTTATATTGTGTCCCAACATCAGACATTCCTTTAGTTAACCACCTGTAATAGAGATACCCTTCTCTTAAAAGACCTGCTTATGAACACCTTGCAGCTTTGTTCAAATCGCAATGCACTTGATGTCGGCGTTTAGGGCTTGAAAACGGACACCTTTCAACGGCTACACTCAGCATCAAAGGCCAACACTGGCCCCCTTGTCATAAAATGGCCTGCTCTGGTTACTCTCTGTTTGACTTTCCAGCCAGTTTGTCACCGTCCTGATTCATGCGTTTCATCTGAAAGAGGTTTCTTGTTGTCCCGGCAGTGAAATATTACAAAAGTTCAATCATTCTGCCTCGGGCCCGTTGCACAAGAATAGATGGAGCACTTGAGCAGGTGAGCTGGTTTTACTGCAGAGAGAACAGTGTTTTTTTTCCTTTTTTTTGCAGGGTCAAAAACAAGGTTAAAATGAATCTGTTGTTTAAAGAAGAACGGATCAAAATGACTAGGTAGAATTGGTGACTTTATAACAAAAAGGCTTTTTAGGAAAGACTTAAGGAGCAGTCTGGTTTGCTCTGTGACCTACATCATACCTCTTTCTCTTTCTGTTTCTCCCCAAAGTGTTTCTCTCCCTTTCTGTCTCTTTCTTTCTTATATACGTCAGAGGTTGTTGCCTCTAGCGGTGTGTCATGACCAGAAACTAAGGATAAGAACAGGGAAAACTGATAAGAAATGTCTATCTGAGGCAAACAAATGCAAGTATGGTAAAAATGTGGAGGCTTAGGCAGAAGGTAGGAAAGTAGAGGGTGTGTTCGTGTCTATATTTTCCCATCCTGCTTTATAGTATCCACCGCCAGTCACTCCCTCCCTCCCTCCCTTGTTTACCCATCTCCCCGTGGAAGCACAGAGTGTGGTGAAAGCAGGGGGCGATCCACCTGCCAGGACTGCAGGGCTGCAGGGGCCAAACCAGCGTCAAGTCAGATAAAGGATGTTTAAGTCAGCAGGTTCATTGAAAACCACTTGTGTGGAAAGAACTCCCGGACAGGCACGTACTTGATCGGGAGCTGGAGATGTAGGACCGCTCCAAGCAGAGCGCCCTGAGAGAGGAGGGGAAAGGTCACTCACACACAGATAGAGCCAGACATAACTCAGGGCTGAGGTGGGTACTCTGTTTAGTGGAGGAGGACAAGTACAAAGAGGATGTGGTTGATAGAAGTTATTGGATTTTTGGTTTACACTCTATGCCCTTTTAAAAAAAATATTTTTTTTTACGTTAAAATTACCCTACTTTCTTAAATCAAAAAAGATTGATGGCGGCTTTGGCTCTTATTTAAGAATCATTGTGTTGTCCATTACTGATGATTTAAGCTGTATTTAACTTTTCTTTATTTAAACTAATGCTGTACCAGATTGTTATCCCCTAAAAAAAAGAGAACCAAGTAATAAGGGTTTTCTATGCACAAGGTTAACCACAGTTAAAACTGCTACTATTTTATCACAAGGGCCTGAGTCATTGACAGACGACCTATTCTGTCTTTTTTTATTTAGTTTTAGGTATGAGGATTTGTTCGTTGTACAGAAGACGGCCTCAGAGCAGATTTCATGGGCAAAAACAACTCGCCGTTATCTGATACATAGAATCAGATGGAGTATAAATAAACTAGCGTGCCAGTCGTAGTCAATCAATACTATAATGTGGCCTAAAATAGCCATACATTTATTTATTCAGCAATTCTCCTCATTTTCTCCTCTCATACGCTGCACTAGGTTTAAGGACAACAACATACTTGCAGATTATAAATGCATTGGCGGAGATCCTTCCCCTTCTCGGAATCAGTCGATGGTCATTTGTGGTGAAATCGTATCCCTGCAGAAAGTACAACATCGCAGTCCAACCTACGGCTAATAATGAACGGACAAGAAAATCTATTCAAATGACCATGTGGTTCCATTTCTGCTTTGTTTCCTCGTTCTGACAAAGTTAAAGGAAATGCAAGTTGAAATATTAATTTCGACCAGCTGAACTTTTCAACAAACTCCTCTTAAATTATGTGATTCGGTCTCAAAAACAGACATTGAAGTTAAATATCAACTACAGGATAAACATTCTTTCGTTGAAAGCAAATAAGTCAGTTGTATAATGAGACTGAATCCACAAACACTGTCAACCTGGTGCTAATTCAAATACCTTGAAGGAGAAAGAATAAATCTTAAAAGGCTATCTTCATGAGGGAGTTAAATTCTTCATGAGAAAACTACAATGTTATCCCGTTTGACATATGAGCTTAGTGAGTTGGCTATACCTAGGCCTCGTGTACTAAAGAGTCAAAAACTCATTCTTCAAAACTGGCTTTTTTTCAAGAGCACACAATTGGGTACTTTGACACTGGTGAACTCCCCTAAAGAACCATCAATCATCTCACTGCCGCAGAGGTTTTTCCCTTTGTGGGATTAGTTTCGTGTTGGTTGTACAGCCTTTGGGCACATTGTGGTTATCCGCTCAGATATGTAATCATTCACACAATTCTGTTATGCTGTAAAAAGATAAAAATATGTAATCGTTATCATAAAAAATGCTTTATTGTGGCTGCTATCGCGGAAAAATATCAAATATCTCTGATGCATCGAAGTGCGGAGCTCCCAGCGAAACTGCAGATTCACTTCCAGGCAGCCAAGTACTTGATGCTATGCGGATAACAGCGTGGAAATGATGCGTGCATTGTGTTATGGTGGAACGGTGGTGGATAAAAGGCCTTTTTTTCAGCCCATCATCATGTGGGTAGCCGTAATCCTCTCTGCCCTCCTCCATATGAGTCCAGAGAAAACAGAGCAGTCGTATACATGTGTGTGTGTTCCAATGTGTAGGATGTTTCCCCTCACTTTTATCAGATATGGGAGTCTGATGGGCTGTTGTTCTACAGTGTGTGGGCTGTGGTCATCACGGCTTGGTAAAGGTCATCTCTTACTCTTTTTTTCTCCCAAGTTCTCGCCTCACATCCCCTGCCCACAACATGTGTCTGTATCTAGGGTGGGTCCTCTCGTCCTACGCGTCCAAACAGCGCTATCATGGCCAGGCCCCTTGTTCATTCATCATCTGTCTCTGTCTCAGACTGTGTGGGTGTGTCGGGAGCTGGGGACCCTCTCCTTTCCCTCACCCTGCTCTCTCTCCTGCCCACCCACTGTCTGTCTGCTGACGTGGCCTGGGGTCGTTGTGGACCCTGGCCCTCGGGCCCCTGCGCTTGTATATGTGTGAGTCGTTGGCCCCTCCCCTCCCCGGGGCGTTATCGGTGGGATCTGCGTCTGTCTGTGTCTGCCAGGGCTGCTAGACGCAGGAGGAAACAGGATGCGAGAGGATCAACTGTAATCTCACAGCGCGCTTTGTTCCACACAATCCCAGGCCGATCACTGTATTCTCTACACGCAGGCCGCCACTGGACATTTACATGTGCCAACAATCACACCGCTACTGGCCCACTTAGGTGAGAGCGAGAGTAGTGGGTTTGAGGCAAAGAGACACTGGTAGGAGGAAGAGGATGTGAAGAGACCTGGGCTTTATTTGAGGGTTTGATGAACATCAGTGAATATGGAAATGTTAGGTCTGGAGGTTTCTGTTGTAATGAGAAAGGAAACATGTCATCAGTGGCATATTTGACTCGCTGATTATAGTGATGAGGATAATGATGTCTACAATGATACGATGTGGGATTGATATATATCTCGGTAAATATGTTTCCATTGAAGATGAAACAAAGTCAAATGGGATTGAAATTGAGGAAAATCCTCAACTCTGTCCTCAAATGAACTTGATGATTACCGTGTTGGGCACATACAGGCCTACATTTCCAGATCTGAGCAGTTGAGGTCCTGATTCGTTCTCATTATTAGGATGAAAGAGTGGGAAGCCGATTTGTGCCTGTTTTAGCAAGTCTCGGTATTCAGTCGAAAAGCTTTATCTCCACCTCAGGGAGATCAGGGAAGAAAAAGGATGCTTTTGACATGTTAGCCCAATTTTCTATGCCTGGGAGGCAGCTTACTTAAATTCTCAGCATTAAATACCGGCAACGTTAAATACCCTCATAATTGTTTTAGCTTTACAGCTCAAAGCCCTCCTTATTAAATGAATCAAACTCGGGACCCTACAGTAAGCGGCTGTGCCAAAGCGTGTCACTTCCCCAGCTCCATGATGTGAGTACACTGAGAATGTGGAGCCTAGTTCTGGTAAAACAATATTATTTTATTGTACAGGAACAAGACTGCTAATTCCTCAAGCTGCAAACCTCACAGACCACAAACTTTTTCTATAATTTGCTGGGAGCATATGTTCATAGCAACGGTACATAAAGCGGAACGGAAAACAGTAGTAGAGTACGCATTAGTCAGTTCAGTGATTGGTATACAAAGCAAGGGGTTTTCCTCCAATTTTCTTCCCCTTCCATGGGGCCCTGGAGACACTGCTCCAGCGCCGTCAAGGCATTGGTTAGAGCTTGTTTTTCAGTGTTTTGGGTGTCATAACTTTATTATATATGTACAGTGTGGAAAAATATTTTTTTGAATAGTTTTCAAGAAGTTATACATACAATTAGTGCTACGAAACGCCTCAAAGTATCTCAGATTTTTATTTGATTCCATTTTTGCTGACGTTCTTTGCTCTATAGTTTTTTTTCCTTTTTTTTAAGAGCAGTGACTTCTTTGGCTTTAGGGTTTTCACTTCATCAGGAACGTGGAAGTGCAGCAAGGCAGAAAGAGTAGCCAGAATAAATTAGTTTGAAGTCAGTGAAGCTCCAGAAACAGTAATCTTAACTACTATCTCTCTATCCACCTTGCAAATGGGTAATTGGGGCCGAGTGGTGGTGAGTTTGGGGAATTTTTTGCTGCTGTGTCCTCTAGAAGAAAAAATTAAGTTTCCTGTACTGTTTTTTTTTTTAACTTCAGTCAACATCAGCACAAGTGTAAAGACCCCCAGCCACCAGCAGGTGACACTTTTCCCTTTGTTCCCTGTAGTGCCATTTGTCTGTGACAGGATGTCTTTGTGCTTAATGGATATGAAGCTCTGAAACTTCAGTGTATCGTTGAGTTTTTGAGATGTCATTTCTTATGCAATCCAACCCTCCACTGTCCCCGGGGTGTGAGTGCATGTCCGGGATGAGGGGGCCTTTAAAAAGCTTTCCCCTTCACTGCTCCACCAACAGGCTTGGCTTGTGTGGAGAGGCCATTCAACTGCACTGCTGGGCTCTGCTTCTCTCTGTGTGTGTGTGTGTGTGTGTGTGTGTGTGTGTGTGTGTGTGTGTGTGTGTGTGTGTGTGTGTGTGTGTGTGTGTGTGTGTGTGTGTGTGTGTGTGTGTGTGTGTGTGTGTGTGTGTGTGTGTGTGTGTGTGTGTGTGTGTGTGTGTGTGTGTGTGTGTGTGTGTGTGTGTGTGTGTGTGTGTGTGTGTGTGTGTGTGTGTGTGTGTGTGTGTGTGTGTGTGTGTGTGTGTGTGTGTGTGTGTGTGTGTGTGTGTGTGTGTGTGTGTGTGTGTGTGTGTGTGTGTGTGTGTGTGTGTGTTGCTTGGCAAGACCACCACCAGTATTCCAGCCTAAGCTACTTCTCTCGAGCCCTTTTCATCAGCTGCATTTCTTCTCCTCCCTCTTACTGTATCCGGTCCCCCTCACCTTTGCCAAAATAAAGTTGTATCAGTGCTGAATTGTAAATCATCAGCTTTCTTCAGTGCTTCTTGTGGCTTAGTATACTGACACAAACAAAGAATGTGAATCTGGTTATCAGCAGCTTTTGCAGTGTCAGATGCTAAACATTAGCATACAACATTAAAATAATTCTGAACAAGCAATAGATATACAATAGCTTCTCTAAACAGGTGAGTTTGGTCATCATAGTAACCAAAAAATAGGTATGTATGTGCTGTTTGCTGTACATTTGTTGTTTCACCATCTAGAAAAAAGACACAACAAAACTGACTTTGGGTTTATTTTTTGGACAGAGCAGTGGCCTGTAGCCTTGTGTTTAAGTCCCTACAATATATCTTTGCCCTTTTCTCTCTTGTCAGCAACATAGCCTAACCATGTCCTGTTGAGGTTCAGCGGCAGTGTTACTACATCAGCTAGCCTTTGCTACACCAGCACTGCCCGTAAAGTATCATCGGTTGTAAATCTCCTGTGCTGTGTCATGTTAAATCGTCTAGCGGTGTGCCTGCCTCAGGCTATAACACAGATTGCCATTTTAGCGGCAAGCCACTACATGCAGAGATTTCTTTTTGTGTCCCAGTTTCAGCCGAGGGTCCAAAGTGGTTTGGTCAGTTAATGCGAAGGCCAAGGCATTCTGAGCCAGTAGCTTTCATTACATCTCTGGTTTTAGTCACTTGCTTGTTTTTTAAGTCTGTACCTGTTTTAAGTGTAGCTGGACTGATCTTCTTCCTCCCTACTTTCTTGGATAGTATAGCAGACACTTGCCACTAAACTCCATTAGACATCTGGTTTAATATTCCTCCATTCTTCTCCTCTGGATGTTTCCAAGTTCATTGAGGTTTTTTTGGTCACTCCAATTTTCCACTGGCAGCTAGCGAGGCTATCCCAGGGTGGTTCCTCCTGGAGGGGTTTCAGGACTCTGGGGCCAGGCTCTGCTGGGCTTTCAGCGGCTGTGATGGGTGCTTTTTCTCCTCCGCTTTTCATCAGCCACACGGCTGTTAAGCAAAGCAGGGCCTTTTTCCTGAGGGCACGGGTGTAAAACGATGCTGCACGCACAACATCCGACACAAGACAACAGAGCATTGTTTCCTTGCTGTGGTAATATTTATGAATTTTTTTGTTCAGTGAACAACCTTTGAGTCCTGAAATAGTTTGACTAGAGTTCAAGCATAACTCTGCATTTGTATGGAGGGAAAGTTTTGATTGTAGTTTATATGTTTTTAATATTAAGATTCGTCATACATAATGTGATTGAATAGGCAAGAGGCAGATTGAATGCTCCATTCACAAGGATATATATACCCAGCAGACAACATATTTAAAACATCTGATTTCCGATGTTCTTTGGTTCATTGCACAATGAAAAAAGAGGGTCTTGATCGCACAGTTCCATGGCTTGTGTAATTGGCTTTCATTATGGCCATGCAGCCTCGGCATTGCCAGACCCACCAGGGGGTGACAACCAGTACAAGCCCCGTCATCATCATTTTCCCCATGAGCAGCACAACTCAATGGGCCCAGAAATGGGCGAGCATCTACGGCTCAGGGAACCACCCTTTCTCTGGAAACTGCCTTTATCCTGTTTTAAACATTACAGTGACGCTCTGTTTGTGCAAATGTGTTTTTAACAGTGTATGTGTGTGAGGGTGTAGGGCGGTGTGAGCGTGTTGTGTATTTTTATTATGTGGCCGGTCACTGAGGATTTCCGTGCATATGAATGCGTGTGAATGCATTTACATTATGGTTGCGCGCCTCCATCTGTGCATGTGTGTGAGGTGGGGGCAGCAGATTGTTACCACAAGCTGGTGGGGCACAGCTCTGCTGCTAACCAAAGGAGCAAGTGGTTGTGAGTCAGTCCCCACCAGGCAAACCTGTGGCCGTGGTATTAGCTCTGCAGCACCAGTGCCAAGATAGGAAATTAACAGTGGCTTTGGGTGAAAACGTCTGTGAGAGTTCACAAAATGCCCCTGAGACTAGAATAAGAGGTGCAAAAAAAAATCCCTCGGAAGAAAGAAGAGGAAATGAAATATAAAAGCTGCACTTAGGCACGGAATATGTAGTGCAAAAAGAGCAATAAAATTAGGCAATAGGCAAATATAAACCAGAACAGATAAGTACATTTTACTATTCTGCTTAATGCGAAGCAGTCACACCAAGGCAAGACTCCAGCTAATGCTAGCAGCCTTGGCTCTATCTGACCGCACTGTCTGGGCCCATTAACTTAGTTAAAATAAGCAAAGATTTTACGCCTAGTAACTTTATAAAATTGTTAAAAGTTTATTTGGTCAGGGAAAATTACACAGGCCATACTGAGGCATTTTTGTGTTTTATTTCCTTATAATTTCCACTTTATTGATGTACTTTGCTGCTGCAGATGTAAACATTTCCTCCATTTGCTCATTTTGGGATATTATTTCGGTTTTTGGTAGACACGAATGTGGGTGCGCCTGCAGTGTCTGACGGTTTATTTATTGTAGGTACTGAATGTTTTGCAGCTCCCTTATGCACGCAGAAAGTTTTGTATATTTGTTTAACTCCATTAATTTAAAAATGTAAATATGTCTCACAGGACATGTTTTAGCATGTTACAGCCAAATAGTTCAATACAGTGGAATATGATTTAACTTGATTATAATCAGGCATAACTCATCATAATTCATCACATTGTATGACAGTTTTTCCTACTAGATGCTACTAGAATTACAAACAACTTATCTAATAAGGTTTGAAATATCCTTTGCTTTTCACACCCAACTCGTCAGCAGCGTGCAGTGACATCAGGTTATAATGTCCAGAACACTGGAGTTACTGTTTGGATCTGACGTAATAAAGTGGAGTTTGTTTGCCAAACTGTTCTGACAAGCTTCTTGGCTGTTTCTGTGAAAGCCATTGAGGAAATGATAAATTATCAAGGAGCTTTTGGTTGTCTGAAGTGCAGAAAAATGCATTTTACCTAGAGATCCAAATAATTGCAACAGAGTACATTACACAACATACATCAAAAGACATTCCTCTCTGCTCTGCGGTTAGCCTTGTTTCTGCTGCTCGGCCGCTTCCAGATTACTGCCAGTTGAAGGAAGACTGAGGTTGTAATAGCCCACAGTCTGTTTTAGACCAGGGGAGGCAGGCCTCTGCAGCCATCAGGAGAGTATAGAGAACTCTGAGATATTTAGAAAGAGAAACGAGTGGTATGGCATGGTACATCAACCTTTTGGCTAAATGTGTACCATTGTCCTTTATCTTCCTTTTTTATCTTAAATCCATTCTTTATTCCAAAGGACTTTTATTTGATTACATGATTCTGTGAGAAAAACGTGAAAAGCGTAAAAAATAAAGTTGATCAACAGAAAAAATATCAACATCGTTTGGAAAGCTAAGTCATCTTTTAGGTCATTTATAAAGGAAAATGTGGAGCATTTGCTGGTTCAGCCCTCCTAAAAATATGAGAATTTGGAGCATTATATAATTCTTTTTTGGAGACATCACATTCAGTTCTGGTGTTTTCACTAAACAAAACAAATAATAAATTATCTTCGATTCCAAAGGACTTAATCATTCAAATGTATGTGTTATTAAAAGTAGAAGCAGTCTGTATAAGAGCTGCGTCATACTTTTGCTTGATGTTATGCATTGTGCATTGTAACCGGTTGCATAAGTCAAAGCAGATTCAATTTTTCTAACTCATATTTTACTTGATCATCACACATTTAAAAAAAAAAATTAGTTTAATGAGATTTCCACACATTAATGTTTAGGAATAACACACAGCACAGGTCAAATGTAATCTCCTGTTTGAGTTTAGCTCTTGATCTTATCATGTGCAGTCTTGGTTGTGGCTCTTGCCCCTCAGATAGTCTCCCTTCTCATCAGTGAGCATGAGGCAGTCAGACCTGCAGTCAGACCTGCAGTCAGACCTGCAGTCAGACCTGCAGCCCCCAGCTGTTCGCAGTGTGGGCAGCAGTACAAGGTGCTCCTGTGGAGGAATTCAGCACTTTGGACAGCACCTAGACCAGCTCTCCCCACGTTGGAATTCCAACACTGCACTCTTGCAGGCTGGGCCCAAGGACTTTGCGGTCGGAAATGTGACCACATTTCCACCAAGGTGCAGGAGGAAGGCTGTTTGGGAGAGGGAAGGAGACGTTGGTAGCTAATCTAGAGGATGGAGCAGACTTGAAGTTTCTGTGTGGTTTATCAAGGTCAACATTTTCTGCTGCAACTCATAATGTGACTGGAGTGCTGCGTTGCTGTCTGAAGTTGAGCATGGTCAACATTAAAAATGACTTATTTGTTTACAATATTATTAAAACATGCTAAAATTCTCACTTAAACATCTTTGGAAGCTTTTTGAATGTGATGTACAAAATATGTCTGGGTTTAAGGTTCACAGAACCACGTAGGATGGATAGCTGTGATATGTTTACATGTGTGTTAGGAATTAGCAAAAGGGGACAGTGCAGATGAAAAAGGGCTGATTCAAAAGCTTAATTGTGGCATTTTTCATGATCTGCTTATTGCTTCTATCTTATTTAATTCCAGTATTCCTTAAATGAAGTCCTTTTCGTCCTCTTTCAGGCAGTCGGGAAGCAGCGTTCACCTACGCCATCACAGCGGCGGGGGTGGCCCACGCCATCACAGCAGCCTGTAGCCAGGGTAACCTGAGCCAGTGCGGCTGCGACCGGGAGAAGCAGGGCTACAACAACCAGGAGGAAGGCTGGAAGTGGGGCGGCTGCTCGGCTGACATCAAGTACGGGATCGAGTTCTCTCGCCGCTTCGTGGATGCCCGCGAGATTAAAAAGACGCCGCGCCGCCTGATGAACTTGCATAACAATGAAGCAGGGAGAAAGGTAAAGAGGTTTTTGGTAATCCCAGATGTTATTCAAAAGTAAGCAAAAGCAAAGCCCTTTTAATACAAACATGTGGTTATTTGGAAATTGAGCAACTTATTAAATCTTTTAAGAATAATGAACCATTTTAAAGGGTATTTCTAATGTATTATTTCATTTGGATCAAATATGAAGGTAACTGCTGAAATCCAGGAATGTGGTTAGATCAGATAGTAGTCAGAAAGGGCAAAACAATTAAAGTTATTTCGCTTTCAGTTAAAACCTTCCATCAAAGTGTACTTTCATGTACTTTTTCAATTTCCCGTGCATCCCTTTTATAAGCATTTAAGGCGAGCTCCATCTTGTTTTCATTAAAAAATCTAGATGTCTAGATAATCTTGTTTGTTACAGGTTGGCCTTGGAAGATGGTTTAACTTCCTCCACTTAGTTTGTTGCTGGACTCCCAGATCTCATCAATTACTTTGGCTAGTGTAATCTTATATTGAGTGATAGAAATGATGGCTAGAAATACGGAAATTAGATCCAAGATGTAAAATAATTATCCTGTACAGGAGTACTTGATGAGGTGAACAATTCTTCCTTCATAAACACAAAACATTTTATGACTCAATTCTTGAAAAAATGTGCATGAGTTCAAGCATTGATGCATACATGCCTGTACTGTATGTTCCTTTGCAGAAGAGCAAACATTCCCAGATAAAGAGCTAAAAGTCACACAGTCATGTGACAAAGGACTGGGATTGAATAATCTGCTGTCTGGTGGATCGCCCAGTTCAGCAGCTTGCTTTGCTTCAGCCAATTATTGACATATCTTTCCTTCTAAGAGGGCGTCTTTTATTTCTGGGCGAGTGCATTGGCAAACCTCTTCATGGACTTGTTTGTTTTCTATTAGTCATCCCGGAACAGTCATGAAGGGAGGAAAAAAGAGAAAGTGTGAGAGGTAAATAAAAGAGAAAAGATGATGTTATGTTGACAAATGGATCTAATTAATAACTTGGGCTTTATTGTGTCCACTGGGAAAATGGGGCATGGGCAACTGTTGCCAGATGGAAAGCTGCCATCCCCTTTTTCCTTTCATGGAATTATGAAGTGTAAAGTCAGGAACAGGATATTATTGCAGTTCTCTGCACAGTACCAAAACATGTCA
Organism: Dissostichus eleginoides; assembly: GCA_031216635.1. NCBI lineage: Eukaryota > Metazoa > Chordata > Actinopteri > Perciformes > Nototheniidae > Dissostichus > Dissostichus eleginoides. The sequence goes on along the minus strand of CM062273.1, from coordinate 12,410,529 downwards.
CTGCCATTTGACTGCGTCTATTCAGGGTGTGAAAGCAGGCCGACAATGCCGGTGTTAACACAGCAGACTGATAGGGTCTGTGCTACATGCCAGGGTGCTGGCATGCTGGACACTCAGGGTTGGAGTTGGCACTGTTGCTATTCTGACTCTGGGGCTCGGAAACTCCGAGTCTAAGAGGATGTGTAAAAGTCAGATTTCCTCTTTGCTGAGCCAGTATAAAGCCGAAATCTCTCTTAGACTGGAGGAGGTTATTAGGGATGCAAAGGTCTGAGCTCATAGTCCATAAATGTGATTCGCATATGCATTTAGCATCTCCTCATTATTGCTTTCTGTTAACAGAAGTGCATAAGTTAGTGTTTTTCTCGCGTTCTTGGCAGATACCAAACAGCTTCTGGTGGATTACCACCGGGCTTTGGACTGGAGTTCAGACTGGGATTTGCATGTAGTCTAGACCTTGACAGATCGGCATCAGATTTGGCCAACAGACACATACTGTATATACAGCACTTCCCATTCTGCTGTGATATCTTTACTGTGAAGAATAGTTTTTGATTGTGATTGCTTTCCATGTCCACTGCATGTAATTTCTGTTCATTTACGTATCATGTGACAGCAAGTGGCATCGACATTTGTATAGAGAAAGAGTCAAAAAGAAAAACAAGCTGATAAAAGTGATCCTGATGAGGAAGGAATTGGTTCAGCCAATGTGATCCAGCTGAGATTGTGTTTTGTAATCACTGATAAGAAGCATTGTGGAAACAGAAACCATTATTGCAAATCAATTCTGTGACTAACCGGAATGTAAGAGAACACCCAGTCAATCACAGATCTCTTTCTTCTTGCACCGGTGACATGTGTTTGACGAGTGATCTTTAGATGGGAATCCGGTCATATTGGACTAATTAGTGACCGATCAGAGGCTTTGATGGACACAGTTTAAGTAAATGTTTCCATGCATCTGTCAGACTCCTTATGTTAGGCATTCCTTGTGGTTTTTGCGCTGTACATTTTTGGAAATCCTCATTCTGAATCAACATGCAAGGCGTGATTGACAGCTGACCCCGGCTTTTATGTACTGCAGTCGGGGGAGCTCATGTTTTTTCAATCAAATGGCCTAAAATCGGGAACATGTGACCACATGAGTCCGCAGACAAGACAGACATAGATATTGAACAACTCATGTGTACATTTCGTAAGTGTCTGATATAAATGATGAGTTGTGCTTCTGGCGAGGCGACGTGCCAGGAAAAAGCTGCACTGGAAAAATGCCCTGCCAACCAAACTTACATCTTCTACAACAAAGACAAACACTTTGTTCAAGCAAGTGGGGGGATTCCTGATTTGGGTAAAAGAGTCATGTCAGGACTACTAGAGACGTGTTAATATGACCCGTTCCAACTCCACTACCTCTTTCCTCATTTCATTTGCCTTTAAGCAGAGTTCTGCAGAAAATGAAGAGGGTACATTTTTTATTTGGAGTTTGTCTTTGACTTTCCCATCAGGCAAAGGATTGACACTTAAACACTGACGACAGCGCACAATATTTCCCATATGCCGCAGGATTAGGCCTCGAAGAGAAGACATTCTGCCCTGTGTACCATATGTTGGAAATAACCTCAAAGAGAAATTAAGTCCAAGTCTGAGTAAGGGAATAACCTAAAAAAGTTGACATTATTGCATTTAAAATGACTCTTTGACTAAAAGCATCTGAATCTGTAGCTGTGATCCACTTTCATGCATGTGGCGACATTGCTTTCTTCTATTCATCACATTGTTGAAGCGGTCAAATAAACCCCAAGTTTTCGTCCAGCTGTAAACAATGGATTGAGTTTGTTTTGTGCAACAATTATTGACTAAATCATCTAGATTCAAATTATCCAAGATGATTGATAGTTTTACAAGAGCCATGTTTATTTTTCTCTGTCTTTGATGTGGCTTATGGAAGGTAGACAAAATTACAGGATGGAATATTACGAGTGTGTGCAATTTTCCCTCCCTCGGGGCAAGAAACTGCAAGTCATCCATGGCAGAGGATTCAGATACGCTTGGATTTGCCTACTTCTTAGAGATATGTCTCGCTCTGACCTCAAGCCAAATTTTGATTTGATTTAAGTACCTTTGGCATAAATGAATTAACAGTATGTGCTGCCAGCACAATCACCACTTAGTAAAATAATGGTTGCAGATAAGCAATGCCCCATTGGCACACAGTTGTAACACACAAAAACCTGATAAACATCTGATGGAAGTTTTTATTGATTTTAATAAACGTAACCCACAGAAGACTTCATATGTGTACCACAATTATTTAGCTATCCATAAACAACTTTTTGTATTTGTGTTTGTAAAGTCATATCCAAGAAAATACGTAGTAATTTGCAAATATGCATTACTTACCATGGTAAGATGTAATTTATTCTACATAGACATGTAATAGTTAACATGTAAAGTGATATTTACACATTTTCCTGTCAACCTGTGTGTGTGTGGGCCACATTCAATTTGTGACTTTTTGGTCCAATTTGTAACACCTTAGAACCAATCAACAAATCCACAAATGTGAGTAACTGGCTACACCAGTATCTGGCGATGTTTGTGGAGAGAGAATAAACGGATGCGATTGACTTACATCGATGTGTCTATAATCTAGCTATGATTCTAATGGCACCAGGAACTAGACGCGAACCGGGGGAAAGCCTCAGAAGCTCCAGTTTTGGTTCCAATATTCCCAATCTAGCCTACCTTGTCTGAACAAACCTGTGAACTGAGCACCAAGGACATTGTTTTTGTAAAGACACATTTCTTTTAAATGTTCTTTTTCAAACAAGTTTGGAGTCCAATTTCATGTCCATATTTGCTGCAGTTTTACAAATGTTTTGTTTCTTCTATTTCTCTCCAGGTACTAGAAGAAAGGATGAAGCTAGAGTGCAAGTGCCACGGCGTCTCGGGCTCCTGCACCACCAAAACGTGTTGGACTACCCTTCCCAAGTTCCGAGAGATTGGCTACCTACTCAAGGACAAGTACAACGAAGCCGTGCACGTGGAGGTGGTCCGGGCTAGCCGACTGCGCCAGCCCACCCACCTCAAGGTGAAGCAGACTCAGGGCTACCGCAAGCCCATGGAGACAGACCTCGTCTACATCGAGAGGTCGCCCAACTACTGCGAGGAGGACACAGCCACGGGGAGCGTGGGCACCCAGGGGCGCCTGTGCAACCGCACCTCGCCACATACAGACGGCTGCGACCTCATGTGCTGTGGGCGGGGCTACAATACACACCAGTACACCAAAGTGTGGCAGTGCAACTGTAAGTTCCAATGGTGCTGCTTTGTCAAGTGCAACACGTGCAGTGAGAGGACGGAGGTGTTTACCTGCAAATAAGGACGCAAGAACTCAGTGCCAGGAAGCGAGGCGCCAAGGACAAGCTGAATGAGGAAGACTCGAACGAGCGAGATAAAAGTGTGACGTGGACCAGTGAGAGATTTTGAAATAAAGGAATGGAATTTACACTACCAGCTCTTCATGGCATCGTTTTGCACAGCAGAAACTATCTTATTTCTTTTCAGAAAGTAAATGCTAAATATCCGTAGGTAATACCCCAGAACTTTACTGTTGCATAGAGATTGTGCTCATTTACTGATGTATCCACAGTGAAGTTGGGACTACAGGTAATGAATGAGGCCGGTGTGAACTCTGGGATTTGTAATTGTTAAATTCATAGGAGACTCGGAGAGGAAACACAGTAACCTGGGAGTTGATCAAAATGACAGCAGCTGATGCGGGGTGACTGGAACAGATTCGTCAAGTCCTTGATTGAAAACTTTTTAAGGGTTTTGTCTTATTTTCAAAAAAAGTGAATCTTGACACGAATGAACCCCCCAAATTGGCTGGGGCTTATGTTGGAGGTTTTGTAGACATGAAGAACATTTTGTAAGTATGGTGCGTTGGGGTGCGCCAAAATCTGAGTGGAGAACTCTGTTAAACCCTCTGCTGCCAACTGGAATATGGTGGAGTATGTTAGTTTTCCAGTCACACTGGAACTGTCTGTTCTGAACACTGAAAATAAATTGTTTATTTATGTTATAGTATCTTAAAACGAAGCACTAACGGGTAGAGATGTCTTTTTTTGTACTAAGTTTAAAGAAAAATACTTTTTAGAAACTGACTGAAAATGTGTGTCTATTAGAAAATGACCCCCCAATCCCTAAAACACTTTATATTTTCTTTAAAAAAAAAAGAAAGAAAAAAGGTTTCATTGCTACTGGTATGTTGTCAACAAAAACGTCATTACAGTGTGTTTCACATTCAAAAATCTTGGTTCTTTTTTACTGTAGCAAACTTTGTTTGTAGTCCTTTCCCCCCCAAGCAGTAATATATATTTGGATGCTTTTGCAATTTCAGTTGATAGACAGTAGCAAGAAAACTCCTTTAACTGCAGAGATCCTTCCTCAATCTATTAAACACAAAGCTGACATGTTGCTGGATGTGTTGTTGAGTGCTGCACTGATATTTTCTACTCAGATACGACTCATGAGAACTAAATAAACTCCCATTTGACTCAGTTTGGCAGTTTATTGATAAAATATTGGTTGGAGTTGAACCAGTCTACCTTTAACTTAAAGGGATATACGGAAAGTGTATTTCAAAGTGTGATTAGTTGAATGATAATTAATTACAACAACCCACCCATGCATATTATAGCAGAGATATCAAAACCCAAAGATGTTGAGCCTGCTATGCTGCCGGAAGATCATTTATAGTTAAAAGTATCCACTTTTTCTCTTAACTCAATGCTTGGTCTGATGGTTGTCACTCATATTTGTTCTGCTTAAAGGATAATTCCACTTTGTTACAATGTGTTTTCAAAGTTTTGGAGACTATATCCATCAGTTAGCCCATACCCACCAAATGCTTCTATATCTGGGAATATGGTGATACAACGATGTAGGTTTCAACACTACAGCAAGTACAGTGGGTCAAAGCTTAAGCAGTCAACTGTTGCCTTTGTTCTCTCTTTGAAATGACTTTGGAAAACCTCCTTTTTCAGTGATGTCTCTTCCTTCCCTGATCATTGCTATTAACTTTGGAGTACAATGTTATCTTAATGGATTGGAATGAGGGCCAAACCAATAAATAAAAAAATAGCTAGCTGCTCCAATTATTTCAGTACCTGTGTGGGGTGTCCCCGCTGGTTTCTGGTGATAACAAGGCGCTCCTTGATGTTGTATTCTGAGGCATGTTAACAGCATATAACTCCCTGTAAAACCACAAATCATTATTCAGTTGAATTTGGGGAAATGTCAAGCTACAGTAGCTCTTTCACAATGCTAAGCTAATTGTCTTGTGACTAGCTACAAACTTGACACACAGACATGAGAGTGGTAACAATCTTTTAAACTAACTCTCAACAAGAAGGTAAATAATGGATTTCACAATATTTCACATGATTCCTTTAATAAATGCAGTATAAACAATGCTAAATATACCATAGTCTTTAGGCTGTGTATGTTTAGTGATTTATAATGACTTTTTGTTTCGTTGACAAATTAATGTTTTTCTATTCAACTTGAATCTATATTACCATATTTGTCAAGGTCATGTGAGGTTGATGGACTAAACAGGCCAGTTTATCTCTTGGTTATTATTTTTGATTAATGGGTTTAGATATGTTTTATAACCTTTGCACATTAATAATTACCAGACATTTTAGAGGTTTAGCGACAGACGCTAGTCTTGCATTTTGCATGATTAGCATTTTGTATGTTCATCGGTCTTTAACTTATTTTATTTCAGTATGGTCGTTACTCAAATGGCTCAAACACAATTGTCATATATATAGATTTACATATTTACTCAGTAACTTATTAATATAACATATCTAACATATACTGTTGCCTTGTTCTGATATATTGCCTGCAAAAAGAAAGCTGATGTGTCTTTAATGTATTGATAATCTGTACTATGACACATACAAGAAAGTGTACCGCTGAACGCTTAGTAAGGAATCCACATTTTTCATTTTATTGTTCAGCGCATGTTGGTACAAGAATGTTTCCGCTCAGTGTTCGCTTGCCCATATTGACTGTTCTAACAACCATCCAAAGCTATTATTTTCATAAATGATCCTTCCATAAAGACAGAAAAACATATTAAATCTGGTCATTGTGTGTGTCAAGGTTTGAATTCAATTTTGATGTAGAAGTCTGTTATTTAAATATTCCAACCAGGCTCAATTTAGTCACTGGCAAATGCATTAGGGAAGCATAAATCGTTAAAATTCAAAAAATAAATAAATCAAGCAGTTTGCTGACTTGCTGACGTTGTTTTGTACACAGCACATTTTCATAATGCGCTGTGGTCTTCCGTCTTGATTGTGGCACGCATGGAACAGAAGTCAATTATCTCTCCCATGGAAAGGAGCGTCTTCTCCATTTCTGTGTCAAGCAGAAACGTGATCAGAAACACAAAAAGAGAAGGAAAAAAGCAAGAAGGATCATGGAAAACTGTTATTTTCCAAAGTGAATGTGAAAAAACAATATCCCCCACAAAATAGATCCAAAGTAATCCTGCAGAATTTGATTATTTATCATGTTGTTTTCTCCGGGGTAGTTGGATTGGTCTGACTTGGGTGGTCTCACCCACCTGTGACACCCGGAGTAACCCACTTTATGTTTATTTTCTGTTGTTGGAATAGCAGATAATATAAGCTGTGTATTCTTAAAGCATGATGCTATATTCATTATACTCAGGAAAACTGAATGAGGACGCTGCATGATCGGGATAATGGAGGCTCAACACTGGAGTCTCTCCTCATGCTTTCTGTGTTGGCAGAGCCGTTCGGAGTCACTAAAGGACGAGGGCCTTCATGCAAATGACCTGATGTGAAAAGGAAGTGGCTCAGTGTGCCTCTTGTTTTTAGACACACAAACTAGAGTGTAGTTCTTTTGTGAGGGTGTTTTTGAGATGGATGGGATGGCTTGATGAAACAAGGAGGTGCATGTGTAGCCGGAAGCTGCAAGTGAAAAGAGTGGTTATTTAGGAGAGGAGCTAATTGAGAGTGGTTTCCAGAAAGAGTGGGTACACTATATAAGTAGGAGCAGCTGTCGAACCAACTATGGGACTACGTGCAGCATGGTAATATACATTGTATAACAGATTCAGCCTATTAAAACTCATGAAAGTTAATCAATCATTTTCTCTATCCTGATTAGTGGTGTACTTTTTCACGCAGGGAGGGAGAACTACAAATAAAAGAGAATATACCTATTTTGGACCTGATTACTGTCAGTGGTTCCATCCGGCTCTTTCTATGTATACGTCTGTGAAAGAGAGCCATGCTTTTTCATTCATTTGCTGGACGCTCCCACTCGTCCTCCTGTATGTGAAAAGCATTGTAGGCGGGCAGCAGAGCAGAAGTAAGATGTGTTTTGTTAGTAGTCTGAAGCCCTGAGGACCGGAACCTCATAAGCTCCCCATACTATGCCCTGGATTGAGTAAAATACATCTATTTGTTTCTGACAAACATTTTGTCATAAAAAATATGACATAGAAAAACAGAGTCTACTATGTGTGATTTTTTCTAAAGCAGCTATTGTTTGGGTTTCAGGATCATTAGTTCATTGGGATTTATTCTACAGGCTAATGCCTGCTGGGGGTGAAAAAACACCATCTTTTCCATTTCAGGGCCCAGTTTGGAGGAAAGACAGTCGCAAGATTACTGACATCACTGAAAAGGATGTGGCTGCCATTATTAACTTTATGCAAATGTATCGTATGATCCTGCTATTCAGAGTTCACTTGCAAGACAAATCAGGGTCTGTATAGCTTATGGAAACCATGGTAGCTTCAATTGAATCGAAAGAGGATGTGGAGAAGTCCGTATTCATTGACACTAATTGAAAAGAACAGGAAAGAAAGAAAACTAAACTAAAATGATTTGAGCCAATAAAGTAGCGCAAAACAGGTCGATCCCGCAGAGTGATTTCCTCATTTGGCTGACAAAACCTTTTACTATCTGCTATAAAGAAAATGTATATTGGCTGTCTGGGTAATTAAATGGATCTCAGCCAAAGTCATATAAAACAACTTTTAGTTTAGATGTTTTATTGTTGAGAGTTTCATTGCTTTATGCCAAGTAATTTTTTTTAATTTTCTTCCCTGTTTCGTGAAGTGACAGAAGTCCTCCCAAATTCCTTTGAATTAGCTCCAGCATTCTGCCTCCTGTCGTAATTTGTAATTTTGGCAAAGTGAGACAGGACATTCAGATCAGAACCTTGGCCTCTCGGAGATAAGACACATCTGCGAGAGTGGGGGAAGAGAAGCCAGGGTGGCAAAAAAAGAATTGCCCAAATGAAGGGATTAAATAAAAAATGGAGGAGTCAGAGGTCTTCTGAGCTGGGGCTTGAGATTAGACAGATACCAAGTGAGAAGAAAAGGATTGTTGTCTTCCAGACGCCGCACTTCAATTATAGACTTCTCCTCAGTTGAGAAACGGGATGTTTAACAGTCCCAGGGATGATGGATTATTCTAGGGCAATCCTTTAAATCTGGTTTGTTATTCCAGGATGTGAAGGCTTTGGTTAAGGTGATACAGCAAAACATGGAAGTACTACTGTGCTGAAAACATCTCTTAGCAGTTAGCTAATTTAGAAAGTTAAACTGCATTGTGTGCTCTTCTTCTTTGTTGAAAACTTAAACTCTGCCCACAACCGAGCCTGCAGACAATTAAGAACGTACAGTCTTTTTTTTTTCATGTGATCTCTTGGTGTTTTTCTGTGTTCCTTTAACTTTGTTTTGACTGCTTGTCTTAGTGAAAGACCATCATTTGGAGGTTTCTCATCATCTGTTTGATATTAGTGGTGAGGAACACATGGCCATTCAAAGGCAGAGCCGTGTGTGACATCATAAACCACAAGGCAAAGTGGGGATCGTCAAGACCCCAGACTGTGAGGACTCTGAACGCTACCTGACTGCCTCCATCTATGTGTAACTATATTGTCCAAATAATGTGCGCCTGGGTTTCTGCAGAACAGTGAGTTAACTCTTTAGCACAGACAGTAGAGAATTCATTTAGTTTTCTTTTTCAGAATTAGTTGCAGAGTAATATAAACTGAAATCAACTGTGAAACTCAATAGCAAAGACTGTGCATGGTGATTATTTAAAAAAGAGGGAAGATGCAACAGAGTTTTGCTTAACAAAACAACTGCATAAAGACAAGAGCAGCTTCTCTCTTACATATTACTCTGTCTGACAAAAACTGTCTGTCACATACATTGTAAATAACCACATTTTTTCAAGTGTAAGTTATATATAAGCAGACAAGACATTAGCCTGGGGAGTAATGACGCCCAATTTGGCGTGCACACCTGTTTATGTTGGACTGGGGCAGTAAGCGGTGCTTGTAAAATATGAGCGAGGTTAATACTTATGCGGTGACGCCCTCAGGCCTCAAAGCTACAGTAAGGACAGCATCAGCAGTCTGAGGCGATGGGATGGGTCTAACCCCAGGCACTGCTGTATTTGTGTCTGTGTTCACGTGTGTGTAAAGCTCACACTGGATTTTAAGAGCACTAAGCATTTATTTATCTGCTTGCCTCACCTCATGTTTCTGTCCATATGCCACTACTATGTGTCTGCGTCTGCCTGTGTGGGACATCCCTATGGGAAGTAGTGGTGGGTTTTTTACGTGGAGACATTTGGCGGAGGGAGTTCGAGGACAGCCCACACGCGCTTTTGTGCTGCTCAGTGTCCAGTGGTTGGCTAGGCCACGGCTTCTCCTTGAGGTTATTTTTCTCCACACGTTTTGTTTTCATGAAGTGAGGTCGGGAATCTAAAAGCAGACTCCACCTAGGGATAACTACAAGACCCTTATAGGCCCTTTTCTTAGCACTTCACCCCTCTCACCCACTGTGAGACAAAGCAGAAGACAAACGCTCTACAAGAAGCAAATTACAATTTTCACGATGATTGCAAATTATGTCTTGGAAATACATTTTCCGTAGCCTGTTGCTTTCAAATTAAAGAGGCACAGTATTTCCAAGGATGCACCATTTAATGACTTAGCAATTCATTTCACTTAACCATTATTCATCCTTTTAGCAAATTGAATTTTCCTTTCATTTCAATGGTGCAAATAATAAAATGAATCTACCAAATTGCAAAGAATTAACTCAGTCCAACCATAGAAACCCAGAGAGGCTCCAAGTGCTTTACTTTAAATGATCTGCTCTGATAAAACAACATCAATATGCTGAACAGCTGAGACCACAGAACTTGACACTCCACAGCTGCCATTTGGAAAATATTGGCATTTTTAATGTTTTGCTTAACTTACAAAGCACGCAAATGTTGTCAACAAGATCCAAAAATCAGTCTTGAAGTAATTTGCTCACCTCAAGCAACTTCACTTCATCTTGTAGCTCACTAAGAGGCAGAGTTAGTTAGTTTGCTACTGTAAATCAACAAAATGTAGCTCCAGCAACAAGACCATTTCTCTTTTGCTCCACTAAAAGGGCGACACTAAAGAGTTGGGTCCAGAGAATAGTCCAGGAATAGCTAACCCCAAAATACAGCAGTGCCAGTGAGATTCAGTGCCAGTGTATCATCCTTCCCTGTCTAGCCCGTGGAAAGAGCAGTGGTGGAGGTGAAGAGATTCCATGATGTGGGTCATATACATGGAAAGTTCTGCTGAATCCTTTGCTTTTCCATGGGGATGGAAGGTCACCGGAACAACACACAAGCAGCTCCAACTCGACATGTAGTAAGTGCGCTGCAAGAAACACTGAGCCCTGTTGTTCAAACTAATTATCTGACTTTTAATGGCTTTTTCAGCTGTGTCAAACCCAAGAAGCAATCCTGATATTAAGCGTCTGTGGCAGGTAATGATGAGTAGCATGGTGGCAACGTTTGCTTAACGTAAGTGAACTTGTCCATCTCCCGCTTCGGAAGGTTGATGGCTAACTCGGTCTGTCAGCAGAGCGCACCGCATGGAAAGCAACATCAGAGAAACTGGTTGCCCAGCGCTTGTATATTTCTGTCTCCATCTGTGTCACCGGCTGGAAGTGGGCTAGTGTACATGCCTTTGAATATGTAGGGCATTGGACACCAGCTCCATGTGGTTTGGGAAAAGTTAAAGGCTGGTTGGGGCTTTAATCCGCCAAACCCTCCTCCCAGTTTTTCCCCTCTTTTTCTTGTCTCTGTGGGTCCCGTTTCCCCCCACCAGCTCCCCATCTACCACACAGGCCCGTCAGCACTGGAGACCCTCAGCACCCCCCGCCTCCCCCCTCCACTGCCTCCACACCAACTGGGCCTTGCCTCGCCGCAGTCCTGACGTCCTAATGGCTGATGGATGCACCGAGGTCACACTGATGATCTAGAGAAGTCCTTTGGTCCATCATTGAGCCTTTGATCAACATACTTAACCCTTTCTTCCTAAGAACCCCCCTCAGTGGATGAGAATGTGGGGATATTGAGTTACACAGTGCTGGGGAGCGGGCAGGCTGACATCCCTTTGGTAACACATGTCTTTGTTTAAGGCAAAGCTTTGGCACTGACAGTCCTCTTCCAGGCTCCTCTCCTTTTCTTAATACCCCGCTAGAGTTACCAAGCAGAAGATCTGGGGATGAGATCCAGCCTGCAGTCTATGAGAAAACCTGCAGTTTTCCAAATGACCTGTCAATTTGTTCAGTCAACCAAACTGTTAAACCAATAGACAGAAACATACATTCTGGAAATATACTTATTCGCTTTCTTGGTGAGAGAACGATGAGAATATTGATACCACAGTCAAGTCTGTCTATCAAATACACTCTTACAGCCAGCAGTTAGCTTAGCATAGCATGAGGCCTGGAAACAGCTAACCTAGCTTTGTCTCTCTTAGCCTAGCAGCACCTAAAGCTTTAAATCGTGTTTCAAAACTTCGTTTGTGTCCTTCAAAGGGCTTAAACAATGCATTTCTTATAATCTTTGAAAAACTCGTATCCTTTTATGTTCGATGTTACAGCGATTGCACATACCTAAGGTACCAACAAGGCTTGAGTAATGCAGTCGATTTCGATCAGCAATGTGAGCAATCATTTTATTTGCAGTCCAGGTGTCAACTTGTTTAGCTGGAACCTCCCTGGCAACAAAACAACATAATCTTTTTTGGATGCAGAAATACTTCATGATTTATTTCACTATTGCTTCTAAGAAACAGTGTGCAGGTTTTACTAGAAGCCAAAACTTGATGCTTCATTTATAGTTCATAGGAATCATTATTTAAAGCCATTCTGTGAATAACTTGTTTTTTTAACCAATTAACTTCTGTGGGTGGGAGATTATAAAAGTCATAAAGTGCCATATGGGCTGTTAATCTCATCAGAGAGTCAAATCATTATAAGATGTTAATCAGATCCTTTGCTTTGAGTTCTGTAAACACAACAAATCAACTTTATGTTCTCACATTAGAAAAGTGTTTTATAGATCATTCAAACAAATCCCTTACTTTGAATTGGCCCAGTGATGATTTTAATTAGCCATTCACATATCAAATTAAATGTGGTTGAAAAGAGTAGTTGCTTCATATGTTCATTTTAGGATCACCTTACCAGTGTTCGGATATGTTGTATCAATTAGCGGGCTTGGGCAGAAAGCAGAGGAAAAATTAATGTGTTTCTAATTTTGAGTATCATGGTTTCTGCATATGGACGTGTATATCATCCATCCAAAGAAAACTTCTACCCTTACATTTCTCTCTTTTATTGAGCCGAATTGCAATAAAATATAATCCACAAATACATAAACACATTAGACCTCAATGGCAAGTGTTATTAGGTCTGTCTTGGAACAGCAGCAGTAAAATATATTTTTAACTCCTGCACGTTTCCTGGCCTGCGACCTGCAGTTACACCTCTCATCACTCTGGCCATTTAATACTGCTTGCTCCACGTTGAGTCAAAGTGATAGGGCTCTCCTGTCCTGTCGTGTCCCTATATGGCTTTCTGTGGATTTTCCCATGCCTGCAGGTTAGTGAGGTAACAGCAGCTGTCAGACGGTGGTTGTTGGCAGGGCGTGGTGCCTGACCAGCGGGTCTTACCAGACACTTGTGCCGCTGCGCTGAGCCACGGGTAGAGAGTTGACCCCAAAGCCGGCCTCAGACTGCTGGTCGACGTGTTGTGGTTGTCGGGGTCCATGACAGCATGGATGAAACGCGACAGTGCGGATGACCTGGACTTCCTGGGTGTGCATCAGACTTGGCTCACTTTCACAGAAGATGTTCAGGCTTCTTTTATTCATCTTTCTTTGATTCAGCTTATATAAGTTGGCTAAGTAACTTCACAGCTAAACAAACTGTGATTTGTGACCCACAGTAATCCTGTTCTTTGGTCATATCCCCTTTTTTCGCTTTCCTAAAATATGCCACTTGAAGTTCACTCGGAGAGATCTTTAGATCTGGCTGAAGAAAAAACAGTGAACGCAGCTTGAAGCGGAGTTGGTTTGAGAGGAATATGAGTGATGACTGTATCTATGGCAACCACCTTGTGTTTTCAGTTTGAAGCTAACATCTCAATAGTTCTTGTTGTGTCCTGATATGTGGGGATTGTAAATGTTATAAATGTACGAGGTGAGTTATTAGTAAGTCTTTTAATTACAGGGGTTGGAAGAGATATAAATCTTGCAGATTACAGGCTAGATGTACAGTACAAGAAAAACAATCTTCAAACTCAACACTTACTTTAGAGGCCCCGTGATGGCAGTGCTGGATAGCCGCACTATAAAGAAATGGCGTGGAAGACTTAATTATCAAAGTCAAGCTGAGTTTGCATACAACTAAAGCTGATGAACGTAGATTCATAAAATAAGTAGGGGTGGCTATATGAAGTGAAAGAACCAGTGCAGGGGTATTCCAAGTTTTCCATGTGAAATGTTCTTATATTATGTGTGACCTCAAACCCACACATTTTAATTTATTTTAATTTAACATGTTGATATACTAGATAACGTCTAGTTTGGTATTCAGTTCCACTTAAAATGTTGTATTGTCAAGTCTGTACTAGCCAATGCAATAATATAAGTTGTAAGCCTGTATTCTGGCATCACCCTAACCCTAACCTTAACCCTAACCCTAACCCTAACCCTAATCTTAAAGCTATATAACTCACTGCACCACATTCAAATTAAGGATATCACAATAAAACGTAATAATAATTGTTATTGACTATTATAGAATTGTACTCTTTAATGTAACAGCTGAACTGTAACAGCTGAGATCTGAGAGCACAGTGACATTATATGACAAGAAACACATTCAGATTACCAGATAGGTTATAAACAAGCCAACACACTTTAATTTAAACTCTGATAGATGTTTAAAAGACGAAGAGGAAAAAAACAGCGACAGAAACGAACTACCATTCACTCTGTGTCTTTTTCCATTCCTAATAACTTTGGCTAACCTGGCATACAAGCAGTTAACCATACAGATTGTTAAGCGTTTTTTTATCAAGATTTTAAATTAAAAAGTGATTTAGAAAGCAGGTATGTATGCTGTGGTAGACAGATGATCTATGAGTTAGTTTCAGTTGTGATTTCCAGTGCAGTGCAAAATATTACTGATATGAATGATGGCTGCATCTGTGAAAATGTGGTTTAAAAACAAAAATTATCCTTTACATTTGTGTGGTTTGCAGATCTTAAGTGTTGAATGGATCACGACCGAGTTAAAGGAAAGTGAAAGAGGTGCACAGACACAAACAAACATTCCTGTGTGAGAGCCTGCGAGCCTGGTTAATGAGAATCGGTCAGGAGGGAGGCTGAAGGCTGGAGCAGGAGAGACAGGTCTAGAGGTTTGAGCATTCATGCACAATGGGCCATGAGAGGCTCCTTTCTCCCCTGTGGCAGGCCCTTTCACAGGTTCCTCCTCCCCGGCCCTGAAAAGGACCCCACATGCGTCCCCACTGCCCTGTCAGTCCACTTTCCTTTCCCATCATTCTCCAACAGCTGTTACTGGGTGGCGTTGTGTCATTATTTGCACTCATTTACGGCCCCCTGCCTGTGAAGAGATTTGTTTTGTAAGTGTTGTTGTGGTAGCGTTCTCACATTTGGTTTAACATATGCTGCTCTTAAGTTAGTTGATGGGTTAGCTGTTGACAAGCGCTGGTTTGACTAATTTGGGTCCTCATAGAAAAAAACACAAACCTCCAATCTGAATGTACACTTCAAAAGTGACGTATTTTTTTAAGCTCTGCTGTTCCGATATTGCAGGAATGGTTTCCTTCAACCATAATACAGTATAATGTTGCTGGCGCAAAATGTTTGAAAGTGATATTTCCTAATTATGACTTGGGAACATAATCTGTGATCAGATATCAAATGAAACCAACAGGGCATGTTTTCGTGTGGAGAGCTAGACTGCTCTCTGCAATTTTCGCGAAGCAATGAGATGTCTCAGACACTCACTGACACCCGCTCTGACTCGAAAAGACAAGGCATCGTCTACCACAGGAGCTCTGTCATTTTCTGGGTTTTGGGTAGACAGGTGCACCACCACTACCCTCATGGAAAGAGTCTTATGTCTACAATCAACCCACTATCACTCCCAATCCACATAAAGACCTTGTGGATTGTGCAAGAGGACACTGTTGGAAATATCACGTGAAAAAGTGATATGGCATACTGTTATGGTTCTGTGCTAGAAGGGCTATAGGGAAGCCATGTGTGGTCAAAGTGGTGAAGAGAGGCCTCACAATGTTGGCAGCCATGCTACACCAGATGCTGCTTCAACTGTCATTTGTTGGAGGCAATTGGGGATTTAAGGATCTACCTGCTTACTTTCTAACCAGACTGCAATATACTTCCAGTTCAGTAAAATCAGGCTTCAACTCTGATTTCAAATGTATGATATTAAAAGTCCCCACCATCATGTGTGAGGCTAATAACTACACTTATTAGCAAACACAGGACTTTGAAACTGGCCAAATGAGTATTACAGATTTTGCGGCTTAACAATTGATTTTATTGAAGATTTGCCCAATTGCCATGCATTTTGTGATTCAACTCTGCTTGTGGCTCATGGAATGCTTTTAGTGGTCGATGTAATTAGTTGCTACGTAAACACATGGAAATTGTTACAAGGATTTCAGTTATCAAAGCTTTACAGTAGTTTTTTTTCTTCACATTTTTCATATTTTTTATGTTTGGTGAATGAGGGTTCTGGTATTGCCTCCAGTGTGATCTGCAATCTTAATATTTTGTGACTTACAAGTGTTTTTCATCACAGAAGGAAATGAGCTGTAACGTTATAGAGGGAAAAAAGCTGCAAGTTGTGTGTTTAACCATATTTTGGGTGAAATATGACTGCCTGGAACACACTTTGCATACAGATGGGTTTGAGAAGTTTGTATGGACATTTTTTCCACAGTGAAATGTGGTCAGTATTGAAATCCATTGTAGTTGACATGAACTCAAACTGGCCATGGACTGGAAATAAAGCGCAAAAGGACCAGAGATGTTGCCCATTGATTTCTTAAAAAACAACCCATTCCAATGGGCTGGAGTTGATGCCTTCAGAAATTTAGATGTCAGTATTTCTGCTATCAATTACCTCAACTAGGTCACAGTCAAAGGCTTCTGACGATCCCAGTGAGTTTATTGCAATAAAATCTTTTGAATCTGTGAAAAATAAAGAATTGTACCAGATAATTATTTGAAAATGACAGATACCCTTAGCTGAGTTATCTGAAGTAGTTGTGGAACAGAAAATGTAGGATTGCTGTTAACAACTGCGTTTGTATCACGGTTATACGAGACAAATTATAGAGCTGGTTCTTCAGTACCAAACACCATTCAGACACCAGAACCCAACACATCATTACCATGGTGATAAGTCATTCATTCAAGTAGCTGCTGACAACTCTAACAAAATACCTCCCAAGCTTCCTTTCCGCCATTGTAATAGGAAGGTCATGGCTAATGGTGGAATCAGGGCACTATAATTTCCCTGCCTGTGTATGTAAGTGGCCATGCCAGTCATGAGGCCTGGGTCACAACAGCCATTCTAGTCAGCGGTCACCATGGTCCAGTTGGTAATGATTGAGTGTGTTCCTTATGCTGACACTAAGTGGAGAGTCAGGTCAAACGGCCATTCAGAGGAATTCCATCTTGGACATTCCAACGCTGCCGTTCCCTCAGGTTCACATCACGGAGGGTGCAAGTGAAAAAAGGTCGAACAATGTGATCTGGAATCTGGGAGGGAGTCTGCCACCACTTGTTCACGGCTGCTGAGATATGAGTTAGACATGAGGAATGTTAATCTGTCAATGTGTGGTCATGGTGCGGTTTTTTTTGTAAGAGGTTGTGATTTGATTCACGAGGCCTTGCGGTTGTTGCCGTGGCCCTCTCCGCCTATCAGGCACGATTAGAGGTAACCAGTTCTGACACCCTGATGGCCATGAGAGACATCCCTCGCCCGCCAACAAAGCCACATGTCACACACGGCCATCTTGTTTTTTCGCAGCAGGCCTCTGGAATGTAGTTCATCCCCTCAGCCTCCTCAATAAGGCCATTCTACAAATGCAGGATTGAAGGCTATTGAAATCTTAACTCTTCAGGGGGATGCAAAATAGCTCTCAGCATGTGAAACTATGTAGAACGAATGCATTTTACCACCCTTTATCTGCACCTCAATAGACTGTCTTCACGGACACAGGCATTCTGGAGCCTGTCTTGGTAAAGTTGTCTGCAAAATGATCTGGTGAAACAGCAGGGAAGACATTTGTGATCATCAACTCAAACTCTTGCAATGCTGACTATAGTGCTGCACTTGGAAATATATAAATATCTGGATAAAAAAAATTACAAAAAACATCCAACCTTTTTTTTCGATTTTGTTTGCACGATGTGGATCTGAGACCCTGAACACTGCCAGTCCCAACCCTCTTTGGTTTCTCGTTTGAAGGAAGTGAAAAATGCATTTTTTTTTATCTCAGTATGCAGGGATAGATCCATGCCATGTTGGAAAAACATTTGCACCACAGCTCTGGTTTGTGGCTGGCTATTGTACAGGGAGTGGTATTTCACTTATGAAGTGATTCCGTTACAGCTGTCCCCTCAACCATCCCCCCTCTGCACGCACTCACTTACTCCCATTCAACCACACACACACACACACACACACACACACACACACACACACACACACACACACACACACACACACACACACACACACACACACACACACACACACAACCGTTTACACACAGTCCTCCATAAACACGTACAAATCAGTTCCAACGGGTGCTCCAGCAAAACTTAGACATAGACCCAGACCCACAGCACTCAAAAACAGGTTATTTTAGAAATGACATGATATGCCAAGTTGCACATCTGCAGGCAGATCCTGCCAAGCTGCAATGTGAAATATGATCTTACCCTGGTCTGCCTGATCCCAATGAATGACATCCTTACGGTCCTATCTGTTGAATAATGCATTTTACTTAAGTCCTCATATACGGGGGCTCGCTGGCTGTTTGGGGGGAAACAAATCTTGAAAGGATTTTTGTATTTACTTTCTTTGGCGAGGTTCTGAATTGGTATGGGAGGTAGTTGTGGCTCTTGTGGTCACATGTTTATTGTTTATGCTTTGTATTTATCCTTAATTAATGCCGCGCTGATGAGTGCTGTCACTGACACCAGCGAACAACGGTCGGGTCTCACGCAATGTGCGGATGATTTCCTCCCCACATTCGAGGCCTTGGAGAGGAGCAAAACGCTTCCTCAGGCTTGTCGTTTTGAGCCGGAGCAGGAAGACAGATGCTCTAGAAAAACACACATCAACCAAAAACTGTCAATCTGTGTTCCCACTACTCAAGTGCACATCTTTGTTGGAAGACCTCTTCTTGTTTTTGCCTCAGAGCGAAAGGAAGTTCAAAGACAGGTTTTTCTGCATCACAATAGTTACACATTTCCACCAGATGAGCGCTTGTGATCCAGATGCAGATCAGTCACGGGGGTCACTGCGAGGTCTCTCAGACCCCCCTCCATGTGGCCACTCCATCCAACCAAGCTCTGTCGTATGGATCATTGTTTTCCAATGATCTGCTGACTGACTAATGATGTGTGACCAATTTTATAATAATTCAACTTGTCTTCTCTGAGAAATGAAATGTAATACAGTTAGATGTTGAATGAACATGCTGTGTTTTGAATTCAAAGTAAATGACATTAATATTGATTAACGCTTAGATTTATTCAATGATACTTGCACTGTTAATGGTCTCCCTTATCTATAATAGAAAGTTATGGCACAATATAACACATGGACATTTAAATTATTGAAGTCAAGGTTAATTCAAAGCTTTCACAACATATTTAATTCCTTCTTCACCAAATGAAACTTTCCCAGGTTTTAATTTAGTATTTCCCCACAGATACTAACCCTGTATAACCCTAACCCTGTACTGTATATGCACAACAACTTTAATTTGTTCAAGGTAAATTAGCTTTTAACTCAAGGAGATTATTTTTGGCCACTTGGGGAAACACCTCATAAACACAAACATTAATATGTTACAACCCTGTCTCCTAAAAATTAAATTTCCACAACTTGATATTCTAAATTACATTTCAAGCCCAATTTATTTTCTTTTTTCATTACGATCACAGTTTAACATGTGGTTGACATTATACATTTAAACCAAACAAAACAGCAACAGCAGATTTAGTTAAAAATGATGGTTTGGCTTGAAAAAAATCAATTTATATTTTTACTTAAGTTAGATTTAAAAAACTAATTGTCGACTTTTTAAGGACATGAACTCAGGACAAGAATAGCAGACTTTAACAAGAAACATATTTAATACGTAATATGGGTAAAATATGTTTTCTTTTAAAAGTTCAAGTTGTTTGGGAACGTAATTAAGAGTTAAACAGTTTCATATTTACCAATCCATCAGACATGGGGCGACATTAACTTTTAGTTTCATTCATTCGCTTTTTGGAAAAGCTTTGGTCTCGACCAAGGCCTGAGGAAGAATTCTACATCTGTATTTGCTTTATGCTCCACTTTGTTTACCAGTGGCCGCTTACTTTGTCTATCAACCGTTTTACTCCCTGCTGCATCTGAAAATGGTGCTGATGAGGGCAGTGAGAGTAAAGCAAAAACAATGGTTGTCAAACCAAAAGAAAGCCTATATACACTAAAACTATTCCCAGAACTTAGGTGAACTTCAATAATTCTCAAACTGATTATTTTCTATGGACTTCATCCCTAGAAACATTCAATTTCACATTATTTCAACACAAGGACAGCAATAGGTGTCCATCAAACATAATAATATATAATGCACAAATATTTAATACTGTCTGCCAACAGATGTTAGCAAGAGACTCAATAAAATAGACTTACATGAACCACTGAAACCATTTAAATGTGCTAGTTATCTCCATAGAGCAGGGGTGTCCAAACTACGGCCATTTTGAATCGGCCCTCAGCAAATTCAAAAATGATAATGACTTAAGTATAATAAACTTCTGCTTGACTTATACTGTACTTCTTAAATATATATGTTAAAATATATTACACAGTATTAATGTGTTAAGACACATTTTCAAATAAATCCAGTCAATTAAAGTTGAAAACATGTTCTAACAAATATATAAGTTGATAACAAAAAAGTCCAATAACAAATTCACATAACAACCTTAAAATATAACCTTCATATTTCCTCTTCTTACAAGCAATCTGAAGCTTCTGTTTTAAGGAATGAGCTGCTAACACCATAAAGTAAACCCTCTGGAGAGCTGTGATGTAGGGTGTTTTTTCTTACAGCATTTTCAAGTATCAAGAATAATTTACCTACATTGGATTGATTTTTCAAACTTATAACTGAATTTATGAGGCGATATACCTCTTGTGAGTGGCCCAGCCCTTTGTATGTTTTTTTGTATGTGGCCCTCGGTGAAAAAAATGTGGGCAACCCTGCCATAGAGCCTGGCACTGTGTACAGTCCTGTGTAATGCACATTTGATTCCCAGTCTTTGTTTCCTCTAGGGTTTTCTGGAATAAGAGCTCTTCTATATAGTTTACAATAAAGACCTTAAAGACCCGTGTGGCTTGCTAACTCAACCATGGGGGAATGTTTTTTGGAGATGTTGACTCACCCTAAATATACTCTTCTCTATTTTGGTTGAAGCGCTTAACATGTCACGGCTGCTCTCCCCTATAGAGGAAAACATGGCTATGCTTCACTTTTGCCTGGGGTCAGGATCTCCCTGAGGGAGAGAGCAGACGGCTTTCTCAACCCGCCGTATCAGCAGGGACATCCCGACACGTATAATCTGTAATGCGCAGCTGGCTTTTACAACATACTACTGTTCTACCACTGAAGCCTGACAGTGCCAAAGCCTGTGGTGGCTCGGGCAGTGCGGGCCTCAGAAGTTTGTTTTTGTCTCGAAGGCTACGACATGATCACATCTCACCACCTGAGCACCTGGCTTCATGATTTACTAGTGTGCGGTAGAGTTGAGAAAAGAGGAATCACTTCTCTCTGGATTACATAGATCTTTGTTTAACATGTACTGTGTGAAGGAAGGAATGAATGATGGTGCGTCCACACGGTTCCGTCGCGTTGAAGCTTGCCGGTGGGCGTGTCTGGCGCGTGACCAACAACCAATCACATTAATCTTCCGCCCCGGACACACAAGCACACTGGTTTGATTGGCTAGCGCTTGTACTGGCATATTTGATTGGCTGGTGCTTCCGTCGACGCTTGAAAAGTTGAACTTTTCTCAACTTTCAGCGCGAGCAACGGAGGCAATGTCAGGATCTCGACACAAACTGATGAACCCAAATGCACGACCTAGAGACAAAGTCTTGAACGTAAAAAAATGTAATTTTAATTTCACAGATCAGGTAATCCCTCTTAACAGAGTAGGTACTGGAAATAACAAAAGGCGCTCACAAGGAGGAAAAAACTAGGCATAACAAAAAGAGAAATTAAGAAAAACTTAAGCCTACAAAATTAACAAAAGAAACTAAACCTGACATGAGTGAAAGCGATCCTTTCTGAGCTGAGGCTTGGCACGACCATTCGGAGAAACAAACAAGACGAACTCACACAGGACAGGGGAGAGACAGGACTATTTAAACATGAGGTGAGTGGGAACAGGTGGAAACAATTAGGGGCGGGGCAGACACTGATGATGGCGGGAAAAACACACAAGGGGAGGAAGAAACAGGGCCTGAAATGAAAGACAAGAGGTAAGTACAAAATAAAACAGGAAATAATAGACAAAATACATAAACATAACTAACACATTTGACGAGACACAACAGTACCCCCCCCCCCTCTAGGGACGACTCCTGACGGCCCAGGCTGATTAGGACGACGATCGTGGAAGTCCCTGATCAGAGTTTTATCAATGATAAGTGCGGGAGCTACCCATAAGCGCTCCTCAGGACCGTATCCCTCCCATTCGACCAGGTATTGATGTCCTCAGCCCCGTTTGTGGACCGCTAGTAGCTTCCTGACCGTGTATACCGGGCCCCCGTCGATGATCCGGGATGGTGGAGGGGCCTTGGAGGCAGGAACCAGGGCGCTCTTCTGAACAGGCTTGATTTTGCTGACGTGGAACGTGGGGTGGACCTTGAGAGACCTGGGGAGTCGGAGACGCACCGCGACAGGGTTAATAATGTTCTGAATTGGGAAAGGACCCACAAACCTTGGTGCCAACTTCCTGGAATGAACATGTAGGGGTAAGTCTTTAGTGGATAACCAGACATGCTGACCCGGTCTGTAGACGGGAGCCGCACGGCGGGAACAATCTGCCGCTGCCTTCATCCTAGCGGATATCCGAAGGAGTGCCTGCCAAGCTCCGGCCCAGACCTTCCGACAACGTCGGACCATGGCGTGCGCAGACGGGACTCTGACCTCCTCCTCGTTGGCTGGGAACAGCGGGGGTTGATATCCACTGGAAGGGGGAGAGGCCTGTAGAAGCCGAGGGAAGAGTATTGTGGGAGTATTCCACCCAGGTGAGTTAGTCGCTCCATGACCTCGGGCTCTGGGACACGAGGCATCTGAGGCAAGTCTCGAGGTCCTGATTTAGGCGTTCTGTCTGGCCATTGGACTGGGGCTGGTAGCCGGAAGACATTCTGATGGTGGCGCCTAGGAGCCGGCAAAATTCCCTCCAGAAGATGGAGATGAACTGGGAACCTCGGTCGGACACCAAATCACTGGGGAAACCATGAATCCTGAATACGTGGGTTAGCATGACCTCTGCCGTTTCCTTGGCAGAGGGAAGTTTAAGCAGAGGGATAAAGTGAACCATCTTGGTGAATCGGTCTACTACCGTCAGGACGGCAGTGTTACCCTTAGAAGGTGGTAGTCCGGTGACAAAGTCCAGCGAGATATGGGACCAAGGGCGCTTGGGCACGGGCAGAGGCTGAAGAAGACCCATCGGAGCCAGGGATGAGGTCTTGTTACGGGCGCACACGGGACAGGCAGCCACGTATTCCGTCACCTCCTTTACCATGGCTGGCCACCAGAAACGCTGTTTTATGGTGAACATCGTTCGCCGGATACCTGGATGACATGTGAGCTTAGAGGTGTGAGCCCAGTGGATTACCTTGGAGCGTAATGACACATTGGACAAACAGACGATTATTCGGACACCCACTAGGTGCTGGGCTCACAACATTAGCCTGCTTCACATCATTTTCTATCTGCCAGGAGACTGCCCCAACCACACAGTTCAGTGGAAGGATTGCCTCTGGTTCCTTGGCAGTAGGCTCTGGCTCATAGAGTCGTGACAGTGCGTCTGGTTTTCCATTCCACTGGAGTACCCGGTCGGAAGGAAATCTTGAAGTTGAATCTGTTAAAGAACAGAGACCAACGGGACTGACGTGAATTAAGTCTCTTGGCTTTCCTGATATACTCCAAGTTCTTATGGTCTGTCCAAACAATAAAAGGTTTCTCCGCCCCCTCTAGCCAGTGTCTCCACTCCTCTAATGCTGCCTTGACCGCTAGCAACTCCTTGTCACCTACGTCGTAGTTCCGCTCAGCTGAGGACAACTTATGGGACAGGTAGGCGCAGGGATGCATCCGGTTGTCCTTGGTGGATCTCTGGGACAACACTGCTCCTATTCCCACATTGGAGGCATCCACTTCCACCACGAATTGTCGCTGGGGGTCTGGGACGGTAAGAACAGGTGCCGTGGTAAATCTCTCCTTAAGAGTCCTGAAGGCGGTCTCGGCCTGGGGACTCCACTGAAAAGAGACCTTGGAGGAAGTGAGATTATGCAGGGGAGCGGCAACAGAGCTAAAGTTCCGGATAAACTTTCGATAAAAGTTTGCAAACCCTATGAACTGTTGCACCTTCTTCTTGTTGGTTAGTGTGGGCCAATTAGCCACAGCACTAACCTTGGAAGGGTCCATCTGTACCTGGTTGGCGGTTACAATGTGTCCCAGAAAAGAAACGGTGGCTGCGTGTAACTCACACTTCTCGGCTTTGACGTACAGGTGGTTTTCCAGTAGCTTCTGGAGGACTTGACGAACCTGTGGAACATGGGTTTGACTGTCCGGGGAAAGATTAATATGTCATCCAGATAAACATACACAAATACATTCAAGAAGTCTCTTAAAATGTCATTGACGAAGGTCTGGAAGACAGCAGAAGCATTACATAATCCAAAGGGCATGACCCGGTATTCATAATGTCCACTAGGGGTATTAAACCCCATCTTCCACTCGTCTCCTTCTCTTATCCTGACCAGGTGATAAGCATTTCTGAGGTCGAGTTTGGTAAAAATCTTAGCGGACTGAAGCAGTTCAAACGCTGATGACATTAATGGTAGGGGGTAGCGGTTCTTTGTGGTAATGGCGTTAAGTGGGCTATAGTCAATACATGGCCTGAGTGAGCCATCTTTTTTACTCACAAAGAAGAATCCAGCTCCTGCCGGTGAAGAGGAGGGACGGATGATTCCCGCTTTCAGGGAAGACGAGATGTATTCATCCATGGCCGCTCGCTCTGGCCCGGAGATGGAATAAAGGCGTCCCTTAGGAATGGGTGCGCCGGGTAGCAGATCGATAGCACAATCAAAAGGGCGATGTGGAGGTAGTGACAGAGCCTTGGTCTTGTTAAAAACTTCTCTCATATCTTGGTAACATGCAGGGATTTTAGACAAATCAGGATACTCATCATAACCATTAACTGGTGTAGTCTCCGAGTCTTTACCGGACATGATGACTGGGTGAAGTCTGATCGCCGGGGTCTGCGTTATAGCAGGGCGAGGCGAGTTAGGAATACTACAATTTTGCTCACATTCCCCTCCCCATCCCTTAACTTGGCCTGAGCACCAATCAATGTGTGGATTGTGTTTTTTTAACCAGGGGAATCCTAATACAAGTGAGTGCTGAGGGGAATTTAATAAATGAAATTGTAACATTTCTGAATGATTCTGAATAACTACCTGAACGGGCTCGGTATGGTCAGTGACTTGACACATTAGTCTGCCTCCTAATGCGCTGGCATTGATGCGGTGGACCAAAGGAATAGCCTTAAGGTTAAGTAGTTTGACTAGCTCCCAATCTATAAGACTCTCATCGGCCCCAGAGTCAATCAGTGTGTGTTCCTGGTTATTAACTATGAGTGTTACCTGAGTAGGTGTGCGTGGAGGGTATTTCGAGGGGAATTTGCTCACCAGCGCCCTCCTCATAGCCGGTGAGCTTGTCCTTTTCCCGGACATGCGGCATGCTGGTGACCCGGACGTCCACAGTAAAAACAGCCTCCCTCCTGTAGTCGGCGCTGTCTTTCCTCTGGCGAAATCCTGGTCCTTCCCAGCTGCATGGGTTCCTCCCGTGCTTGGGCAGGCGCTGTTCCTGGAGTTGCAGAAACCGGCGGAATCCATGAGTAGGAATTTCCAGGAAAACACCCCTGGTGGCTTGGAGGTCTAGGTTTGGCTTGACGCCTTTCTCTCTCCCTCTCTCTGAGGCGATTATCCACTCGAGTGGCCATGGAAATCAATGTTTCCAGGTCTTGAGGCAATTCCAACGGAGCCAGGCAATCCTTTATGGGATCTGACAGTCCGTTCATAAATGCGTCTATCAACGCGGGAGTGTTCCAGCCGTGGCCCATGCCGCAGCTCTACCGGTGAGGTGGGAGACCAAGAAGGCAATCTTGGCGTCCTCTGAAACAAACGCCGCTGGATTGTGTTTGTAATGTAAATCACACTGGACCAGGAACGTTCTGCAGTTTTCAGACTCCCCGGAAAACCTCTCTGGTGATGCCAACCGAAATGGAACAAATGCTGAGCGAACCTCGGCCTGCAGGATCGACAGGAGGTGGCGCCGTCGGCACATCTGGAGTCTCTAGACGGGTGAGGATTTGTTGAAGCTGTGTCGCCAGCTGATTGACCTGTGCGGTTACGGCGGTCTGAAAACCCTCCTGGCGGTCCGACAAACCTCTTACTCCGTGCCCAATAGCTGTTAGCTGCTCTTGATGCTGGTGAATTAGGCTGCCTTGGGCAGACAATGCAGTCTGGAGTGCTTTTGGGTCGGCTGGGTTCATTTTTGGTCAGTTCATTCTGTCAGGATCTCGACACAAACTGATGAACCCAAATGCACGACCCAGAGACAAAGTCTTGAATGTAAAAAAATGTAATTTTAATTTCACAGATCAGGTAATCCCTCTTAACAGAGTAGGTACTGAAATAACAAAAGGCGCTCACAGGGAGGAAAAAGCTAGGCATAACAAAAAGAGAACTTAAGAAAAACTTAAGCCTACAAAATTAGCAAAAGAAACAAAACCTGACATGAGTGAAAGCGATCCTTTCTGAGCTGAGGCTTGGCACGACCATTCGGAGAAACAAACAAGACGAACTGACACAGGACAGGGTAGAGACAGGGCTATTTAAACATGAGGTGAGTGGGAACAGGTGGAAACAATCAGGGGCAGGGCAGACACTGATGATGGCGGGAAAAACACACAAGGGGAGGAAGAAACAGGGCCTGAAATGAAAGACAAGAGGTAAGTACAAAATAAAACAGGAAATGAGAGACAAAATACATAAACATAACTAACACATTTGACGAGACACAAAAGGCAAAGCGACGCGATGGAACCACAATGCAGTTTGGCAAAGCTTGACGTCACCCCATTCAAAGTGAATGAGAAGCGTCTCCGTTGAAGCACGCGACGGAACCGTGTGGACGTTACGTGAGAGTCTTGACCCCAACACCTTAAATATTCTCTAATTGATTGTAATGTAATATGATATAATGCCCTTCTACCCTTCACGGTACAGTCCAGCTAATGCCAGACAATCACACCCAAAAAGGGATTTTGAGAGAAACAATGTAGTGTGTTATATAGGTTTTTGTGCAATGGTCTGCAAAGGCTAAAATCTCAAAGTTCCCTTCAGAGGGAGTTTCTCTAACACACACTCCCCCCCTGCCTGAAACGCCTCCATTGGACTCCTTTGATTACTTCTGTAACACAATGACATCACCATGTAACACTCGCACTCCTATTGGCTAGAGCCCTAACTCATTGTACATGAGGCATCTCTGTGCGATGACCAATCACGACAGATCCTGCCAGCAAACCAATCAGAGCAGACTGGGCTCTGGTTTTCAGGCAGAAAAAAATGCCTTTTTGATCGTTAAAGCATGTTGACTTGTCACAGTAGAGGCACAAAATATAAATAGGAATCTAAAAATGTGCATAATATGTCCTCTTTAAATCCATAACATTCATACAGTATGAGAGATAAACGCAAAATAATAGTATCATTCAAACCGAGCTAGGACTCAAAACTGGCAACAAATGAACAATATCCAGTCTCAGCAGTATTCTCTTTCTAATACATTGTGACATCTGAGCATCTAACGCTGTCTATTTGTGGATTTATTTGCTCAATTGAAGTCTACTTTGGAATAAACCTTTGCCGGGCTGTGTTGACAGACCGCTCCTTTATTGACAAGTAATGAGAGACAGAGCCTGGAAACCAATCAGGTCTATTCAGGTCCAAGCCGGGGCAAACCAGGCCAAAGTACACCAGGCTTAATTCGATTTCAGATGAAAAAGATTGTTCAAATTGCCCAAATGCTAATTATCAATGAGTATACAGTAATCAAAATTCCTCTTCATGTTACTGCAGTATGCTTTGCCTAAAAAATGACCATAATAATGGTATCCAATGAAGGCTTGTAGCTGCAGCATGTTGACGAGACAATAAACCAGTTTTTATTTGCATGAGGAGGAAAGTGTATCTTTCATCACTTCTTCCACAGTGCCCAAGGCTGCTTCCTTCTCCATAGTGTGGCCAGCACCCATCCAGCCGCACAGGAAGCATCTTCCACTGCTCCCCCTCTCGCTCCTCTCCTCCTCCTTTCCCTCCTCTCTCTTTCTCTCTCTCGGTCTCCTCCTAACTCACCCATGGTGGAAACTATTAACAGGGCAGGGTTCCATGGAGCAGTGTGGCGAGGTTATCGTTCACACAGCTTTCCCTCTCCCTTTCCTTCTGTCTGTCTCTCTCCGTACAGCAATTCCTCTACACACAGCCCAATATAGCAGGGGAGACTCACTGCCCTCTGTTTTCAAACCTCCACAGCCGCAGGGTAACGATTTTTCCTGATATGCTCGTGGTGAAAATACGTAAGACTTGACCTTTTTTCGTGGGCCTCTGTGTGTCACAGGCAGGGGTGACATGGGAAGGAAAATGTGATGGTCGGCAGACTGTAAAACAGATTTGTTAAATGTCAACAAAAGAGTAATGTATAGATGTGGATAGGCAGTTCGTAATTTAAAGGAATAGTTCAACATTTTGGGGATATATCCTTGTTTTTTTTCTTCTTTCTGAGTATATAATATAGATACAATTCAAGCCACCTGTTTATGTGTATGCATGTAAGCCCATACATATAAAGTAGATTTTCATGCTGGGGTGTTGTATTCATGGTCTCAACACGATGTCTTATTCTGCTTCTCATAATGCTGCGCCCCACTTTACAAGCCTCCCCTTGGGTTGGTTTGGAGCACCAGAAAAACAAAATTTCCATAATAAGGTGTCAGAGTTTTAAAGCCACAGGTAACACATGGATCAGTATTATTAAAGAGGCCCTATTATGGGGTTTTTCTTTTCCTGTAGTGTGTCATATAAGTTTGTGTGTAAATGGTTTACAAATGCTAATGTCTTGTAGATTTTCTCGATTGGACTCCTTAGTTTACTTCCGTAACATATTGACATCACTATGTATCACTCGCGCTTCTATTGGCTAGCGCTCCAACACATTGTACGTGAGTTTAGGGGCGGGACATCTCTAAGCGGTTGACCAATCACAACAGAGCTGGCCAGCAAACAAATCAGAGAAGATTGTGTTCTGGTTTCAGACAGAGGGAGAAAAGAGCTGCTGCAGCACAGGCAGTATGAGCAAAAATAAAGACCTTTTTGAACATTAAAGCATGGAAACATGTCACAGAAGAGGCACAAGATACAAATAGGAACCTGAAAATAAGCATTATATGTCCTCTTTATGGCCACAAGAAAATATGTACTTGTGTGCATGAAGCTGTATTCATATACTGTTTTTCTATCCCTCCTATACAACATAGAATTCAGTCTCCATGATTGTAATGTATCTTCATACTGGGTACTGTAGTGCAGTCTGTCTTCTCACTTCTAATCTCTCAGCCAGCCTCATCATCCTCCTTCTCCCAGGCTGCTGAAAAGCTGTCATTGATGAGACTCTGTGAGGGGGTGAGAGGGTGCTTGGGCCCCATGGGCTCGTGTAGCAGCTCCACTGAAAGACTTCCATTTAAACACACACACCTGTTAACAAACAGCGACAATGGGCTGCATGGCTGCCAGCTCAGTGAGTTCCATACCCTGACCCCACTCCCACCCCTCGGCCCCCTGGCGGATATTAAAGAGCCTCTATTTACCCATACTGGCATTGAGCTCACAGGCCCCAAAGAGGCTGGCCTGCCCAGGGTGTCCTCAATCCACCATTGTCCCATGATGGATAACTAGGCGGATGGATGGCAAGGAATGCGGAGGTAAAATGGAGTGCTGGATGGATTTTTGTTTTAGATCTGTCAGAAATGTTGCAGAGGGGAAAGAGAGAAACATCAACGTGTCCCCAAAGAAACATGCTGTGGTATAAATTATGGAAGGATGTTGCGTTTGCTGCTTTGTTGTCTCTTACTGGTGTCATATCTGTTTTGAATATGGTGGAGCTTTGTTATATGTACTTTGGATTTTAAAGAAGGGTTGACAGAAAATAAACCACTAGCATAGCTAGCAAGGTGCTGGCAAGAATTCATAGTAATGTCACTTTATGACCTTTTTTTGATGTTGGGTCTTTCTAATATTTCTTTTTAGCAGAATTCCTTGTTCACCCATCAATAAGGA
The DNA here is from genome assembly GCA_031216635.1 of Dissostichus eleginoides. NCBI lineage: Eukaryota > Metazoa > Chordata > Actinopteri > Perciformes > Nototheniidae > Dissostichus > Dissostichus eleginoides. The sequence continues at coordinate 12,380,142 of CM062273.1, read as the reverse complement.
ACTGGAGCCATAAAATGAGACTGAGCCTATTCAGGAGTAGTGTGGCACTAACCTGTGCTGTTTTATTAGCAGGTGCAATACCCTTAAGTTGAACAGCTCAGAGAACTGATATAGAGCAACAGAACACACAAGACAAGAATGGCTCTGGGCCGATGAATATAGAGAGAGGCTGCGTGAATTAGATACAAAGGGGGTGATGGGTGGGGATTACCAGGTGAGGGAAATTAGGTGATTGCTGGGCAGGTGGAAGTGGCCAAATCTGAAATTGCACGAGTGATATTGTAGGTAAACACGGAGTAAACATGGAAGAAGGTCTTTATCAGGCTGCACTTATGACATGTTCAGTGCATTAAAAGTGCAAAATGCCTCAGTGCTTTGCCAAATTGCTTTCTAGTCTCCCACAACCAAAACAGCTACTTGATTGTGGTAAGGGGTATAATAATGGTCATGGTTTGAAAAACAACACATTTTGGTTAGAGACAGGAAATAAACAGCAGTCTCCCATGTCTAAGTCATTGACCCAACCATCCACCCTGACCACATCCACACAATGTTTTGCAGTTTTATCCCAATGTCACATCACACTACATCTGCCTTTGCAGACAAGAGTCATTATTCACACAACCACAACATACACAGTAAACAGATCATTTTAGGCTTTTAGAAATATGACCAGTGTTGTTGATTTTCATAACTTGTTGAAGGTCTTACATGTGCTTATGGGCCCTTTTCACAGCCTTAGTGTGTTGACATGAGAATTTGTTTATTTCTTTATGTACTGTTTGATTTGGAGGTTTTTCGAGGTGTGTCGAGATCATAGAGCTTGGACCCATTGAGGTTTTTGACCCCCAAGTTGGATAACACATGGTTTAGTCCATAACAATCAACAATATGCCTATTTAGTCCAATTTTAGGATTAAATAAAACAGATAAAAGCAAATTAACTTGAACAATAAAAGTATTATCTGCAGAAATTTGACAGGTCGTCTGAATAATCAAATCATATGATCCCATCCATTAAAACTCAACTGACCTTTCTAATAAGCCTTTTAGCAGGTTTCTCAGGATAAAGAAATATGTCACTATATTGAGACCAAAAGTTTTTGCATGGTGAACATTCTTAGACTAGCAGGGACCAGCCTCCGCTGATAGCCACCATTCTTCAGATGGGGCCGCTCTCCAGTTCGGCTGTGACCACTCCTTTTGTGTTCGCTGAGGGGGGCCGACCATTCAACCCTACGGGACGGATAATAGCCTTGCTGGCCGGCTCCCCCTTCACTACCCACTACTGCTCAATCCTCCCATAAAATTCCCCACTTAATTGCGTTCACTGGAAACCAGTAGGAGAAGAGAAGGAAGAAATTAGAGGGAGGAGGGCAAAGAAAGAACTCTATAGTGGGGAGTCTGTATTCATCCCTGGGCTATGCATTGCAAACAACAAACTGCGAACCTCAGTGTAGGAAGAAAGAGGCACAACGGTCAAAAGCGGTGGAGGACTGGCCCACCAATCTCCAATTCAGCGGGCCCTGGCTTCTTTAATAACTGATCGAGTTCACAATTAAACCCTGCTCGCTGGTAATACAAGTCTCCTTAGAGGCTCAATTGCCATTGGAGGGAGACAGGGCCACTGTTGTGTTCCGGGGATTAAAGCCGGCAGGGGGAATCAAAAGCCATTTTACAATACAGTAATCAGCATGTTTTCCCTCTGAAAGGCCCTCTGCTCCCCCATTTAGAAAACACAGAGCATTGCCTCCTTTCTGCTCTCTACAAAACCCATTCAGCAACCTGCTTTATTTTATGGATTCATCCTATGTGTTGTTGGGAGCCCTGGGGCTCTATGAAGCGGGGGGGCGGAGGTGAAGAAGTGTCCACTCCAGACAGGTTGGTGAGGGCAGGGAAATTCACGACCTGGCAAATGAACCAATCATGGAAAGCTACTGTCCTTCAATTGGATGCAAGAAGTAATAGGATTGTGCAGATTGCTATGAGACCAATGATAGAGGATAATTGACAGATATTTTATCGGGCACCTCCAGAGTGAACATCGTTAGCCAACATTTTGTCATTGAAAATATGACTAAAATATACATTATGAAAATCTCTACTTATAAGCAAATAATAGGCTACAGAAACATAAAAGAAAAGCTTTGTTTTGAAAATGGGCGTTAGCAAGTGGAAATAAAATCTGTTTTTTTATTGGTCACTAAATAACATACAATTCCGTTTTTTATAATGTTACTGGTTAAGAATGAATCAATCTAAGCTTGTGATTAATTATTCTACTTATTCTGACAATTAAATATTGTATTTGTGTTCCCACCACCACTGTATTTATTCCTTGAAAAACAGATGTATTCTAAAATGTTCTTGAGCTTATAGTAAATCATACACCCACTCGACATAAATCCATAAGAAACACACAAATGGGTTTCAAAATTAACACTGGTGTTAAATGAAAAATGATGATACAAAACACAAGTTATTCACAAGCCTCAGTCAGGACACTTGGTGAAATATGTCATTCATTATCAGGCATTGAAGTGAGACTAAGATCAAATAGTCGTTTTTATGGTCAAAAATCTTGACTGATGTAAAATCTCCATTCGGTCTGAAACAAGAAACATCTGTATGAGGAGGGAAGTAGACAGATGTGTTGCAGCAGTGAAAAAACAATGCCATTTTATCTTAATAATGCTATCAAAGGATTTATTATATGGCTCGTTTTCCATTGTGTCTGGGCATAATGTATTGTGAAATGCGAGATCCATGTATTACAATGAGGAGAGGAAGTATTCGATGTCCCCTCAGCTTCCCCATCTAAACCCCATACATCTGATTCAGTTTATCCTGCGTCATCCCAAGCTATTCCCTTCATTGATCTTTATGAGAAAAAAAAAACTAGTGCATGTCGAGGACATCACATTTTTGACAATGCAATTCAAGGAACACAAGCATTGATTGTTAGAGATGGGGTGTTTGCAAGTGCACACCGAGGATGGAAAAATCTACAAGTGGCAAACAAGCTAACATCTGTCAGCTGAAACACTGCAGATCTCAGTCACTAATGTAATGTAACAACACTGAACTTTTGTTAGCATAATAGTCCTTAAAACCCTTAGATGCACGAGTGACTGGACCCTATACACTCTTCCATAAGTGGGTCTAAAAGGACCCATATTAGAATAATATGTGTTTTTATGCAATTTTTGTCATTTTGGTTAAGAAAATTCACTTGTATAATATTTAGTATTATATTTTGGTTCACATTAGAAATATTTTATATTAAATTTTTCACAATTTATAATTTTAGACATTTTTTTTACATTTTGAAAAAAAACTTTTTGAACATATTGTCCCAAAGATCTCCGCTATTCTGAGACCCTCACAGTATTCCAGTCCCTTTTCAAAACTCATCTCTTCTCCTCTTGTCTACTCATAGATACAGATGAGATATAGATACTTCAAGAAAACCACCTCACCGGGTCCAAAAAGACTCACTTATGGAAGCTTGATTTTTCATTAATCATTTTCACAGAACTCATTTCCCAACAATACATGCAAACTTCCCACTACTATTTGGATTTGAGCTGCTCGGTTTGGTAATCTGTTTTCTTCTGTAACTTAGTCTCTGTATGTACTGTATGATTGGCCTTCAATTTGATCAATAACCATTCATTCGATCGACTTCACACTCGGAGGGTGCATTGCAGAGGACCTAATGACAAGCAGTTTTGAAAACGAGCTCTTAAGACCTTGGGACATATTTACCCGGCATATTTACATATGAGCTTTGCTCAGTATCCAGTTTGAAGGTGTTTGAATGAGAGGTTCTTGAGCAAAGTGCAAGCAGCAATTCCAGTGGCCAAGCAGCCGGCCGACACCAAAAAGACACGCTACGAATCAATTTAAATCTGGCATAATTTAAACCCTATTTAAAAATAAGCCCTTTTGCCAAAAAATTGATATTGAATATTGCATTGGAGCCATTGGATTTGGCCATTTCGATTCCTATTTTTGCTAATAATGTCTTATTCTTGTTTCTACAACATCTTATTATTGCAAATAAAATATAATAAGGCTATTTCTCCTTCATGGAATGAATGAGCTTCATCACTATGACCTACGCAACTTGTTTGCTGATTCACAATACGTACATTTGACTAGCTTTTCTCACACAATGCAACAAAGTCAACTCCAGTACAATACATTTTGGTCTGCATCTTCTTTGTCATATTGTGAGCATTGGCCAAGACAGGTGTAGAGCTGTATACACTGAATCTCGTTCTAATCCATTTGTTAATGTTTGATGCTCTAATGTGCACCATTATCGGTGTGTGTTTAAACAGCCCATTAAATGCTTTGCGATGACATCAGTCCCACCAACCCACCGCATCGCTGTTTGTTATCCTTAAACATCACTTTGCAGAGAAGAAAATCTATCACAGTGAAGTCAAAATCCATCAGAGGCGTGGGCAGAATGGCCTCAGTTTTATCAATTTGAAGACGCTCCCCCACATTCCTGACCAGGCCCCCCCACTGCTTTCTGGGCAAGCCTGTTGCAAGAACCTTAGTCATGGCCTCTGTGTTTAAATCAGAAATGAAAAAATCCAAGGAATAAAACGGAGGTCTTCTTGAAGTGCTTTTAGGCGATGGGGAAGATGACATAAGATGGTACTGTGTCTCCAGGCCTGTTCTGTGTGTGTTCTGTGTCATGACACACAGTGTGTGTCATGACAGATTGTTACTTCACAGACATCTCCTGTCTCTCTTCTTCTTTTTCAATGTTAGGATGTTGGTTTCATAAGGAAGATTTAATTTTTTTGGATGGGGAGGGGGTTGAGAGCAAGCTTTCCGAAAGAGAGAAAGAGGAATCTTCAGTGAGTTTGGCAGCTTTCCACAGAAACCATTAAACATGATGTTTATGTTCGTGTGTGTGTGTTCGTGTGTGTGTGTGGGCAGGTGTATTTTTCTTCGTATGTGTGCTCTTCTCTTCTCTCTCCGAGGTTACCACTCAGTCTGCCTGGCTGGAGGTACGCCACAATAGAAAGTGCTGGCTGAGTCTCATAAGTCTCCCTCAGGGCGAGTTTGCCCAGTACTTTATACCTGAAGACGTCAGCACTGACATCCATATCGGGATTAAATGACGCAACCGATTTGTGCGCCATATTGTTTTTATGTAACAGTCCTAATGAAAGAGTGGTATACGGAAAAATACCTCCAGTAAGTGTACAATAGGTAAGAATATGTACAAAAGGTAACAATAACATGGACTAGCTGCAGTAAAGATCCATCAGCAAAAGGTAGACTCTTTACTGTTAAAAGAAATTGTTGTCCATTGTCTAATTGTTTAATTTCAATCATTTATTTAGCCTGAAACTATAAACCCAATATTTTGTGTGTATTTTATAGATAAAAATGGAAAAAGAAAGGTCAGAAAACAAAGCTTTAGTTTTTTTAATATACTGGACCTCAATTCATCTCATTACTCCTAGGGAAGGTTTTGACCACCAGGTTGAGAATCACTGATGCAGAAAAAAAACAATAATATACCTCAGAAAAACATGAAAAAAACATGTGATTTTTTGCATTTGCTTTGACTTCTCCAAATGCACATAAGCTACATGTAGGGCAATAGGCTGACCCACACTTGTGTTAACAAACCAGTTTGCATGCATGAATTCAGCTTTGGGCTGATTCCTCCTTACGCTTATTGCCTCAGCTCATGTCATTCTCGCCAGTGTCCACATTTCCCAAATCTCTACAGAGATGGAGAGGTGGTTTCAGTGGACAAACATTACTCAAATGGACAATTTCTGGAAATTCCCTTTAAGAAAAGAAATCCCCAAAAACACGTGTTGTTTGGTCTAGTTTTTTCTTAGCTCCAAAACATACCAACATAATAACTTCTTTAGAAAAAAAAGCTGGTTGTGTGTTGCCGTTCAAGTGCAGACATGTCATGAATGCTGATGCTCTCCTCAGCCAAAGCACTGGTGAGACTAAGGACTTGTGATTAATATTCTGTTGCTTCACTTGTTAGCATGCATCATCTGGTCCTTACTCACTCTCATACAAATACACTCATGCCCAGACCCACACAAACTATCCTCCCACTCTGCTGCATGGCCTCAAGTGCTGAGGGGAGATTAGACGCTGGGAGAGGCAATGCTCCCCATTACTCTCTTGTTCAGTGGCCCAAAGGTGAAATGAAAAATAGCCCTGTGGTCCTAATCCTGCAGACACTCAACACACTCATATTGTCCTCCCAGGGTGCACTTCTTTTGGCTTCCAGCGCTGCCATGGCGACAGTGGGGTTATAAAACCATTAGTGGAGTTGTTGTGAAAGCAGCATGGACGCACGCATCAGAAATACAGAACACACGATTTATAACCACAGCTAGGCAAACATGTGGTCTCCTCTTGAACTCTTCTTATGTTTTACCCTGATTACAAAGATCACTCTTCTTTTAACGTGTGCTGTCAAGATGAAAACATGTGAGTTTAGCGCAAGGAAAACAGTGTGAGGTGAAGTGAAAATCCCCTCGATTTGGGATCCCAACGATGAGTGGTGCTAGAAACCAGGCTCATTGCCAAGAAACCATTATTTATCCCTCGGGGCTGTTAGGGTAAGGAGTGTGTGTGCATGTTGTATGAGTGTGAGTTTCATCCAGAATGCTTGTGATGCGTGTGTGAGCGTGTGCATGTTTCAAAGCTAATGCATTTGCATCCTGTTCATGACCACACTCACATCTAAAAGACCATCTAGTTACACATTACAAGAGTGCAGAGGGAACTTCACACACCTGGCAGGAGTGGAGAAAATGGTGTGTGTTCTGTAGCAAGGACAACATTTTCACAAAGATATTCACAAAAATGTGTGTGTGTTTGTGTGTGTGTGTGTGTGTGTGTGTGTGTGTGTGTGTGTGTGTGTGTGTGTGTGTGGCTACAAATCTAAATAAAAAGCCAATTTATAGCATGAGTAACTAATCAAAATGTTTATACATAGTTAATATCATTTATGAGTCACTTTACAAATGCTGGCACGTTTAAAGCGGAGGCTAATGTGCAAATAAATAAATTTCTTTCCATCTCTTTTCTCATGTAGCCCCGGTGACAGCCATAAAATCTGTTTTTGAAAACACGATTGTGTTTACCAATGAATTGCTGGCTGCAGGTCCATGAACTCTGTCCTGCAGCTTAACAAACCCAAATAACAACAGGCTAATCCTGCGTTTCCAAATGCCAAAGGCCGCGACAAACCTATCTCATGCATGTCTACACAACAGCCTCCAATATCCTCCCAGAAACCACAGGAAGATGAATGAACAGCCCCTAGAGTGCACACACGTACACACACTGTGCAGAACAGAGGAAAAGGGAGTGCCAACATCAAGCCGGTGGGTAGAGGAAAGTTCAAAGGTCAACACCGGACTGGCTTGTGGTTCAACATGGCATTTGGGCACTAATTCACAACATGTTTAGTTGCTTCAGTTGAAAGGCTTCTCTGGTCTCTTAAGATGTGCATAAGTCCATTTTAAGGTCTTGTTTTTAACCAAATACAGATTGCACATTAACATCGTCTGTCCCTGATTAGCTAACCATGTTTTGATCATATTGCAGTCAAATTAAGAGCAGGTGGGTTGGTTGTCTTTTGTCTTTCGATTTCCTGAAATGTAATTTCACCATATTTTTTTTTCTGAAATAAATCTTCCATCTCATAAAGCTAAATATTGTTTTGTTGTGAGCCAAGAGCATAAAATGTGCATATTTGCAAATCATATGTTCAAAACAAAATGTAGACTACATGCTGAGCTCACAGGCTGGACCACAAGCATGACAAAGACATGAATTCACCCAACATCATAAAATGCGCCTCACAAGAAGCCAGGGCAAACACAAATAAAATGGCGTGCAAGTCTTTTTCTTCCCCTGTTTGGAGAGAAGCAACCCAATGCTCTGTAAGTGAATGCACTGTAAAAACTTCCTCACAGAGTCTGCCAATCGAAATATTTAAGAGCTAAATTACAAGGACACCACTCGCATCTGTCTGGAACACCTCAAACTCAACACATCGAGCTCTAATTGAACGAGCTGGCCTGGAATTCTCTGTTGGCATCAGATCACTTTGCAGCCTAATGTGTCCTAATTGATTACTATGGAACCAAAAACACACACACACACACATACACACTCAACCACCTGCAAACCAACAGGGCATATCTCATTAACCATGCCACTAAGTGTACACTTAACTGTCTGAAACCTTTTAGATCTGCCTATTTGTCACAGTGTCCTAATGTTCCAGTCACAGCGCAGAGTTATCAATCAAAGCAGGTAGACACAGGTCAGAGAGGAGCGTGTGGAGCTTTAATGTTTGACACCTTGAAAACTGAGAAAACTGAGCTATCTTTACCAGGGAATTTACGCAGGACCATATCATAAATTCTCTATTTACAAACAACATGTATCAGGTAAATGATGGATGAGGATCAGCTAAATGTATATATGTTTTATTGAATAATGTAGGCAAATTATTACCTGCACAGTTCTATACACATAGCATTCACCATACACTTGTACAATTAGAAATAAATAACAGAAATTATAAGACATCTTAAAGCAAATCCAGGGTCATAGACAGTGTGAAAAGTCTGCCGATAATGATGATTCAATCTGAGTCATCTCATTGCCCAATGTTCAACAAGTGGATACACGGCACATATTTGAACTGATGACCTTTCATTTCGCTCAATTTTCCTAGCAGGGAAGATTGACCACATAGTACTAAATCAATCTAGAGAGCCTAATCTAATTATTCAAATTCAGCAGTTTTTAACAGTGTATTTGTCAAGTCTGAATGTATTGAGTTGCGCTATCTGTCCTTTTTACAAAACATCTATTTTTCTGTATTTGGTTAAATCCTCCGAGAGCTGCCTGAGGATGTCCCACTATGATCAGGCTAATATAAACGTGCAAAATAGGAGCAACAAACCCGAAAAAATGTATGTATTAGCTTACATGTAGGTAAAGATACAAAAGTAGGAACCAACTTATCACAAGAAAACGAAAAGGTGGGCTAAAGCAGAGTTTCTTCCACAAAGAGACTTTTCATTAAATGCTTAATGTTGCAAAGATTTTACTGACTGTGTGTTTTGTGTAGGGTGAAACAAATAAAAGCGCCATAAAAAGAACCAAATCTTGACGTAACCTGTGGCTACATGTGCAGATAACACACACAGCCACATCTAGCATCCAAGTGTGTAAGAAGAGTGTGTTTGTCCTGGTGGATGACACTCAGTGGAAGTGATGAGAGAGAAATATGGCGCGACTGCAGGTGTGCCTCCTTCTCATCCAGGGAGAGTGGATGCGCCTGAGTGCCGAGCTTTCCAACAACAGTCCTGCATGGGACACACACAGGAGCTCAATCAGTCATTTCCACAATCTGTTGATGGATCTATATTGTTACAGTATAGCTGCCTCTTATTAACTTACAACCAAGTTATTTAGTGCTGTAGGTGGGCTTTCAATTGTGGGATTCTACTCTAAAAGTACCTTGTTGGTTTGAAAGGTAGATGTATTACTGTTCAGTTTTTATAATGTAAAATACATTAAAATTAACTTTTTTCGCGTTAACTGCAATTTTTCTTCCTAACTTGTCATTTCAAGTGACTGAATGCTCATTACAGTGGGTTTGTAATCCTTCAGTGGTAACGGGTGGTCTACTATTTGCATAAGCCAACTCGCCTCTGAGGGAATTACAAACTGAAGCCGGTAGCCCTTTATTGCCGGATTCATGTCAATACCTCCATCTTGTCAGCTTAGCTTCAGACATGCAGACCATTTAAGTGGAAGAGTGAGCCAGCATTAAGGAAGGATTATAGAAACTCAGAGGTTAAACATTGCCTGACCCGGTCCTTTTTCCTGCCAGGAGGTGGACTGCTGGGATGTTTTCTTTTTGTAGTGAACAGTGTTATACCAGAGATCTTTGGATATTAGTTTTGACGAAAAGAATATGGTAAAGTTAATGACATTTTATTGATTTCACTTTCTAATTATCCAGTTAAAAATACGTTTTACCCAGATTATTGTATCAATTACACAACACTGTCCTTTATGTAAGTGTTGATTATAACAAGTTTGTCTGTGTTTAAGAATAACACCATAATAGAAGATATCTTGAGGCTTCGGAGACATGTAAAACACGATTTTAAACAGTTTTTGTTTATATCATTGTTCTACGGATACACACATGATTTCAAATATTGTGAGGGAGACTAAGCTCCAATAATTCATAGAAAAATAAGAACATTTAAACAAGAAGTGAAAAGCATCTTAGAAGAAATCTCCTGCAGGATTTAACCACACTTAAACAAATCCTTACTGTTCCCTGGTCCCTATCTAAAGCCAGTTCATTGCACTTCAAATCTGAACAATCATCTGTACTTTATCTCACCCTTAATTCCACCTTTTCTCCTAAACCACACTCACCCCCTTCATCGGTCCCTGTGTCAATCAGTCAGGCAGTCAGGCAGACAGGCAGGCAGGCCTGTGCACCATCTCCCAGCATGCATGGAGCCAAGAACTGGGCCAAGCAGGGGTGAGTCATGCTGCAGGAGCATGCTACTGGATGTAAAACAGAACGGTTGTTTCCTGCTGAGTCAAACCCGCAGCTCTCATTAAGTCATTATCCGGTAATTAGCCTGCGTGTTAGCGGATAGGTAGCGTAGCAAGAGAGCAGTAGTACAGTCTTCTGCTGGAGATATACACTTTGGTCATTTAACAATAGTCCATTGGCTAGTGGTGTTATTTGATCAGGTTATTGATCCAATTCGTGCCGAATTTGACATGCAGCACCCTCACTGACTGATGCTTGTGTTTTCTTAGACTGGCAGGTCATGTTGTGCTCGCATTAGGGTTTGGCACAGAGTCCAGACAAGGTTTGGCAGTGCATCTCGTCCACTCAGAGTGATAAAAAACCACTGTGAGGGTCCGTATCGTGGCAACAGACAACCCCATAAATCAGCGCCAATGGGAAGGGAAGCACAGGAGAGGCTGAAGACAGACGCAGAAGGTCATTTCTCACACAAAACACTCGCTTCTCTTGTACTCCTCCTGCCTATTTCTCTCCAAAAAAGCTGTCGTCATCCTTTTTTCATGTAGAACAATAAGTAATTAAACAGAGGCCATGAAATAGATGGAATAAAGCTGGGAACATGTATGAGTAAAACTGTATCAGGAAGAGCTTAATACTTGCTTTACACAGCAGATGTGACACAACGTTTTATAATAAAAGCAACAAAACAAACGTAGAGTAACAATTCTTACAACATAAAGGCAAAAATCAGGCAGGCCAGTCTAATACAGTGGGTTTGTGTTATTTATTAAAGCCAAATCAGAGGGCCAAATGGGGTGAGTCTTAGAGTCGTTACAGGTCATTCAAAAATCCAAATTACTATACAAATATAGGAAATTGCCCTCCAGCAGGGTTAAACAAGGCTATTGTTTTTCAAACTAACGCGAAAGAGACAAAACTAGCGTCAAGGAGAAAAAAACCTCTGAGATGTTACGTGAGCATCTTGGATTAGACAACTGCATGCCTCCCAGTAAAATGAGATTCAGTGTCAGTCAGGCTCAGGTGTACAGAACATCAATTCTACAATTTACTTCAAGCTATGTGGAGTCTGGGGTGAGCAGATTCAGGCTGATGTTTACACTGTGTTCCAGCACATGGTGTTTTATATTGAAACAGCAGGTGAGGTTAAAGTGCTGAGGTTTAACTTGGGTCTATAACTTCTTTGCCTCACAGTTTGTTGCAAACTAGTGACACATTTCCTATAATTGTAGGTGTTATTATTTGTTTACACTTGTATTAGTTGGTGATATTTCAGTTATCATATATGGTTAGGGTTGGGGAAACATTCAACATTAGGTGACGTTTTTTGTGTACCATTATTTCTTTTTGTTAACACAAGGGTTACTATATGTATGGTCTTCAGAATATTCTGAAATAAGCATTTTGCACAAGGTGTGACTCAGAGACAGGTGTCAGGAATCGTAAATCCATTCATCGTCTCCCTGTAATTTCAGCATTGTTTTGACCTCATGACCTCACCTCTCCGCCTGGGAAATCCCTAATTGCACAATCAGCAGATGCATCCAACACTCAGCCTCCATTTGTGGTTAATAAGGCTGGCATGCATCAAAGCTCTGACTGGAACGAGATGTTCTGAGCTGCCCTGAGTTGTCATGAGCTGCTGGAGGTGCTATGATGTGGTGTTATGATGAGCCATGACCTTAGGGGTCATTTGTCACCAACCTTAATGCGGTAGCTGTGAGTGAGTGTTGATGGTAAAGGGCTCCGGGGCCTGGAACTGAACCAGCAGTGGATCGGCCGAGGAAGCAGCTGCACCCAGCACATGAGGAGCTGATGGCAGGTAGAGCAGGTGCTCTTTTATCAAGGCTTAATGACACAAAAATTATGATTGGCTGGTAAATAGAACTTTATATTTGTTAATCATTTCAGAGACTTCTTAATGCTGATGTATAAACGTGAGCCAAGGGGAAAGGCGACGAAAGCAAGACAAAGAAAGAGCCAAGAAAAAACTGGTAAGTAATTAAACGTGTGCCACTGATCTTGGGAGATCAAAGATGAGACCTTCTTAAAGGGGCTTTTATCATCCTTGGGCTACTTATGAAAAGCTTGATTTCATTTTGTATGAGTATACATATCACCTGTCTGTGTGGTTTAAAAGTTGATGCCCAATTTCACTTCCATTGATGTCGGTCCAAACGTTTTTTTTTATATTTTCAAAATAAACAAGGTCCTTCAAAGGCCTTTAAAATGAGTTGTCCTTTGTCAGCACATCTCTCTATTTAATATCAACATTGTAGGAACAACTGACTTTTTTCATATTATATATCAAACCTACAATTATCTTAAAGGTGAGGTGTGAGGTGCATATCATGTGCATGGGACTGGCCACAGACCTTTATAGAAGAGTACAAAAATATGTGCAACAATGCCATCATGGCCTCCACACAATCACAGTAATACTCACACACATCACAGAACAACCACAGATTATAGGCCACTTCTTCAGTAATTACTACTGGCCAGCCCTAAGGCATAATCTTGCAATTTCCTCTATGACGCGCAAAGCATGCAATTTAGGCACCGGCTCCACATGGATCCCCGCGTCTTTTTTAAACTTGGAAAACATACTTGTGTGATTCCTCAGATAAGAGATTAGCCATTACCTAAAGTGTGCGTGTGCTTCAAAAACAAACACTGTTTATGTGGGTCAATTTCCTCGTGGCCATGACTACCATGCACTTGGCTTCCTCCTCAGCAGATGGCATGCACCTTGCTGCATCACCATGGAGTACCGACTGAACCCTTGACCTCCTGGCGAGGGATGTACGTACATCCAGGTCTCCTATCTCCCTATCTCTCAGATAAAGATATTAAAGCTAACATAGAACAGTGTGGGCAATGAGTAATTTACAAATTGTGATTCAGAGATAGAACTAACCTTTTAGTTTTTGCTGGCATCAACATATTTAATTTCATAAAATTCTTCCTGAGCCATTTTACAACAGTTTTTACATGCTGAGTAGTACTCCTTGCGGTGTAAAATCAGGCAACATAACTCATAGAAGGAGAGTTATTGGACTGATTCCCTGGGGGTAAAATACCTAGGGGAAAGTAAAACTGCAGGCTGGATTTAAAACTGTGTTAATAATGCTTTGTTAGTTTTAAGAGAAATAACTACCCCTTGATTGAAGTGAGGAATTGTGCCCCCTAATACAGTCAAGCATTGTGCTTTTACTATTGGTTGTTTCATCAAGGGTTGCAGGCATTTGAGGATGCAGGTGCTAGGGCATCCTATTATCTTATGAACTGTTTGCTGTTGGCTTACAATTCAATATTTACTTTATTAGATAAAAAGCGGACAGAAACTAAACCAAAATACATCAGGGTTCAGGGTTATTATTCACTGTCCATCACCATCCCAACAAAGGATTTCCTTGCTTTTTTGCATTTTCCTCCTTTACTACCTTTACTGTTTGAAAGGCCCATGAGATCGTCCTTCTTTCTTTATATTTCGGAAACAGTCAACAGGACTAACAATAAAACCTGTTCTACATAGTACGTGTTGCTGGAGTTTCAACCAATCAATAAATAGGACAAATGGCTGAAGATCTTTGACCATGACTTTCTCTCTTTCTTTTTTGGAAGCGTATGAAAACCCTTGTGTTTCAATGCAACTGGATGCCAACAGTAGTATGCACAAAGTTGTATTTAAGTATCCAAGGTACAGTAGTAGAGGAAGAATGGGGTGGAAGTGGTAGAAAAGTGGATGAAAGGGGTGAACAATGCATTCTAACCAGGGCTCCTGTTTGGCTAAAGTTTGCACATTCATTTTTTTACCATGCTTCTTTGAGTGGTTAAGACTATGGAGTTATAGACAAAAACTCCCCCCAGCAACAGCAGAACACCCGCTCAGTGCCTCATTCATATACAAAAGAAAGTGCTTCATTTAGTTGCTGTGAGCTGGCTACAATGCCTTGAGGCTGTCTCGGTTTATAAAACCGGGAAACACCAATCCTCTTCCTTGTTCCAGTAACAACACCTTGTCATCCAGAATGAACTAATCTGCATAATCATCATAAACTGAGCTACCGTGAAACCCTGAGCCAAAAACAACTGTGCGGTTATTCCAAGCTAACGATTACAAAAAAAGCATGAGGAGAGAGACCAGAGGAAAAACGGCTGTGATGAAATGGGGTGAAGGAAGAAGTGATCAAAGAAGAAAGGAAGTGAAGGCGGTCAGATGTGGAAGGAAAGATAAATTCTCCCTTGGTGGTGTTGCTCCACAGATTAGCAATATGTTGCTGACATTCTGCAGATCTTCCTCTGCTCTCTACCCTGCCATGGAAATGCAAAGGAGGGTCTTTTCTTCAGTCCTTATCAGCACAGCGAGGTCTTTATTAAGAGGCCCTAGGAAAGGTTGAGGTGCTAACGTAACTGTATTTAAAAATAGCACATTCAAAAGGTCATGCACCCGCATGCTTAATGATTTACCCCATTTAACAGTACAATACCAAATAGACCATGATATGTGGTTCTATTTTATGGACTCTGAAAGGAATGTGAACCAGTTGTATTTATCTATAAATGACTTTTAAAAGAGGAATTCTGTTTTAAAGATGTGTTTGGCCTTTTTATAGAGTGTTTCATAAAACTTGAGACAGAGAAGAGTACAGGCCTAATATATTAATTAATCAGCGAGAACCAAACTTCAAACACTTTATTGCCAAACACACATATAACCCTCTACTGCATGTCTTTGTTGTATGAGGGACATTCAATATGGTCGAATGAATAGTCATTATACTGTCATGTCATTGGCCTATTTTTTCCCTAACAAGATCTGCAAAAGTGACATTTGAACGGAGCATCTACAACTATTATCCTGTCATCTATTTGTTCAGCAAGACGTTTTAAATTCAGTAATAAAGTGAGGATGGAAAGTCTGTTGAGAGCTAGACCCGACACTGACACCTAGTGTTAGAGCAAGAAACCCAGAGATCAGCTCACTGGCTGCTTATATCAAGTTTATTAATGGTGTTGTGTTTCAGCAACACAAGACAGTGCTTGTCAGTGATACTCCAGAATACAAGGAGATTCATGTAGGTATGAAAAACACAAACAGGGAGTTAGCAGTTCACTGTATGTTTGTGTTTCCCACGCTGAATTGTCAAAACAAACAGAAGCGAGGCTCGAACCAAAATATGAATTAGGGGAGAGGTGAGTGATGCTGATACAATTGAACGTGACACTGTTCCCAAAACCACACATGCCATCATACGGCTTACACACACACAAATATGCACACACACACACGTACAGTGAGCCTCTCAAAGCCATGGAGCAGAGAGTGATAATTATGCGTGTAAATTCCAGGACCCCTCTCAGCAGCTCTGCTGGTTGGTGTTGAGAGCTGCGCCCTACTGGCCCTGCTGGTAATGGTAACCCACATAAAGCCAGCTGTCACTGCTTCCAGCCCCCTATACACACTTTCACTGCAGCGCTGAAGTGTTGGCATAATCCCATTACAGGAACGTGAAGATAAATGTGTGCATTTAGGTTGGTGTGTGGGCTTGAGCTGAAAAATACATTGCAGATGAGCCCAAGGACACACACACTGGTGAGGAAGCATGCAAGAATGAGATTGATGTAGTTGCACGTTTTTCAGTGTTGACTTTCTTTTGCTTTTTAATAGAAGTTTTAATTAGAGTGAATGGAATGTAATATGCATGTAGAGGGGGAAAAAATCCTTTATTAATCACCTTTTCCCATAAGACAACTCAACGACCTCTCAAAAAGATAGTTTTAGTTGTGTCTTTTATTTGCACACATAACAAGTAAAACACAACTTTAACAATGAAGAAAATGAAAACAGAAGCATAACATTTTGTACAAGTTTATAAAAAACATACATATTTTACATGGTTTTCATCAGTGGATTGAGTTTGCTCAGAAGTCACTTGTCTAATGAGATGCAAAACACGTTTTGTTTGAAGGAATATATTATATTCAAAAAGACATCAATAATCTTATGAAGATGAAAATTTAAATCATCCTCTGGAAGATTTGGTTTTTCAGAACTATGTTACATTTCTCAGAGCAGCCATCTTTGGTTATGATATGTTGACAATTTACATGGAGAAAAACAGATAACTTTGTCGTGGTGGTTGCATCACTACAAAAGCACTGCAACACACCAATAAGTGTTTGATGTGGGGTCCTTCTTAAAGTTCTTATAAGTTTGCACATAGTTCAATGACAGATTTGATGTAGTGGACATATAACAAACCTTTTTCTCCTTCTATCTACAGTGAATTATATCTATATGGTAGCTTCTATGATTATTTTATTCAGAAACCATGTTAACAGTTGTAAAACTTGTCAGTAAAAATGATTAATTTAGAAGTAAAAACTCCTACTGTAATTGCAGCCAGTGTAATGCCTGACCATTTCAAAGGTTATGAAGTGAAACCCCCTTTATGAAAAATGAAAATGGATGAGTTACACTTTATAACCAATGGTAAGCAGGCAATGAACATCCGTCCACACATTCATTTATATCAATATACACCCACAATAATGAGGTGCCATAGCTGACCTCCTACTTCCTTCAATGATCATCCCATGATGTCCTCCATGAGGTCAGCACGACCACCACAACCACAGAAAAAGGTTTTCCCTCCTTCATTTTTCCCATGGGAATACAGCAGCATGTTTCCCTTTCCTTCTGATTGTTATTCTTGAAGGCATGGTGGTGGTGTGATATCTGAGGTGCAAATGAGCCAAGACTGCCGTGAACACATTCCTCTCTCTACCTGACTGATGAATGCTAAGTATGTAGGTAATGTGAGTGCTGCTGGGCATCTCACTTAGCTGTTTCACTAAACATACAGGGAAAATGGAGCATGACAAACATCAGACTGAATTCACATCTCAGAGCAGGGTGTCTGCCGAAAAGAAGAATTTATTGAACACAGCTCATGTCTGGCTGGGCAGATGGCAATCACATAATGCTGCTATTATAGCGTCAAGCAGGAATCAGCTGGTTTAGTCTTGGAGTGACTAAGAGGCGCGTAGAAGAGGGATTTGGGGAACTCTGTGGCGACTGGCGTGGTCTAACCTGGTCCGAGCTGTCAACAAAGAAGCAGATGACAAACACAGCATAGTGAAGGAGAGGGGGGGGTGAGGGGAGCGGTGCTCTGAGTCCTGTTACATCATCTGTGGCTGACACACAGTGCGGCAGACTTATCTGTCTGTGGTCTCGGGTGGCATTCGTCTGGACTCGCAGTGAGTCACACTTTCTGTTTACCCCAACATGAACCCATCCCTGAAGCTGGGCAATCGACTTCCACCAGCCTCCATCCACCAGCCGCAGGAGGGCCGGTAGCAGGGTGGCTTCCACCCGCGAGTTCGCATGCCATGCCAGGAATGTGCTGTGCCCACACCTTGCTAAACCATGACACCTTTCCTGTGGTGTAAGAGCTGGTTTCTTTCAAAAGGCTCCCAGGAGAGTAAATATAGCCCTTCTACTGTAGCCGCTCTTCCTCTTGAGCAGACGTAGGTCAAACACTGTTGAAAATACTGTTCTACTGTTTGTTTTTACCTGCTGAGGTGCAAGATTTTGAGGATTTGCCACATAGGACAATAAGTAAATCCGAGGATGTTTATACAAGCACAGGAAAGTGCTTGGAAGAGGGTTTATTACACTTTTCAAAGACAACTTAACAGGGTTGACTGTAATGTGGCAAACCCCAGCCACCTGCTCCTCTGTAACTGTTCAAATAAACACAGGTCTAATATCAGGTCTGCTCTGTAGAGCAAATTTACACAAAGTGTTCTCCAGTTGGCATGGAGAGCTGCAATGGAAGAGGGACGCTTCCGCACATTATTATTTATTATTACTAGGGCAGGGTGTTGATGACTTATCACCTGAGATTTGTGTAGCAAAGATCCGCCAGTGGCTTTTGAAAAGGATGATGTTCTCAAGTACAGACAAACCACTTGCCACCATGAAAGTAACAATTAAACACATTTGGAGTGGAAAGAATAAGACTCCATAAAGCATCTGTTGCATATTGCACTGTGTTATTGTCGGTATTGCCTTTTTTCTCTACTGTTTCTATTCTGAAGGTGGTGTCAATCTTCTCTTATTATTCTATTGTTGCAAAATAGCAAATAAGTGTATTTTCTAAAATTGCAGAAAGATTAATCATACCAAAGTTATTAAAAGAGCAAAACATATCATTGAAATATTCATTTCAAGATCAAAATAGTAATGAAAAACATAAATGAGGCCTTTGAGAATGGAAAATAGCCCAGGCCACACACCTCTGTCCATCCCATCCCTGGCACTGGTCTCCGGCCCTCCTCCTCACTCTGCCTGCGGCGGCTGCTTGGCAGCGGCTCCTGTGACCCCCCATGAGCAAGTTCAACATTAACCAATGATGACAACATCCTCAACTGGTCAGGAAGCCCCATCAGTGGGACACAAACTCAGATTAGTGGCTCATCCCCGGTGAGAAGAGCCCCTGGCACGTTGCCCTGGCTTCCAAATCTAAACCAGCAGCACTCTTGTGAGAATGAGTGGGCTTGGACCACCGCTGCGTTCACTCCCCCCGGACAACCCATGCAACTGACTCACCCATTCATTCATGTAAATATATGTATACTTTGGTTCAGTGGCATTTCATTTTTTATGGAAAATAATGTTGGAAAACAGTATTGAATATGATATATCAGAGCTGGTGATTGCTTAACTTAGTCTTTGTTCACTGAAAGCTCATATTTTGTAACCTACATTTGTGCCACTGAAGATTTCTCTCTCTCCTATCTGGAGCTATCTGCTTCGTCCCCCCATCTATCTATTTCAGTTTGCCAAGGACGAGTAGAAGCCTCGACATCTTTGTTTTCAATTCTAAACTGAGGAAACCACAGAGCACCTAACGAGACAATGATAGAGCCAATCAAAAAGCCAGGCTTTGCATTTATTATAAGAAGCCCAACAAAGGCGTTGGAATCATGCCGTGGGTATGAGGCCACACTTCCAGTAGAGCAAGACTAATCATGAATGCAAATAGGCACAATGAAAGCAATGAGAGCGAGAGAGGTGCTGCAACGTCCTTTGGTAAACTTCTGGGAAACAGCACTTGGCATGTCTCATGGCTTCTACTTATCCCTCAAAGCGAGATTGAAACACATAGCTGCAGAGACAATGATGTATTCCCACCAAGTAGACAGAGAGGGAGAGGGTAAATGAAACTGAGAGAACAAGAGATTAGCAGATAAAGTTAGCAAAAAGGCAGTGTAATCATCTCCGCTAATTTGTTCACTGCAGTTCGCGGGAACCAGATACACTCGTTAGCGAAGGAATAACTGTACTGTAAAGTTGTATACATCACAGGGAGAGATGTCAATGATTTTTGACAAAATGTTTTGGAGAGATGAGCAGGCAGTGAGGAAGAATCCTAACGCGCTATGTGACAGCTTTATTGGGATTGATCATGTTTGAGTTGTGTGGTGAAACCTCAGGAGGGGTATCACTAACTCGAGTCTGGCAGTGCAACTGATATTGCTTCATCTCATGCAAAACTCCGAGCTTTGGGCCCGGCATTCCTCATTATCACTTGAGATTGGTGTGTATGCAATCATATGTCATGGGAGATATTGATAATTAAAGTAAAACTCAGAAGTCTCACACAGACACAAAAACACCATAAAGACACGATAGCTATTGACGACAATAAGTAAAAAGCTCAAACAAAGTGAGTTATCCAGACACAAAAAAGGGCCAAAAACATGTAAATGTACATACATAAACACAATAATCTCTGTATCAAGTATAGTTAGTCCTTTGACTTGATTATGGGCTTTAGAAATGGTGTGTTTATGCTTGATGAGACCTGATATCGATACAGCTTTAAGGGGTTTTGCCATCCGTAATTGATATTGTAAATCAATAGTTGGAGATTTAGTGAAGTAAACTATGGCTCCTGGCACCGGGCTGAACCATTCAGAGGGTAGGCTATCTGGAACGCGGAAGATTGTGCCAGTTCACACTGAAACATAAGCAAATACTCAATGAATGAGCCTGCTTCCAGGAAGAGCCAAAGCCCAGTGGAGATAGCTGCTAATCTGAGCATGAAGCAGAAACCCAAACAGAGGGCGACCGCAGGGCAGGCCACCCGAGCACGACGGCCAAATGCATCAGACACCTTTGGGTGATACCAAACCGCAGGACGCGCAAGAAGCCTGGGAGCCACGGCTAAAACAGAGAAGCTGTAACCCACCGTTGAAATGAGTGACCACACGGAGAAAGCCAGAGAAGAACAACCATCCTATCGCTAGTTTTTAGAAGCAGGGAACTTTATACATTACTCTAAAACGTGCAAAAGAGGATCTAGGAAGGACTCATCGCCTGACACTGCTGAGCATTTTACAACTGGTTCATGCATTTTAGTATAGAAACACATTTTCAATGGTCTTAAAATAGATAATTTCAGGGAAATGTGTTATTAAAGATTGTTTTGCCAAACAACACAGAACCTTCACAAAGGAAACCACATATTCTTGTGTAAGAATCTGTGGTACTAACATTAAAATGTTGTCACTGGGTAAAGCATGTACTGTTAGGATTGTTGAACGTTGATCTTAGACTTGAAGTGTCACTGAAAATATTGATTTGTGTTCACTGGCCCACTTTGGGCCAAGCAGCACTTCATTTGTGGCTGTGTGTGTAATCTTGGAGAAGAACAAACGAAGAATTATTGAAACAACCTTTTCTTCCGACAAGGTTTTTTAACACATGAAGACAAAATCCCTTAGCCTATCACTGCATCTCTTTACTCTCTTTGTTAGAAAATCAATATAGATCTTCCAGGTTAATGTCTTCTAATTTGCACAAAGTTCATTGTTGTACATGTTGCTGGTTGATCCTGCGCCACCTGCTATAGCACTTTGGATTGCTTTTAGTAATGAAAGATGCTTAACAAATGAAATATATTATCCCAAATTCACCCCAAATAGCCTGTTGTAAACTTCTCCTTACTGTGTAGGTCTCGTACTGAGACTATCTCTACTTTCCTATTGTTTCAACAAACACTATAAACACTAAATGTTACAGCTCATTTGCCCTCTCTTGATAACACTAATATCCAAAAGAATCCTGAATTTCCACTGATCCTGTAAAGAAAGATGTAGTGTTTACTATTCACTGGTGTATTAGCAGAGATTCCAATAAAGGGAAAGTATTATAAAAATGGAAATATCATAAACTAGTGAGCACCATAAAAATATCATCCTCTCTGGAGTAAAATGGATATACTGTAGCAATATTATAAGAGGAACAGAGAGAAAGCTCATTTGACTAAATATATTTTTTTGCACAAAGAAAATATGGCTCTTTTACAGATCTCATAGTGACCTCTGCATAGGATACAATTAACTTTTATATGTCTACAATGTGGTGCAATGAACATAAAAATATGCATCCCGTAAGAAATACTTGTGTCATTACTTGAAATACAGACAAATTACAAGTCATCTATGGTATATTTAATCAAAATGCTGTTGTATCTCATGTGAAATGTATACTTTTTATGACAATTTGCGCTTCCCTAAGTGCCTTTTATAATGTTGCAATATTGGATGCATAAATGTCATTACAAAGAAATAGCTTAAACGGCAAAAAACGACTCTTCTTTGGAAACCAAAATGATTATGGATATTCATAAGTCACTGAAATAAGTACTCCCTCAGCAAAGTGGAGTAAAGTCCGGGGATTCCTTTCACAGAGAAATGGACAATTATAGAGAAAGGCAAGAAGTATTCTCACAGTGCTGTAATTCAAAATGACAGGAAAACAATAACAGTGTGGAAAACACGAATGTGGGCTTTCCCCATATTTTTGTTTGTGGAAAAGGCTGTTTGTCCTCAATATGTCACATTCTTCACCATCAGTGGCCCAACACACCACATGGCCTTGACCTAATGTTGTGGGTTTCCGTATAGGAGTAGCCAAAGATATTTCCCAAACACAGAGTTCACACATGTGCTGCACTGATAAGTTTCTGTGTGCAATTTTCAAGAAATGCTAGTTGTTGGAACTAGTTTTGATTATCAAGATTCATTCCTAAAGATTATGTTTTCGATGTATTTTTTAAGCATACAGAAATGCATCCAAAGATACTACCGCCCAGCGCCCACTCATAAGGAAGTAGGCACCACATAAGAAAACAATATGGTAAACAGGAAACATGGGCGTAAGAATGCTAAATGCATTCTGCAGTTTCAGCTCCAGTCTCCAGCAGCATCTATTTCTGGGGAAAACCTCGAAAACAGCCGGCAGCCTATCACTGCTGGAAAGAATAAGCTTGTTTTGGGGTGAAATAATATTGAATCATATGGTCACATAAATGACAAGTCCAATCAGTGATAGTTGATATGTAAATATGATGTTTATGAGCTCAGTTAAAACCGTAAAGGAGGCCAGTTTCCACTTTATTGTCTGCAGCTGCCTGGTTGAGTCACTGGCACTGTAACTTGGCGAGTGGGCAGCCTTTTTTAAGCAGACTTGGCACCTTGCCATCTTTTGGTTCATGTCATTATCTGTTCTTTGTGTGTCAGTGATGGCCACATGCACGTAATGAATAGGCGACTCTTTTCCATTAAAATAATACCCTCATCAAGTGGGCTCCTGTCGGCAGAGTTGCATTTGTGCCCGACCGAGCTTCAAGACAGCTCACGGAGAGAGGGCCAAAGGCTGGAATTTTAATTGTTTCACGGGAATCAACTAGTTTGCCATTCAAAAAGGACAGCTTTCCATGAAAGATGATGAGCAGATTGAAAAGGGGGATTCAGGAAATGTTGCCGTAAATTAATCCTGGACAAACCATGGCTTTGGAAAGTATTGCATTGTTGAAATGGTCTACAAAGGGTGGACTACAAAGAGGAGTGGACATGAAAGAAAGGGTTAGACAGAATGAGAAGGGGGTAGGCAGCTACTTGTGGAGTTTGCCAAAGGAAAGATGCATCCTTTTGAGTCTCAGGGAGATTAGACTTTTTTTCAAGTGACAAAACACCTTATTAACCTTCGCCTGACCCGAAAGGATTGACCTTTGACTTGTGACCCCGACACCGCTGCGCCTTACTCCTGTTAGGAGTCATCAGCATGAGCCTTTTCATTAAAACTAACGGTTGTGCCAAAATGCCAAAAGAAAGAGAATGTGAGGATTGTCTGTCTGCTTTGGGACAGAAGATGAACGTATAGAAATAAGGGGGGATGCAACAGAGAGAATAGTTTAATTAGAGACACAGCATCTCTGGTAATCCACTCTCCCTCCATTCACAAAAAGAACAAGGGGTGGGAGGGATGGGAAGGGAGAGATGAGAAGTTTTTAACAAGAGGTCAGAGAAACTTTGGCTTTTATCAAATCCACTAGCAAATCCTCAGATTAGTCCATTCCATTGTTTACAGGAAGTCCACTCCCACCGACCCTGAATGCAGGAGGCTCCAAACCACTGAGCTGGATGGCAGAGTGCAAATGTGTGTGTGTACACGTGTGCATGTGTCTGTGTCAGTGTGTGCATGGGGGGGGGGTGGACGACACAGTGGGGAAGGGGTTGTCAAGAAAGCTTGAGCTCAAACGAAGCTCTGACCAAAACATTCCAATGATGGCTCATGACTCTCTGGCCACCAAAAGCAATGCAGACGGATGGCGGGCCGCCTTCCCACTGCGACCTCTCCATAGATAATATGTACTTTGGAAACTGTCATCCCTCTTGGTTTCATTAAACCTTTTCTGATATTTACATGGCCTGCTGAGCATTTCTCTATAGAGAGTCAATTTGGTCAAAATGTGAAATTCTCCCCCTTGAATAAACACTATCATTTCTTCCCTGCAGAGTCACTTTACCACAAACAAAGTCACTGGCATTTGATACGCAGCTTCGGTCAAAACACTTGTGGAGAGCAACAAAAGTCAACGGAGGACTACGAATCAAATATTAAATGACTACATATAGAAAAAATCTTATTCTTTTTCCCCTCCTCTTCCTCTTCTTCCCTTCTTTACCTGCTACTTGTCACAATGTGTCTCCAGCACTATGCTTCCTGTGCTATTCAGCCTGGGGAAATGGGGCATTGGAGTGATGACAAGGAGAAAGAATCACTTGCGAGCACTGAATCCATCTTAGCACACTCCTGCACCTATTTAAAGTAGGCCTCTTTCAACTCCAAAACCAGGATGGAGGAGAGAAAACACATTAGCAAAATAGGCAGAAGGAGAGACACAAAAGGCAAATGATTTATTATAGCTTTCAGCAGAAATACCTGTGGAGGAGTGCAGACCCTCAGGTGCTTTTCTGGCGGAGTGTAGAGTAGGGATAAGAGAGGCAGTGCTGAGAGATGCGCTGGAATGAAGAGCCGGGGACTCTTAGGCAGCAGGTAGAGAGAGAGGAAGATGGTACCTTTCCTCACAGGTGGGGAGTTCAGGAAGAGCTGAAGGGTAGCTGGGAACTCATTTTTCCCAAAGGGATCTCAGTTGTTTTGTTTAACATCATGACCTGCAGGCGTGGGGGTTGTACTACTGTCTGCTTCCATTGATAAGTATCTTGAAAATACAAGAAACAAGAGAAAAAAGCTTGACACCTGAGCTGGTGCATGATCAAAATTAGGGATATTCTATTTGGAAATTATCAACAAAATATTTTCAAGTCTTTTCTGGAAAATTTGATTTTTAGCCCAGAATATAAAATGTTTATTAGCTACCAAAAAAGGAATAATAGAATAAATCAACATGTACACACTGAAACACTGAAACTCAGCTTGAGTTGGAAGAGTCTTTGACAATCCTTTCTCAAATTTCTGCTTCACTTATTCATTTCTTGTATGAGCCAAAACCGATTTAATCTTTCTCTCTTTACATGTTTTACAGCTGTCCAACAAAGAATTAGTCTGAACCAGTGGGACTGGCTCAACAGGACACATTCCTC
Organism: Dissostichus eleginoides; assembly: GCA_031216635.1. NCBI lineage: Eukaryota > Metazoa > Chordata > Actinopteri > Perciformes > Nototheniidae > Dissostichus > Dissostichus eleginoides. Next base: position 12,354,566 of record CM062273.1, on the reverse strand, counting down.
CCAACGTGACAGCGCCAAGGCTGTTGAGTTGCTTGAAATGGGGAATAAATGTGGAAACAAGCTGTGTTGATCAACAAGTCATTCTAGAGCTAGAAACAAACATTTCAACCTCTTTTGCTAAACCAATTCCAAACCATATTCTTTTTATAGTTCAGAAATAACGTAAACAGCTCACAGGCCATTTTCAAAAAGTACCTTTCTAGTATTTCTTATGAATGTCATTGTGTTTTGAGCTAAGAATTTCCTTTTCCTATTCACAAAGTAACCACGAGATCTCAGAACTAACTAAACTAAGTCTTGGCTCTTCTTGCCAACTGATTGGTTGATATTTAATATTTAATGGTGACAGACTCCAATAATCACATCCTTGTTGGTTTTGGTTTTGTTGCGGTTTTCACATAAAAAGCAGCTAATGTTGACGATTCTTGTCTTTTATGAAATAATTGTTTGCATTTCTACTTCTGACAAACCCTTTCTTTTTGCTAATTCAACATGTTTCATGAAGATTGTGACATTGAGGCATCACCATGACTTATTCCCTACAAGGCTCGCCTTCACAAGACTAGAAGTCTACATCAACCTCCTTCAGTTAAGCCTAGCTATACAGTGTTGCCAACAATACAAAATATTGGTCAGGGTGACTAAACAAACCTGGGTTTTTGTTTGGGTTTGCCATGGTGTCACGGATGCCAAGTTACTCATTTGTGATGTCTGCAGTTGTATCTGTGTATTCTCAATGTAACTTCTAGACAGGGAAAGGTACAAACACTCATGTGATGAAAATAAACACGACTTTAACTGCTTATAATGTGTTGTTCTCTCATGTAGTAAACAGGCCGCAGATCTACCCTCCCATTGAGTAATAATGCCTTTGCTCATTCATAGGATCCCACATTAACATCCACTCTCAGTTTAGCTTTTCACGAGTGTCAAGTCCTTCTTTGGTTCTAAAAAAGTCATTGGAAAGTTTAAGGAAAAGCAAATATTGAACTAAACTTAGAAATAATTTTCAATTTCAGTAAGAGGACCACACACACATACACAGACACACACTCACGCAAACACATATGCATGTTGAGTGCAAGACTCTCCTCTCTCCCTCTCTCTCTGTCTCTCTCTCACACACACACACACACACACACACACACACACACACACACACACTCACACACTCACACACACACACACAGTTCTGCTTTTCTTCAAAGCCACATCCTGAATCTCCTTCCTCAGGGGAGGAGATTTACACTGTGGTTAACTTTTCAGGTAACCATAACAGCATTGAAGCCTCTACGCCTACAAAACCCCTGACTTTTTACAGAAAATTGGATACAGAATAAAAAAGCCAAGGTGGAAAATCCGCATGTTGGTATAGTCACATCTTACATGTATATCTAGTACCTTCATAGAAATGTCCAACTTTTAACTACTATGCAGTGACTCTTTTCTTCAGACTGAAAAAACTTAAAACATAACAAAGAGATGGATACACTCTGTGTATTCTTTGGCTGGGGGCTAGCTGGCTCTTAGGTGGAGGTTAATGGGGGCTTGAAGAGGGCAGCCAAGGCCAGGGCACTGGAGGAAGCAGCGGGGGGGTTAAACCAAGCCCAGCACATGATCCAGGTTAAGTATACTCCATTGGCCTCTATCACTGTGGCCTGAGTCAGCTGTGTAAGCAGAATTTATGAAGTGAAAAATTATGGTGCATAGCCTAGTTTGGTACTGATAAAAAAAATGTTGGGTATAGTTTACAGGCAATATCTAAAACCAATCAACTTTTTGGCTGTATCATTTTAAAATCTGTAGACATCTGCAAGAATCTGGAAATGATTTTTGACTGCATCCAAAGTGGACCAGAGCAGTTGTTTGGGAACTGCTACACAAAGTTTTAAAATGTCAGCGTTTTTTACCTGAATTTCACAGTTTATTTCACAAAATTGCTGCAATGAAGAGAAAGAAAATAATAATAATAGGACACAGTTCTACTTTGCAAGCAGCGACCAAACTCAAAGCAGCTGAGCTTAAAAAGGAGAGTAAATGGCCGTCAATGTTTTGACCTCTATTTATCCGTAAACCAAATATTACTAAAAAAGCTTCATATTTTGATATTGTGTATAAATGTGTAGTCATGTAATCTAAAACTGGCCTGGTCTTTATAATATTGGGGTATAGTGTGTCTTAAATCGGAGGTTCATGTTATATAACAATGCAAATACAAATGATTGGAGAATGCCTTACTGTAATGGAAAAATAACACAGGATTCAAGGGGCAGCTATTTGGCCGCAGGACTGGACATATTTTGGATTTCAAACGGGTCATTATGTTCAATTCATGCTGACACTGATACCTTTTTACCAATCATTTTGTGACAGCCTATGCAGACGGTCGGCCGCCATTAAAACACCCCCCACCTATCACAAGGGCCACCAATTTACAATAAACGATGCTTTAGCTTCCTGCAGCCAGAATAGTGTCAGCTAACACATCATCAGCATTCCTGAATGCTTGCCCAGTGCAAAGGTCTATTTACACTGCCATAATAACACAATTTTTCAAATGTGCTGTACGAAATATGAAATGAAACGGGAGAAGAATGGAATCCAGCCTGATATGCTTGGTTTCAGAGAGGAAGGAATTGCCTGTCTCGCCTTGTTTACCATAGTCAGGCAACATAAATCATAATAATTTCTTTCCAACACGAGCATATAATGTCTTTGTGTGGTTTCTTGTCACAGGGCATGTCCGATGTAATTATGTACAGAAAACATTTTTCTCAGGTTAAATTGATGCACTCTGGGATGCATTTAATGTTGTTTACTTTGCAATGTATGGAAAAATGGAGGAATAATCTGATTGGCAATTTTACTGACCTTGGATACAACACATGGCCTGACCAACAAAATGCCAACATGTCTTTGTTGCATGCTCAACATCGCCCTACATGGATTGTAAAGAGTAAAACTCCTTTTCAGTATACAGTATTCAAGTTTTTATTCCAAGAATCCCCATTGTTTGTATCTTGCAGGTATATGTCATTGACAATTCACTGTAGATTCTTTAAATCAGGTCTTAATAAAACATGACAAGATTAGACTCGCCATTGGTCTCAAAACATTAACATAAACTATGAAAACAGTAGGCACCAACGCAGATCTCTCAATGAAGCAGGTATTCAAGGAACTTGATCCAACAGCACAAGGCTGGACAAGGCAGAGAAAAAAAATGTGTTTTAGTCCATGGCATTTCTGTCAAGCAAGAGATAAAATCAGTACATCGTCTGATGAAAAGGAATGCATGGCTTTCTTGGAACAGAACAGTGAAAAGCGCAAAAAACTGTTGCTGAATAATAACCTGCTGCTCATATACAACTGTCAATCAAGAACAAAACAAACAAGTATATTAAGCAACTATGAAAACAGGTATTTGCTACCATGCAATTATCTGTACATTTCTTCCTTTGACATGATGTTCTCTTTAAATTGACTGAAGGGAGGGGACATTTTGAAACATGCTGGGGTTTGATTTCTGTTTTGACTTATAACATTTTACCCTCACATTCTTATAAAATGTGTATAGAAACCTGTTCAACCCTTCCAGGTGTTGGCAGAATTTAATTTTCTACAATGTACACAATATATTTTCTACCATGTACTCAATATATCTACCCAAACCCAATAACGATACCCTTATAGATGTCATTCTAACAAATGCAGCTCATAAGTATGTGTCTGTTGGTGTTTTTCCTAATGATATCAGTGACCATTGCACTATTGCTTGCGTTAGGAGCACTAAGTTGCCCAAGCCAAGGGCCTTATTGTGCTCAGGCACTGCTTCAAACACTTCTCTGAGCAGGCTTTCCTACACGATCTGGCGGAGGTTAAATGGAACTTCATAGCGTTAATTCCATCTGTCGATGTTGCCGTCCAATTTTTTATTGATCACTTTTTATCGATTATTAATAGACATGCCCCCCTTAGAAAATTCAGTGTTAAGAATAGGAACACTCCATGTTTTACTAGATAACTATCTGATCTAATTCATGATCAAAATAAGCAATGGTCCTTAGCTAGAAAGTCTAACACTAGTGATGACTGGCTTCTTTTTGTCCTCAGAAATAAATGTTCAGCTTTTATTAAAAAAGCTAAAGCTGATTACTATCTGAGCTTAACCACTGATTGTTTTAATGACCATTCTAAATTCTGGAAAACAATTAAATCACTTCAGAACAAGAAGGTTTCTAGTTTCCCACAAAAACTGAAGGTCAGTGATTATTTTATTTCAGATTCAGATGGTATGTTACATTACATTATTACATTGCATTGCATTTAGCTGACGCTTTTATCCAAAGTGACTTACAATAAGTGCATTCGACCAACAAGATACAAACTTGAAGAAAACAGAATCATATAAGTACATCAGGTTTCATAGAGCCAAAACATTTCAAGTGCTACTCAACTGGCTTTAGATAAGCCAGTCCTTTATTAGTATATAAGTGCTTTGTTAACAATTCTTTGTTAGTAATTCTATCGCTCGAAGTGGAGTCGAAAGAGATGAGTTTTCAGTCTGCGCCGGAAGATGTGTAGGCTATCTGCTGTCCTGATTTCAATGGGGAGCTCATTCCACCATTTTGGAGCCAGGATAGCAAACCGACGTGTTTTTGCTGATGGGAACTTGGGTCCCCCTCGCAGTGCTGGTGCAGCGAGCCGTTTGGCCGATGCAGAGCGGAGTGCACGTGCTGGGGTTTACAGTTTAACCATGTCCTGGATGTAGGAAGGGCCAGATCCATTCACAGCATGGTACGCAAGTACCATTGTCTTGAAGTGGATTCTAGCAGTTACTGGAAGCCAGTGAAGTGAGCGGAGGAGCGGCGTGGTGTGGGAACATTTTGGAAGGTTGAAGACCAGACGAGCCGCTGCATTCTGGATGAGCTGCAGAGGTCGGATGGCACATGCAGGTAGACCAGCCAGGAGGGAGTTGCAGTAGTCTAGGCGTGAGACGACGAGAGCCTGGGCCAGAACCTGCGTCGTTTTTTGGGTCAGGAGGGGACGTATCCTCCTGATGTTGTACAGCGTGTATCTGCAGCAGCGGGTTGTAGCAGCGATGTTTGCAGTGAAGGACAGGTTGTTATCTAGGGTCACACCCAGATTCCTTGCAGTCTGAGTCTGGGAAACAACAGAGGTGCCGATCTTGATTGTTAAGTCAAGAGTGGGACAATCTTTTCCCGGAAGGAAAAGCAGTTCAGTCTTGTCAAGGTTGAGCTTGAGATGGTGAGCAGACATCCAATGAGAGATGTCAGCTAGACAAGCAGAGATGCGTGCAACGACCTGGGTCTCTGAGCGGGGAAAGGACAGAATTAATTGGGTGTCGTCAGCGTAGCAGTGGTACGAAAAACCATGCGGGCTAATGACAGATCCGAGCGAGTTTGTGTATGTCTAATGCTTTCAATGCTCACTTCAAAAAGGCTGTCACATTTTTGATGAGCAAAGTCATGACTCTCTAAATGGTCGTACTCACAGCCCTAGTCAAGAGATGAACTCCCCTGTTTTTGATTTCGCTTATTTCTCGGTCTCTGAAGTCTTACAGGGTTTGCACTCAATTGATCCTAAAAAGTCTGCCGGGCCTGACGGCCTCGACCCGTTCTTTTTAAAAATTGCAGCTCAGATTATAGCACAACCAGTAACTGATATTTGTAATCTCTCCCTGTCCACTCAAACACTGCCAGCTGTGTGGAAGCAAGATCTGGTATCGCCCCTCTTGAAAGCTGGTGATCCCACGGAGTTGAATAACTATCGTCCTATCTCAAATCTTTCTGTGTTATCAAAGATTCTTGAGTCCCTAGTTTCTACTCAGCTAAAACTTTAAATTCACACAACATCCTTAACCCTATGCAATCTGGATTCAGATCAATGCACATTACTGTGACTGCCAGTCTGAAAGTCTTAGACGATATTAAGGCTGCTTTGGATAAAAAGTCTGTTTGTGTTGCATTGTTTATTGACCTAGTCAAAGCATTTGACACTGTAGATCACCACATTATGTCTAATGTTATGTTGGTGTCTCGTTTCGGTCATAATGCCATTTGCTGGTTTCAGAGTTATCTAACCGACCGTAATCAATGCGTCAGGTTGGGTAGTACTGTCTCTGACCCTGTCACCTTGGAGAAGGGAGTTCCACAGGGCTCTATTTTGGGGCCCTTGCTCTTTTTATTATATGTAAACAATATTTGTAATCAGATGCAATTTTCTACCTATCATATGTATGCTGATGACACTATTGTACTCATGTGCTCCTTCTCTGCATATGGCCGTTTCCAATTTAAAATCTGATTTTATCACGCTGCAGCATGCACTTCTTGATTCCAAACTGCTATTGAACAGTAAGAAAACCAAAGCAATGCTTTTTGCTCCCAAGTCAGCGTCCTCTTGCCTCTCCATTGACACCCTTGATGGCGTCTCTGTTGAGTTTGTCGATACCTACAAATATCTGGGCTTTTGGTTGGACAGTAATCTGAACTTTAAACACCATATTGAAGTTCTAACAAAGAAATTGAAATTCACTCTTGGCTTCCTTTACAGACTTAAATGTTGTTTTTCAACTTCATCCCGTAAAAGGTTGGTCTCTGGCTTATTCCTGTCCCAGCTGGACTACGGTGATACCATTTATAGATTTGCCTGTCCCACTGTTTTGGCCAAACTTGACCCACTCTACCATGCTGCACTGCGTTATATATCAAATGCACCCTATAGGACTCATCATTGCAAACTGTATAGCCTAACTGGATGGTCCTCACTTACTATGCGTAGGATGCAGCATTGGTTTTTATTAATGTATAAAGCCATTTTAGGTAAGCTTCCACTGTACATATGTGCCAGATTTGCTCCAGTTTGTGACTCTTACAACCTCAGATCCAGTGCCTGGATACGGTTCCAGGTACCTGCTGTGCGGACTGAGGCTGGAAAAAGGAGTCTTTTTTATTATGGTCCTTGGTCTTGGAATGACCTTCAATCAAGCCTCAAACTGAGGGCACTTGTCTCAATAGCATGTTTTAAATTGAAGTTGTCTGAAGTCCTTACCACCAGCTGCTCTTGCAGTAATAAGTAGTGTACCTTTCTTACTGTCCTAATGTGCACAATGTAGTGACTGCTTTTTCGTCTTTTGTTTTCTTAGTTATGTTCTCTGTATTTTATATGTTTGTGTTATGTGTTATGTGTAACGTTGCTGCCTTCTTGGCCAGGTCAGCATTGAAAATTAGATTTTATCTCAATGCTTTTATCTGGTTAAATAAAGGTTAAATAAAAAAATGTGGTGTATTGTGGGAAACGAAGAATAAGTAGTAGCTTTTATTTAAGTTCCAGGTATTTTCTTGCTGTAGTCTTCTATTATATAACCTCAAATACTTACTGTAAATGTCACTCTAAATCCCCATACTGCCTGTCATTACTCAACAACTTAACCATGAATGATTGTGAATGATAGTTTCTCAATAGGTTATACAAAGCCAAGCAATATGTCAAGGTATTTACAAAAAGCCAATATGTGCCAAACAAAAACCATATTATTGTCCATCTGTGGTCAGAGCCTCGGCTTTCCACGAAACAATACTCCAGGGCCAAATACTGCTGGATTTGCGGCCAGGGCCACACTGCAGTTTGGCCATCACATGTGTCATAGATATGCCCGGTCCCCTGATGGTGGAACAGTGTGTCCGGGCTGGACTGAGAGGCAAAGCTTCCTGAGGTCAGGGGAGTATAAAGCACTAGCTGGCTCTCAAATAAAACTGGTTTGTTTTTCTTAAAAGGAGGTTGAGGTTTTGGGGTTTTAGTCCATCACCCCCACACCACCTCCACTCCTCTCCATTTGTTACAATGGGAGCCTTATGGTGTGTGCATTTTGACCTTTTTTTATTTTAACACAAGGTCGTGATTGGCAGCAAACTTGTTTCATCATGACTGGAGCTCTGGTTTGGCCCAGCTAAATGTCAGCTGTGTATAAATATGGTAAAGAGTGGACTGTGTACATAGTACCATTGTTGGGTAGGCTTTTGACACTAAAAACATCGGACAGAATAAAAACATATTGTGCATGTTAAAACAGCCATTGAGGGGGGCATATTTCACAAAAAGGCTTAACTCTAAAGACAAAAACAAATCACTCAAATTCACTGAGAAAAATTAAGACAATAATTCTGAATCTACACAAACACTGGGAAAAAAAGAAAGAAAACGGTGTCCTTTTATTTTATAAGGTCATCCAAAAGAAGATTTCAGCTCTGTTTTTCTAAAATATATTAAAGTTAGTGCCTGGCAAAGGGAGACGTAGTGGAAAATAAAGTTGTAAGATGCTCTCGATTCAAATTGAGAGATTACACTTAAGTGTGGATGCACTCTGGATGTCCTCTACCTGGAGATAGCACACATCCAATATCATTACATCTCATTGGGTGTAATGGTCAGTAATGGCCTGAGGCTTGGCTCGGATCTGCTCCTTGTTACACAGCTCTTCCTGTCACACACACACACACACACACACACACACACACACACACACACACTGTATAATAAAAACTTCCTCAACAGATTGGAAACCACTCCACTCTCACCAGCCCTCTTAAGCCCCTCTTTCTCTCTCTACCTCATTCTTACTTTCTTTCAGTCTTTCCTGTTCTTTCCCTCTATCTCTTTCTTTCCTGCTAAATACTGACCTTCCCATGATGGCCTGGGTCTTTATATTTCAGGCTTTGAGGCTACATTTGAAACAAAAGCAAAATTATGGGTCTGGTTTGGCTTGAGGAGAGCGCAGTGACCCCGGCATGTGGTTTTCTTAGGCCAGACCATAGAGAGGTGAGGTGGGGAGAAGAATTTGTGTGAATCTAGCTGTGTATTTGGAGAAAACCCTAACCACAGCTAATTTGAATGTATCATTATCAGGAGGGGGGTGATCTAAACTTGGGTTGGCCGTTGATGGAGTGAAATCCACATACTCCTGAAGATACCACTTGTTTTTCTTCTTTGTTGGGAGATTTGTAGGGGGACCATAGGGACCATTGCCTTGACAGTAAGCACACTACTTATCACCCCATAAATCTTCTCACCTCTTCATCACTTTTCCAAGATATGAATGTGCTTGATTTTTAGTAAGAGTGGACTGGGTTATCCAAATCTTGATTCAAATCTTGATTCAAATCTTGTTTTGTCATTCTTCATTTCACAATAGTGTGTCCTTGTTTGATTATTGCAGGTGTTTCGAGGAAAAAAAAACTTTGGTCACACGGAATACTCCAAAGTGTGTGGCATGACGTCCCATTGTTGATATACATAAAACGGATGTGTAGCAAAGATATAAATGGAGAAAGGTGTATTTAAAGACGCGGATGGATCACCTTAAAGTCAAACAATCAGTAAAAAAGCTCACATCTTCTTCCTGTGTCTCTTAGAGTTTCCTACAGTGGGTCTGTATCGTACTGTGTGGTCTTGAACCCTATTTAGACCTCGTGGGTGACCACTGTACAATTAGGTATGCCATGTTTCACAGCAGCAGCAGAAAGTAAATTCCTGTCAATGGAGCAGACCTTCTCATGTTTACTGCTCACATATTCTTCTTACCATTCATGGCACTGCACCCAGCCTAGCTTATGGTTGATTGTATCATGCAGTATGAATAACACAATTATAAAACCCCATAAGACACTCTGTGTTTATGTAACTGTAGATCCTCCAAGGGAAGGAGTTACTACACGCAAGGATGAAAGTTGATGCCCCATATGGCAATTTCAGAATCAACAGTGAGACATGTTTCTTGGCTTAAAGGTGTTTGACAAAGCTAATTTAAGAATGACACGGTTACATGTCAGAAGGAGAACTAAGTAGACAATTTTTCTGATTCAATAGTTATATATATTTGTTAATATATTGTACAATAACAACACAGCAAACAATCCTTAACACAATGTTTACATTAACATCTTTGAGAAAGGCAACCTTCCTCGTTATCGTCGTTCCTGTATAGATGCTATGAAATCACCACATTCAGCGGTTCGTGTGATATTTTACGAAAGTACTTTTTCGTAAAATGTTCTTTGAGAATCCAGCAACGCTAGCGATCAGTGAGCTGGTGTTAATTCTACGTCACCTATTCTGGCTTCAGGATTACGTGGGATTCATATAAATTGATTACCTGGTTTATACACATATTATAATGCAACAGTACATGATAATGAGAACAGCTTGCATAATGTGTGTCCAAATGGACATAAGTTACCTTGAATTCTATGTTTTTCCTAAAGATAAAACAGTGGTGTATTCGACCATCTAAAAAGGATTTCATCAGGCTTTGAGAAGACAGTGGTAGGACTAAACACAGTCTTGACGTATTTCGGTTTGCACTTTTAAGGAGGTGTCAATTGCCAAGTATTTGGCGTGTTTATACATTTCAGTCGGTGACTGCTGATAGACGACAATCAAGAAAATCACCAGAGATAGACTAGATGTTTTTCTTTCTATCTTGTTTTCGAGGGTTGGGTGTGCAAAATTGTTGGAAAAATGTACAACAAATCACATTATGGTTTTAATCCTCTGAGCCAAATGGTGCCATGCTTCATTCATAATTGAGGAGAGGAGACTTGAAGCATTGAAGTGTTGAGGGAGGCCTTACACCAGTGACTGTCTTCCAGGAAAAAGCCACAGCTCTGGAATTACATGTTAAAATCATTACAGTGTAAGACCCCTTACCACTGCAACCAAGCACAAACGAGAAATCTATCCATGCTGCTGCTCACTGAGTTGTGTTAGTGGGAGGTTTGGTGACAGACCCTTGCTTGAACTACTATTGCTCCTCACCATGCAACCCAATTGCACATCCTTGAGATTAAGCTACAGAGGCCTCCATGGCAGCTTAGCAAAGGCCAACCAAACGCCATGTCTTCTCAGAATCCACAACGCGTTCAAAATGGGCCTTCTCGTTCTTCTCTTCAATTACCATATACCACACACACAGTCCATTTGAAAACACAGCAGGCATCCATAAATTGTAGAAACATTGACTGATGGCAACAGGCTCTTTTTCAAATAAAAAGCTCCATTAAATCAATCTTAACTTGTTAAAGTGATCATTCAATATGGGAACCTTGACAGTCTGATGAGATTACAATATATTTTACAGCTGATCGCTCTCTTCAAACAAGCTCTCTTTAGTCGTTGACCTAATATAAGCAATACATTTAAATGGTAAGTCTGCTCTCATGAGTTTCAAATGATTCTCAGCCTTTCCTCCTACCAAACGGATGGCTTCCTGGCAGGTCCATCTGTTGGGCAGAAGTGATCTGGAGGGTGACTGGTGGTCACAGTTAGTACCACCCTCTTCCCACACTTGGTGTCTAGGCAAGTGGGCACTAGCCAGAACGTGCTCTGGGTAAAGGGCTGTGTGTGGTCCGTGGAGCTCCCACGACAGTCCAGTGTTGTCCAAAAGAAAGCCAATGCCAAATCCACAATGTACGTAAAAGCGTTATAACATTTCCTCGAATGTGGGAAATTATTTTTTGAAGAATATACAAAAGGACATCTATGTTTTAAGAGTATAATGTAGAGTATTTTTATCATTGGCTTGCACATGTGTCAGTGTCCCTCAGAGGTGGGAAGTAGTGGAGTACAAATACTTTGTTACTGTACTTAAGTACCTTTTTCTGGTATCAGTACTTTACTCCACTACTTATTTTTCTGACGACCTTTTACTTTTACTTCTTTCATTTTTAACACAAATACCTTTACTTTTTACTTCTTACATTTTCAAAACAGGCTGGTTACTTTAGTTTTAATATGTGTTTGGTGGCGTGATCATTATTATTTAGAGTCATTGCGTGCTTATTGATTTTAACACGATCCGTGTATCCATAATTTCCTGGTCTTCTCAAAAGAAGATCGACCAATGAAAACTTTGTCATTTTGCCGTTGTTCAGCATGGAAACATTCATTAGCTAACAATGACATTATTGTTCTATTAATACAAAGTGAGGTCAGTTACTCTTTAAAACAGATGGTAGTTATGGGTACTTTTTACTTAAGTACATTTCAAAGCCCATACTTCTTTACTTTTACTTGAGGAAAGGAGTTTAGTCAGTACTTCTACTTTTACCAGAGTATTTTTAAACACGAGTATCTGTACTTCTACTTGAGTAGAGGATATGTGTACTTTTGCCATCTCCGGTGTCCCTGTTAAAGTATTGTTTCTCTTGTTGCCCTTTAAAGACACTTTTTTGCCACAAAATTACAATAAGAAACCATTTTAACAAATTAACAAAGTTTGTTTTTAGTCCGATTCACATTCTGATGTACAGTCACTCACACAGACATTATGTTTACTTCATGATGATGATTAACTCACTAAGTGATGAATAGACAGAACAATGGAGCAGAATATCATGATGACATTTTCTGGGCTGAAATACTTCTCGTCATGTCTCAGAGGAGATGGCAAAGCCTGCTTCTTCATCTTGTGCGTTCCCCAGCACACAGCGGGTCTGCTCTTAATTGTGGCAGTGGGAACATCGGCAAGACTCATTCTATTCTTCATTTCATCCCACAGACACACCAGAAAACAGCTAGTAGTTTCTGCAAGCAACATTTTCCACGGGAGACAGCCACAAGCCCGAAAGAGCAAAGCGCAATGTCATCACCCAGGAATCCAAAAAATACCAAAAACTCTGAGTTTTATTACAAAAATCATCTGCGAGCACAAACAAATGTGGAGCACAAACATGCCTTTTAATTGAGAAGGCAGATGGTACCTTCTCGGGCGGGACGGCAGTGAAAAGCGACTGTGGAAAACAAAGCATCCGCGGCGACCACGACCCTCCATTTCTGCAGCTCCAACTGACAGGGTCTGGGGTTGAGACCACAAGACTCAAACAGAAATCCCTATTGTTGCCTCAGCGAGACACACAGACAGACCATTTCACAGGAACAAGTTGTATTGGGTTTCCGGGGGGAATGTTGTTTATCCACTCCATCATCGTTGTTGTGTTTGTGTTCTGCCGTTTCTTTCAAAACTTTAGGAATGAAGCCACTTCCAACCTGACATGAAATCCCAAATGCAAAGACGTACAGGGGAAGAGTTAGTTAAAACACAACATTAACACTGAAATAAACACAACCATTGAAGAGTGATCTTTATGTAAAAGCGTATTTCTTAGTACTACTCTAATTTGAGGAGATTGGTTGAAATGTTGTTTCAACCAATCGAACTCCTGATTGGAATAACATGTATGAAAATTTTTTCTGCTAGCTGACATTATAGCGAAGCATTTTGAACTAAATCTCCCCTAAAGATGCCTTTCCTCCCAGACTGATCATAGTAACTGGATCCTCTGTTTAATAGTTTGCTGTAGCAGGGGACTGACTGAGTGGTTTCCATTCCGCTGGGCTGTAACCGATTGTCCCAGTGACCACAACAAAGGGTAAAAAGGAAGGAGGGGGAGGGGATAGAGAATAACTCGGGGCTCAGCGTGGATTGGAGAACCCTGAGATCAATGACTCAATGGCTTCCAGAGTCTCCTCTGGCTTAACTGTATTTTAACCCTAACTTTATCTGTAGCATCTGCTTTGTCCTTACCACACAACAAGTCAAGGCTGTGTTATACATAGTTTGTACAACATCATCATACACACACAGGATATGGTGTCTAACATCCAGTCTGGTTTCTCTGAACCTTACAGTAATAGGTCGGAATCAAGAAGGCTTGATCTATTTAATTCACCCAGACATGAGAGGAAACAGAAAAAGACATCATCACAGCGGTCTACCAACAATGTAGGCCATATGTGCATTAAGTAGGCATTTTGTTGTGTTTTGTGAAGTAGATATGTGTGTGTGTTCACAAGGGTGACTGCTATGTCAACAGACGTATGGTGTGTAGACTGTGTTGATGTGAGCAGAACATTCACAGGCCTGCTTTACATGTTCCATACTGTAGCGGGTAACCATTAACCGAGCTTACTTTGTGTGCATCACCAAGTACCAATGCAAGAAACAGTTTGATGGATTTCCGAAGCCCTCTGAAGTTACAAAGGAATAAAACACCCAGTTGAAAAACAAAAAGTGACATATTAATTATCATTGGCAATTGTAAGCTACATTTAGTCACACAGAAAAGCTCCATGCCAGCGTGCAAGATTCAAAGGCCTTCCACTCATTAATATCGCAGATGACCTTTGTCTCATTGCAGTTCCTGGAAACCTAAGTCACCCAATAGTCATGCACGGAGTCAAATGGAGCATAGCGGGAGAGATACAATGATGTTAAGGGGAAACAGGCAAACCCATTGTGACTGTCACTAAATTGAAAGTGTTCCTTTTGACGCCTGAAGTCTTTTTCCCCATGATGATGCCTCTGAACAATTAATAATTAATACTTCTCTTAAAGTTTGAGTGTACGTAGAGACAGTGGTTTAAGAACGACATACAGATGTGCTCTGAAAGATGAAACTTCGCAGTTGCAAAATGATAAATAGTATTTCTATCAAAGAAAAACATTTATTTCTCATAGCGGCTGATTTATCCTTTCAGACTTTTTCTTGTCAGTCAAGGAATAGTTTAAACTGAGTGTTTTTTGCAGTCACATTTTCTCTTATAGAAATCTGCGTCACACATTTGTGTTTGTAAGGTCTCACCCAACATATCTCTCGGGTAAAAGGGACTCAGCAGTGAGAGCTCGGTTCATTACACTCTCTCTCTGTTGAGTGATTTGCTGATGGATTACTGGGTGTGATTCTGACCAATGCAAGTGATGATTCTAAGTGTCAAACTCAAAGAGCAAGTGCAAATGAAGTTCCCCACAATTACATGCTCGACAATTGACACGTCAAATCAAAACATACAGTATGTAATGATTTCCCTTGTAGAAAATGCCAAAATCCACTGACAACTCCCTGTATTTACAGAAAAAAACGACTTTCTCCTGATTTGTTCCCTGACTGATCATTGCTCAGAGACCCAAAGACATCTGAGACGGTGCAAGGTGTCCACAGAGGGGAGAAAGTTGGGTGTGTTTACTCAGCCAAAGACAAAACAACACCTCTGCAGACACAGCAAACTCCCAGATTATTTTCCCTTATCTTAAAAAATGTAAGTGCTAGAGGCCACTTCTGTCAATGAAGCCTCTTAGAAAGTCCATTGTGAAATCACAGTGATTTTCGGAGCGTATAGCTTAAGAATTTATGGGCCAGATCTTACCTCTGGACCAGTTTTTTAAACTGCAAACAACGCTTTTTGTAGGTTTTACATGGGACTACAATCTCTTTAAAATCCTTCAATCTGAATGAAAATGACTTGGCAATAGAGAAAAAGGAATATGAGCCTTATCATGGTAATAAAATGCAATTACTTCTCTTTGGTTTAAACTTTTATAATAAGTATTTCAGACAAGCTCTTGTAGGAATTTTCTTATTTAAGAAACCGCTTACTTTTTTAATAAAACTGCTATTTCCTGTTATTGGATATTAAATTCTCACAGCTTGTGCCTCATGGAATATGGGTATTTTCCTCCATAAACAATATGCTTTTCATGCGTATTGCATATTTGTTTTAAATGTCACAACAGGCAATAAAAATTGACCAAATATGAACAAAATAACTGCCACATCAAAAACACCCATTTCATTTCAGAAAAGATGACTTTACAGTATATAAGGTCAGGGACTATTTTTAGGTTGCCATCACACCAACATGTGGTTGGTTTTGTTTCCCTTCTTTCACTATGATATGCATCCACTTTAGCACCATGGACGTCACAGTGTGTTCTGAGCTGCTTGTAACAACAGAGAGACTGCACGCTGAATTTTCATGAGTACAGCCTCGGACTATATTCCCAAATGTGAATGATCCACTGTGTACTCTGGCAACAGGTCCAGTTCAGTAGTGGTTGTAAATAGTTATGTTTAAAATCTATAAGTTATGGAGGGGCACACTTGTGTTCTTTGTGTTTCTCTTTGGGTCAAGGTTGAGCCCTAGTATAATTGGGGGACTGACTACAACCTAAACCTCAAAAGGTTTCATTCATTTACAGGAGTCTTATATCAAAAATACTACATAGAGCTTGTCATGAAATATAGCATTGTGGAGCGAATCATTTACGATCCTCTCGGTCCAAGTTCACTTTCCGTAAGGTTCACATCAGATTGTTTTTTGTGCAATCGAATCCTTTTTCAGGCTTAAGTCAGAATCTTACAGGATGTTAATGTTGTGCTATTTAGGTCCCAGTAGAATATATTTAAAAATGATGGCCATCAATTTTAGTGAGTTCAGACTTTATTGGAAAATCTGTCCTACTGGATAGATATATAGTTATATATATATAGTTATATTCATGAAGGGATTTTTACTGAAAAGTGAAAAAAGCACCGGGCTTTGGTTGGCTGTTTCTGCAATTGTAATGTAAGGTGGTGACAGTTGTCCAGGGAAATACATTGTAAAAGCTCACTGACTGTGCACCATTGTGTTGTATGTGTCTGCCATCTATTGGACTTCCATGAAACATCACTCTGCAATTATTTTGTAAGGGAAGACTCTTTGACACAGGTGAAATATGTTAAAAAGTCCTTATCAGTGGAGATATTAGCTGTCATTTGTTTGAGAGTAAATGCATGACTGATGAGACACAATTGCACTTAATCTGCATCTAGACAAAACATATTACCTTTTTACATTTGATAGCTGTAAATCAACCCATTATCTTCCTGGACATGACATTTACCGCAAAGATGACTAACCAAAGCAAGTTGGTTGTACCCATTTACAAGAAACATTTTTGCGTTTATGGTAATAAGGAACAGTGGTTTGTAAAATAGAGGAAAAACATAAATACCCCCAAACTTATTAAAAGAACTCACTTATATCCTATAACATGTGTTGCGGTGGGAGCAGGGGTAGGACGCCAGGAAAAAGAGGGAGCGGGTGAGTGCAGGAGTGGGCCGAGCACGTGCCTCCTGAGGTCCTCTGGTCTCTGTCTGGGATCAGTCCGCCTCACCAGCCCCTGGGCCAGACTCCCATCAGCCCCATACCCCGTCTTCTCCGAGCCAGACACCGCCATGACCGCTTGTATTGAGAGGCCTGACCACCATTGTGCCACAGCAGAGTACACAAACAAACAGTGCAGACACACACAGGTCTGCTCCACTGCCATTACGTCGACTCATCAAGCCCACTCGGCTTAGTCATACTAATACGGCTTCCAGTGCAAGCAGCTTGGCTTGGGACGGAGAATCTGGCAGAAGATATTTGCTCATTTGTCCCCACACATGTACGTGGTTTGGTAACGCTGCCCCAGCCTCTTATTGTCCAGATTCAGAGCAGCGAGGCCTTTCCTGGATAATGTCCTCCCACACAGTCTGGCTATGCGGCTTTTTGTTTCTCATGTTCAGCTGTTTACGTCCTTACATTTTTTTGCTCAAATTGTGGTTGAAATGCTAATACTGATCAAATATATGCTTTTTATTGTATATATGTACTGATTTTTTCAGGGAAGTGGCCTTTTTCTTCTTAGTGTGCAAAGCTCTTTCCGGAGATTATACTATTTTTCTCTCCTTTAAAATTAATATAAATACTGACACTGATTTGCATCGCAATTTAAAGATATAAGGATAACTAAGATAAATAAGTTAAGTAACTCAGACTTACATTACCATAGAGTAAGACAAATGTATACGAAGAATTAGAAAACATTTACAATATTAAACATTGGCTGAAAGTTTGCTTTTAGGACAAACACACACCACACTCACACACACACACACACACACACACCACCCACACACACACACACACACACACACACACAAACATGCACGGCATTTCGTTCCTCTTTTCATGTCAACCACAAGGCTGACCTGCTGGCCTCTATTTCCTCTGAAGAGGATATCCCCCTTCAGTAGAGCCTTAAAATCCATCACGCAGACGACTTCAGATCCTGATGTATGCGCCTCCTCCACCATTGTCTTTGAAGCGTTAGGAGGCTTTGGCTGAGCCGGCCACAGTGATGATTGCAGTCTCGTAGTTAGGCCGTCACTGACATGTGTTCAGCATGCTCTCTGTCTGATGTCCCCGCATGTTTGATGGAGGGGGCAGTTCTGGTTCACTGATAAATGTAATTAGGAATGTGGTTGCGAGTATCCATGCCCATGGTCTTTAACTGCTGCTGCCACCTTTCCCCCTCCCCCAATCTGTTACTCTACCAAAAGGGATTTTCTATAAAGATCTTACATCCCCAAGCTACAAGCAGGACAAAAGTAAAACCCACAGTCAACATGTGTACACGCATGCACGGAGTATCTCGAGTAGATCCTACGGAAACTCAACTGAGGGCATTTTGAGGAAAAGCTGTCAATAAACAGATATGATTGGCTGCAACGTAAACAGAATGTTTTAAATGTCACCATGGAAACTGACATTCAACACACCACCATAAATGAAAGTAAACTTGCTAAAATGGTCTCTGTTTGGCTGCTAATATTGAAATGTGTGAATTATTATAATCAGGTTTTCTGTCAATGAGTTGTGACTTCATTCAGGGTATTGCACGAGTTACGATGTGGTCATGACTAGGGTTAACCAAGTAAAAGTGGAACATATGGTGCAAAAGTACTCAGATTTTACCAAAAGAAAAAGTACTCTTTATGGCTTGTTAATGAATAATATGTATTATCTTAATGGATTATGGTTATTGATGTAAGGGTTTCTCACAGCTAGTAGAGGTGGAGCGAGGTTTAATTACCTTATATACTGTACTGCTTCTGGATATTTTAACCTAAACTTATATGTCAATGTTTATTTATTAGTTTATTTATATTTTGTATGGGCTAATATACTAAATCTGTAAATACCTGTCGGATAAATGTAGTAGAGTAAAAAATTAAAGTAAGTAAATATTGGCTTCGAAAATGTAGAGGACTAATAGAGTAGCTTAAAAATTCAAGAAAAACATCAAAATAAGAATAGAACTTGAGTAAATGTACTTCTTTACATTTCAACACTGCATGTTACCAATGTCATACAAACCCATTTTATATACTTACATTTTAAATGGCATATTTTAAGGTTTGCATATTTAAAACATTAATGGTGAATTGTCATCATTAAGACATTGGGAATATATTTCTAACTTTGTGAACATATACAGCGATTAGCATTCAAGACGGAAATATTAGAACATTGCGTCTCATAGGAGAGAGGGACCAAACCCAGATGTACAACATTATAATGACAGATCTCCTTCAGCCAGATGTGCTTTAAAATATTAAGTAAGTACTTATTCACGTTTAACAAACTGCAGGCTTCTATTTTTACCGTGCCAATGGACTATCAGCAGGCCAGAAAGAAATAATGGGGCATAACGAGAACTGGGATTGTGGTGTGAGGAGAAACTGTGAAAAACTGGACCTCTGTCTCTGTAAGGGAGTAGCGTGAGGAAGTGCACATGAACTGAAGTGGCCAAACATTTTCATATGCTCCTGATTTGGATATTTTACCCTTTGTTTAACTTTATTTGGAAAAATATAACCTCTACAAAATGACCACTTCTTATAACAGTTTTTTTTATCACAGTTGCAGCAGCTAGCTCCTTAACTTCTCTCCATACAGTATGTATGTTCTTATGGTTTTTTACTTTCGGATGTAATCTTCTTTTTGAATTAACTTCCTTAAGTGTAAATTCAGTAACAAATTCAACCACTCGTCTTTAAATTGTAATGATAGGGAATAAAATGGACAAATACTGTAACTAAAATAGTGTTTATTCCATAGAAAAAATACCTCATTCAATGCAAACAGTAAGAAAGGAAATGTGAATGCTACAAAAACAAAAGGCTTATAATGTCATGAAAAGAATAGTGTTGAATGTAATCATTGTATCCTTTAATGACCTTTCCAAACGCATGCACTTTCCATTTGAACAAACATTTCTTGATTTCTCTTTTCTTGAGAGATATTTAATAATATAAAGTTCAATGTTTAGCTCTGTTATGCTAGTTGCGACGCAGGAGTGTACGTTAGAGTGAGCTTGTCCTCCAAACAAGGTATAGTGATCTCATCAGAAGCAGCAAGTAGCCGTTCATTTTAGAAACTGTCAAATATATAGTCAAACATAACATTAAAACCTTGACATTGATCTATGCATTGACATAACAAAACCAATGCTTTAAGTGTTGACAATAGATGTCTTAATACATATAGTAACACTTGGCATCCACTTCTCAGAACCAGAACTCGAGACGAAGACATGAACGTTGATGATGTTCTGACCGGAGTCGCCTTGAGTTGTCAGGTTTCGCATGGAGAGTTTCAGTACCGTAGTCAATGGACCAATCAGGGCCTTCACCTGGCGGACAACACCTGAATAAGACAAAGAGGAACATCAATATCAGACCACAGTTTGGGACAATAGAGGCAAGACTTTGTTACTGGCTGGGTCATGTCACGTTGAGCTGGGTGGATGTGATTCAAGGGGTCTATCAATTGGAGGTTCTCTGGTTCGATCCCCATGTCAAAGTGGCCTTGGGCAGGACATTTGACCTGAAATTGCTCCAATTGGCAATGAAATGAATTAAATGTCATCTAAGATAATTTATTATATTTGTCTCATTTATGGACTTTTGGTCTTGGTTTGACTGACAACAATATACATTTGTCGTTTTTTTTCACTTGTTTTTTCCACTTTTTCCACTAGTTTTATTTTTTCGTTGCCATGACGTTTAAAGGGTTACCCAAAACATGTTTTCTCACTTACCCTTAGTATCTAGCTAAGCAGATAGTTTGGGTTTTTAGTGCTGATTTTTTTATTTCTGCTGCCACCCCAAGACAATTGAGGATAATAACATTTTATTTTTGGTGCTCAGCACAGTTATAATTTACATATATCTTTCAACAGCAACATATCTTTTTAAAAACAATGTCCCGGTCACAGGCTGTCTCAACCAGACACATTTCAGGATCTTTCTCCAGTCTTCCGTCTCACGCATGTCTGACAGCTCCCTCAAATATATTAACTTCCATTTTATTCAATACAGCTGTCTACATTGGTTGTGTAACAGCTTGCGCTTTGCATATAGAAACCAGTGTGTATTTTAACATTACATTACATTTGTTAGACGCTTTTATCCAAAGCGACTTACATACTCAATACTGTGGACAATCACCACAGGAGCAATTTGGGGTGAAGTGTCTTGCCCAGGGACACAACAACATGCTGACTGCAGTGGGGTTTGAACCTGTGACCCACTGATCCGAACACCAACGCACAACGCACAACCCACTGCGTCACACGCCTCCCATAACATTTCAAGACCATTTTTTTTGGCTATTAGATTGGTAGTTTGTCGGGATTTGAGCGCTACCACAAAAAGATGCTCCGATGTTGATGAACTTCTTACGCTAGCTGGTGTATAAAATATGTGATGTTGCGAATAATCCAGCATCATAAATGCCAGCAAGGGTATTTCTTTGGTGGAAAAAGTTGAATTTAATGCTGACCCTTACACCAACGGTTCTCTGAAGACAATGATTTTGATTTGATTTGAAGCCCAGTGATCTGGATTGTATTCTCCCCTCCCACCTTCCACCCTTTGAATGGACACCCTCTATCATGGTAAAACAGATGGGAGAGTAAACATACTACAACGGAGCATTACTGAACGCCCATGGAATTCATTGGGTGCTCTTTTTAAGTGAACATGCGATTACACAGGGAAAAAAATGCCAGTGTTTATACAGGCTGTCAGCGGGCCTTTTCTCTGCAGAGGGCTGGTGACATTTCAGCTCTGGCCTGTTTGAACAACCATCGGGCAGGCAGCACAATCAGCACCCTGTCCTCCTATCACACCTACGACCGTCCTCTTTGTTTTTCTCATTTCCTGTCTTATTCACAAGTGAGTCAGTAGACTGTACAAGCTTCTATGACTCATTGGTTTAACTCAACATGGATCAAAATGACGACAGATCATTGCCTCGATCGCTCTGAATTATGAGGCTCCTTTTTGTGGTACTTGTAATAAAGCAGTAAAACCCATTTGGTCGTCGTTCACCACAGGGCAGATGATGATCCATTATGCGCCATCCGCTGCGTCCTTTGGGACACTGGCATTGTATGATGGCAGACACCCCCCCACCCACTCATTCTCCTTCTTCTCTTTCTCCCCTCTCTTCCCTTCTTGAGGGGGCCTGGTGTTTGTGGCACCATCCCTGTGGCCCACAAGGGTAAATGAGTCCCATGTGTTTGATGGAGGGGAGCAGTCACAGTCACGCGATACAGCCATGGAGGCATTCCTCCTGCAGGAATCCATCTTTAACTCTGGAAGGGGCAAGCAAACTGCTGTCTCTCACTCTTTCTTGGTCACTTTCTTTGCTCTCTTACTCTCTCCCAGTCGGATTTGGGCACACAGCAGAATCCAGCAGATCCGGTCGATAAGCACTTGGAGGAGTGTGGAATGGGGCCCACTTCGACCATGGGTGCCCCTTTGTTTTGGTGTTTTGGGACTCTGTTGCATAGTGACACCAGACGGAGGGGACTGGGACTGAGATTTTATTGTTTCCAAAGCGTCAGAGTCATCAGGAAGAACTAACCTTTGCTTAAACCTAAAAGCAGCAGCAACATTAAGAGAATAACTAACATGAAATAAAAAAAGTGATATTATGAGCACAATATGGACCACCGCAAAGACGACTTGGATTCAGTCTTTATTAGGACAATTATTATTGTTTTCTTTTAAATGTGTGTAGCCTGTATCTAATGAGGGCTTAACACTCTACAATCAGGGTAGGTTTTTATACTGAAAATCCTTTAAATATTTTCTACGAAAATAAGCTAAACAATCTCACGGCATGAATAAATAACAAAAACACATATTGCTTCTGGATTGAACATTTATTAAGGACTTCTAAATAGAGCAATATGTGGAATGTGTTTGTTTGTTTTGTACATTTTCTTGTGGTCTAATTAGCACATGCACAATGGCTAAACTGTTCTCTGAGAAACAGAAATGGTGTTATAGTGCCTAATACCCATATTTCCTCTGAATTCATGGTTAGAAACTAGTGAAATAAAAAAAAACACAGTTCACTTTCACCCAACTTTAACCTTTGGGACGCAATTGGTCGTGATAACAAACCAAAGAATGTATGATGTGTTACTGTTACTTTACCAATTTGTTGAATCGTCGAAACATGTTTTATTCAACTTCTACATTTAGCCTTTGTTTGACTTAAGGCTTTTGCACAGCCTTGAGGGGGAGAAAAGTGTAATTATGTTGTTTAAATGTGGGCCCAATTCTGCACAAAGGAGCTTGATAGTAAGGTCAGTGTATGTGTTTCCGTAAGTTTCCCATCAAAGCAAAGTGGTATCCTGAATGGGGGAAAAGCATCAGCTAACAGCTGGGCCTCAACATACTAACAGTGAACCTGAGGTGAAACCACAACCGCATATTCATCTTCAACATTTCTTCCGGGCTGTAAGGCAAAAAGCCAACAGCCACAAAACAGGTTGACTTTGATTGGCTACAATCTGAGATTCATATAAATAAACACAGCGAGGTTAACAAAACAATTTGCTATGTGAATTGGTTGCAAGGTCATGTAATCTGAGGGCTGACGTTCCTGAGATTTAGTTGTTGTGCTGGAAAGGTTTGCGGTGTCTTTCCATCTCACTGAGGTATCTGCCACAGGGTGCAAAGGTGACTGCGCTGGCTTTAAAGTCAGCATCAAACAAACAGCTGTACAATCTGTCCGCTCTCAGAAACATTCCCTACACCATGAAGTAGCCCCTTAAGTAAAAAATAGCCTTAAATAAACGCATGCTAGTAGCAGAGACACTGCCACAAAACAAAGTGAAGCCAGTGCCAGAAGGCATTTGTCATCCTTCATGGCCACGAGCGGTGCAATATTGAAGGGTAACATGTAAACAGTACAATTTCTGGGTTTTCTGGTTTCTTCAACTCAGAGAGGAAGTGTATGACAAAATCCAAAATGAGCGGGTTTAACACCAGAGACAAATGAAAAATATGCGTTGGCCTCACCACAGTATTGTATAATGACACACTGGTTGTGGTGCTATGCATGCTCGCTCCAGTGAAACCATTGGAGAGTATCCAGGTGGTGTACACAGTTACAGTATGCAAAGAGGGTACTGGAGGGTATCTTCATCATCATTATGGCTATAACTGAGATATGTTTTGTATCAAACCATATTGCTGAGCTATGTTGGCATAAACAGAACAAGCAGTTGTTTCATATTCAAGGAGTCTTTGTTTTAACAGCATGAAACATTTTCTCCAAAAACTCCATAAAAGCTAGGAGACATGCCAAATAAATGGCCAACAATGTAGCTCCCTTGTTACCCAATAAGCAAATCAAGCAATTTCAGTTTTGATTACCTGTCAGCAAAGCCAAAATATAATCCTTTCAAATTGCCAACATAAATGTACAGTGACTGAGTGCAAAGACCCCTTGAGTACTCCATGCTGTGTTTACGGCATGGTCACTGGTACAAGTTTGGCCCGTCGGGTCAGGCTGTCCAAACACCACTGACCACTCCAAAGAGGGAGTGGAAGCTTCACTCTGAAAGGGCAGCACATGTGGCTTGATATTTTAAGGTCAATTAAGAGCGAGTCATACTTACAGATCTCTCAAATGGCCCACGGGTCAATTTTGGACAGTGTCGCACATTGGGTAGTGACATCATTGAAAAGTAGCCGTAGGGAATCGGTTTGTTCTTTTCTTGGACTTTCTGTTTTAGCAGTTGTGGGTCAGAGTAGCTGAGATGACCCAACATGCACCATTATCTTTACCACAACCTTTGCACTGTATTACAAGTGACCTTACAAAGCTAAAACCCATAACTAAGGAGTCAAAATATAGATTTGACATTGGAGACTGAATTGAAAGGTTATGCAAATCTGCATGATTTGGAGTTTAAATCAGGATGTTTTATAATAATCTTCTTCCACATTATAAATGGAAGGAAGTATACAGCATTGTGATAAGGTGTTTAAGTATTTTCTTATCTATTTTGGCTCGCTACTATATGAAAATGGATACGAACTGAGCTATCACCTTTTACATTTTCCGAAAATCCCAGTGCCAGACAGCAAAGAATAATGATGAGTATAAATGAAATACATCACCCACCCAGGGGAGATAAGTGTATTTGATAAATTATTAAGACAGCTTTATTGCAAGTAATGTGTGCTATAAGTATGTGTACCTTTTTCCTTTTTTCAGAGTGACATATCGGCATCACTATCTCTTCATCAGCACATTGGTGGTGGAGGACCACCTTGGGGGAGTGTTGTGATTTTGACAGTGTGGTTGTTGGGTGGAGAAGACCATGTTTTGATTAGCCGTACTAATCTCTTGTGGGGCAGACAAGTATTCCTTATGGGCTTGGCGCGCTCTAGTGGGCTCGCTGCTGCCATGTCATGATTCATCCAGATGACAGCCTCTAAAACGGAGCGAGTTGTCTGCTTATCTCCACTGCTGTCCTCAACTCCTCACCAGCACAGCCACAAGCCAGAGCCACAAGCTCCACTGGCTCTGAAGCAGTCATGTCTCACACAGTCCACTCACATTCCAACGCTCACTGTGGACGGCCGCACTGACGACCATGACTACCTGCATAGAGGCAAACTGTCCACTTCCTCTTCCATTCATCTTACTGTCTGCCTCACTGGCTGCCAGCCCCGTGTCAATGGCAATGCATAAGGTATTTATTCTCTGCACAGGATATAAACCGCAAAGGCATATTTCCACCTGCATTTCAAATATGAATGGAATTTAGCTCAGGCGTCTCAGACTTTCTCCAGAGAAGGCTATGATTCATTAAGAGAGGGTGCTTTATTATCCGTTGCTGTCCAGTAAGATAAACATAAATACTACATAAATCAGTTTTTTCTGCTAAAAAGAATCAGACAGCAGTGATTAATGGTACATTGAAATCCTTCCATGACAAATGATTACTCATGAAGAGGAGTCATTTGGACACATTCAAGGGATGACTATTCATGTCCTGACCGTTTGATTCCAGAGTGGGATTCTGATTGTATTGTACATTTGATTTAGACACATCAATAAGCCAGATGGTAAAAGTCACGTAAACACGTTTAGTGGCTTTTTTAACTTTAAACTTGGTTTATATTCTACACATTGCATACAGGAGGAAATGTTATTGTTGGTATTGTGTCCCCACACCACACTATATAAAAAACCTACCAAATGTAAACAGCTAATATGTAACGCGACTAAAATAAATCTACAATAATTCATACATCCTCAGCAGGCCCACCTTGATCTCTAAACCTACCCTCAATGGGAGGGGTAAAAGACAATATTGATCCCCACGTGATGTACTGTATGTCACTGAGAGATAACAAAACAAAGAAAGTACCAGCATTGTTTCAGAGATGAGAGACTCAGCAGCACTCATTCTTCCAGCAGAGACCACAGAGCCAGTGTTTTCTAAGGGAGGAATATCCACCTGCTGACTGTCCAAATCAATCATCCCATTATCAACCCTTTTCAAACAACCTGTCCCTAATCAAAAGTCTATGACAGCACTAGCATGAGTAATGCATTCCTCCGATGTTTGAGTTTCCAAATATGTGTATGACAAATGTTGTCTTTAGAGAGGATGATATATCGCTTCTGCCGTGTGCCCACATACCTGCAGGGATGTTGTGTGGTCGCCGCTGTGCTACTGGGGACGTCACTGGAATATGAAAGTGTTTGATTGGTTCTGATCATGTTTTCCAAGTGCTGAGGGCCTGTTGTGTTTGCACAGATGCGTACGGCTGTCAGGGTTGTCTTCCAGATGTGACAGTACTGGGAAAGGCAGTGATGGATGACCAGAAACTAGAAAAGAGTGCTGCAATTCTTACTCTTGTGGTAGTGTGGGTGTGGGTGTATGTATGTGTGTGTGTAGGCGTGCATGCATGTGTGTGTGTGCAAACACTGCATGCCTGTGTGTGCATTTGACTGGTTTTAAGAGTAAGTGAGCATAACGGAAAAGAGTGTCAGCCAATCAAACATTTCAAGAATCTCTTTTTTCTAAGACATCGAATTCTGAGGATTCCTAATTGCCTCTTTTGTCTCTTTCGAAAACACAAGAAGTGGCCAAAAATAATGGCCAAAGTTCACGCACTTGTTCATTAGTGGAGCCTCAATGTCTGCTTCTCTTCACATCCCACCAAGCTATAATACCACTGTTGGAGACACTGGAGATACTGGAAACTAAGCTTCCTTAAGTGACACGTCAGCAAGCCTCATACAATGGTTACGCAACAGCAGCATCTGCGGACCAAAGCACCAGCAGCGCAACCCACTAAATAAAAACCAAGAGGGCCTTCATCACACCGTGGACGCCACACTTCACGGCGAGCAGTCAGTGGCCAAAGGCTCCAGTGCACAGGGCCTCAATTTGGAAAAGTGATGGGCAACTGGTGCAAACATGCAAGAGCTGCATCCAATAAGCATCCAATGGGTTTGGGAGAGAAGTGGCTCCTCACAAACAGTCCTTTCATGTGGTAGTGAGTTTAAGTGCTCTAATGCTCGGCGAGACACTGAGGCCTAGCGTGGGGAAATGGAACAATACATTTAACCACATGAAGCAAAGCGCACAGGATTACTTCTGCACATATTTTCTCTCTCAGTCTTTCCTCTTTCATTGAATCACAGTGTCTCACTTTGTCTTTCTCCCTCTGCAATTTTATTCTCCCCCCCTCCCTTGCACACACACACATACATACTTGCCCTTGCAAATGGGCACCACTATAAACAGGGAATTTCTCCTAAACACACGGGCACACAGACACACACAGTTGACAATGTATTACAAAATAAGGCTAATCACTCATGCAGAATTACACAATTGCACATTCCAACAAAAACATACCATTATACAGTACAATATAATTAAACAGCTTAAACAGTGAGTTATTGCTGGTTATAAACGGTTTTCTGTCTTTGTGTGTGAATTTGGGTACGTTTGATGAGCTCACATCTGTTTCTGCACAAGTGTACAAGAGAGGAACACTTGCGTGCGCCTTCAATCCTGCTTGAATCAGTGACATACTCTCCTCCTCCCTCTCTCGCTTTCATTCTGTAAAGACAGATGTTCATACTGACGGGCCATCCCTTCATCCATCAGCGAGAGAAGAAGAACAAGACGCTGTCCTTCCACTACCACCCTGCATGCATCTCTACACAAAACCAAAACACCTAGAAGGGCCCAAAAATGTGTCATCCTTGGGCTCACAACACCCTCATCCTCCCATGGCCAAGGCTCAGTTCAGCTCTCCCACAGGCGTGCAGCAGCCCTGGGTCACCACCAAACTAAAAGATGGGAATGGTTTCTCCCCAAACATGTGTTGTTGTTACAAACCAGTGGAGATGGTATCTGCTGCTCCTACTTGTGCAGGGCCCTTTTTGCATGCTGGCAGTCAGTAAACAGGTAGTTGTAATGAAATATTTGTCAACTGCAATCACTGGTGCATATGTGCATTTGAAAACACAAGTAATTTATGCACTCTGTTGAGACCGCAATAACTTATAATGGAAAGTAACAATCTGCTAGGGATAAGCATAGTCGTAGATAAGTGAATTAAATGGTACTTTGTTTAACCACAAGACTGTGGAAATCGATGCCAAATATTTGGTGAGACAGAAACAGGCCTTGGTCCGTCTCAAAGAGCCACTCAGAGGACAGCTCTCCAAAGACACAGACATCAAGAGCCCCCATGCAGATGATGACAGCTACATGATGCCACAACACTGCAAAGACCATAACGGCCTGTGTCAGATGTTCTTATGTCGGGCGGCCCAGACAGGCCGTCCAGACATTCCTTATGGCAGATTTCTGTTTCTTTTTGTCCCTTCTCTAGCGCACATGTGACTTTGATTTGCATTTAAAAAAATACACATATATTTCATACATTTTTCAAATGAGACCTAAAACCCTTTTCCCCTTAAAAGAGAAAATGCAATTTCCAGTCACAGAGACTGTAAAGGCTGCATGGATAAACTGCTATTTTCAAATGATTGCCCTACTTTGGTTCATCCAGACTTTACACACAAAGTAAAATCCTGGTACTCACCCACATACAATCCATTCTCCACCCGCTTGATGATGTCGAAGGCGTTCTCCACGTTGCCCTCGAGGATGTCAAACTTGACATCGTAACTGCTTAAGTGATAGCCACCGTAAGCTGGCACCGAGGTTCTCAGGAAAACAATCTCTGTTGGAAGATAACAATTAGACAAAAAAGTTTTGGAGCATAAACGCTCATAATCACTCTGGGATTGCATCGCCAAGCCAGTGCCAACTCTTGCTTTTCTTTTTTTCTTTCCAAGAGAAAGACAATAAAATGGTCTGTGTTTATTGTACACTCAGAGGGTCACTGGAAGGTTGAGGCTTTGCAATGCTGTTGTGCAGCTGAAGAGCCTCGAGTCCCTTGCACCCCAACTCAGAGTTTATGAGACACGACAAGAGCTTAACTCTCCGTGACGTTGAGCATGAGTGTGTCTGAAACATGCACTGTATGCCAGCCAATAGATGCTTGTCAGCTGTCATTGTCTGCGAGTGATTACCGTCGTTACTCATATCCAACAAACATGGCTCTTTCTCTCTGGTGTAGGCCAGCCAAGCCCGGATTGCATGGAGAACATCATGAAATAACTAATTTGGAGGTCAGTGGTAGTCATTTGGATTCTGACAACTGCAGTGAAATGCATTTGAGATTAAAGGAGAAAAAGGAAAGTTGGAGAGATAAAAATGGCTGAGGAACACATTGGCACAAATAAAAACCCAACAAGTTATCATGCTGTCAACAAATCTGTTGTTTCCCATGATTTTAACAGGACGTTATGTCCCAATAAAGCTTCAACTATTAACCTTATTGGATTGAGGGTTACACAACAGGAATTTTAGAGGAGCCTTGTGTTAAAAGTTTGACATTTTGGGAAGACCATTAGGCCTACCACTTTTATATCTGTAGGGCATACAGCAAATATGAAACTACAACAAGCAGATGGTTAGCCTAGCATAGACTGGAAAGGTTGAGCTAGCCTGTCCAAAGCGGAACATTTGTCAGCATCTTTATGGCTCGTGAATTCACATGGTAATTGTTTCTTTTACACTACTTTTGTCTTTGCTCATTACGTTACGGCAGAGTCAAGCTAACTTTTGTATTATCTGTATGCTAAAGTGAGCTAACCGGCTGCTAGCTTAAGCTTAATAATTGACCTAAACATATGAGAGTAGTTTCTCATCTAACTCTCTTAAAAAAGATATAAAAAAGGAATAACTTTATTTCCCAAAATGTCAAAACTATTCTTTTAAAACTTGTCACCAACAAACCTTTTGTTAATGAAACTTGAATATATTTTGTCCCTTTTTATACTTTTGCTGCATGTTTGCATGTTAACCCAAAAGTCCATTATTAGTATGCATTTAAACCATGCTTTGTACCTACCCTCTGGCGTTGTGAACTCTCTGAAAGTGGGCATGGAGATGAAGGTGTGGGACACTGAGTGCATGGGGTCCAGGACACAGGCGAGGTCATTGGGCTGACAGGACTTTACACAGCGAATGGTGTCAGAGCGTTGAAGCCTCGCCACTCTAAAGGACAGAACAAACATACACACCCACAAAAGAAAACACAAACACACACGTCCTCTGACCTTTAGGCAATGTCTATATTAAGACGTCAGAGTTCACCACCATTGATTTCTAAAGCCTAAAATAACAGGGCATCCTTGGGAGCAGCCCTCTGTGTAATCAAGAACTCAGTGAGGACAACAGCAATGGCCACAAACAATATCTGGACAACACAGAAGTTACTGGATACATCAGTCAAAAATAAATAACAATCAAATTCTGGGTGGTGCCAATAATTGCCATAGATCATGCTGAAGCCAAACTTAGTAGTTTGTGGAGACTAGCGATGCCATTGGTGCCTTTATGATGCATGTTTTTAAGCTGTGTGGGAAATGAATTACTACACTCACAAAGAATGATCCACAACCTGCTCAGGAAAATATTTGGATTTGCTGAGCATCCCCTGCTTCACATCAGATAATCTCTTGAGGAGGATTTATGGGGCAAGGGAGTGTTCTAAAAGACTCCTAAATTGTGAGCAACATGACTAGACAACTCCCCAGCCTATCCCCAGGGCAGCTCTCATCCTATTATTTAGAGCTTTGTTTATTCCACAGACTAATCAGTGACAGGTCGACGGGAATGGAGGGCCTCGGCTGGCTCCTAAGGCTAACGCCACCTGAAGTATAACTATTCACTACCTGTCTGCTACATAAGACTTTGAGAGAGGTTTCTAAGTCACTAACAACCCCATAAATCAAGGGTTTGTCTTTGAAACTTTGGGAGACGCGATCATGAGAGAGCTATTGAAACTAAATAAAAGCCTTGACTTCAACATCCAAGATGTTAAATTTAAGCTTGGTTTTCACAAAGGAGACAAGTCAGTACACGGTTATATTGGGTTATGAAAACAGCCAAGTTGCCATGTATAAGACCAGCTAATGTGCATGGCGGCCATATAGCCACATTGTGAGTCATGGGCCGTGGATCACTGGCTCTCCTCAGGGGACCTATAGGCTGCAGCTCAAAGCCCAGGCACGGCTTGGGTTGCAGGGCTTCTTCCATGGGGAGAGAGGAGAGAAGCCCCTGACAAAAAGTCAAGCCACCACTGGGTAGGGGCTTGTAATTAGCAATTAGCGGGTGGGTCCAAGTTTTGCTTTGGCCCATGCCAAACCCACAAAATGGTCTCTTAGTTTATAATACCACGGCCTGAGCTGCAGAAAGACCCGAGCGGGGCTCTAGAGGACAAGGTGAAAGATCTGTCTGGGTAGAGAGTAAATTTACGAGAAAATAATGATCCAAACTTAACTGGCCCCTTACACATGGATGAACACCTCAAAGCAGGGGAAGCAAGTTGAGCTAAATACAGGTCAATACATGTATGTTTGTAGCAAAAATACCTTGCATTTTTATGTGTATTTCTGCAATTGTTTCTTCGCACATGCAAACATGGTTGTGTATGTGTGTGTGTGTGTGTGTGTGTGTGTGTGTGTGTGTGTGTGTGTGTGTGTGTGTGTGTGTGTGTGTGTGTGCGTGCGCGCATATGAACGTCTTCTTCATCTCCCCAATGACTCACGTGGCCCAGCCCAAGAGAAAAACCCCAATACTTGCAGACCAGAAAGAAAAACAGACTTTTTGGATGAAAGTCCTCTGGTCAAGCACAGGGCCTTTTATTTTTTTTGGTAATTATTATTTATAGTCAGCACATTGATAACCCCCCAACACAAACACTGCAGGGCATCATTCATTCTGAGCGCGGTGATGTTGCTGTACCACAAATTGTTCAGACCACCGGCCAGAGCCCAGAGCCCCATAACTCAATGTCAAAGGGGAGGAAAAAGCCTTATGTGCACCAATATGTTCTTATTTTAAGGATATCCCCAATAGGGACCGAGTGCATCCTTACTGGCCTGACAGCTCAGGACAGGAGGAACTAGGACATCTGAATTTACAGTTATTATAAGCCACAGTCCTCGGGCTGCAGCCTCACAGCATGTCAAACTATTTATACTCTCCCCTGCTGGTGCACATTTCCTTCTCTTTGCCACTGCATCCCATCGTGTGTCACTTACTCAGCCTTCATTTGGATTATCTGTCTGCTTTGGGGTTTATGGCCGCACTATGGAGTGGAAATCTGTGCATTTCACATTAAGCCTAAAATGTAATGGGAGCTAAAGAGATGTGTATGAAAATAACTGCCAAAGAAAGACGTTTTTGCGGTGAAAGGTAACTGATGTTTCGGGAGCAGGAGTAACAATGAATACAAAAACTGGCTGATTTCTGACCGGAATTTGGAGGTGGGGGATTACTTTATAGACTTAATAAATAGTGCAATTTAACATAAATGACCATAAACTATATATAACTGAATGGTTTGACTTATAGATGGGAAATGTGACTTGTGTGTGTTTCAAATTACTGGCCTGGTAGGTTTCTTAGTTTACAAAAATTACAGATTGCAGAAAAACGTCATCAGAAGACATACATACGTTTTAATACTATTAATAATACATTTATATATGAATTTCCAATTTTAGTGTGTAATAAAATTCTATATAGTGTATACTATAGATGTTTGTAGCCGGGTAACTTTAACTCATATGCATTTCTAGAGATGAGCAGTACATGTATCAATGGATTTCCTCTTCACTGAGGCTGTTGGATAATAGCAATATGAAACTATGTGTTGAAGTCTTCATGCCTCCATCTGTGATTTGGCGTCACATTCCAGCTGCTCGCTTTGCTGTATTTGATTAAACCCCACAATGCACCATCATCAAGAACTGGATTTGACTTGAACATGTGTTATTTCTATTTCAATTTTAATAGAAAACTGTTCATCCAACACATAAACCATAAAATGCTGCAAAACGTCAGACTTTATCATGCAACCATCATCAAATTACACTCAGTTGTAGGGTTGCAAAGGGGCGGAACATTTCCGTTAAATTTCCGGAAAGTTTCCGGAAAGTTTCCATGGGAAATTAAGCTGGGGAATTTTGGAAATATTCGATGCAAAATTAAACAAAAAACATGACATTTCAACCGATTTTTTTAAAGTAGAACAGAAAAAGTTTTAATTATTTTATTGAACAATTATTTGTTTCATTTAAGAACGAAAACAGGAATGTTGAGTTAAATATTACTCATCTGTGCATGTGATGGAGGAGTGCACAGTGCCTGTAGGAGGTGTGGTCTCAATAGCCATGCAGTAAGCAGTGTGCTATGGCATGGATATTCAAGTGTACTTAAATGGCATCTGTTTGTTTTAGTCAATATTATGCTAAAATATACTTTCCCCAACTATATTTAAGTTCCCTATGAAGAGCCAACCTTCAATTTGGAAAATTCCCAGTTTATTCCCATAAATTCCCGTTAATTCCTATGGAAAGTTTCCATCTTTGAAAATTCCCGGAATTTTGCAACCCTACTCAGTTGTAGGCAGACATGGGTCGTTACCATTTTATGATTTACCCTGACCTAGAACGCCACCTAGCGGCTAGCACAGCGCCTTACCTCCAAGAAGATACATTCAACTGGACCTTATTCATACTGCTAAATAAAGATCCTTATTCTAGTGTTAAAAAGTTGATTATGAGAAATGCTACAGTACTAAAAAATGTGCTTATGTTTTCTGATTTAGTTTGTTGTATTGTTATGTCAAATTCACTCTTTAAAAAATGATGTGTCATCTTTAACATGAGCTTAGTGACAAACAGAGTCATTTTTGGTGTATTTTTTTACAATATAGAAAAGGAAATAGACAAGGCTGGATAATTTCCCACTGTAAGTTTGTTGCTAATGTGTATAAAGGAATAGTTTGACATTTTAGGAAACTCACTCACTTTCTTTCTGAGTGTCAGATCTTGCCTGTTTTTTTAAGTGTCAGTCCACATTGGAAATATTTGCATATATTTTATGGAAAAAAGGAAATTGAATAGAAACTTAAGCAAGGGATACAGCAAACATTAGGTGCCCACAGCTCATTTTGGCGTCGAGGCCATGAGCCCATAGGCCAATACAGTTTTAGGCAGACCTAAACCTAGTGGCATAAATCAATGAATGAAAGAAACATTCATAATCTTTAGTTATAAACATGCATACTGGACCGATAATGATCAATAATTTGGAGTTATCAATTTATAATTGCCCGGATAGTCAACATTGCAAAACCTTGCTTTGCTATAAAAATACTGTATGCTCATCTCACATACCTTCTGTGTTAAAAAGTCCTGTTTTCTCCACAATACGTTGCATTGAAGATGACACATCCTTTTTAAGAGTTTAGTAACTTGTGTAACGTTTCATATTTGTTGTGTTTATTCTAGTAGGGGATTGTAAGGTACTCTGGGCTCCTCCTGGGTAACAAACACCTGCACTTTAGCCATGTATGTGCTGAGCGTGCTGTAGCGACGCAGCCTCAGCTCCAGAGACAGATCGAAGTCCTGCTGCTTGTTGATGAGCTTTGCCACCGACATCACGCCGCCGCTGGGCACCTGCTCTGTCTTGAAGAACCCGCCCTCGTTGCCAGCGGTGATAACAATCTGGATGTCATCGCCAGCCACAGTTTGGGAGGGGCCCATGCGGAAGATGTTGGTGAAGACGGGGATATTGGTGGGGAAGGTGAGGTAGTAGTGGGTTATTCTCAGGGGCATGGTCAGGCACTCGTCAGACTCATTGCAAAGCAAGCGTTCACATCGACTGCAAATAGAGAAAGGGTGGGGGGGGCAGGGTAGGACAAGACAGAACAAAACAGGCACAGAGAGAAGGAGAGAGAGAGAGACCAGGTGTGAATTTAATTTGCCCGTGCATGGCATGCAGTGGAAGGAACAACAGTCTCTGCAGCAAAACATTTCACAGGCCAGTCATGGTGCCCTCTGTGGGATCATGCAAGAAGTCCTATCACTGGTGCCTGCATAGGTCATACACAGCCTCTACTGTAATTAAGCCAATGTAAAAATATCCATATGCATTTCATCATTCTGAAACAACAGAACATGCTACAGCCGGGTCTTTTCCAAAGTCATTCCAGCATTGAGCATACTGGACATGCACAGCCTTGAATGACATGAATGGGGGTCGGTTTGAAAAGGCCTGACATGGTTTACTGTTGCACTCTGATCTTTCAGTAGGGTGACGTATCTGATATGGCTTTGAGGAACATGGACCTTGCTCTGTGGATGTGTGTGAGTTTTTCTGTCGATGTTGTGCCAAAGGGGCATTATTATGCTCATTTTAGGTTTCATAATGATATTTTGTGCCTCTACTGTCACATGTTTACATGATGTATTGTTCAAAAAGCTCTTTATTTTTCTCATACTGCCTGTGCTGCAGCACCTCTTTTCACCCTCTGTCTGAAACCAGAGCCCAGTCTGCTCTGTTGGTTAGCTGGCCGGCTCAGTTGTGATTGGTCAACCGCTGAGAGATGTCCCGCCCCTTAGCCTATCACGTACTGTGTGTTGGAGCGCTAGTCAATAGAAGCACGGGTGTAACATAGTGATGTCACTATATTACATTAGTATACAAAGGAGTCCAATCATATTGGCATGAGAACATTTAAAGTAGTATTAACCATTGTGTCATGTTCATAAAAATGTGCACAAAATCTAGAAAACTCACGTCTCTCCCACGCGTCGGTAGTTGGACGGACAGTCAAAGGAAAGACATTTGAATCCTCCCTGTACATTAAAGCAGCTCTGATCCACCAGGCATGTGTGTGTTCCTGTTACACATTCATCAACATCTGGGAGCGAAAGAGACAATGGTAGAAAAATGTGATTTCAATACATTCACAAAGATAACTTGTGTTAAAATTGACAAATGCCTTCATTTGAAGAATAGCTTACCCTGGCAGCTGCGCCCATTGGGTGATAAGGTGTAGCCTTCGGCAGGACAGGAACAGTGGAAGCTGCCAGGGGTGTTGTGACAGCGATAGGAGCAGATGTGACCTCCAGTAGGCAGTGCACACTCATCTATATCTAAATATGCAACAGAGACAGATAAAACAAGTCAAACCACAATGGAAATCTAAGAAATACAAATTTGAACTGCTTGTAATTGATCTGTTTAATATTAATGCAGTTTGCTATAGTGTATGCTAACACCAATTTTTTTTTATATTCCTGTATTCCTCTAAGTAGCTGTTAAAACACTTTACCTTCACAAGTCAGGCCATCTATGTCACTGAGCTGGTAGCCACGGCGACAGTAACACTGGTAGGAGCCGTACACGTTGGCGCACTCCTGACTGCACGGGTTGCTCTCGCACTCATTCAAATCTATAGAGAAGAAATGATCACAGACCATTATAACCTCTATCTTACTGGTTTACTAAATAGTAAACCTCCTTTCAATATGTACTACATCAACATTTGCTTGCACAGTTTTCTAGTCTGACAAAGTACAATGGTGTCTTGTTGATTTCATACACTGAATATACTCTATTTCTCAATCTCTGTAAATGTTCTTGTGAATCTGGATTATATCTTAAACCCAATTACAAGAGGGGCTCATGAGATTTATAAATACATCACAGCGTACTAGGCAGTGATGTTGCTGTTTTATGACAAATGACTACAGTAGAGGTCTCCAGGGAATATTAGGCCCATGTGAATATGGCTTTACAGTCCTGTCTCTGATCAGTTGTTTTCAAAAAAATATATTGGAATGTTATCAATTAACCAATTAAACCAAAACCACTCTAATCAAAGACAAAAGGTCTTCCAACTAGGAGCTGATTAGGGGTTTCTGTTGTTCTAGTACAAGAAACACACTGTGTATTGCATAACAAGTTGTAATTATAAATTCTTTATTTCTTACCATCACAATTCCTGCCATCAACAGAAAGCTTGAAGCCGGTGGTGCAGCTACACTTGTAGGAACCCAGAGCGTTCTCACACTTATGTGCACACAGGCGGCCAGGGTAGTGTCTGCATTCATTAATATCTAAAACACAGTCCACAGTAAGAGGTTCACGACACATCTTGACCATTAACCGTACAGTATGCATGTTTATTTATTCATTGGATACAGTTAGATTTGTGTAAGAACACCAAACATAGTCAACACGCTGCTTACCCTCACAAATCCGACTGATGCTGTTGAAGATGTAGCCAGCCTCACACTCACAGCGATAGGAGCCTATCAGGTTGACACACCCGTGACCTGTACAGACCTTATCGTGGTCCTTACACTCATCAATATCTGCAGTGAGGGACGCAAACAAGAAAGAAAACCATTTAATGCTTCTCAGGTAGTTAGAAAATACTTTTTATGTAGGAATGGTGAGTTTTTCCGCCTTACCAACACAGCGGTTGCCCTCCTCATTGAGGTGGTACCCTCGGCCGCAGTTAACGGAGTTCCTCTGGCAGATGTAGGAGCCAACTGTGTTGATACAGATCTGCCCGCGCTGGCATGGGCCTGTCTGACTGACACATTCATTTATATCTGAAACACAGAAACAGATGACATTGGTGCTGGTTCTAGACAAAGACCAGGAAGTCATGGAGACACAAATTCAGCCAGATCCTAAACATTTATTCACCTTCCTTCTCTGTTTACCTATCCTTCTAACTCTGCATTTCAATATATATGAAGCTTCTCCCTCTTGCCCTGCAGTTACCCTTCCAGTCACCCAGCAGTATTTACTGGTCCATCTGCACTCTGTCTTTCATAGATTGTCTAGTGTTCATTCATAAAATTGTTGGCATATTTGCTGAAATGTCACTATTTCCTGACAGTCATGCATGCAACAGAC
Organism: Dissostichus eleginoides; assembly: GCA_031216635.1. Lineage (NCBI taxonomy): Eukaryota > Metazoa > Chordata > Actinopteri > Perciformes > Nototheniidae > Dissostichus > Dissostichus eleginoides. Next base: position 12,316,192 of record CM062273.1, on the reverse strand, counting down.
ATGCAAGATTCCTGTGGCAAAGGAAAAACAACCAATCAGAACCCAGGAGTCTATAGCACAGTGTCTATCACTAATAGGTTTCTTAAAACATTTTAGTCAATGCATGTGGACCATTTAATGCTTCTCAGAACAGAATCATAAATGATAAAGGTTGCAGTTTTTCAATTTGATGGGAGTTCACTAGCAGTGGTTGAACTCGACTAACTCCTCGATTCTTATGGTTGTTTTCGTTTGAGCATGGTGGAATTTTTGAAAATGCCATTAGAAGCATTTTTGGCGAGGGAAAGGAGCAGGATTTTTTCACAAATGTCTCATGGTGCTTACCGATGCAGCTGCCGAGGGCATCTTGGATAAAGCCTCCACCACACTTGACCTTAGGGGAACAACGAAATGACCCCTGGGTGTTTTGGCACTCAAACTCTGGGCCACAGTTATGGATGCCAGTCTCACACTCATCAATATCTGAAAAAAGGGAAAAGTGCTATTGAACACACTGCTATACCAAAGGAAAAATGTGACAAAGATACACAGTAACGGAGGCAAACAGCACAGTTTGACTGACCTTTGCAATTGTTGTCGTCAGTGAGTTCATAGCCAGTCCCACAGCTGACCTCTCTCTGGCAACGGAAAGAGCCCTCAGTGTTGATACAGCGCTCGCCCCCCCGACAGTTGCTGGCTCCCAGCAAACACTCATTGATATCTGTGTTTGACAGCAGAGGTTCTCTTATTGTGTTGATCCTCCCAACTCTTTTGTGCTCTTATTGTTGTCAAAAATAATTGATACGTTTCTCAGTTGAAGACAATACCTACCCTCACAGCTCTTTCCATCTGGTTTGAGTTTGTACCCTTTAAAGCAGGTACAAGTGTGGTTGCCAACACAGGAATGAGCACATTTCCCTAAAAATGTAAAACAAACACGTTCATAATTGAGCGATGCATTTCTTTAGATAAAAAATCAGGAATGTGTAGGGAAGCTTGTTTATTGCCATAATATAACATACCCTCGCACTGATCACTTAATACTGAATTATTTCCATTTTCATGGGTTTCATCCTTGTTAGGTACTGCATGAGAGAAAAAAACATGATTATATATCCATCTATCATAAGAAGCAGCCCTAGGACCTTCTCAAATAATGCTTTGTTTAGGGCTGCAACTGAATAATTGTTAAGTCTATGACATTTTAGAAAAAAGAGAAAAATGTCCGTTGTTTTTTTTAAGGACAAGGGTGGCAGCTTCAATGTCTTGTGTAGCTATCCATAAGTCCAAAGCAAAAAGGTATTCATATTACAATTCCACACAAAAATAAAAGCCACAAATTGTTCCAAATATAATCTTGGAGCTAAAAAAGAACAATGTGTTTTTGCTGGATTGCCCATGAGCAATACACTTCATAATCCGTGTTCAACTGCCTTAAAAGCAATGTCCACATCCAGCAGGGGGCAGTGTGAGCTCATTCTTATGCTCCTTCTCCAATATTTCCAGATATTTTATGTGTTCTATCGTGATGAAAATTGCCTGCTTTGGTTAAAGAAACTTGTTTACATTTTTAAATGTTGCCTACTGTAGTTCTACTCATTTTATTTCACTAACATTCAGTTTTTTGTGTAGGTGTGGTCTGGTTATCTGCTGCTCCGTGTACACAGCATGCTCGGGACACCAAACCACACTGGTAGCCCACCGACAGGGTGTGGTCACAGGGTAGAGCCTTCTCCAGGGTCGCCTTCCCCAGGAGACAACAGTCGCAGCACATCTACAGGACACAGAGTGGAATACAATAAAAAATTATTTATAATAGTAATAATAATAATAATATAAAGCTTTATTTATATAGCATTTTTCAATTTTTGAACTCATGCAGCTCAAAGTGCTTTACAAAATGACACATCAAACAAGTTAAAAACAAACAACAAGAAATTCCCCTCAGATTATTTGTTAAGAACTTTAAAAGGTAGGCTACATGCAGCAAAAATATATAACATTGTATCAGGTTAATAGACACAAGGAGGTAAAATGTATGATAATACAAATAAAATAAAATAAATAATGGTTTCTCTCTGACAGATAAGACACAAGACAACTGAGTCGATGCAAAACTATAAAATATATCTAGGGTTAACATAATATAGGACTTTTTACAAAGAAAGGAGAGGAAAAACATTATGCCATAGAGTACTATCATCAGGGAAGAGAAACTGAAGGGAAAGAAAAAGGAGATTGTGGGATGATGTTGGTTGGTAAAATACTGGAGTTAGATGAAACAGGTTTTAAGACGGACAAAAATAGGAGGATGTGTTCCAGACAGCCAAGTTCTCAATCAACCAGACAGACAAATATAAGGATGATTGAGATGAAGTCCCAAATGACAGGCTTCAGACAGACAGATGATATGCAGTAAGTCAGTCAGTCAGACAGACAGCAAGACAGACAGTGATGAGATGACATCATCCCCTCTGGCTGAAGCATGCTCAATCAATCTTTTTGGCAGCCTGGTAATGTCAGCCAGGGAGGGAATGAAAGGTGCACAGTGTGGGGGATGGGCATGTTTGTGTTGTATTTTGGGCTATAAGGGTAAATACATATCAGTAAATGTAACCATATGTGGTGCATTTAAGTAGTGATGGTGATAGCGAGGCTGAACACAAGTCTCAAATATTACAATATTTGTGATATAAAAATGGTCGGTTACTCCTTAATTTGTGGACTGCATGGAAGTTGGCATTATAGCCATTGCTATCTTGGTTTTGGCAGTCACCATCTTTGTTTTTATTTAACCAGCATCAACGGATAAGGCCAAGTACAACCAAACACTGATCAGAACCTTTTTAAGTAACTAAAATGTTACAATTAACCGTCTTAAACTGAATACTTGCTGGGTTATCGTTGTAAGACTGAAACACGGAGCACAACAGAAGCTGGCCACTTCCCTCCGCTTCCAGTCTTTGTGCTAAGCTAAGCTAACCATGTTGTGGCTTTTGCTCCATAGTCATTGTGAAGACATGACAGTAGAATCAGTCTGCGTATCGAAGTCGTAGCAAGCATTTCTCTTATGGTTAATAATGTTCTTCCTAAGTTTTTGTCCTAATGTTACCTAAAACTAGAGGTTAAGGATCTTTATTTCTGGTTTTAAAATGAATGGAAACCCATGATATTGAACATGTAATGAATGTATTGATTTACAAAGACTGAGGCGTTTCTACATATGCTGGAACTTCAGGTTATTTTTTGTTTGTCCTATCACTGTTGCCAACAGTCATGGACCCTTCCTCAGTCATCATTATTTTTGACTTTTTATCCTGTTAGAGTCAGTGAAGCCATCTTCTACTCATACATATCTTTTGTCTAATTCCCCTTACATTCAAGTATATAAGCCCCAACCTGCATATAAAAGTTGATCAAGTAAAGACAAGCTGGCTTCTGACAATTATCTCATCATATTAAGAAAGTGCACCAACTTGCTTCCCGTCCTAGCTATATTCTGCCAAGCATTTATCTCAGTGATGTGATGATGTGCAGTCTGTTGTGGAAATATCGGGCCACAATGAGGGGAATAACATATAAATGTGGAAAGTGCTTGGACGCGAGCCCGACGAAGATTCTAGTCAAATGTTTAATCTATCTGACAGCAACAAACTCCATTCCTTCGTGGAGTGACATGCCTCATCCTGCTCACAGTGCGCACACACCATACAAAAACAAACACACAATGATCAATCTCATCAATCATTTGCGTCCAAACTGGCTGCCTGGCAGAGTAATATACAGGACAGTGATTGAGTAGAGGGAGATTGTGATCTATTTCAAATATGTTTAGCTTGTAAGGCAAATTTAAACAAACATAAACGTACTGTATGTATGTGCACAGGTACAAACACACCTTTGTGGTCTTTTTCTCGCAGGTGTTGGTGAACAAAGAGTCACAGGCTCCTTGGTCTTTCGCCATGTTGATACCAGTGGTGCACATGTTATCTTCAAGCACTGTCACACAGCACTGCTCCTGCACTATCCTGTCAGCAAGAGAAAAAACACAAAACACAGATGGTGCATTTATTTCCAGCTCTGTAAATCCTTGGTGCAAAACAACTCTGCCTTAAACTGTATCCCATTAAAATCAGCCTGAGGCAAGCCTGATGGGGATTTCAGAGTGGAAAATGTGTGGATAAATGGGTTCAGTAAGAACTCTGTGGATTAGCATTGGACGTCTTAGTGTCTTCCGCAATGCATACGTCTGTTAGGGGATCTTGCAGTGGGTCTTGTATCTGTCCACAGTTCATCTGGCATGAAACTGAATCTATCATCTTGATTTGCTTTGATGAAAATGCAGGACTGTGTGCATGCTGACCTCTCGTGATTGTGGGGATTCACTATTTATTTGAGTGTTTTATACCCTCACTATTCACTTCTTTTAACAAGCCGTTAGGGATCGTAACTTACGTAAACAACTGCTTCTTTAGCAAAAAGCATCTTCCTAGGCTAAAATATCAAGACTATACCTAGTGTGTTGCAGTCCACATTTCTTGTTTATCTGAAATCCATCAAAGTTTGGTCTGATTATCTGCAGATTCATTCTATACTCAATAATTTATATTCCAAGTTAGACACGATACAAGATAAATAGCCTATACATCAAAATGTTGTTTATCTCTGTTGCCATCTTGACTGTAAGAGAGCCATAAGGGACCATTTAATGAGATTCAACTTTTCTTTGTTTGGAAAAGGAGCAGGAGACACACTTGGCAGGGATCTTTACTCTTTGAGCACTTTTCTAGTCCACTACTGACGTCATTGTACTCTAAACTGTTATGAGGAGCACTCTCAGTTAAATCAACATTTCAGTCCCAAGATAGTGGCCACCTCCACATGTCCCTACGGATTGTAGTTTTTAGAGGAATTGACCTTATTATAATATCATAAAAACAAACCACTCCCTTTGGATAAGCATGATGTGTCCTGTGAGAAACGTTGACTAACAGTTGCCAGTAGATACAGTTTGCTTTTGGTAAATGACATCACCAGGGCAGAACCATTATTTCCTTAGAAATTAGAGAGAACACGTTGTTACTGCAACTCCTCCTGGACATCCAACCTGATCTCAAATCTGATCTCTGTGCTTATGATGATCGTAAAGTTCATATCTCTGCAGGGCTTTAATAAAACACTGTATGACGATGATACCTGCGTCAAAAGCAATATCTGGATTAAGCACAGCTGCTCACACGAGACCACTATTATCAAAATATAATGTATGTGTCAGTTTGATCAGATTTCATTGTATTGTCAGCAAGTGCGTTCCAATCAGTTAATACTCTGTCTGGAAATCTGTCTCACTGCGATGTTACAACACAGAAGGAAAAAAACGACTCCACTCTCGTTTCCAAATAACCTCTTTATCTACTCTTACCAGAAATATTTTTTCCAAATAAACTACTACTGATCTCAAATTCACATCAAGGCGCACACCCCCTCTGCCGAACCTTTTAAGGGCACATTGGTGCTCTTGTTTTTCTTTTCTCTTCCATAATTTTTTTTTTCCCCTGTGGTGTCTGAAGTAATCGTTCAGATTTCCTGTTATTGCCTCGCTCCATCCTCACTCCATGCTGCGTTTCACCTCTAAGGTATTTCCTGGGTATTGAAACAGCCCCTCTACTGACCCCCCCTCACCCCTTTTCCACCCCACACCCCCACAAACCTCTGCCCTTTCCTCTCTTTCCCTCACACACTATAATTTAGACTAATTTGGGATCACTTGGGGTGGCTACGGTAAATGTGTTAGCCATCAGTGTTCACAGCGGCAGATCTCCCCGGCTTATGGTCCCTGAACCTGTGGCAGCACACCCTCTAGGGTTACCAGCAGGCCTGTTATTATCCCATCACTATTACTGTTTCCTGCTCTCACGTGAAGTGAATAATGTGCTTGGAGATTTACAGGAGTAAGGTAAAGCAATCTCATATTAAAGGCCTTCAGACTTCCCATTTATGTACAGGCCAGATCCCTCGGGGCCAATACTGCATAAGCTTCTGTGGTGCTGATAGAAAATGTAAGATTGTGACAAATGGCGCAGCATTTAATGACTTGTAAATCTGAATAAGCCCCAGACTGGTCTCCTGAGCGCTCTATAAACCGTATGGTGTATAGATTTGCGGTCAGTGAGAGCAAAGTAGCGGATCGCTCCTGCTCACCTGCATGTGGTGGACTCGGAGATCAGAGGGAGGGCCGCACAATCTTCGTTATCGTTGCCCCGGCTCTGGCCATCTTTACAACAGCCCTCTATGGACATCTGCTCTATTCCTACAAACATTGAAAAAACAACAAAAGGTGTGTGAACAGGTAGGAGATGTGTGCACTTCCCGTTCACTATGCACTCTGATGGGGACATTTCTATATGTTTACCGCATTGAGGGGACCCCCACCAACATAATCACTGCAGGAGATCGACCCCATATGGCACACTGCTGCCTCTGCTATTATCAAATCAGCTGAGGCATACAGTACTCACATGGTGTTGAACACTCACCTATAGACTAGTATAAAAAGTACAACAGTCAAAGCATTGGTTAATGACATTATGGATTCTTTTTTTTTACATTTTCTTTTGGCAAAAAATATATCTTGCTCCAAGGTCAAACATAAGGAATATAAGGATTTTGAAATGTAACCATAATAAAAACAGATATTGCCACTGTCCTTCACGGTGAGTTACCCTTTCTCCTCATAAAGATGGAAAAACTCAATTCAAAATCTGTCAGGCAATTTTAATTACCCGTACGCCTTTTTTTTTGCCAGGGCAAGATGATATGTTGTTGCAGACACAAGAGAGGCTTTTTTTTTTTTACTGGAGCAACACCAATTCTGTGGTCATCTGGCTGTTTATTCATGTGGATTAAAGAGCGTGGAATGCCTCGACTCTGTAAACAATCAGCCGTCCCAATCACATTCATTCGCCTGTGGTTTGTATGATCTGCCAAACGTGAAATAGTTATGGCTGATCGGCTCCTTTTACTTTTTTTTGCCTTCGGCTCAAACCAGGATAAGTGTGCCAAATTGATATAAAAAATAAGTCCTAGGAGATTGGAAAAAAGAAAACAAACTCACCATGAAATAAATTGAATCGACCCATTGTAATAGCATATGAGGTGTTGCTGGTTAGAGACACAATGCCCTGAATTATGGGAAATGGTGATTGTGAAATGCACTGAACAAATCCATCTGTGTGAGGCACAGCATCTGCCGTGAGCAGTCTGGCAAGAACAACTTCAGATAATAAGTTAAATTACGTTAGGAGGAGGAGGACAAGTGTCTGGAATAGCAGTCCTCGGTTTTATGGATATGCCTTCTCCCAGAGGGGCAGGAGGAATTTTATTATAACCAGTAAATCAAAGACGAAGCACAAACAGGAATAATCATCACAAACAGCTTTCAGCATTGATCATGTTTGTAACAACACAATGTAAGCATTGCAATCAAACTCAATTTCTCAGAATAGCTGGCAGGCTTCAGCCCAGAACTAAGTAGGGGCAAGACACAACAATAACTAGGGTTTATTTTTTTAAATCAACAGTTGGGTTATTTTCTGAAGAAATTGAGTCACTTCCCAATTGCAAGCTACAGGAATACAAAGCACAGCTTTATAACCATTGTGACCACTGCCACTACAAAAAGGAGGATTAAGCTGGCAGAAAGGAGTGAATTTGGACAGAGGATTTATTACTAGACTGCCAGATTAGCTGACTCACTACTGACTTCTGGAAGTCTGGCATATCCCAGAATCCTGTAGCCAATAAACCTTGCAGCAGCTGGATGAAATGAGATGGCATTTTAAAAGCTTTTCACATCAGCTTACCAAGTGGGCCATCGCACATTCACTCTCTCTCTGTCTCTGTATGTTAGAAACCTCAATCTGCTTGCAGAGGAACACCAGGATGTTGCAATAGGACTAAAGCAAAAACATTTAGTTATAGGATAATATGGATTTTTAGTGCCATTAATGCCTAATACAGTTTAAAGGTGTTAAAGAATATATATTTCCATTGGTCACACTGCTCTGTACTAGAGGGTCCTCGCCACAGTAGCACTCTGCTGATAACTAACTCTAAACCACAAGGCATCAGGGAGTCATTCCAACGCAACCACGTTCTGCTGATCTTGCAAACCTAAATTCAAAGACCAGAAGTGTCTGTTTTATCAAAAGTGGCCGAGATGCAGTCTGCCCCTGTGCTCTGTCTCTGTGATGCATTGTCTGTCTGCAGAGGGCTGATTTCCATCTTGGATGGCGTGCTGGTTGTGAGGGCCACTCTGACTTGGCAGAGCAGAACATGGCTTGCCTGCGTCTAGACGCCTCATGTAAACAAGGCTTAATGATCAACTGGTGGAGCTCCGCCCAGGCAGAGTGGAGGGCCTTAGCCAGACATCAAAACAGAAGGGTGCATTTCCTTTACAGGCTGCACTACAGGCTTTTATTTTGGAGCTTTCTTCCAATCTTATTGATATAAACACACTTACGAAGTAGATTTTTTCTACCTACCTAACTTCCAACCTACTTTCGCATCTATCTATGTATCTGTCTATCTTACACACGGTTACTTTTTGGAGTTTTGGTCGAGCTGATAGCTGTCTGAATTTGACTCCAAACTGACCGTGAAACGACCCCCTTCTGAGACGGCAGCTTGGGGAAAAGTGGCCCTACTGACTGTGAAAGTTGCCCCATGTGTGACCAGGCAACCATGAGCATTAGGATCTGTATAAATCACCCTCCTGTGTCCAGACCACCCTGCCCTGGAGAGGCACTGGGTCGCTCTGACACCATCACAGCATACCAAGGCACCTGGCCTTTGACTTCCAGGGAAGAAATACAGAAACAAGGGCAGGGGGAACTAATAACTTCAGTTAAAAAATATCATTTTAACACTCCTTGTGTTGTGACATCATCTTTAATCACTTTAATTCCAGGCTATAAACAAAATGAAAAACAAATGATAATGGCACAGTGTACTTTATATTATATTTTCACGTAATAAGGTAAATATAGCCTCTGAAATGTTCCTTACACAATGGAGTGTGCTGCAAGGGGTTTATAGCTACTAATATCACTACCTAGATTTTAAGTTGGCATGCAAAACAATGGAAACAGAAAATATCTGATCTAAGTATGAGTGGTTAAATGTTATGTTATGGCATAATGGGATACTATTTAATACAATAGGAGAAGTGCCACACTTTGAAGCACCCAGCTTTGTGAACTGTGCTTTCATCACATGCCCTGACTAGTCCTGTGGCAAATTCATCACCTCCCCGGATCTCACTACTGCTGCCTCATTAACACTTTCATATCTTACTGTAAATACCTTCACAAATGCATGTGAAAACTTATCTTGTAATATAAAACCCACCCACACCAGCATATGATACTCACACCGTTCTTTGGCACGGTTTGTGTCATGTACACTTAGAAGGGATCTTAGCAGTCATACAATAACTTACCTTGGCCAAGAAGAACTCCGAACAGAGAGCACAGCAGCACGACACGCGGACCCATTGAATGAAAGGAGATTTGACTCGAGGGTAAAAAGAAGTCCGAAAGGCTGGTTATTGTGAAGGATGTGCAAAAACAGTAGCGCTCCTTCAAAAAGAGGAAGAGGGACTCCGCAGGACAGAAGTGGATGTGATGGAGCTGAGAGAGTCGCAGTTACAGCGTGAGTGCACGAGCGAGCGTCCAATTATGACACCGCGAGGGGCGGGCTGGGGCCACAGACAGACTTATTTCTATTTCTAAATCTTCTGTGAGATTTTGTGAGAAACCGTGATCTCATTTACTGAAGAGGGTTAGGGCCACATGTGCACACATTTATTTTAGAACTGACCAAAACTGAGATTAAAGTCAGAAAGTAGCCTACGGAAGAGGATTAGGGCCCCGTGAAAAAAATATTTTGGGGATGTGAAAAATAAAATAAAAATGTGTTCTGTGACAAAAGAAAATTTGAATTCTGACAAAAAAGTAAGAATTCTGACTTTTTTCTCCAAAAAAACCAAACATATATTAAAGAATATATATCTTTGTGTGACCATAATCCTCTCCCGTAAGGAAGAAATCAGAATTTTGACTTTAAACAAAAAAATCTGAACATTTTCAGAAAAATACCTGATTGTTTTTCTTCCTCAGAATTCTTACTTTTTTTATCCAGAATTATTTTTCCTCTCATGTGGCCCTAATCCTCTTCCTTCCCTTACATTTACAATAAACTACATTACAAATATTTTTTCCAATATATATTTTACTTACACATTGGTTTTAACACTTAGAAGTTACTAAGTTATTAAGTTAAGTTATACTGTAAGTTATTACTAGATTCGGACAGGAATGTTTGCACAAAAAGCCTATCCTTCTAAAAATGTTGCATATGATTGACACATTTATGTGTGTTGGAAAGTAGAAGACCTGAAATACTACCTAGATGTGGGCTGAAATATTTTTTATTGCCTTCAGGAGGAATTGCAAGTGACTTCAGGCTACTGTGCTGTAAGGTATGCATGCACACATGGAAATTGTCTTCCCATCAATGGCAAAGTAGACTTTTTCTGTCTGTGACAAATGATTGTGCTGATTACTCAACATCTGGAGCCGGTTTCGAGTTATTTAAAAAAATCTCTTGTGGCTATGTCCAGACTGCAAGCCTTGAAACCTTTTTGGATATCTTAGTAAGAGGAAATAGGGGGAATAAAGAAATAATAGATTGTCACTGCCTCTGTCTGCACATATCTATTTATTCACTTCTACATTTTCAGTTCACTGCACCTTAAAGAGGATGATAAATCAAACTGGCTTCGTGCTGTTTCATACTCCATTATATTTAAATACTTATCGATGATGTATCTGCGTTCTGCACAGAGGTATTAAAGGTCTCTCGTCCAAGCTGATCCTATTTTCTCTTCACTGAAGTTCACAGCCATACCAAACAAAATGAGGCATTTTCCTTAAAGTTAATGAATTAAAGCTTTTGTATCAGTTCCACATAATGTGGGCAAACAGTCAGCCAATGTGATCATGAACTGTGAAAGGAAGCTACACTTGCCTGCACACTGACACACACAAGTCTACAGGATTTGGCAAGGAGCGGAGAAATAATTGCTAGACTGCATTATAAACATTTTGTACCAACTAAAGCCCTCTGCAAATTCAATCAGTCTACTGATTCTGGGCATGGTGACAGCGAGAGGTTAAATGATCTTCTAATCAGAGCCACATGTCTCCACCACCAGTCTAGCCAGTCTAGAAACATCACCCAAGACTTGATACCAGGCATACAGGAAAGACCACAAGTATATGGCACTTATAAAAGGGTAACTGCCCTGTGTCAAAGTAAGTTGAGTCTCAATCTCTGTGCTCAAAACATTCTACATTAACTCTAATCTGAATGATTTAAGTTTAAATATCATGTTATTTTTCTTTCTTATTTGGAAGATATCGCTGTCTTTGTAATTATTGATATCCAGGATTATTTGTTCCCAATAAAATCCACTTGAAATAAATCCCACTGTTGGGTGGAAGTGAGTTTGCCCAGAACTTGAGTAATCCATCACATTGAGCAACATGTCTGTCTTTTACTTTACACTTACATTGTAAAGCAAATATCATAGTTTTTATATCTATCCACACTTATAATGCCACAGTACAGTGATGACAACAGCAGACATGGTGTTTCATGGATTGGAGTAGCAGTTTTTTGCATCTTTATGTTAAACACTTAGCAAGACAATATAAAACCAGTGTTTGGATGTGTAGGAAAACACTGTTCACAAATCAAACCAGAGAAAGTCCTGTCAAGTATTGTAAGTAAAACATGCACAAACACTTGCATGGTCCTAGAACTGTGCCCTATGTTAAAGGTATACGTTTGCTATAGCAGCACAGATACCACTCCTCTGGACATTTATCAGTAACGGATGTGGCACCCCCCCTTCCTCTTCTCTATGATGTAACAGTTACTACATCACAAGGCACTTCTTTACTGCTGTCCTAATCTTATCTTAGCCTGAGTGTATAGATAATAGACCGTTAGTGGTCATGTAATGAATGCAGAAAGCCCTAAATAAGACCCATAACAGTGTTGAGCTGGAAACCTGGCTGGATAAATCACTGTGAATAACTGAGGGCAACTTCCAGAAACTACCATCACTCCAGGTCAAATCTACATTTGGGTTTTAACGAAAAACAGCAGCGTGAGATGACCTCTTAGCTCATAGGTGGAGGAAATTGGAATGGCATTCAAACAGTGTTAATCTTGTTGTGGGGGGTGCAGTACAGTTCCTTTGAAGCTCATCAAAGCTTGTCCTGCCACGTCTGTGTCAATCAGCCGAGGGCCACTAACACAGCGAGGCAGCCAGGGGCCGGCCCTGTGGGGCCCAAAGGACCGGGTGCTGTTAGTCAACACAACTGTAGGAACTTGTTAAGGAGGAAGTGGCATTGCTTAACTTTAAAGTGTGTTGGATTAAGAGGAATGATACATGTCTGGTTTTAAAGTAGGACATTAATAGACCTCATTAACATGCATTTATAGAGCCAAGGAGGTTTATGTGGTACATTTTTGGTTACCCTTAATCATACTCAGACGTAAGCAAACATGTTTTTATTTTACCCTGTAAACACCTGCAAGATTAGTTGCATGAAAGTAGGTTTGTTACTTAATCCTGTGGTGTGGAAAGAAATGTTACTGAATTAAAATTATCTTTTATCTTACATTTGCCATAACCCTTATTTAAAATAAACATAAATAGATGAGAAAATAACATCTAATATTAAGACAAAGCAGAAATATTGTGTAACAATTTGACAATGTAAATCGTTTTGGGTTTTATCAAACAGCTTTGACTCCATTGTTTTTCTTGATTGGCCTCGTAACACATTTTATTCCACATATGAAAAAACATCAAAGCTGCATGATTATCATCCTTCCGCTTGACACTGCTATATGCACATGGAGAGCTGAACAGGAAAAACACTCCAGACCTGACCACAGTATGCAAGCTCAGAGCTAATGAATGCATAACTTAACCAAAACAAGACTGCTTACCTTAATAGCCGGTTCCGCTTTACCCTGTAAACACCCAAATGTTCTGCATGTATGTACATTTTGCATAAATCTTATTATTTATGCCTGTAGTAATATATAGCAGCCATGTCTTTGAATTCAGTGTGAATGCAACATTTGCCATGCAGCTTGTTCCAGAAAATGTAAGGAAAGAAAAAAGAAAGAAAAGAAAAGGAAGGAAAGATTTGTTGTGGCCTGAAGATGATTGTGTATCAAGTTGAAGTATAAAGTTGAACACACCAAATATTAGCTGGTGCTGGCAGTGTTTTCGAACGTTTCAAAATATGTCTTTCTTTCATACTTCTCCCTCCTCTCCACTGGGACAGGTCGGTGTATCCTGGGAGTCTGAACAGGTGCGCAAGCGCTTTGCATGCTGGAATTTGTGGTCAAAAGATGAGAAAAGAGAGTCAGGAGGAGCAGAAGGCATCATCTCCTGTTTGATTTCTGGAAAGGTCTGGTCAGGGAAGATGCTCTTCAGGTATTCCTCAAACTGCTCTTTAAGCTTTCCGCCCAGCTTCCTGCCCTCTGCGTCCACCTGCCATGCAAGTAGAAGTATATTAGCAGGTGAGGGGAACTAAAAATCTATTTTTGACAACTATTTCCACAGTACCTGATTGAGGACAAGCCTGATGTCCGACACAAACTCTGCAGGGCTTTTGTAGCACAGACTCTGCTTTGCTTCCAGTCGTTTTCTCAGAGCGGAAAGATGAATCGGTCCCTTTATAGTCACCCTGTTATTAGCACATACCTACAGTATTTAGAAAGGATGAGATAATAAAACAATAAAACTTCTGAGTAATATCTCATATATACAGTATAAACTATCACATGCCTTGATTGTGCACAATAGGTAAGGGATTTTTAACCCATTGTGTCATGCAGATCGAGGTACTACAAACTGTGTCAGCAGGACAAATTCCTGTATATTTATAAAACCTGATTAAAATGTACATAACATCTCTGTATTTACTCATAAATATTGCATTTTACACCTCATTAGAATTACAGTCACAGTAACTCTGTGTGACATTAATCCTGTGAATGTTTTGCCCGTAGTCAGCAAAGCTTCCAGACTCACCGGGGGGGACACAGGGCCTTGAAGGTCTGAACTCAGCTTGCTGCAAAGCAAGTGCAGCAACAGCCTCTCACACTTCTGCAGTGGTGGAAAAAAGACAATTGACTTAATGTACAACTGATAAAGAATATACAACTCAACGATCTATATAGTATATTGCATCTGAATACGTTTAACATGACCAGGATTGCTTCTCAGAACGTATCTGATGCTGATCTACTTTAAGTCTAACACCAATTTATAGCTGTTCTAATACAAAATAAAAACACATCCACTAAAACACACTCCGACCGGCAACATATTGGTTTTTTATATGCCTCAAACTATTTTAAGACCCTCCATTTTAAACAGAATTGCACAAATGTAATACATTTGAGATTTGTTACAATACTACTATCAATTAATAATGTTCTTGGACTACATAAAACAGCTGGTCAACAGTAAAACTAATATGGTTGCTGGGCAAACTGTGCTACTCCACCCATAACAGTTTCACTCTCATAACCTTAAAACTTGAAAGTTGGTTTGTAGTTTTGTACCTAATGGAGCATGCTAGCTAGAAACTAAAGCCACTTTCCTCATCCATAATCTACTGTCCATTTACAGTACTTTGTGTAACAAGCACCTACTCCTGTTTGGGATAATTGTACAATAATGTGCCCGGTGTTCAAATGTACACCAATAAACAAGGAAGAAGTGAGTTTGTTAGGCTAGCAAATGAGTGAGCTAGGATTCTGAGTGATTCTGTCCAATGAAGCAACAGGAGGGGGGCGCTGTAACGATGCAAATATCCTGAATGCACATAGTAAGGTGGGGATATAGACAGAATTTGAACATTTAGCAATGTTTTGGTAAAATATGACTCAGGATGAAACTACAAACTTCCAAATAAATAGAAGAATGGTGAGGTGTTTACTTTCCAAAAGAAACAAAAATGGAGCACTGACTCGTTTGTCCACAGGGTGAAATCCTCCTTCAGAATCTGGCTCCTTCTTCACTGTTTTGGCTTCAGGTTCGCAGTCATAATCCATCTCTGGCACTAACAGATCACGGCAGAATGAGCAAAACCATTTCCCACTGAAAAGAGACAGTCCAGAGACTCAACACAACAAGCCAGTAAGGGAACATACAATACCAAGTGCATAATGCTGCTCTCAGATTAAAACCTCACACCGAAAACAGCCTCTTTCTTAAAGCTAAAGCGTTCTTATTTGTATAAACACCGAAATCAAAAGAAGGGGTTTTCGTCTGAGACCATGAATACATTAATATCCACAGTCAGAGCTTGCCTGGGAGATTTGAGGAGAGTTGGAACATGGCAGGAAAGGTGAAACCTCCTGGGACACTGATCACAGCTCAGCAGCTCTCCGCCTGTCCCACACGCAGCACAAAGGACCTCTTTAGAGTCCTCCAGTGGGGCTTGGTCTACCTGCAGTTCTCCTCCCAGGATGTGATTTTGAGCATTAGTCTTACTCTGGTCCCGCGGGCTGCATGGAGGCTGTGAAGGACTATGGGGTTTGTCACCTGTGCTTTGAAGAGGAGCACTGATTGGGGGTTGGTCACCTGTGCTGTCAGGAAGGCTGGCTCTTTGATGGGTTTGGAGCTGAAATCCACAAACAGAAAAAAATACTTAACCTTGGTCTATGGTAAGGCCACAGACCGTTTTATATTTCCGATAATGTATTCTAACTCACGTTGAAGTTGCCATTGCTTTGGGTTCTACTTCCAGATAAAAAGGCTTAGAAAATCTTGCAAAGCTGTTGGCTTGGTAACAAATTGTCTAACCACTTATGTGTCTTGCTTTGTCTGACAGATAATCTCTGCATTTTCAGATCAATAACTGTGGTAAGTACAGTGTTATGGCAACCAATAGCATTTGCAGTTATCGGAGATGGCCAAATTATAGTAAACTGTTTTCCTTTAAATCATACACTGTAAGTCCAAAATACATTCTTGCTGCAGTAACAGGCTGAAGATTAAACCAAAATTATCATCTATGGCAAATTGATAATCAATAGATTGTAATAATAATCTATTGTCTGCTTACGTAGCCACTCTCATCATCTGGCTCATCTTTGATGACTATGATGGGCCCTGGTGACAACCTTCTTCTCTTCTTGACAGCTGAGCCCACTGCTCCACTGGCCTGATGTGTTTCTGGAGGTTTCCAGGTAACAATGCTTGGGAGAAAATAATGAACCAATCAAAGTCAAATCAAAACTCACTGGAGAGACCAACAGCACAAAGGGACTGGGGTCATATCAAAGCAGCACTGTTTTAGATTGTCAGAATCTGTGCTTCTGTGTGTGAGCAGATGTGTCCTTACCCTGGTTTCTCCTCCTGGGAAACAGCAGCGTACCCTGGTGAATTCTGCTGTCCTTGCACTTGAGAGAAATATAAAAATCTGTTTTGATTTATAAAGAAACAGCAATACATACAGTCTGAAAATGTAAACATGACAGATGGCACACACATACCATGTATGTGTTGAAAACATGGAGGCAAGCCCTGGGGATAGTTTGGTTTCAGCATGTACATCGGACCGCCTGAATCATTCCTCCTATTCAGATATGTAGGCTCAATCTAAACACAGCATTGCATGTCATTTACTACACTGTAAGCATAATATATATGAATATAGTTAATGGATATATATAGATTCACTTGCCGTCTGATCTGATTGAGGAGAGCTGACGCCACTATTGATGGGCAGTGGTGTAATATGGGTGTAGAGAGGTGGAGAGGAGAAGACTTCCATGGGTTTGGGTTGGTAGCTGCTTCCCATCCCCCTCAGAGGCTATGAGACAGAGAAACAGAAAGATGGATTGACTTGCTGCAATCATTTTTATCCAACATTCCTGTCAGCGGCTGTAAGCATGTGATGATGGATCTGGAGAGGAAACAGTGCTCTTTCAATACCCTGTTGCTGCTGCGTGGGTTGACGCCCCCGGCAACCGCCAGAACAGAGAGGATTAAAGAATAAACCAAACACTAGGAAGTTTGAGGCTGATTTTACTTATTTTTTTGGTTTATTTAATAGCCGGTGCAGCTAATCTTTCTCGAAAATATATAAAAACATTTAGCATTTATATAAAATATTTTAATTTCCTGTGTCTAATGCAGTTTAGTTGGGATACACCTAAAAGGGGTGTATCGACTGATTTTAACACATGACACTACATTCAAATAACACATCACTTTAAATTACATATACTTAAAGGGGACCTATCATGCAAAATGCACTTTTGTACGTCTTTTATACATGAATATGTGTCCCCGGTGTGTCAGGGAACTCACCAAGTGTCAGAAAACACAACCCTCTCTCTTTTCCTCCATACCCAAATCTCTAAAAACGGGGCTGAAACGGAGCTGATACAGACTGATAAAGATTTGAAATTGTTCTGACGTCAGAAACGAGGAGCTCCGCCTATATGGGCAACTCTCCACCTATCAGGGGAATGTGGGGTTGGGCCACGGCAACGGCCATTGCCGCTCGAAAGCGCTGGAGACGCTGTAGTACATATGCCAGGCCTGTAAGTGGCGCTGTAGTCTGCCACAAAAGCAGCGAAGAAGACTTCTCACAGAATCAGCCCTTGCAAAAACAGGGCTAAAAAAGAGCAAATAGAGTGAAATGAGGCATGGCTGAAATGCATGATCTGTTTGGTATTTTGAAAAAAAAACTTCACAGACATGTTTTATATAGGTATGGCCCTACAATATATTATTCAAATATAGCATGATAGGTCCACTTTAATTTAAATGTTTTTACTATTTGGTACACAATAATCAAAAATGCTCTGCCAAAGTCAGAACAGTTTTTGTTATCTAACATTTCGATACAAATCTGATAAATCTATATCTTATGACTCACCTTCTGGTTGTGAAATGTAGTATTATACAAAAAAGCAGACTTCCTGTTTACTTAAAGTAACTGACTTTAAAGTATCCTAAATCTCTCTTTAAGTTGTTTGCACAATAGTTAAGAGAAACAAATTAGCAAACCCAGAAAGCAATCTTAAAAACGACTACTGTCTGCTTCCAGAAACACAATTATCATGAGTATCATTAATTGTATGTGATTTGAAGTGAAACTAGCAAAACCCTGGTATATTTCTTTACTACAGAGAATGTAAAAGAGTTCCTCATGTAGCTATAACATCTTGTTCACATCAGTGTGACACAACGTATGTGTGCACTTCACACAGCAGTATCGTCCTGTGAATGAGCCTACACTTGAGAGCTGGAACCAAAACACCCTGTGGAGTAGACTAAACAACTTGGATGACGAGATACTATCAAGCGTTTCTGTCTTGGGTCCACTCTCTGTCACATGTTGGCTGCTGTTGCACTGCAGATTTAACGGTTTGAATTTATAATTTTGAGTCATAAGCTCGTTTTACACTCAAATCCATCCATTTATCAAAGACTAAAATCCATCTTGACAAGGAGAGACATAAATTGCCAAAGATGGGAAGGCTGTCAGCTCTATTTAGGACAGAACCATCCAATGTCGGTGCTTGTTAAGAGGACTTGTCTGTCAAATGGACACACACACATACACACACACACACACACACACACAGAATTCACACACTAACCTGGGGCGTAAACCCAGGGCTTTCAAAGCTGCTTGTTGGGCTGACGTGGTTGGGAGGGGGCACCATGAACCTGCGGCCTGGTTGGGGCATCATATTGTGGGAGGGGGCGGTGCCTCCTTGCAGGGGCCCAGGGATGGTTCGCTGAAGTCGTACACTCTGGTACCACGTCCAGGGTGGAGGAGGGGGTTGGGGCTTCCAGTTGGCCTGCGGGTTTAGCTTCTCCACCTGCATTTGGAGCTGAGCCAGAGTAGTATGGGGTGCTCCCAGGGCGAAGCTGTGGGGTGAGCCTGAGGGGCCCGGCGCAGGGTGGGGGAGCTGATGAGGGATACCCTGAAAACCGCCCAGCTGGTGGCCTGGTGCACTCTCCACCAGTAAAGAGCCTGAGGGAACATACACACCAAGACAGGATGAGCATAACAAGCAGTGATACACATTACATAATACAGACAAAACTTCTGCAGAGGAATGTGGGAAAGAGAAAGTTTGGGTAGATGGTTTGTGAAACTGTGGGGGTTAATAAGAGGGAAAACATCTCATGCTGTAATGAAACTTTTCTCACATAAGTTATTGACTATACTTTTAATCCGTTGAAAATGTTTTGGATAAAGTGTCATTACAACATATCGAAAAATGTCTTCAAATGGCTTGTTTTGACATGTGTCAAAAGAGTCAAAACTTTTCATGTGGATTTTCTTTTGGCAGACTTTTATAATATAGCAATATTTTTTTACAATTGTCAGGCTAGAGTTGAAACTGCTGCAGCTGAACAGCATTTGGGCCCTTTAGGCACATCGACCCTTCATCCATAAGACAAGGGGGAACCAACATATCAAGGGTAAGTTATGTCACTTGCATGCAGATATGAAAAGCCCCAAACATGGTATTGAAACAAGATTCAAATGGGATTTTCTTGAAAATCAGTGTAACTATCCAGAGAGTATAATTATTTAATCATTGAGTTTTTAAAGTAAAAAATAGAGACTCTTAAAGACCCAGTGAAGTGTGCGCCGGTGCATGATCTGTTATGCTAATACGTATAGTAATGACCAAAATTGTCCATTGGAACCCATATAAAAGATGTTGGAATAGCAACGAATTTGACGAGTTGGAATTTTCCGCTGGGAAATCCGCAGTCGACCTCCGCCTTCGTGGGCGTGGCTTGCGATCTACTGCGTGACGTCAGAAGATGGGCTCAGCCGAAGTGTTTACATTCACCACCGTTCATTTTGTCTCTGTTTCAAAGTGGAATTTACCAACGTTTTTGAGCGAGTATTTTATTGGAAAGTGTTTCGCAGTCGACTGGAAGTGATTGCCAATCGAGGAAACCTGACAATGGAGGCGACAGTGAAGAAAAAGGGAGGAAAAACACACGGGAAGCGATGCATTGCCGCTGGCTGTGGTAATGTCAATTCTGCCGAAGTGGCGATGTTTCTGTTCCCAAAAGATGAAGGTGAGTGGCTGGTGTCATTGTTTCGTAGATTCGTAGATTGTTTATGAAAAATAAAGGCCACTGTGTTTGTGTTTACTAACAAGACTATCATGGCGGCGGCAGAGCTCAAGTCGAGTTTCTCCGCCTGGAGATATTCTCACTATTTCACTTTTGTCGAGCACAAAGAAAAGAACGTTTTAGTTAAATGTAAGTTGTGTCTTGGCGGGTCAAAGATCCTATCGACTGCCCAAAACAGCAATTAAAATCTGTTGAAACATCTGCAGAAACAACATGCTGGGACGAAGCTAGTAGCTAAGACCACAGACCCAGACTCATCCGACGCCACTCCACCTCCACCTAAGCAACAGCGGCTGGATTGGCACTTTGAAACATATCTTTGTGTTTGTGTTTGTATAGACCACATTGCTTAGCAGAGTTCAGTGATGCAAATGCATGTCAAGTTGATCAACAGGTTGTATTATTCTCCGATGCAATAACAGTACTGAAATGAAGGCTACAGTATAAGGGCATTAATGGGTGCCCTTTTTTAAGTAACTAAAAAGTTACTTTTCACAGTAACGCATTACTTTTTGGTGTAAGTAGTGAAGTAACTAGTAATTGTAACTAGTTACTGGTTTTCAGTAACTAGCACAACACTGCATGTGAACATGAATGTTGCATCATGCTATGAACAGATGAATGTATGATCAGGTGATGGCCAATCCTGTGTGTAGATCTACTCTAGATCTATGACAAAATATTGTCCTCAACTAAATTGACTTCCATGGCCACTTTCCTCATCTATCCTGTCCGAAAAGCTGTCAAAATCACTCATTTCTCTCGCACCAGTATCACTTTCCGAAGGCTCCGCCATGTTTACAATCACAACTGGGCCCATCTTGTGACGTCACAGCCGCTATCGTCTGCAGCAGCGGTAGGCTCAGACGGCCGTTCACGGGATGAAAAATTTGCGATGTTTATCTCGTCCCTCGCACTTCCTAAAAAATTATTTTAGCCATGAACAGGTACAATGATATGTAAGAAATGAAACTGCCATTTCATTTTGGCGCAAAAAAATGCACTTCACTGGCACTTTAAGTATCAGATTATCATAGCAAAGGGCATAGACCTGATTGAACTAGCACGAGCATCATGCTGTTTCTGCAATGTTTGCCATATAAGCATGGTCATGCCTGTTTAATAACTCATTTTGTGGAACTGATCAGCATGGCCTTTATCTTGTTAAACTAGATTGTGTGGCAGTTGACCAGTTCAACAATAGTCTTAAAATGAGCCACTAGTACTTGTCAGTCATATTAAGTAGGGTTTAGAAGTTTAAAAAAAATACTCATTCATAAAAAGGCCAAATAAAAACAGAGTCCAGACTAAACAAAACCCTTTTTCAGGGCTCTATATTATCTTAATTTAGACAGATGTTTATGTATGTCTTACCCAGATCTACATTCGAGGCCCAATAAGAGGATCGGCTCTGGAAGCGCACAGTGCTCTGTGGTATAAACGAGGTACTACATTTTGCCCGCAGGAGGTTTCCAATCTGAAACAGAATCTGCAACAGAAGGGAAATTATTAATAATTTTCAGAGGAGGGCTCTTGTGCTTTAAAAAAGGCATATGTTCCCACTTCATCACGTCACAGAGAGACCACTCTCCTAACCGGCTTTCAGAGCTGAGCTGAATTTCATGCTGGGAAACTGCGGTGAGATATAAATGATCAGATAAACCTTACCAAACGTTTACAGTACAACAGGGCTGTGCCCCCATTCCTGGCTGTGGCCCATTTGGTGAAGTTGATGACATGATCCAGGTGTCTGGATAGATAGCCGATGTCCTCCTGTTGTTTTCGTAGGACACTCTCATGATCCTTTGTTACAGCCTGGAAAACATGAATAAGTGAACCTCTGCAGTGTTTAAACAGCTTGAGGGTATGAGCTCTTGGCCTTGGGGGGGAGACAGGTAACTGAGTTTGCAGCAAGTAATGTTCCTTTAGAAAAAACACGGCAATCTTCAGCATGCAACATAGAAATAACAATGTTTTTTTATTCAAAAGCTTCTGTCTCACCTCAAGTTGATTAACTAGCATCTTGCCCTTCTTGTTTATCTCAAGAATCAAACTGCAGATAGATTTCTCTATTTCATTATGAACAGTCGCACGGTTCTGATGAACCTGTCGGAGTCTGAAAAGCATACGAAAGTATTACAATTTGATAAATGAAACGGCACGTATTTACACATTTGGTGAAATCTCATTATTACTGGAGGTATGCATGATTACAGTTATTTGTGGTAATGAGATCATGTGGAAGTTGCAACAGCAGTTCTATAAACTATAAGTGCGTTCCTCTATGTATACATTTTGCACACTTGACATACTTGTGGTGTGGGGAAATACATACCCATTGTTTATGGAGTTGGATACCTCTTCAATCATTTTCTGTTTCTCCTGCAGCTGATGGGTCATGCTCTCCATGTGCTGTTTATGGTTTTTATAAGCATCTTCAAGGAACTGGTAACTACTCCAAAAAAATAGTAATAGTAATCGTTCTTAATGAGTGATAGTAACTAACACACTGACAGTCTTTTAGAGTGGATAAGTGATAGTGGTTTATTAAATATGGTTGTAATGTAAAAAACTGAAATGTAAGAACCAAATATAATATATATTGTGTTATATTGTAAATAGTGACTATACTTGTGGTCCTTGTGCTTGACCAGCTGGCAGTCACGACAGGTCAGCAGGTCGCAGGTCTCACAGAAGAGCTTCAGCGGTTCCTGTTTGTGGATCTCACAGAACACCGGCCTCTGAGTCGACACCCCATGGACTTCTGGGAAACAATAGGAGGGCAGAGATCATTTCATTTCATTCTGGGAACTATACAAGTCATTTCTGGCCCTTAATAATAAGATTTGGGGTTATTGAGCAATGTGTTCCATTATTTCATTGAGTGGGAATGTGTTTAATTAGCTCTAATTACTTTCTTAACTGTGTAAAAGAAAATGTCATCTATCTTTCAGGCCATTAAAAAAACGGGCGTGTGTTTAAAGTGTATTTAAAGATAATGGTCCGTGTAAGAATGTAAAGTATTGTTTTTAAACTGCGTGCCAAACTCCAGAGGGTATTTAACGTTATGACATACTATATGCGTCATGTAAATGGACTGTCCAGGAAGACATTAGGTTCAATTTAGAAGCATTTTACCCCAAAAATATGTTACAATATTAAAGCACAAGATTATTTACTTTTTCATTTCTTATTTTAAAGTTACTTAACTGTATATAATTTTATTTGTATCTTTTATTTTATCTTTAATTGTATTAATCTCGAATCTGTGTGAATCTGTGCTGTCCTGTTTTTCATTCTTACCCTGTTGCTTTTTGAACTATTGAATTTCCCCACAGGGATTAATAAAGGTCCATCTTATCTTATTTTATATACAGTAAACACTGCAAGTGTAGAAGATAAAATCGAGGGGAGGAGCCTGGAAAAAGTACCTTGCGATACTTCTGCCTTCTGTCTGATGGTGTGGTCTTTGGTGAATTTGACCCTTTGGTGGGCCTCCACACAGGTGGCACAGAGGTATTCAACGCAGTCTGCACAAAACCCAGCAGCCTCAGTGTTGTCATCACATGTCATACAGAGCTACAGGAAGAGGAGGTAAACATCAGAGGCTGATAGATTACAGGTGGTCAGGTATCATGCTGGGTCTTGTTTCGTCAAGCAAGTTCAATTATAATGTTATCATTAAAATCCATGTCAAAGTGGACAAAAGACTAATCAAAGTACCTTATTACTCCTGTTAAGTAACCCAATTTAACCTGTTCAAATGCCCAGGGCACACAACCTTGCTTATAATTAAATAATAATATATCCATGACCCTACAAACTAGTGACAAGGCTGCCCCCATATGGTAATGCATGTTATCACTAACCTGGACTGTCCTCTCCACTGTGCTGCTGGGAGTCTCAACTGAGTCCCTTACAAACACGTTGTCCATCACATCTACCTCCATACACTCCTGTCTGCACACCGGACAGCGGATCACATTCACTGGAAGCAAACAGAATCACTCAAATTGGAAATGTGCTTTAATGAAAACATGAGAGATGCCACCTGATATGAAGTCGAAGGCAATCCATGTGTGTTAAATGTACACACTAGTCTTTCTTTATAGATCTACAGTGATTATATTGTGCCTTGCATGCAGTAAAGATTAGGACTATTTTATGGATCAATGGGTGATTGTTTGTAAACAGTGACTAACGTGGTTTGGTCGCGTTGTCCACCTGGGAGTTTGGCGTCTCTGCCATGGCCAAATTCCTCGAGGGCGAAGGGAGACATTTCTTACAAAAAGAGTGCAGACACGGAAGAAGTTTGGGCTCTCGGCTGTGAAAGTTTAAAGTGCAAACGGGACATGAGTCCAGGTAATTCTGCCCGGATGCAGCGGACTTTTTCTCCTGCACCTGCTTGCTCTCAGCTTCATTCTCAGCGGTGAAGGCAGCAGCATCCATCGCCTCTGGTTTTCCTGTGCGTACATCCATTTCAGTACTTTCAGCTTTCAAGGCTAGATCTCTCCGTGTGTAAAATATTATCCCACACAGGTGAGCAGACCAGTCAATTTCCTCATATAGTTCGCGAAAAAGCACACCTTCATTCCCCCCCTACTCTCAGCCAGCTCATGTTTTTGTAGGATGCTAACATGTTATCTTCACGTAAAAGCGACAATATATCGACTGGAGCACAGACCTGTGGAATAAAAATGGAAAGCCTCCGTGGGGTCTCGTGCTGCAGATGTTGATAGAGGAGCTCTTTCAGTCCACCGCACGCGCTCGTTGCTGCATGAGAGGGTGGGGTCAAATAGCGCGCGTGCTGATAAAATAAGAGGGAAACAAGCTGAGGATATTTAAACACTGACTCATTGTTTCATGTTTTCAAGTTAGTAATAATCCTTGTAGCAGCAGTAGTCGTAATCAATTTGTCATAACATTGAATGACTGTAAAAGTGTTGAGGTAGAGCTTAAGGTTATTATACCCTTTACATTTGTCAAATTTGAAACACGTTTACCACTAGGTTTTCAGAAAAACAAACAGTTCCAAACGTTTCATGCAAAAATAACAAGCATATCTTAGTTTTTACATTTGTAACTAATTAATACACATGTATTGAATGTGTCTATTTGTCTAAATGTGTTGAAGCTGTTTTCTGTATGTCAAATACACATTTTGGTTAAGTGTCCAACCAGTCTGCAAGGCATACCCCTTTGACAGATACATAAAAATAACTATTCCCCTTACTTCATACCAGCTTAACTCAGATTTCTACCTCAGCGGACAGCAAGCAAAAGTGCGTGAGCGACCAGTTTTAAAGAAATATCATTGCCTTTGTAGTAATACTGGTAATGTTATTTTTCCTTGTGATAAATCCGTGTATCTACCGTCCATTTGTTTTTGTTTTTTACACAAGTAAGCGGAAGAGCGTCTGAGGCCTTTTTGCTTTTTACCTTAACTAGATGGTCAAATGGTCATTGGAGCGAGGGGCGGGGCGAAACTCACGGAAGTGATTTCAAAACAAAAGCACTCGTTTGCTTGGAACTGTGATAATATTATAAACAAGGTGAATTTAGCGATCACAACGAAAACAGCCAAGACACATTTTGAGCCCAGAAAACTAATGTTATTAAGGGCTGTAAATATAATAAGCCTATGTCTAAAATGGACAACATTGTAAGGAGATTTAAACTACAGCGATTCTGCACTGCGGTCAACTCCGCCGTCTCTCGCGTTTGTTTTTTCAAATCAGCTGCTCTTCATTTTTTTTCCTGCTATATTCAATGAGTGATACAAATATTCTTTACCACAAGTTCTTAATAAAACTGAAACTCTTGGACTCGGTACTAGTTTGACTTCTACCAGAAATAAAATGAAGTACTTTTACTGTGTACTTTGTGAGTAATCCTCTGTCAGAGTCCCCTCCATAGTACATAATGCATGTTTTTCTGCTATCTTTGATGAGTGATAAAACTACAATTTTACCATTAGTTCTTAATGAAATTGATAATGTTTGACTTTGTATTAGTTAGCCTACTACTAACAATACATTGAAGTACTTTTACTGTGTATTTTTTGAGAAATACTCTGTCAAAGTCCCCTGCTGAGAACAAAATCAAGCCACTTCTGCTAAGTTTGATGAGGGAATTATTTTGTTTGCCATTAGTTCTTCATGAGATTGATCCTGTTGGACTCCGTACAAGTGAAACTATACCCCCACAAGTACTATGAAGTACTTACTGTGTACTTGTCCAGTAATCCTCTGTCAATGTCCCCTCCTGAGAAAAATGCATGTTTTTCTTTTAATAAGCATTAAAAAACATTTCTTCCTGAGACTGATATTGTTGGACAGAGTATTTTAGGAGGATATGGTAGACATGATATCAGCACTGCTTCCAGTCAGTACTCCAGCAGCAGCATTTTTACACCTTGGAAAGTCTTTAGAGTCTGGCCTGGATAGCTGGTCTATCCTTCAGCACACTCTGTCACTCTTGTTGGCCTCTTATGATGCTGCTGTCTTTTAATATATGATTATTTCTCTGCCGCTACTTCATTCCTCGCAGATTCTTCAGTCTCATCAGCCTCATCCTTCCATCAGTCCCAGTCAACGCCTCCAGCACACTTCCAGTGTCTGACTCCATATGATATTGTCCTGATGCTGTAAGGGTGATGCCCCATGATCACAAAATGACCCCTCTAGAGTCTGAGTGCCAAGGACCTCATATTATGTCTGTCATTAATGTTACATCACCCATTATAACAATTTTCTTTCCTTTTTTCTCTTCTCTTAACTGTAAAGTCCTTTTCCTGCACCATTTTAAGGCTTCAAAACAGGCATTTTTACTGTATGTGTTTGGAGAAATTACACAATCAATGGCCCAGAATTGTACTTTATAAACTATGAATCTTGTGATGCTTGAACAAATAAACACTGGCTAAGCCGGCCAGGATATGTATGCCTTTTTTGGAGCCCTTTTTTGCAATATTTATTCAAATGTCACTAGTTATTTAAACAAACCACTATCTGAGGATAATACAAGCAACCATAAAACGCCCTTTATCTAGAGAGCCATTGAAGCCCATGAAGAATTTATCCTTCCACAAATCTTTTCATCTGCTGTATTAATAAAGTTGCCACGTGTTTTCAAATTCAAGTTAAGGCACTATCTGTGCAGAACATTAAAAATATTCTTAATTTGCAGTATTTTATTTTAAAAGTGTTCAGAAAGACTGCATCAATGATATGTTTTATATCTATATATCTATATAATATCAATATTGTTATTAACTTCAACCAAAGTCAATTTAAATAGCGGGCACAAATTGGTTAATTGCCATGGATGTGGTGTTTGATATAGTTTACGTTCAATTTTAACTATTTTAGGCAGAAAAACGTATATAGACTAAACCTTTTTTAATAATTTACTATAATTTAGAAAGGTTTTTGTGAGAATAGGTTTTTTTTTTCCTTTTGTATTTAAATTTGAAATGTTTGCACACAACATTATTAATGTACACATTTTTATCATTTTTTTAGAATTATGAATCCATTTATTTTATTGTATTTCCTTGAGGCTGGGGAAGATATCCAGCATGTAGTTCAACATGCAAATGTTGTAATACAAGTAAGTATAAGTATAACATGGAAAGAAATAAAATAAGTTTAGTAGGAGGATGTGGATTTATTTTCTCTCACCTTGTAATTACACAATCAAACATTCTATCATTTAGCTCTGGCCTTCACTCACAAAAAAACATTTTGTTGAATTGGACACATTTTTCGAAGCTCTATTGACTGACATGCAATGACTGGGACTGATGGAAGAATCTGAGAGGAATGAACTAGCGGCAGAGAAATAATCCTATTTAAAAGACAGCATTGTCATAAGAGGCCAACAAGAGTCACAAGGGTTTGTCACTTTGCTGAAGGATAGTTGTGACCAGCTATCCAGGCCAGTCTCTAAAGACTTTCCAAGGGGTAAAAATGCTGCTGCTGGAGTACTGACTGGAAGTATTGCTGATATCATGTCTACCATATCCTCTTAAAATACTCTGTACAACAATATAAGTCTCATGAAGAAAGGTGTTTTAACGCTTATTCAAAATAGCAAAGAAACATGCATTCTTGTACTCAGGAGGGGACATTGACAGAGGATTACTCAAAAAGTACACAGTAAAAGTACTTCATAGTACTTGTGGGAGTTGTTTCACTCGTACTGAGTCCAACAGTGTCAATCTCAAGAAGAACTAATGGCAGAAAAAATAATAACAAACTCGAGAGACGGCTGAGTTGACCGCAGTGCAGAATCGCTGCATAGTTTAAATCTCCTAACAATGTCGTCCATTTTAGACATATATTTACAGCCCGTAATAACATTCATTTTCTGGGCTCAATATGTGTCTTGGCTGTTTTTGCTGTGATCGCTAAATTCACCTTGTTTATAATATTATCACCGTTCCAAGCAAACGAGTGCTTTTGTTTTGAAATCACTTCCGTGAGTTTCGCCCCGCCCCTCGCTCCAAGGACCATTTGACCATTTAGTAAGGTCAAAAGCAAAAAAGCCTCTCAGACGCTCTTCCGTTTACTTGTTTAACAAAGAAAAACAAATGGACGGTAGATACACGGATTGTGGTACTTTTGGCACCTCATCCATCTGACCTTGAAACCAAACATGTAGATATATCGGTAGGACCTTTACTGCACTACTGAAATGTTTATGTGTTCAGAAAATAAGGAATTTTAAAAACGTTTCCATTCTTTAAGGTTGATTAATAATACAGCCATGCTTATAGTCTATATGAGTAGTCTTGGGGAAAGTAAACACAAGAAAACCTTAAATTACATTTGTTTTTATGCATTAGCATTGCAACGACACACCACTATGAATGATTGGGTATGTTTTTTTAAATGTGTTATGCAATACTGCTGCACTTACCTGCATCGTAACCCCTCTGATCATCAATCAGTGTGTTAATATAACTGATTTATCTTTTGTTCTTTAATGTTATTTTTTGTATACTCCTTTACATATGTTTTGAACCACAATAATAACAACAAACAGCCATAGAAGCAATTACAGCAAGCGTGTGTTAAAAAGCTGGATAACATTTACATTATAGGAGGGGTTAAAAAGTTTGAATTAAGTCCAACATCATAGTCGTATTTGCATAGATTTGTTTGGGTTTGACTCGGCAAAACCTCTCAGTATGAAGTTAATAACATTTCAATCAGGAGAGACGGTTTTGATGTAAGAATACATATTTATTGCAAAGATACACAAATGAATGTAATGGTGATTTTGGCGATTAGGCCCCGTTGTGCAGGAAGTATCATTCGGGAGGGTAGAACCGATCCGATGAAACCCCCCTGGGGTCTAGACACTGGTGGTGGTGAATAGATGTTTGGGTTCGGTCTGAAGAGGAGTGGTTTAGCTTGACCCTGGATTCAGAGGGACAGGAGGTGAAAAGGGGTGGAGGAGGGTTGCGTAGAGTCACCGGAAATGACAGCTGTCAGAGGGGGGAGAGCAGATTTAAAAGGTTTGGCGCTATGATAGGCTCTTGGGAAGAGAGCAAAGTGATTTGTTAAGCTGGAGAGTGATGCCCCCGATCATTTATTGAGAGGAGAGAGAGTAGTTACGTAGGAATAGTGAATAGACGGTCTTCCTGGTTGAACTTACGCTGAGCTTCATAAGTAAAACGTCAGGGTTCAAAGTTCATGCTCTTTAATAAATAAATAACTTGGTACACATCCATGGTCCAGGCAGGCTAGATAACAGCACAGTTTATCCACACACATGGATCTGACAGCAGAACGCCAGAGTGTCCCTCTCAGTGACGGGAACCATATCCCACTGCTGGGATTGGGCACCTATGGAGACCCTCGAACGGTAAGAAGGATATGATATGCGTGTTTCTAGATCTGTTTTACTAATGACAGCTTCACCAAAAGGACTCTCTATAATGCAGGAGTTTTTTTCTTGTAATGATTAGATAATGTTTATCAGAGAAATGTCAACACAAAGTCAATTGAATAATGAGTCGGGTCAAATAATGTATTCATTTTATTTTGATTTACAATAGACACCCAGAGGCACAGCACTTGAGTGTGTCAAGCTGGCCATAGATGTGGGTTACAGGCACTTCGATGGAGCATTGGTGTATTTCAATGAGCATGAAGTTGGTCAAGCCATTAGAGAGAAGATTGCTGATGGAACCGTTCAAAGAAAGGACATATTTTACTGTGGGAAGGTAATATGATTTGTCATTCTTCATTCTTCAGTGGTGTTAACTATATTTCAATCTTGTATAACTAGTTCCATGTTACTTTTCTCAGCTCTGGAATACATTTCATCCACCAGAGTTGGTGAACCAGCTTTGGAGAGGACACTGAAAGCCTTAAAACTAGACTATGTGGATCTCTACATTGTTGAACTCCCTATGGCCTTCAAGGTACACCATTTGATCTCAGTTATTTTAACAACCAGCCCTTTAGTGTCTGAACATTGACCTAAGATAGTCACACTGGTAGTGTTTAGTTTAGATAATGCTCTGATTTACTCTGTCAGGTTTTAAGAAGATAATATTGTAAAACTATTTGAAATAAAAGATAATAGATCTAGAAAGAATGGCAACACACACAGCTGCATGCACAATCTAATGTTTATTTTTAGTTATATGCACTAGATAAGATACCAACACGATTGTATCAAACTGTTATATTTATGAATTGTAGCTGCATAACACGTGTCAAATGTGGCTCATGATTAGTTTAAGGTTACAGATAAGATAAGACAGCCATGTCGAGTATGTTTGCTCATGAACTCAAACTATCTGGCCCAGTTTATAGTTGGTATAAATCAGATATTTGTTGAGATGTGAACTTAACCAAAGCTGAAGCCAACTGCACCACCACACTCCAACATTGTACCGAATATGCACAAATATAGACCAAAGCACTATTATTTATGCATTGTGTGTTAATGCAAAATAATGAATTTTGCTTAAATATTAGCCTGGAAAAGAGTTCTATCCAAAAGACCAGGATGGAAAATACATCTACCACCACACAGACCTTGTGCAACATGGGAGGTGAGTTCCATTCAATTCCCAATTTCTAAAATGCTTTAACATCCTGCATTGAAATTTCTGGATATGGTAGTTTCATGACAAGCCAAGCTTCATTCAAAGATCTGTTTTTTCTGCTCGGCTGTGCTTCATATGCGACTCAACTCTCTCAGTACGTCTGTAAAGATAATCACTATCAGTCAGAGGATGTAAATCTTTTTCTCCTCAACAGGCTTTAGAGGCTTGCAAAGACGCAGGGCTGGTTAAATCTCTGGGAGTCTCCAACTTCAACCGCAGACAGCTGGAGCTGCTGCTCAACAAACCTGGCCTCAAACACAGACCTGTATCCAACCAGGTGACCCACACTAGTGTTCAGACCCCCACTGACATCACGGAAAGCATAGTATTACAGTAGTAAATCAGTATGTATTATAACCACTGGCCTAACAGCAAATGTCTATATCCTGTGTTGGCCTAACTTGCTCATCTGTGTGCAACTTTGGGCTGAATGCCATGCATGAAAGGTGCTATATAAATGATTATCACTCTTTCACTCTGAGAGTCATAAGGCAGTACTAGATTTAGTAATATTACCATGAATCTAGCTGTTTATTTACCATATTTATTGAAAAACATCTCTGAAACGCTGAAAAAGTCATATTGCTAGTTTACCATAAAAAGCCAATTCGACCGATTGGTTGAGCATATTTTCAAAAAATTTATTACACCCTTGTTAAAACTTTTTTTGTGCATCAAGTTATCTAAATATGTTCAGTCAGTACTCTGACACTACAATATGTCAAAAAGGATATGGTTACCTTACAAAAGTTGACCAAAAAGAGAGATTTCTTCAGCAGTGATTTTTAGCATTGCCAACTTTCTCAGTGGAAGCTAGCTGAAGGGCTTTCTGTTCGAACCACAGTGACATCTAGAGGTTGTTTTGTGCATAACACTATATCAATATACATATTTCTTTAGCTTTATGGTGTTAACATGAGTTAATATTTCCCCTCTATGCCCACTATTATTTTGGCTTGTAGAGCAAAGGGTGCTGATGTAATGTAACAGTTTTCTTCCTAAATTACATATTTTCTTCTCACTTACCGGTAGGTTGAATGCCATCCATATTTCACACAGCCCAAGCTTCTGGAGTACTGTCGTCAGAATGACATAGTGATTGTTGGCTACTGCCCAATTGGCTCCTCCAGAGATGCCTCCTGGTAAGAGATATGCACTTTTCACTGAAAGCTGTGTTTTGTCATGTGTTGTTCCTTCTGGTACTGTATTCATATAAGGATAACATTTGAGTTCAACAACACAATCGTAAAATGTTAAAATGTAAGTAATACAACAAAATATCTCTGCCACGCGTCAGCATCGTTTAAACCAACAACATTATTTCTGTTACCAAACCATTAACACAGCGATGCGACACCTAAACACTTTGATAAACGTCTCTCTCCTGCTTTTGTATTGTCCTCCTTCTCTGGTTTAGGGTGAATGTGAAATGTCCTCCCCTGCTGGAGGACGAGCTGCTTGTATCCATTGGGAGAAAATACAAGAAGAGCACGGCTCAAGTGGCTCTGCGCTTCAACGCCCAGAGAGGAGTGGTCGTGATCCCCAAGAGCTTCAGCCCCGAGAGGATCAAACACAACTTCCAGGTGGGTTTAAATAAATACCTTTTCATGTATACATATTTATATATATATAAGTTTTTGTCAGTACGACTTAGTTATTATATTTATTTTATATAGTAATCTTAAATGTATTTATATTATTTCAGTAAATAAAATCATTTATTGTTCTAGATATTTGACTTTTCACTCACTGAGGAGGAAATGAAAGCCATTGAGGCACTGAACAAAAATATCCGCTTTGTGGAGCTGCTGATGTAAGTATAAGCTTTAAAAGAAATATCTATTTAAGTGCGAGTTGAACCTAAAACTGTAACTATATTATATAGTGTTTTTTTTGGCTAAATACTCTTTTCAAAAAGACAAACAAGTCCACA
Source organism: Dissostichus eleginoides (assembly GCA_031216635.1). Taxonomy (NCBI): domain Eukaryota; kingdom Metazoa; phylum Chordata; class Actinopteri; order Perciformes; family Nototheniidae; genus Dissostichus; species Dissostichus eleginoides. The sequence continues at coordinate 12,282,868 of CM062273.1, read as the reverse complement.
TCATTATGCTCGGAAAGCAACTTTTCGTTTTTTCAACACAGGTGGAGCGACCATCCAGAGTACCCATTTCGTGATGATTATTAATATGATGAATGACTCTTTATAAAACAAAGTATTGATTGACTGATTTTGATTTTCAGCATCTTTATTTCACCATTAAAGTCTACACTGGTACATGTCAACAGTGAACACTAGAGGGCTCTAGCTCACAGTAAATGAAAAGCACAACATAGGATAACATTTAGCTCAGATGTTTGATGACGTCAAGTTGTCTCATGCAGAATTTGCTTAGGGTTTACATAATATAAAAACCAAAAAACATGTATTGTCACTTACAGCTGAATTGAAATAGACGCAGCGTCTGCTTTAAATAAGGTTTGGTTTAAAAAATAAGACTATGTGGAAAGAATGTTGCTGCACTGGTTTGCTAAAATATTGATAGAGGTTTGTCTTTACAACAGTTGGCTAAAATGGCCGAATGATCACTCTATACCAGTTTACAGGAACATTTAAAAACAATCCAAGTTGACCAAAGTCCTGTACCTTGTTCATGGTAATGCTGTGTTAGAGCAAACAACACAGATATAGAACAGGTAGTTATGTTAGTCAAAGAGTAGAGCAAGTAGAAAAAAGCTATTTAATGTAGGGGAACAAAGATTTCAGCTGTGCCGAATCTCCAAAATAAAGAACATCAGTAGTTGTAACAAATTCAAATCTGTTTGTTTTGTTGTGCAACCCTGTGACAATGAATGATCATTGATTTCTTAGATATAGTGTAACTGGAAAGGGGAAAAATTGTGAATATTGAGGATTGTGCAGGATGGATTCCAATTTGTTTTGGTATTATACTTTCAAAATGACTAAACAATTAAATAAGAGAGTAAAATTAGACAAAAGGACCATGCCAGTTCATATTTATGGACGCATGATATACATTCTCAAAATAAACATCCTCTAAAGGAAGGACATTTACTGGGCGTAGCATTCTCATTTGTTTGAGCCATTTAAGTCTTCCAGATGCAATAAGCAAATATTTAAATTGAAGGCTCCATTGTTGCACTGTTTAAGCTAAATCTAACCATAACACCCTGTCAAGACGGTTCAGTTCAAATAACCTATAGTCCAAACTATTTGCAAGATGTGATGTTATTAATGGGGGTTGCAGGTACTTACTTTTTAAGTGGCCAGAGTTTAAAACCTGAGTTGTCCTGCTGTCCAAACACTTCAGCCCCGGAGGAATTTAGGTTAAAGAATGTTGCTGAAAGACATCTGTGTGGTAACGAAGCAGAGGGGTGGGTGTTGTTTATTTGTATCCTATCCACCATTCTAAAACATCTATTATACTTAGAAAGATGAACTTCATATTATACAAAGATTGAACAGAATGATGAACTGAGGGTGTCAAAATTGAGAAGACTGTAAAAACTGACATTCTCTCACTGACCTGTATTAGGTTAATTTCGACAAACTGAAATAAAAGATGAGAAAATTGATACTTATGTATGCAGAAGAAGTAAGAGTAAATATAGAAGAGCCATAACTAAATTAATGCATCTTGTTAAAAATAATTATTCACCATGTGTATGACTCCTATGCATTAAACTGAATCTTTTTAATGTTTAATTATAGTAAGATTTTTTGAAGATTACACACACCAGAACAAAGAATCGTGCAAAATACAATAGCAGCTTAACCATTTTTGTGTAGTGTTATATGAATGTGTTTATTCTTCTTGTGCATAAGTCAAAACAGCAACCCGTCTGCCGGTATTCTTCTTTAAAAGCACACTGTGTAATCTTTGTGTACACACCTTTTACCTACTTTAAGGCCAGTTCCCTCCAACGCTGGCATTCAAAAAAAGAGGTTTTCCAAGCAGCCAAAAGCTATGTACTTTGTAGTTAGTGGCTTTATGCATATTAAGATATGTTTAATGCTTCACTGCTCATGTCCCCTATGAGCAGTGATGTAAGAACCTTTCACTTATCAGTAAACCCCTTATTTGACCAGGCCTCGCTTGAAAAGGGTTTGAGTAAATATTTGTACGTGCACAGTTGGTCATTTGATTTCGCAGAAACTTTGAAGTGGGAGGTCTATTAATCTCGTCATCCATCCAACATTTTGGTTTTACAAACATGCAGTCAAATCAAAATATCTGACGCTGTTTTTTTCCACTGACCGCAGGTAAACCAATTTTATTGCATGCAATCTGGTCTAATATTAATCATTAACAAGCCCCGTGAATGAGCTCCCACACTGTCTGCACTGCTGCTACATTTTAACTTCCCATTCCTGCAGACTCTAAAACAGATGATTTTACACATTTCATTTAACCGGCACATTTGAGTTTGATCAGAAGAGATGAACCATTAAGAGTACAATCTGAGCAGTGAACTGTGTCCGTATAGAGTCATAGAACAGCAGGAAGCAGAGGAGAGAATGAAGAGTTACAGGTCAATAATGAGCCGCCTTGAGTTGGTTGTTTTGTCTTCCTTTATCTTGTTTTGTACATCCTTGGACTTTTGCAAGCATGACGATTGATCTGGATGAGCTACTAGCTTCCGATTTCTAAGAAAGAAACTGTTGTACAATGAGACTTTAAAGGTCTCCTATTATACTATTTTTAGGCATATAATATAGGTCTCAGATATATAAAAAACATGTCTATGAAGTGTTTTGCTCAAAATACCAAACAGATCAGGTTTTATTTTCTGACACTTTGTGAGTTCCCTTACACACAGGGGACACATATTTATGTACAAAAGACATCAAAAAGTGCATTTTGCATGATAGGAGACCTTTAACTGTTAATTAAAGGACCACTGAATAACTGAACGTTTTTTGTTGTACCTCCTTTTTAAACAACATCCAGAACAGTTGTTTTCTTAAATTACAACTGAACCAATATTTTTATTTTATTGTAAGTTATCCATTTGGTACATCTGAGTTATCATAGTCAATCTTAAAGGAAGATTTACATTTTGAAGTGAGTTATTCACTTTCTTGCGATAAGTTACAAGGGTTAAGAAGATAGGTGTTATTCTTCTCAAATAAATGCAAGAAAGTGCTAAACGGGAAAGACAGTTTCATAAATGTGACAAATGAAATTGTAGCACTTGTGAGGTTATTCATTTATTCTCACTCCTGCTCACACACGATCTTCAACAACACACAAGATTTTAGTTGTTACTTTATAGAAAAAGGGACTAAATATTTGAAGACACTTATTTTTGTAATTCCTCTGTAACTGAATAAACAGATGTGTTGTTCAGTCTAAACTGCCACAAATCTAATGTCAAGCCGACAGCTTTCTTTTTATAGAAAGCTAACGTGTCTTGAATTATAATTTGACTTAAGGTGGGGGATGGGGAGTTACAAAAAAAAGAAGATTTCAGACAGGAAAAGCAGAAGCACATCACTCCCCCACCTCCATAAAGACCCTCTGGATTGTGACCTTCTAACAAACGCCATGAACCGGGTCACTCTGGACCCCTGCTGTGGGAAAATGTTCTGAATGGGCTCCTGGGTCTGTGGGGGGAATAAAAACTCCTTTCCGGGGGCTGAATTAAGGATGTTTTTGGAGCAGGGGCTTCATGAAGCAGGAGTGATGTTTTAATTACACTCAGGCAGGAAAGATCACTGAAATTTGGGAGACATTTTTAGCAATTTTGGTACACACATTTTAGTTTACATGCTTTGCAAATTATGCTTTTCTGTCTGTCTCAGAAACAGATTAGATCATCGCACATTTACATACACATGTGCATGCCTGTGATATATAATCTAAGGGGCCACCTAAACACAAGTGTGACCAGCCTCCCCTCCATTCTCCCGGGTTGCTCTCTGGGCAGAAAGGCCCTGGGAGAATGTGTGTGTCAAAAGGTTACGCAATCAGCCCACCATGCTGAGACAGCACAGACCTCTAGTGTGCTGTGGGGAGTGAGTGTATGTGTGTGTTTGTGTGTGGGGTGTCTGAATGGAATTGGATAAAGGAAGGGGGGGGTCTTCGGAGAGGGAAAATCTCACTGCACGGGCTGCACTAGTTTCTCAGATCTCCGCCCCTCCATGAATGTTATATAGTGAAACCTAAAACGCCAGCAGGCCCGTATTTGGTGGCCCACTCTTTCCCTGAGGCTGTCATTATGAAAGGTGAGTGCATTTGAATATCAATTATGTGACATAGAAAGAAGTTAAAACTACTTTTGTGATACAATGGATATATTCATAGACATCCTACATTGTTATTTAATTGTTTATTTATTGGCTCAATGGAAGCTGTTGTTTGAAACTTGTCATTTTGAGTTTTCCTGAGAAAAAAACAATGCATAATTTTGTCCTGCTAAGGAAAGGCATGCAGTATTAAAACATAACCGATGTTCTCCAGAACAGAAACCGTATGCACGAGAATCAAAACTTTCATAACTTTGTTTTCATATTGAGCAAATGTGTATGCAGCACAGTCCATTCCAAGCTGAGATCATGGTGTCCAGTGCTGTTATTAGAAAGCAGATTAAATGTGTTGTTGATCCAAGACAAGAGTTGCTTGTTGATGCATCCTCATGCACAGATAACATAATAAGTCATTGCAGCTCATTTTGCATTGTTGCATTCAGATTAATTACATATCAGAGAATATGGCTTCTACTGAGCTTTATCACGTGAAACGTGGATGTTGTTTTGCAATCGAAATGTTTGCTTGAACATCAATAGCTCACCAATTAAGACACGTGACAACATTTTCGGCAGGAAATTCAAACGGATAATTGAAGAAAAGGTCTATATATCAACATAAAATCAACATTTAAGACAATATGCATGACATTTTCTTCACAATGTATGCCATTCCCCTTGTTTTGTGTGTTTTCTCACCAACCAAATGTATCATTTTAAACCCTTGTGTAGATTCAACATCAAATTCTGCAGTCTTTGTTGCGTACAGGTAGACATGAGACATTGAACCCAACCAACCTTATGTAACTGATTGATTTATGCATTAGCCTGTTTTATCCAACTCTCGTAGCCTCAGGGTACGGGATATTGTGAATGTGTAACTCTGAGCTACACATGATTACAAGAGGAGCCATTATTTCTCACCCCAAAGACCTTTGTCTTCTGCTCTTTTAATGTCTAACTAGTCTATCCGTTTAATCTTTTGTGGCTTTCCACTTTCACCTCAATATCAGTGTGGACTCTATCTCACTCACTCTGGTGAACTAGAGATGTACATATATTTGGATTACTACCAATAAGAACAAAAGATGGAACCACAAGTAATTTACATTGACAATTAATCAACTGGCTATAAGAGAAAAAGTAGTCACTTGCAATGACAAACCCACAGAGAACGATAAAGGCACTTCTCTGTGATTGGTCTCTCTTGTCCCATGCTACACGCTTCCACTACTTTCATTTGAGCTGGTTGCTTTTCTGTAATCTTGCTGATAAACAAACCAAACTAAAAAATATAACCTCCTTGGTGATTGTAATCATCACCAACCTCATTAGTTCCCTGCAGCTCTACAAAGTGTCAGAGGCTCTTTCAGCCCGATTGCTTTGTTTTTACGGCCCACATTTTTACTGTTCTGGTTCACTGTCACAACTCTTATTACCTTTCTTTTAAGACACCAAAGACAGTTGTTGATGAGCAAACAAAGAAATCAAATGAACTCACAATTCTCTATCTGTTCATGCACCAGTCGTGCAAATAGTGCACCATTTGGCAGCTTAAGAGCAGCATGACCGGCTTTTTCATTAGAGATTAACCCAAAGGCTTTTTTGAGTTCATTTTTGAAGTCATGTTGAACCTTTGAGAGGAACTCTACCAAACCCTATGTTAATAGGTTTTGGAGGGTACTACATATGTGGAATAAGTGGTATATAGGCCTTGTGTGACTCCACAGGAGTGCTAAATTGCCTTAAGTGGCAAATAGTAACGTCCTCATCTCTGCTTGAGGCTAGAAACTGGAGGCTACTAACATGATAACACATCAAAATCTCTAACAAAACTGTCAGCAGCCATGTGGCATGATGGGTAATGGAGGCACCAGGTTTTGGCAGGAAGAAAATGGCATGGAATAAAGAAAGACTGTCCATTGTGCGCCGGGCAATGTTAAAGAAGTTTAAGGCTAAATCTGTGTTTTAAGGGCCATTGGTTTATTAGAATAAAAACTGAGCACTCAATGTCCAGTTAAGTCAGCCACACATTCATTCAATCCTTCAATAGGTCAGTCTGTCAGTCACTCACTCTGCCAGTCACTTGCTCAGTCAGTCCACAGCTCCTCAGAGAGAGGTTAAGTTGGCACTGTTTCCTGGGATAAAGCTCTTCTGTTTCTTGATGAGGTCATTCTCAATCTTTGCATATTTTCTCACACGGTGCCTCTTCTGTGACTATTCTATTAGCATATATGTATGAAAATTATTTCAGCCTGACTATGTTACTATAAATAGTGCTAATATTAAGTCTCACCTATTTAAAAAGGACTGTTTGAAGTGAGGCATTTGGCCTGTGTGTTGAGCTTCCCAGCATTCACAAAGAAACTGTGAAAAAGTGAGGTAAACTGTGATCTGGCTGCGAGACCAGTGAGGATTCTCATTTGCCAGCACAGAGCGGAGAGCGGTGGGGCTCCTTGGGCTTTTGTTGCTCCAAGACTTCATTCCCACCAAGTACCTCCAGAAAACAAGGGGCTCTATTTTTACCTCCGGCCACAATTTGGCTTCAGTGCTGGAGATTTTTGGCTCTTAAGAGGGGTCCAACCTCCAACCTAATGCACACAGCACACACAGAGTCACACTTGTGCTCCACCTCTGCTCTTTGCCAGGAGGAGCACATTCCTTAAGGTGGCTTCAAACAAGGCTGTTGTCTTCAGAACTAAACTCCAAAAAAGAAGACAGCTTTATTGGTCCCGTGAGACAAAGGTCGCGCAACATATGCAAAGCATTAGTTTGTGTGCATGTCTGAAAGATAAAGAAAGGTTCATGCCCATATGTATTCTTGTAAATGAATTAGTTTGAGCACGTTTCCTGCAGACTGACAACCAATCCATTTGAATTGGGACTGCAACAGCCATCATGCCTGTGAGAGAGCTAAAAGGGTGACAGAGGGGCTGGTGAGGGGCCTGTTAATGCAAGCTGACAGGAGTGAGCACAGTCAGTGAGTTGTCTGTTTCCTCCACAGAGAGAAATTATTTCAGCAACACTGGCCCCAAAACAGGGTCTGGCCGAGGGCTCGACTAACTTCTAACGTTGTCACGTAACATCAAGCCATTACTGACCTCATCCAACACAGGAAGAGTAGTGACAGGAAGAGTAGTGACATAAATAAAACATTAGATCTTGTAAACAAAAACAGGCATATTTGGCACATCACATACACGATGGGAATTCTCCTTAAGAACTAGCCAAGGTCCTGAAAATCCTCCTTCTCACTCCAGGTCTTTCACTTAATCTTCAAATAGGTCCCTATTTATATTTATTGACCCGGTAGGACCAATTAAAGAAAACTGTAAAGCTTCTCGAGGACTATTGTGACATTTGAAGCTGGTTCTGTTTTCCTATATTAGTCAATAAGGGGATTTCATTTCTTGGGTTTTATGTTTTTCAGTTCTGAGAGTATGCATGACTGGTTGCTGCATTTTAAATTAGCTGGAGCCTTATAATAGGATGCACATTTAGGCTCACTGAGCAATTGAGCTTATTCAAATTATTTTGGATGATGAAGTCTAAAAAAACATGTCATAAACATTTTTTTCCATAACCCATTGCCTACTTTTTCATGACTTGCTTTGTGTGAACTGTGACAAAAGAGGTATTCTAAAACGAACATGTCAGCTGAATCATATTGGGATGATATGGTCAGATCACATTATCCTTTGACAAAGGTATCAAAAGCAATTTTGCATTACAAACAAACAAAATTAGTTACTTAAGTTCTTGTTTTACACAAGTATAGAGCTTTAACTGATGTGAATAGTGATGACACTAAACCGTCATAATTTTGATTCTGGTTTTTCAGATTTTGCTCACATTTACCATATTTAAAGATGTCTTCAGATGACATCATCACCAGTTATGGAATTCAATTATTTGCTATTCAGATAAATAGTAACTTTTTGAAATAAATAAATTACAAACAGCGCTTTAGAACTTCTACTAGAGATTGTGTCCTTAATTATTTGTCAAAGGAATTTCAATTGAAAACAAGGAATCAGTTATGCCTCTGAGATATATGAAATAATGATAATGCCATTTGCAACATTACTTCTTTGTAATTTTCTTTTCCACTCTTTCCCTCTCTTCCCACAGGGGACACGGAGGACACGGAGGACATGTCCAAAGTGGAGCCCTCCAATGGGCTCAGCAGGCCCCTGGACATCGTGCCCAGCACAGAGGATAAGTTGATAGAAGGGGTCAGTGGAGCAACAAGATCGAGTTTGTACTCTCAGTGGCCGGAGAAATTATTGGCCTGGGGAATGTCTGGCGTTTCCCCTATCTATGTTACAAGAATGGAGGAGGTGAGTGCTCAAATACTTCTCTCTGGCATGTTTAACACAAAAGCTTTTGTATTCAGTCATACATATTTGATTACTCCAAACACAAGTCTTCCAGAAGTTCCAACTTTGCACTGATTGCAATTGTAAAGCAGCACAATTAAGCTTCTGATTAAAAATAATAGATTTAAGTTAGGAGGAGATAATACACACGCTAATATATAATCTATTCCAAGGAGATTCATTGATCAATGAGGGTAATAGTTCACAGAAAAGAGCCAGACTCATTTGGGAAGCTAGTTAGCTTAGGTGTGGCTAATGGCTGATAAGAGAGAGCTCACTGACAAAAAATAAACAATAAAAACATGGTTCATTAATCCAAGAGACAGTAAAAGTGTGTAACTCTCTTGTTAACCACATGAATGATTTCAGATTCATAATATTTCGACAACTGTTATGTTTAAATGTTCTCTTTACAATACTTTAAATTAATGGATCAGTATCTACTACTCTACATGGTTTGAGAGCATATTGAACTGTTCCTTTAATCTATGTGCTTATACAGGGGCCTTCTTCATCCCATACCTCATCTTCCTGTTTGCTTGTGGGATCCCGGTCTTCTTCCTGGAGACGTCTCTGGGTCAGTTCACCAGTGAGGGAGGAGTCACCTGCTGGAGGAAAATCTGCCCGTTATTTGAAGGTACCCCTTTTATTAAGAAATAGAATTCAATGGATGTTTAATGTTGTCGAAACACTTTATAGCTTTACAGCATGCACTTCCAACAATTATTTTACTTGGCGGAAGCATCCATCTTCATGATGATTAGAACGTTAAATGTAATGATCTAATGATCCCAGTATGCATTTTATTCTGAAACAATGAGTTTCTTGTGCACCACACTTGTGACAACATCTATACATGTTCACAACAATGTGGGATTGGAGAGGAATTTCCGATATGTTAGGGTCTGTGTGCACATATCCTTTTCAGTGTAGGCCTACATGTAGTGCGTTGCGGTTGGCTTTAGCGTCTCATAGCTAGTTTTCTTGTATTTCTTGCCCTTTTAACAAATAGCCTAACTATGCACAGACATTAATAATATCACATTTTGGTAGCAATATTTGTTGATCAGCACCATCTATGTGACTGCTCTGAATAATACATGTTTTCTTTGATATGGAAAAGTAGCCTTATGTAGTTATTGTTCAGCCTTTCTGAGGACATTGCAGAGTTTCATTTATGAACATAGTCTTGTAAGAAAAAAAACCCACACACAATTGTAACCAATCCCTTATTCACCTTTTCCTGCAACCCTGACGTGGTTTATGAGGCATTTAATGCACAAATAATTGATTTACAAACATTGGATGCATAACTCACAAGCCAATGTAGTATACAGTTGTTTTATGCAATCCTATTAACTGGTGAAATAGACTCATAATATAAATGGATTATATGGATTTTTTTCATTATTGAGTTACTCCAATGATGTGGAATTTAGCAGGCTTTATCAACTATCACATTGTTGACAGGTCATATCAGCCTGTTTGACACTCTTTGTGTGTGTGCAGGAGGCCTCGACAAATGAACTCGTTGCACACTCGTTTGCTAAAAAAGCTTCTAAACTTTCACGTCGACATCACTTTGTTTTAGATTGGCGAACATTGCGTGAGTTGTTTTGCATAAACACATACCTGTCCGCTCCTGGGTGTTCGGCCGAAAAGAGTCCCGTAAGTGACGAAAACAAACATAAACGTTCCGGGAGGGACCAAGGGATTAAACATGAGAGGGGGGCAAATTAGTAGTTGAGGCGATATATTTGTTGTAGCATGGGCGTCACTTTGTTACAAAGTGGTGGGGAAAATTTATAGAGATTTAACATCAGCATAGCAGAAGACAAAAGACGCCCCTCCCCTGGGTATTGAACCTCGAGCACCTGCATGAAAAATCAATCCATAGACCTCTGGACCACCATTTTGGCCATCAATAATTACCCTGTAGGCCTATCCTATTTTTGTGTTCACCAATTGCATACCAGAAAGCGGTATTGGACATCTAAACTACATATACAAATATTGTTTACTTATTTTATATAAATGAATGTCCCACACAGCCATTTATTTATCATATTCAGGCCTGGTTCAGGTTGGTTGTATGTTAGACTTCTTGTAAAAGTGTGTTATTTTGCTTGACTAAATGCTGTAATCGCTGAGCATCTTTTTTCAGTTTACTTGAAAAGTTGATTCATAAACTTGATGTTTTGTTTGTTCCAGGTGTGGGTTATGCCACTCAGGTGATTGTTGCCCTGCTTAACATCTACTACATTGTGGTGTTAGCCTGGGCCCTCTTTTACCTGTCCAATTCCTTCACCTGGGATCTGCCCTGGGCCTCCTGCAACAACACCTGGAACACAGGTGAGCCACAGCAAAACACCTGCTCCTGCTAGACATACTGTGACAAACACATTAATCAGGTGTAGCCATGTCTCCATCTTTGCATGCTTTATGGAGGGTTGAATAAATATTCTCACCATATGTGATGGATCGTTGATCTGTCTTTCCAACACATAGACTAACTAACAGACTATATCTTAACAACAATGGATTGCCATGACATTAAAATAATGAATACTAATTCCTTGTCTTTTCCTCTTGAGCCATCATAAAGTTGATGTTTTTAAATGTTATTGGATGGATTGTCAGGACCTTTAATTCCCTTTCAGGATGAATTGTAATAACTTTGATGATTTCCTGACTTTCATCTAGTGCAATACTTCAGGTAAATGTTGTATTTGCCCAATACGTTGGATTATGAACAAATAATGTACCTTAAAAGCGAATGGCTATTCCATCAACTCCAGCTTTACTTTTTGTAGTGCAAGCTAGCATATGTTAGCAACATCTCAAGCTAAGATTGTAAACATAGTCGCTAAATTACAGCACGTCAACATGGCTTTACATTTTTAGTGGTGTTTGTTTCTAAAGTACCTAAAGCCTTTTTCCCTGGCGTTCCCCTTCACCATTCAATTAATGCATAGTTTAATTTCATCTTATATGGAGTGACTGTTCATGCACCATTTCGCTCCTTCGCCTCAGAGGTGGCATTGTTTCGGTTGCCTGTGTGTAACTTGGAAACAGACGAGCTTGGATTTCTTCACAGCATTGAATGTCTTTCTGTCTTTCTTTTCATTCAAGATTCTTGTATGGCATTTCAGAGGGGGAATAGCTCCATCAATCACCATGAGAACACCACCTCTCCTGTCATTGAGTTCTGGGAGTAAGTGCCTCTTTTTTTGTTGGTCTTGTCCTCAAATGGCCTTATGGTGCCAAGGAGTTCACAAGTATTTAACTTTAGCAATTTATTCTTGAATTACATCCTGTTTTTTTAAATGTATGACTGTTAGACTAGATACAACAATAACAACTGGTTCCAAAGTATTGTAATTTTACTACAAGGTCTTTTGAATTGCTCATTTCTAGGACAAGAGGAAAATACTTAATGTGTGTGTGTGTGTGTGTGTGTGTGTGTGTGTGTGTGTGTGTGTGTGTGTGTGTGTGTGTGTGTGTGTGTGTGTGTGTGTGTGTGTGTGTGTGTGTGTGTGTGTGTGTGTTTGTGTGTGTCAGGCGAAGGGTGCTGAGAATTTCCTCAGGTATTCATGATATTGGCTCTCTGAATGGGGACCTGGTTATCTGTCTGGCCGTAGCGTGGGTCATCTGCTACTTCTGCATCTGGAAGGGAGTCAAGTCTACTGGCAAGGTAAAACCTCTCATCAATATATAATAGCTAAATATTCACATAGGAATAAGAGAGTATTAGTAGACAGTAGCTTATTCTGTGGTAGGATCCTTAAATCAGCTTTTTATGCAGGAAGTGTTGGGTTGATTAAAGTTGCAGAATTAATTAATAATGCACCAATTGGGCAGCTAGTCATCAGTTTAAGATACACCCTTAACAACTAAAAATCCAACATACCAAACATAAATAGTAAAGCTTCAACTTGCGCAAACACTTTTTAAACATTGTCACATATAAACATCATTTACATTTAGCATAAAACGTTATCTGAGAAGGAAGAATGTCGTTTTGTATACGTCTTGTGGGCATGTCTGAATAAAACATGTTGCTATGTCCCTGCAGGTGGTTTACTTCACAGCCACTTTCCCTTATGCCATGCTGGTGGTCCTGCTGATCAGAGGGGTCACGCTGCCAGGAGCTTCCATTGGAATCTCCTACTACCTCTACCCCGACCTGGGACGTCTGTCTGACCCACAGGTAGGGAATGTCCTTTCAGACATACATAAATGAACGTTCACTCTAACACATGCAGATCTGACTGAAAAAGACGATGATCTCATTTAAATAAGCATTTCAATGCTTTCCGAAATAAGTGTATGCCCTAATCTTAAAATTGGTAAAAACTGTTAGAGTATTGCCTTGAGAAAAACAGCTCTACATATCAATTCTACACATCGCATTTTTACAAACTTGAGTTACTCAAATGTTTCAGAGAAAGACAAACTAACTCGTCATCCCACACTCCCTAAAGATTACGCTTTGCTATCAGGATTGCAATATCAACCTAAATTGTCCAAACAACATTAGTGTTGTGTTCATAGCTTGTTTCGAAGCTTCTAGGGGGAACAAAATCAGATATTGCAGGTTTATTGACACAGGATGTGAATCCTGTCTCGGACGTCTTACTTACTGCTCTCGCACTGAACACAAACCAAGCTTACTTTAAGCAGGTTAACAAACAACACTGCCGCCAATTTGTCTAGAGCGGACAATGTCATTTAATAATGTGTCCAGCAGATTGCCAAGGACTTATCACTGCTGAGGGAAAGAGAAAGGATTTAGAAAGGGGCTGCTAACAGGGACTTTACAATTTCTTCTTTCCTTGCCGCGAGATTGCAACCAGTGTGAACATTTAAAAGAGGGGCCCTCTTAAGTCTCTCTCAGGACTCAGGGGATGAATACAAGTTCTGTGTGTGCAGGCCAAGACAATCTAGGCTGGTGCAGTTTGTGCTTTGGGACTACCTGCCTTTGTGTCGTGTTGTGTCCAGAGCTTGTGTTGGTGGTTGGACCACCAGTCAATCGGATCTTCAGTTCTGGCTGCTAACTATCTAAAACATGCCCCAGTGCCCCGGGAGCACTCTGCCAGAATTGCAAGCATAAAGACAAACCTCATTTGAATTTTGAAGTGAGAGTAAGTGTTAAAAGAGGGTGGAAAGTGCTTCACTTTATGCCTCGGGGCGACGGAGATGGATAAAAACTTTGCTGTGTGGGTGGGAGGGTAAAGAGTTTTGACATTTGATAGATGCTTTATGAGTTTTCTACAAGATGAGAAGGTATGATTGGAGATAACTCTTAAAATATCCAAGTGCATGGAGGCTGTCTGAGATAACACTTTATGTAGTAATTGTTTTGAATCTTTTCCCCTTTATATTGCTAATAAAAATCGCCCTGTCATTTTTTATCCATTCCTTATTATTCTGTTTGTCTGAGCTCATAAAGCCGTGACAACTCATTTATAAGGAAGCTGGTCTGGTAACAGAGACATGAATACAGTCAGTCTGAATACATGTACAGTGTTTCTTAAAAATAAACATTTACAAGTTGGCTCTTATAGTTTCAGTATTAAATGTTATCTAAGGGACATTTCAAAGTCAACAAAGCCACAAAACTAAAACATTAAATGTTTTTGGAGGGTTTTGCCAGGCATTGAATTGTCTTAAAGTGTGGTTATTTTTCTCCCTTTTTAAGTATTTTCACCGTTTCATTTATCTTGTTTGTCTTAGGTATGGATGGATGCTGGAACTCAGATCTTCTTCTCGTATGCCATCTGCCTGGGTTGTCTCACTGCCCTGGGAAGCTACAACAAATACAACAACAACTGCTACAGGTAAGGACTGAAATCATAATGCACTAACAATTCTATCAACTGCCCAACAATACTTCTCTATTCTGTCATCACAGTGAAATGTAACCTGTTTTTCATCCTTATACTGCCATTATTGCACAGTTGACAATATGATTGGTACAATTTTGGTACCATTCTTAGCCCTTTACCACATGCAGTTTCTAATCATAACATGTCCCTCTGTGTGTTATGTGCAGGGATTGCCTGTCCCTCTGTTTCCTGAACAGTGGCACCAGTTTTATAGCAGGGTTTGCCATCTTCTCCATCCTGGGCTTTATGTCCTATGAGCAGAACGTGCCAATCTCAGAAGTTGCTGAATCTGGTTGGTTATTATTTTTACTGTATTAGGTACTACTTTAATAACTTATTTAAAAGATACGAGTCATAATTCAATTTCCTCAGCCTCTCAATGGCCTCTATGGTTTCATGATATTGATGATTTACTTTCATAGCATTACTTTGAGCAAGTATGACCAATTATAGTTATTTAAATAAGAAATTGACATTTCAAATCTGTCTAACTCAGGTCCAGGTTTGGCCTTCATAGCCTATCCTCGTGCTGTGTCCATGATGCCTTATCCTCCTCTGTGGGCCTGCTGCTTCTTCATTATGATTGTCTTTCTGGGACTGGACAGTCAAGTGAGTCCGACATATGCTCCTCACACACAACAGAGTTAACAGAGATAGCTACATTTCACTATTTCTATTGTAAACATAATTCTTGCAAAACAGCATTGAATATTTATATAGGCCAATTTGCACAGATCTCTTTAAATGTTGTTTTCTTGTACATGTTTTGGGTACGTTAGCAGCACACATGCAAAAACAAACATATATATAGACTCATATATACAAATATCTACTTCTTGTGTCTTTCCTGATCAGTTTGTGTGTGTGGAGAGCCTGGTGACAGCCATGGTGGACATGTATCCCTCCACCTTCCGGCGTAAGAATCGCAGGGAGCTCTTCATCCTGGCAGTGGCTGTGGTGTCCTTCCTCCTGGGGCTCATCATGCTGACAGAGGTTTGGGACTTTAGTGTTATTATTTTAACATAACAAGATTACACATTAAGCTTGTCATCTTGCCAAAAGGAGACAAGAGAAGGTGTAAACCCCTAGTTTGTTTGCAAAACCAATTTATTTCAAACCGTGTTTCTGCATGACGCTTCACTTCATTCTTCATCTCCCGGGCTGTATTTAGGGATAATAAGCAGAACAGTGGAGAGCCTCCAGTGCAGTTAGGCCTAGGGCAGTTGCACCACAATCTGTATTTTTGGGCAATCATAGTAAAGATACATTAAAAAAAAATGCTATAAGATAATAAATGCTGACTCGGTTGCACTGGTGGCATCTTAAAAGCCTTTTGTTTCACACTTAGGTAAAGACTTTCTTGTCTTTGCAATTCATAAAACAAACCAAACTCATTTAAAAAACGAAACTGCCTATTTCTACTTATTACAGTTTCCTTTAAACCCTCATTTTATGTAGACAGCAGAGCCTTTCTTCTTGTCAAACCAAGTGTTACTATAAGTGTGTATTGTTTCAGTATTTTCATCATAACAATAGAACTGCCAATTGACGCTTTGCAGAAATGTCTTCAAGTACAAAATGGATGATTGGCCTGCATAGTATAAAGAGTCTCAGTCTTTCTTGTATACTTATAGGGTTATTAACCCATGTCTGTCTCCACAGGGTGGCATGTACATCTTCCAGCTCTTTGACTACTACGCAGCCAGTGGGATGTGCCTGCTCTTCGTGGCTATATTTGAGACTGTTTGCATTGCTTGGATTTATGGTGAGTGTGTTAAGCAGGCTATTTGGGAATGCATAAAGGGGGAATTTGAAAGACAAAGGCTTTATTCTCACAAGGCTCTATTCATCCCAGTAAACAGTCCCCTCTACATTCAGCCAATCACGACAAATCTACTTTTTGCATCACATTGGAGCCTGAGAGTATTTCACATGTTATTTTTTGTTAGCTGGTTTATTTGGGGAATAATAAGAATCCCAATTAAGTAGACTTCTTTATTAAGCAGTCATGAAATGTATTGTGTCGTCTTACCTTTCTGCTGCAGATGATTGTTTGATATTGATGTAATTGTATGCGTTTGCTTTATCTCCCCCTGATCACAGGTGCTGACCGTTTCTACGACAACATTGAGGACATGATTGGCTACCGGCCCAGCCCTGTCATTAAATACTGCTGGCTTTATTTCACCCCTGCAACTTGCTTTGTGGGTCTCATTCATTTTCAATATGCATGCTTTCACACTTCTCTCTTAAAGCATGAGCAGCCTCTGCTGGCCATCATGGAAAATACCATTTGAATTTGCAAAATATCACAAATGATTTGATAAAGCTATCAGAGAAGGCATTGAAGTTAAGATTAATGGTTATTATCAGTGATTTTGTATTTATTTAGTAGTGTTTTAAATATCAGTAGTGTTGTATCAACATGCATCCATACAGAAGCGTGAAATCTCTCTGTTTCTGTGTTCAGGGAACCTTTGCTTTCGCCTTGATCAAGTACTCACCTCTGAAGTACAACAATGAATATGTATACCCATGGTGGGGCAATGGGATAGGCTGGGTCCTGGCTCTATCCTCCATGCTGTGTATTCCTGTGTGGATTGCAGTGAAAATGTACAAAACCCCTGGAACCCTGAGAGAGGTACGTTTTTCTATCTAAAAACTGCATTTCCTTGGTGCAAATAAAAAAGAGTAAACAGAGAAACGAAAAATAGGATTACAGATAATTGGGATTGTGTTAAAACTGATAACATGAACATGATTATGTGTTTGTAAAATGGGTTGCTCTTAGTAACAAATCCACAGAGATGATCATCCAATACTGCAGCTCTTCCAAGGAGCATTTAATCATCATAGCTTATTGCTTTGCTTTCATAGCTTTACGGTCGGGTTCAGTCTCACTGCTCTCTTTTTTTCCCCGTAAACACTACCAGCCCAGCACAAAATGGCACATAAACAAAGATAGCAAAAAGCTGAACATACTGTAACCTATAGGAGCTAAAGACATATTTCCCTGCTGGTGGAGACCCAAACAGAGATCAAAGCAGGGGGAATATCGAACTTTTGTTGGGAGGACAAAGATTTGTACTTCCTGGATAAGCAAATATGTAACTGTTTGCTTCCCCATTTACCTTAACAACTTTATAAAGGTTATACTGTGTCAATATTGTGTTTGGAGCCAGTTTCCCTTTTGATAAATACAAGTCATTAGAGTCATGAACTGTTTGTTTTTTAAGCAACAATTATTAGTCTAGTGATCAGGGACTTTGCCAAAGAGCCATAATGCTCCTGGTTAAAAGTGTTTATGCTTCCATGTATTGCATAACTGATCTTGAATAATCTCTTCGATATTGCAAATAATTACAGTTGAATGAGAATGATTGATGTTGGTTAATATATATTGCAGTTAATATGTGGTTTTAAGATAGTCATTGTTTTTTCAAACACATCACTGACATAGGGCAAGTTTTCCTACATTGTATTCATCTTCTGTTCACAGCGCCTCGTTTTCTTGACAACTCCTTCCATCGACTTACCGAAGTCCAAGCAGGAGCAGGCGAGGCTGCTGGCCATCTTCGCAGCGGACGGCGACAGCCTCCATCAGAAATCACCTCCCACCAAGGAAGGATACTTCCCCGTTGATGAAAAGGAGTCGAACTGCTAGAGACATGAGGTTTGGTTTCAGAGCCTTGAATGGGGTCAAAGGTCCCATCCCAACTTCCCTTCAATACCTCACCAGACACAGCGCAGACTTTAAGAGTCACCTGACCTGTTACTGCTGATCTGCTGCTGGAGCTTTTCTCCTTTGTTAACAGCATGACGGCGTCAGCGTTCTTACTTAAAGAGTAACAATTATTTGGGTACCATCTTGTTGCCAGTAGCAGAGTCGGATTTACACTTGAAAATTGCAGCCATTGTTGTTTCACAGTGGCTAAGAATTTACATTGATTGTGTTTGCTTTCTGAGGAAGCCTTTTTTATGTTTAGCTTGTTTGACATTCCAGTTACTTTATTGATTATACCAGCTATCTGTTGCGGAGGTGTCACACGAATAAAAGCTGTGTGTTTGAATGAACTTCTGCATATAGAGTGCAAGCGTGTTTCATCCATAGATTAAATAACGCTGACAGCTCTGTTTTTACTCTATAAAAAGATTGTTATCATCTCAGGATGTTACATATTTTAATTAAAAAACAAAAGCATACTAATAATAACCAATGCTTGAGGAAGCAAGGATTTGAAATGTATATTTAGTAGAATTGAACTAATTTTTGCTGTTCAATATGTTTATATTTCTGGTGCAGAACAATGCAGATTTGCATGAATGTTACATGCTTTTTGACATGATTTTAATTTAGTCACTTTTGCCTTATCTCTAATGCATTGAATTGTTTGAACTTAAAATGTGAAGTGCCTGGAGTTGACAGCTGTGCTGCTAATAATCTGAACAAAGCACGCTGAGAGGAGGGTTTTATTCCAAAATGAACATCTCTCTTGTCTTCTCTTTTTCTGCTGTATAGTAATGAACCTCTGCATGGGTTTTTTTAGATATTGGAATGAGTATATGATCATGTGTAGGGACTACTTTTACATATATAACTTTTATATACTATGATAAATGATTTTTTATGAATGAATAAAAAACACTTTAATTAAAATATACATTTAAATATATGTATGCATTTTTTGGGACATGGAGTTTGTTATTCAATTCATGCATGATCTTAAATCCTCCTAATATCTCACTTGCTATCAGGTAATATTTTAAAGTATTAGGGGGTTTTAGGATACCGTTGATACTCTTGTTTAAGAAAATGTATTGTTTTACAAACTTTAGATTTAAAGCACAACACATTAAACGCATTACTAATTTGCACCATGTATAAAATAAATAAAATAGACTATATTTTATCTTTAGGCAGTTGTGGTGATTGAACAACATGTAAAAGTCTAATGTTTCTTAGAGCCTTTATTCCATTAAAAAAAGGATTTTAAGTATTGTGAGTTTGGCCATCTTAGTGTAATGTATGTTCCATAATGACATACTTTCAATGATTATGTTAGACATGTATAACACAAAAAGTATAGACAAAACTATGCTGTACACACAATGATGTATATGTCTGGACTTGCTTTTTGTTTCTAAATGAGTATTTTCATTTGAAATGTTGATGTAAACTTGTTAGTCATATATTCATCGGCAGGCTGCGTGTCATTAGCAGGGTTCTTGAATAAAGTAGGACAAATGTTTTCCAAGACAAAACAAATCTGTTGCTTTTAAAGAGGTTATTTATATCCAGTAGTGCTGGGAAATCAGCTTTGAGCTGTCATGTTTTCACATCTCAAGGTGCGGAAATCTCTGGAAAGATTGTGAATTGCTCGGGGTATTCCCTTTTAATCTTCTGACAAGATTCAGTAGTGGCGATAAAACCGAATGTATCTCTCAATTTAACATTTAGTGAAGTATTATAAGCAGAATTCTGGAGTGAAACACTGTGCTTCTGAGAATCAATGATTTGATGTAATAACAGGCAAGACTGTTGCTCAACAAAAATATTAAAAGTTAATGACTTTGTGCACTATTGAATTGAAGATTCAAAAGCCTCAACTACAGCAACTACACAAGATATTACCAGACTTTCATCAACATTAAACTCTATTTAGTTTAAGTTACACATTTTGATAATTAGGAAGTATATTAAGGACTAATTATTAAATATTTCCTTCAAGAAAGTCAACTATTTAGACAGTAAACATCGTATGAAAAGCTATGCTAATCTCGGTGCTGTTTGATGTTTTCCCTTTCATCACAATTCAAAAGGATTTAAGGAGGTGTGGATGTTTGTGCTGCAACTCCCCGAGGACAAGATTTCTTCAGCAAGATGACAACAATACAGCAGCGTCAAAAACAAAAGGCAACGTGTGGAGGGCCTCTTGTGGGATGAGCAGCTCCGAAAAGTTGAATACTGTTATATTGAATTGTTTCTTGGCTGTTTTTAGATTACAAACAAGAAGAATGATTAAAACTCTGAAAACGTTGCAGTAAAAAAGGACAGACATCCGAACCGCGCCATAAAAAGAATCAGGAAGGAACCAAGCTCATTCTGTTTATTGTTATGGCACAATTGAGACATTGAAGGTTTCTCATTTCTGTAATTCCCCTCCTCGACTCCCCTCCTCGACTCCTATCCTCGTGTCGTAGTCCCGCCCACAGGAGATGCGAGCGGAGGAGTCGAGGAGGGGAACCGAGGAGAGAGGAGAGGAAGCAGCAGGCGGTTAGAGAAATGAGAAATCCTCTCCTCTGAGCGGTCATTTTAAAGAGACGTCCATTAATGATGACAGGAGGCACAGCAGCACTAAGTCTGATGGACAGAACTGTGTTCATGACGATTTATATATTTACTTTAGTTAATTGACAGTGCGGTATAATGAGACAATAACAGGCTACAGATGCGGACATATACACACACATATACATTTATATAAATATATACAATTTCAGAATCAAACAAGCACTCTCATAATAACGTAACACTATCAGAGACTGGATATATCCCCCCCCCTCTCTGGTCGCTACAATGGGGAAATTACGGGCCAAAAGTTTTATTTACAAATATTAAAAGTAAGCAGAGGACACCAAACCAACTGAGACCTGTCAATCTGCCGCATCTACGCACACACACACACACACACACACA
Organism: Dissostichus eleginoides; assembly: GCA_031216635.1. Lineage (NCBI taxonomy): Eukaryota > Metazoa > Chordata > Actinopteri > Perciformes > Nototheniidae > Dissostichus > Dissostichus eleginoides. Next base: position 12,261,737 of record CM062273.1, on the reverse strand, counting down.
CACACACACACACACACACTGTACCACACGCACACTAGTCTGTACCGCACACACCTACAGCTCTTAAAGCATATAATATATATCAGGCTACAGCCGTTGTGTATTCTATTATGTGAAGCACTAAATGGTTTTAGAAAAAGATCGACTCTTTGTTTGTAGATATCTACTAAACTAAAGCATACAAATAAAGAGAGTAATGTAGGCCTGTTATACTGAGTGATATATTATACACACTGCTCTGCTTTCTGCAAGGACCTCACAGCTGTTCTCGGGTCACTACCGGAGGACAGAGGAGTCGAGGAGTCGAGGAGTCGAGGAGGGGAAATTAGAGAAATGAGAAACCTTCTGTGTATCGCTCACTGATTGGACGTCGCAGCGCTTGCACTGATCTGATGCTTCTTGACATGAGAGGAGTTCTCATTCATAACACTCCGTTCGATGTCTCACTATGGGATGCGCCTCAACGCTTATGCATCAGAAGCATCAATCTCATTACGCCAATCCTGATTGGCTGGTGATCTTGAAGACTACGTCAGGGAATCCACCCACCCTTTAAGTAGCTTGCGCTACGTCGCAGCGTCATTCAAACACCTCTTCTCGCTTCGGAGCACATCTCAAAAGAATATCAGTAGCCAGGCTAGCTTAACGGTCCACAGACTGAACCACAAAGCTAACCTTCGGTCGCCGGACGCTTGCCGGCTACTTTTGCTTCGCACGGGATTTTCTATTAACACACCAGTTAATACTGAAATCTGCCCTGCCGTTTTTTTCCACAAATAACGGTAAGGTTTTGTTTTTCCTTCAAACAGTAACATACCTGTTACTAGTTTGTCCCTCCACGCCGACACCCGGCGAGAGGATGGACCCTTCTCTCCCTCACACCAGAGGAGACGGAGGTTCGGAGGCTCGGCTCTGCGGCTGCGGGCTCAAAATTTCGGCACGGACTCACACCAGGTCTGCTCGTCCTGCCTCGGGCTGAAACATGCCCAGGAGGCTATCGACGCCCCGGTGGTGCGGACACTGTGCCCGCTTCACCACCAAGAGCCTCCGCCGACGGCTAGCGCGCCAAGCTAGCCTGTCGGGACAAGACCCCTTCATGCCTGTCGATTTGCCGACCGGCGATCGAGGCATGGTGGCGACCGCCGCGGGTGTTGCCCCGCGCTGTGTCAAGCTGGGGCTCAACGGCGGCGGCAGCCGCGGGAAGGGAGCCCCGCGCTGTGACAAGCTGGGGCTCCCAACTGGACCTCACCGTGGTTCCACCCGCGGAGGATGTCCTGGAGCTGGATTACGTGGAGGAGGATGAAGAGGATACCTCTGAGTTCCTCTTATCCGACTCGGACGAGACGAAGATGACATCTTCGTCTCGTCTGCTCAGGCTGCCAAGCCGGAGGCGGTGTCCGCTCCCCCAGGCGAAAGCGCGCCATCTCTGCGCAGGCGGCCGTGTGTCAACGCGCTGCGTCCAGACTGGACATCCCTTGGCCTGAAGTAGCCAAGGAGACCTCCAGGTCTCGCTATGAGGGAAAGAACTTGCCCCAAGCCGCGAGGCTGACGAGGCAACTTCTCCCGGTTTTCCAGAGCTGCTGGACGAGGTGTCTGTCTCGTGGAGAGACCGCCCTTTCAGCAGCAAGGCCCCAATCCAGGGAGCCTCCTCTCTGGACTTTGAGGGCATGGAGAAGCTCGGCTTGCTCCGCATGCCGCCTATGGAGCCGCTTGTGGCAGCCCACCTCCAACCGCGGCTGTCTCGGCTCCTAGCAGGAACCCCACGCTGCCGACGAAAGCGGACCGGTTCCAGTCAGCAATGACCGAACGGGCTTACAAAGCGGCAGCTTTGTCCGTCAGGGCGCTCAATGTCTCATCGATGCTAACCGCTTACCAGGCGGAGCTCTGTGAAGACATGACAACAAACCTGAGCCGGCCGTGTGGGACGAATCACAGCGATCACGGACATTTGCCTCCGTGTGCAGCGCTGTGCAGTCCAAGCCACGGGCAAATCGCTGGGGATGATGGTGGTGCAGGAGAGAGCCAGGTGGCTTAACCTGACGAACCTTCCGGACCGGGAAAAAGAGGACGTCTTGGACGTGCCGATTGTCCCCGAGGGCATATTTGGCACCGCTCTGGCTTCAATGCAGCAGCGTGTGAGGCTAAAAAGAAGGAGGATGAGGCTCTCCAGCTTTGTCTTCCCCAAAAGCCACAGCCCGCCCCGGGTCTCCCGCCCAGACATGAGGCGAGGACGAGCTGGCCAAGAAAGTCCCCGGTTCCGGCAGCAGCCGCACAGGCACAGCCGGCCCAGACCTTCGGCCATCGGTGAGGAAAAGAGAAGAGAGCAGCCTGACAGCCTTCCCTCCTCTCCTCGGGAAAGGGCTGGAGTTCCCTGTTTTCCAGCCCGGACCGTGTTCCACACGTGTTCAAAGCTCATGTGTTTCCGGGGTGCAACCACGCCCCCATCTTCCCGCCGCCTCGAGTGATGTCAGAACGTCATCCTCCAGTTCGCGCCATGAGGGAGATAGACTTCACGTCAAAGGCAGCAGTTCCTGCTGCTCGTTCAAGTCGCACAAACACATGTCATTGTTTTCCAATAAAATATTTTCCACTGTCGTTTCCAGGCTTAAAGCCAAGGGCGCAGTCAAAAATAATGAAAAGAAAAACAATAAAAACAATAAACAGTCAGGTGACTGCTCCGCTTCTGAGAGTGGCTGTTGCCTCTCTCAGAATGCGGACGGTGACCGAGTCTGTGAACGCATCATCGCCGCGCGCATGCGCAGTGTCGACCGAGGTTGTCAGCCTGGGATGCCACCGTGTTCAGACACTAGAGGGCCCCATAACACAACCAATAAAGACACAGAGTGCAAACAACAGAGAAATGATCACGTCTCCACTCGCTTTGAGAGCGAAAGGTGGAAGATGCTCACATGCTCTGCTTGGGTTTTCAGACGATATCACGGGGCTACAGACTCCAATTCGCTGTCACCCCCCCTCACTTCTCGGGCATTGTGCATTCACAAGCCCGGGGAGCGTCGGCTCATTCTAGAGCAGGAGATTCTCTCGCTACTAGAAAAGAAAGCCATATCCATTGTACCCTCCGAACAGAGTCAGAGCGGCTTCTATTCCAAATACTTCCTCGTTCCCAAACGGGGAGGGAACGGAATTCGCCCTATCCTGGATTTAAGGGCTCTGAACAAGTATCTCAGAAAATACAAATTCCGGATGCTCACTCACACATCTCTGCTGCGTCTCGTACGTCAGGACGATTGGTTCACATCAATCGACCTGAAAGACGCGTATTTTCACGTCCCAGTATATTATCCACACAGGAAATATCTGAGGTTCGCTTTTCAGGGTGTCTGTTACGAGTACAGAGTGCTTCCCTTCGGTCTGTCTCTCAGCCCACGGGTGTTTGTACGATGTACGGAGGCAGCAATAGCCCCGTTAAGCAACAGGGCATTCGCCTGGCAACCTATTTAGACGACTGGCTCCTTCTTGCACAGTCGGAGCAGGAGGCTATTACGCAGACGAATACCCTCGTGAAACACCTGCTCGACCTGGGTTTGTAATAAACACAGAAAAGAGCATGTTGTCCCCAGCCCAGACTGTGCTCTTCCTGGGCTTACGTCTAAATTCGGTGCCCTTTACAGCCCGCCTGTCAGCAGAGAGAGTGAAAGCCTTCAGGGCTTGCCTCGCTCATTTCCAGCCACGCAAATATGTTCTCTTCAGATCATGTCTGCGGTTACTGGGGCTCATGGCGTCAGCCATCCTGGTGGTACGACTGGGCCGCTTACACATGAGGGAATTTCAGCGCTGGGTAGCTGCCCTCAGACTGGACCCCGTGCGTCATGGCGCGCGGAGAGTGATGGTCACTGTGGAATGCGTAATGGCACTGCGCCACTGGCTGCACCCGACTTTTCTAGTACGGGGCGTACCTATGGGTGCTGTCCTATCGCGGAAAGTGGTCACCACAGACGCATGTCTGACGGGCTGGGGGGGTATATACGAAGGTCGACCTGTGAGGGGTCTCTGGAGCAGAGACCTCCAACGGTCACACATAAATTATCTGGAGCTTTAGCGGTGTTTCTCACCCTAAACGCTTTCTGCCTTTTCTCAGGACATCATGTCCTCGTGAGGACAGACAACACGACCACAATATCGTATATAAACCGCCAAGGGGGTTTGCGTTCTCTCCAGTTACACATGCTGGCACGCAAACTGATTTATGGAGCTGCGGACGTCTCCTCTCTCTGAGAGCGACGCACGTACCGGGAGTGATGAACCTCGGGGCAGATCTGCTGTCCAGAGGTGCACCACTATATGCAGACTGGACTCTACATCCAACGATTGTGAGTCAGCTGTGGGTGCGTTACGGCCGGGCCGCGGTAGATCTGTTCGCGTCAAAAGAAAATGCTCAATGTCAGCTGTTCTTTTCAATGCGCGATCTAAACGCACCGTTAGGCGTGGACGCGCTCGCACACGTTTGGCCCCCGGTCCTTCTGTACGCGTTCCCACCCCTGGCTCTAATACCTCCAACTCTGGCCAGAGTGAGAGAACATCGCCACACACTGATCCTGATAGCTCCACACTGGCCTGCAATGTACTGGCTGGCGGAGATATATCAGCTGCTGTGCGGGCAGCCGTGGCAGCTCCCGTTACGCAGGGACATACTATCTCAGGCGGGGGGGATGATTTTTCACCCACACCCAGAGCGCCTGGCACTATGGGCCTGGCCCGTGAGTGGTATAATTTGAGTACAGTGGGGCTTCCTCAGAAGGTGATAAACACTATTCAGAGTGCAAGGGCTTCCTCCACCAGGTCTCTCTATGACTGTAAGTGGAGGGTGTTTGAGGAGTGGTGCCTTCAAAAGGGACACATCTCTTTTCAATGCCCTGTCGGTGTGATTCTATCATTTCTACAGGACCTGATTGATAAACACAGAGCTTTCTCTACGATTAAAGTGTACCTGGCTGCTATTGCCGCATGCCATGTGGGCTTTGAGGGAAAGACGGCTAGCCAACATCCCTTGGTCTGCCGTTTTATGAAAGGGGCTCGCAGGCTCCTCCCCGTTTCCAGGTCACTGGTGCCCTGTGGGACTTGCAGTGGTTTTAGATGGGCTCACTCGACCTCCATTTGAACCCCTGGAAGACGCTGACATGAAACACCTGTCACTGAAGACAGTGTTGTTACTGGCTCTGGCATCTGCCAAGCGAGTCAGTGACATTCACGCGCTCTCTGTGCATCCTTCATGCACTCAGTTTGCCCCGGGGCAAACGAGAGTGTTGCTGAAGCCCAACCCGGCCTTTGTGCCCAAGGTGGTTGGCTCATGCACCCCCATTGACCTTGAGGCATTTCCTTCACCGCTATGTTCCTCTGAAGAACAGCGGCCGAATTTGCTGTGCCCAGTTCGTGCTTTGCGCACCTATATGGACAGGTCAAAAGAGTTTCGATGCAATGACCAACTCTTTGTATCCTGGGCTAACCCTCATAAGGGCAAGCCCGTTACCAGGCAACGGCTCTCCCACTGGATTGTGGAGGCGATAGCTCTGGCTTATACGAGTCAGGGTTTGCAGGCACCAACGGGCCTGCGTGCTCATTCTACTCGTGGACTGGCTACATCCTGGGCTTTGTTCAAGGGTGTTTCCATTCAGGACATTTGTGCAGCGGCGAGCTGGTCTTCACCGCTCACTTTTGTCCGCTTTTACAGACTAGATGTCTCTGCTCCAAGTGTGGCCCGTGCAGTGCTGGGCCCCGTGTTGGGACAGGGTTCTACCTGTTAAGTACTGTTTTGTTTGGTGATTTTCGAGATAAGCATGTCTAGCAATACGGGAGTCTCAATATCCCATAGTGAGACATCGAACGGAGTGTTATGAATGAGAACTATAGGTTACTAACGTAACCCCAGTTCTCAGAGTAACATGAAGTGAGATGTCTCACCAGACGGCCCTTCTTGCTGAGGCGAAGCGAGAAGAGGTGCTTATTTTGAATGACGCTGCGACGTAGCGCAAGCTACTTAAAGGGTGGGTGGATTCCCTGACATAGTCGTCAAGATCACCAGCCAATCAGGATTGGCGTAATGAGATTGATGCTTCTGATGCATACGCGTTGAGGCGCATCCCATAGTGAGACATCTCACTTCATGTTACTCTGAGAACTGGGGTTACGTTAGTAACCTATAGTTTACCAGCGGAGTGAAGAAAACACATGAACCTCACGGGAGTCACTCCTCAGTATAATCAGTGTTTTGTTTCAATTAATGTATCATTTAATTACAAATATGTGATATATCTGAACAACAAAGTGAACAAAAATCATTTTATTCATTTATTGGAAACATTTTCATGACCGCTTTTATCGTTTTACATTTTCATTTATTGTCATTTCCATTCAGCCACAGCTGAGGCATGAATTCCTTGATTTCACTCGGTTTAAAATCCCTGCCTCCAGCCTGCAGCTGGCACATTTGAAAGACATGGCGGCAGAAAAACAACACGTGTAAGTGCCTTTACTTAATGTTATTTGTATGCCTACAACGATACCGTTACGATAATGCAACATCTGTTCACATTTATGTAACCCACAACTCATATATTTCTGTTATCGAACGCTTTATATTTTCTCAACAATGTTCATTGAAATGCCCAACTAAAGGCAAGATTTGCAATAAATAACGTGCGTATACTAGTAGGCTACACACATAGCATTCGTTATTTATCGGACATAGTTCGGTTGGAAACCACGTGTTTGTTCATTAAACTACCTGCCACATAAAGACGTAACTAAGGTACCATCATTCATTTGGCAGTCACAATCTATTTGTAATAAATAATTCAATATATTCAATATTCAATTCAATAATGAAGCTGTCATTTCTATGCGGCATTATGTGAGTGAAATGTTAATGGCTTAAGGTTTCCTTTTGCTGATGTATATAACATATTTCTCCTTAAACAGGGACGGAGGCCCAAACCAGAGCCCTTGTTAAACACAGGACTGAGAATGAGCACCTGTTCACAGGAAAGAGATGCACAGCCAAGAAGGCCTGGGGGTGAGCTACAGTTTTACATCAGTTTTTTGACAATACTGTTTTGCTGCATGGTATGATAATCAATCTAACCACTACTGTGAATGAACCACAGTGAGCCTGAGTGTGTCATGGAATTATTATGCATGAAGCATATTGTCAGGAGTAATCACACTTTGCATGCCGGGATGCTATAAGTTTACAAATTGTTTACTCCACAGAGAGGTTCTGCAGAAGATGGGGTTGGAGGAGTTGCTCACTCCCACCCAACTCTCAAACACGTGGGAAAACCTCAAAAGACAATATAAGGTGAGATATTGTATTTCTAGATACATACAATGCAGCTATTTCTATTGTTTCTTCATCTGACTGATACATTCCTTGTTCTCCCCCAGGAGCTGAAAACCCTCCCTACAGGGACGGGGACAGATGAGGGGGAGGCCACGGCAGCCACATGGTCGTGGTTTCCCCTGATGCATGAGGCCATCGGGAGTCGGCCCTCCATGGAGCCTCCAGTCCTGATGGACTCATGCGTCAGGGAAAATGAGCCTACGGCTGACGTGGCCCCAGTGGAATTGGCTCTTGATCCAGTGGAGCTGGGGCCACTCCTTGTGGCCAGGCAATTGAGGAAGAGGAGGATCCTGGGCAGCCTGGCACAAGTAGCAGCACCACTACACTTGATGAAGAGCCATCCACCTCTCTCAGTCCCCCGCCTGCCAAGAAGAACAGGGCATACACTTTGTTTGTCAAACCAGTTTTAATTTATTTGTTAAACATGTTGTCACAACACAATAAACCGTGAATGAAGGCACACAGCTTTTCACACAGTGTGGTGCCCAAGGCCTTTGTGTCCTCAAGTCCTAAAAATAATCATGGTCTTGAAGTTCAACTGGGTGCACACGTGGAGCAGAGAGCAGCCCTGCCAGTCGGTCTCGCTGGCCATGTCCGCCTCGTTCCCCCCTCACCGGACGTGGTGGAACCAAACCAATGTCCCCAACATCCTCTGCAGGCTCCAGGATGTCCCCCGCTGTGAGGCAGATATTGTGCAGGACTACACAGGCAGTGATGAGTGAGGGGACAAAGGTGTGGTGGACCTCCAGAGCCTTGAAGAACAGCGATCTCCTCCTAGTTTTCATCATGCCAAAGGCCCGCTCTATGATGGAGCGAGCCCTGGCATGATGCTGGTTGAAGCGGATCTGCACCCTCCCTTGCAGTGGTTCTTTATAGGGTGATGATGGCCACAGGTCCTTCTATGCAGGGGTAGCCACCATCACCCAAAAGGAAGAATCCTAAAAAGAGAGAGAACATCTTTAATATACTAAAAGTCATTGATGGATTTTGATGTATTAACAAGAATCTTTGGTCTCACCTGAGGGAGGATACAGAGCCTCTTTGTAAATTGTGCTGTTCTTCAAGACTCTGGTGTCATGGACTGAGCCAGGATACCCAACAAAGGTGTTGAGAAAGAAGCCCTTCCCATCACACACTGCCTGCAATTGTATGGATGGGAAGAGCTTTCTGTTGAGGTAATCCTGGCCCAGAGGTCCTGGGGGGGTCTTTATGCGGACATGGCAGCCATCAATGGCCCCCACACACCTGGAGAATACTGGGCTGTTGGCCAGCCTTGCAAACGCTTGGCCAACCTCCTCCAGTTCTCCAGGGGGGGGGGGCAGTTTGATGACCTCCTGCCGAAGGGCTGCAATCTTTTCCCAGTGTGCACCAGTCTGCAGACGGTAGACTTGGGGACATCAAAGGCCCGGGACACCACACTGTACGACAAGCCGTGTGCCAACCAATAAATGATAATTAAAATATTTACCTCATGTGACCAGCCTTGTGTGTTCTTTGGTGGCAGGATCCTCAGCAGGGCCTCCAGTGACTGGCGCCCCAGTCTATAGTCCTGCATGAGGTCCTTCTGGCCATTAAAGAACACAGCAAGGACCGGCACATGAGGGTTTAAAATGGCTTGGATGGGATCGACATCCATCTGCAAAATAAAGATACCTGTTACCTTCAGCACCTAGCTTTTACTAATATCCGACAATTAATTGATCTTACATTAAATTGCTGTTGTTGGTGAAACCATTCCTACTGCACCAGACTAGTGTGATGCTTACCTCTATTAAACAAATAGCCTGTTGTAATCGTGCCCGACGGCGCCTGGACTGCTCCTGCATTATGTAGGCCTACTGCAGTAAGGTTGAACCTCTTTCTATCCGAAACTTATATAGGCCTGGTACCTTCTTCCTAAATGACCTTCATGGGTTTCAGCTGGTAGTTTTTCACTGACCTGATTAGCTTTTAATTCAGCTGCCAAACCGCAGTCATTAAGTACTATTTAAAATGTTAATTTGCTACATATCCACACAAACAAACAAAGTGTGCAATCCAATGAATGTTAATCTCACTGGGTTTTGATAGATAACATATCTCTTTTTCTTCTCTCAATTATTTTATTTCTATTGTGCACTCTAATCAATATTAATCAAACTATTGTTCGTTTATACATTTTAAGAATGGCGTTTATCTTTTTTGAGAATGAGTTCTTATTTTATTTTATTTATTTGGGTCTACAACAGATGATACAAATGTTTATGTCAGTAAATGTGTACTAACAGAGGCGGGGGTGTTTGTGAAAACAACGGGGACAGAGCTGGCTGCTGTCAGGCGATCAGCTGTGCGGCGTCATCACAAACAGACGTCGCTTCACGTGACGCTCAGGAGGAAAGGAGGTCTCATTGCTCTTCAAACTAATTTCCCTGCTTCTTCTCCCTTCTCGTGGTTTCTCGCAAGGAAAAGACGCGGGACGCAAGGATTGCATTTAACAGAAGTGAGATGCAGCCAGTGTATCCTCTGTTATAGCTCCTCCAGAGAGCCTCCTCGATGCTCGATCCTCGGTCCTCGAAGTGCATTTAGAGAAATGAGATGTCCTTCAACATGGCGTGCTGAAATCCATTTCCGGGTCACTACCGGAGGACCGAGGAGTCGAGGAGGGGAAATTAGAGAAATGAGAAACCTTCAATGACACATTTCATTTCTTCAGTCCCAAAAATAGTATCCATTATGAGTATTGTTCAGAACCTGCCTACTTGAATGCATCTCATCTCTTCAAACATGCCATTAAATCTACAATAAGTACCTCATGCACTCAGTCCAAATTTACAGAGTGCATGTTCGGAAATTGCAATATTTCAAACATTCAACATAAATAATTCAAAAACCAAGAGTCTGAATTATGTATTGCAATATTCTCTAGATAGATCGTACTGTGTCAAATTCATTTATCAGTTTTATTGTAATTAGTGTAATAATACTTCATGAAAAGTATCAGTCCTGCATTTAAAATTGTATTTCATAAAGTTACAGAAGTAACACTATCAACAATGTTATCCTACTGAAAGTCATATGCAGACACATATCTGTCATTATTCTATTATCACCTTTATATATACAGTCTATGATTATCACATATTTTAGTATTGGCTTAATATTCTGATTCATAAACATGTATGCACATTTTAATCTTGCAGTTTATTGAATCGGAGCTCATTTTAATTGCTTCTTTATAATGTTTGGGATGTTTAACCATAACACATTCTCATATTTTAGTCATTTGTTATGGATACAGGATCCTAATCTGCATCACAAACTACTGAAACTGAGAGAAAGGTAGTGGGAAGGAAATTATCCGGATGTTTTAATCTGAAATGTAAGTGAATAAATAGTAAGTATTAACTAGAAGTAGCAGGATATTTAAATGCTAAATGTATGTACCTATACAGCATGTCCAAATTATACGTAAGGTCCATTTAACCATTGTTTTATTTTAACAAAAGATATGATTTAATAAAAACGATTGTATTAAACGTCTGCCGCAACTTTTTGGTGGTGCAAGTGGACACCAATAATATGCAAACGTTTTTTTCTTATTTTTTATAACCTTTATTAATCAAGATTCATTTACACACCTTTAATTAAAGGTCCCATGTCATGCTTTTCCGGTTATTACCCGTCCCCTTGTGTGTTATGTAGTTTTTTCTGCATGTAAACGGTCTGCAGAGTCAAAAACCCTCAAAGTACACCCTGTAGCGAGTAAAACTCTAACACAGAAAAGACCTGTCTATGCTGCCCCAGAACGCCTCGTTGGAGATTTCTCTTTTTCCATTGTTTACTTCTTGGGTATAGTGACGTATTTCGGGTATAGTGACGTTACGTTACGTCCGCGGAGCCGTTACGTTTGGACCAATCCATGGACTTCCTCACACACACACACTCGGCGGGACGTTGCGAGGCTCGCTGCTGCGAGGAGCGGGACAGTGTGAGCTGGCTCACTGGTGTGGGGTCGGCGAGACAGCGAGACACCACGGAACTCAGCCTGGCAGTGGGCTCGCACACACAAACTCCCAGCCAGGCTGTGGGTGTGTGTGTGTTTCGGGCTGGGTTTCGCTGTGTCTCGCTGTCTCGCAGGCGGCCACTGGGCTCATAGGGAGGGGGGGGTAGGAGCTCCAACAAGCCGTTTAGGACAGAGAGTGAATACACATACTTTACAGAGATGCTGTATGAGAAATCAATATGAGTTTGGAAAATTGCACAATATACATTTATTTTAGTAGACCCCAACAATGGAATTATGATTAGTAGAAAATGGCCATGACATGGGACCTTTAAGGCACTTATTTTCAGTCAATGGTACAAATACAGTATATATAAAATTAAAATAAACAGTTAACATCTTGTAAAACATCTTACAAAATGTTAAATTACAAACAAAAAAAACAGCAATCATTAACAACAGAGTAAAGGTCAATCATGAGAAAAGTTTTCGGGCGTTTCTTTCCTTTATGTTATGGAGTGACTTTGCCAAAATGTTAAGTTCGTTCTTCCATCCAGAGGAGTGGTGCTTAAACTTTAGATATTTGCATTTATGTCTAAATTGCTTGCTAAATAATGTGTAAAAGTGCCCAGACGTGGCTTGTCTGTCTGTATCATGGTTCCCCAGCAGGGGTCGCTGTCGCCATTATTCTGAATCGCTCACTGTTTACGGAAGTCCAAGTGACGTGTCACTGTCCACCGGAGCATTGTGGGAAGGAAAGTGGAGCTGTCGGCCGCTGATGGCAGACTACTCAATTCGCCCAATATCCTCGATTAATGAGCATCCTTAAACAGAGATAAAGAGGAAGATAATGCTACTTACCGAACCTAATGTCACCGGGCTTTGAAGAGCAGGAACATATGCCGGTGTCATCGCTGCTCTCGTGCGCACAGGCGCGTAAAGCTGAGGATACTAAGTCAATGGTCTTTATTTTATTTTCCAAGGCAGCAGAATAAAGTAGCGACGGATTATACTCCCGCTGTGGATGGGTAGGGGGGCGACTGCTCTCCTGCATTCATTACCCTTTGAAGTTTCCTGATTATATTTGTCGAAGACTCCGTCAAAGATGTCGACCAGCAGCCCCGAAGCGGTGAAGAAATTGCTGGAGAACATGCAGACGGACCTGCGCTCTCTGTCCATGGAGTGCAAGAAGAAATTCCCTCCAGTCAAAGAGGTGAGGCTAGTTAGCTTCACTGAGCCGCTACCTTACTGTTTAGCAGCATGTCTCGTGTGTGTATGTGATTTTGTGTTTGTTATAATGCAAGTTTGAGCACGTTTCCCCACCAAACACTGGGCCTTCAGGACGTGGACACTGGGTTATCCTCATACTGTGGTGGGGAAATTAAAAGAGTCAGCTGCTGGGCCTTCCTGTCAACCAGGCGTCCAATTAAAGGGACATACAGGTGTTTAAGTTGACACGTTTCACTTATTTTCGTTAGGCCTAATATGAATTATTCCTACCGTGAAGGTTGTTGAATATCTTAACTTTTAGGAGTTTTAGATTCAAGATTAAAGGTTTGTTATATGTACAGTAGCAACAATGTAGTTATGGCAATGTATTATCCCAGGCTCCTTCAACAATGCAACATGAATATATGTTAGACATCAAACAATTAAACAATAACATAGGACAAAAAGAAACAGAATAGAAATAAAATTGTGGTAAAAAATAGTTACGTTTTTCATTCCCCTATGTATTGCAGTAGGCACATTACTGTTCAGATATTACAGATTATATCCACCATATATTATCTTGTTAAAGTGTAAAATAATCCAAATTACACATTACACACATATATTTCCACGCATTGGCATCAGGGTCTTTCAATGATCCTAAATACCTTATGTTACTCATATTCCAATGTTTTGACCACCTTACACATTTCCATTTCCATTCAACCCTGTCGTAAAGGGATGACTTAAGAAGTTAAGTCAAGTGCACATTATCCTGAAAGTCTATGCTCACAAACAGGAATGTATACCTCAGACTAAAACCAAAACATTTAGCTTTGCCACATAAATACCCCAAGTCAGGACCACCTGGTTTTATTTTAATACTAAGACAGCACTGCAGTAGACACACAGTAGGTTTTATATTGTCAGCAAATTGTTTTGTTTTTGAAATGTGTCATTGGAGACTTCTGTTTGGCGTAAATAGTCAGTCTAAGATCTCATATCTTAAATTGGCTTCCCAAAAAGCTGGCCAGTATTGACACAGCCAAAGGCGATTTCAAGCTGCATTTTGTTTTTTATATTCCTTGGATTGAGTTACTGTTTACGGCTGCTGACTGGCTTCCTTGTGTAGCACTGTGACATCATGGCTTAGTTTAAGAAGCGAATAGTACAAGGAGGTGCAATGTGAGGGCTTTCTACAGTTTACTGTCAGATTCGACAACAGTCAACCGTTTATGACTTCAACTTGCCTTAAAGAACACAACCCTGGCCACAGGGCAAAGTTAACTTGCATCTGTTATTGAATGCCTTTTTCACCTTTAACTAAATGACTAAAAGATCAACAAATAATTCAGAGGCAGGTGTCATACAATACTGAATAAAGAAAACATCCATTCACTCTCCACGTAGCATTTTATAAGATTGTGGACACAGAGATGCTATTAGATATATTTTGTAACGTTTTGTAAGGCATCGCACATGAGTTACAAATATAATTCAATAAACAGTAAATACATTTCAACAGAAGAACAATAAATAGCTACAGAATATCTATAGAATACACAACTTTTAAATATATAGAATATAATTGAATGTAACAGATCAACCTGTTAGTAAAGAAAAGATACTGTATATAAAAAGCATACTTTATACAAGTGTGCAAGATGCCCCTTTATTCAAATTTAAAATGCAATGAGAAAATTCTATCTTTTCTATGAATTGTTTGTCATTGATATGCACACACTGTGTTTGCCTATGTTGATTCAACTCACACCATCTCACCACGTCTTCACCTTATTCCCCTGTAACTCCCAGGTATAGTGAACTCACTGTTAGCTTTCATGTTATGCAACAGTGGTCATACAGGTCTTATGAAGAAATGCTGCGCTGTAGGGGGGCTTTGAGGCCATGGAAATATTTGCTAGCCAGCTCAACGGGTCAACATATCAAGCTACACTTGTTTCCCCTCAAGTATCACCTTGTTTTAAAGATTACAATAAGGAAGAGACACAGTTTATCGAGGTGCTTTTGTCACTGCACACATCTGGTCTGTCAGCTGCTTGCTGGCCCTTGCCCAGAGGGGCTTTATGAAGCATCTCCTTTAATATTGATTTATCACCACTCATGGCTACCATCAACATCTTCCCCTCAGGGATCACAGCAGGGAGCAGCTTTGATGTTCTCAACCTGAGCTCACTGCTTCAGAGAGTTGTGATTGAAACAATCTTTTCCAATTTAAAGCCGTCATGGTTTTATTTGCTCGGGTGTTCCACAAACAAGCTGAGTACCAGTTGCAGTTCTTGTGAATTAAAGCGAATCGTGTGCCTGTTGTAGCACACAAATGTAATCCTATTATTATTTTAAATATTTGTAGTTTATTTCACATTTTCAGCTCTTACCACTTTTCATTAATTTAGCTGCTTTGACATTGTAAATTCATTTCTGTCATGTTTGTTTGGAAATGAGAAATCTCTGTCCTCATTTCCCAGGCCTTCTTCATTCATGTTCCTCCCACTATTTCCCAATCCATCTCCCACAGAGACATTGCGCTACAGCCGGGGCTTTATCTGGGTTAAGAGGAGTCTAGAGGAGTCCCCATTGATTGTTCTACATTGTAGCATCTCACACTTTAAGACTTTCTTTCATTGAGAAGCAGTCAGTGAAACCCACCAAGGAATTGCTGTTTGTTGTGTTCTGATTGCTTTCGTCGAGGTGCAAAAAACCAAGCATCCAACAGCCAGCTCTCCTCTCGCTGAGTGTGAGTCGGGTGCTGTCAGACGCATGTGGCTCACAGTGAAATGTGACAGCCTGTCTTGGGGAAACCTGCGGAATTAATGAGCATTATTGGCAACCTTTGCTCACTTAGCACAACTCATGTGCCAGACAGTTCATGCAGGCAGTACAGAGACAACATAAGAAGTGACAGGGAGTGAGGATTAAGTCACTATTTCACGCTATTGCACTGAAACTCTGACTGAATAAGCCCTTCTCATAATATGCTAAGTCGGTTCCAAAAAACTGCTGAGTTTCAAGACTTGCAGAGTGTTTCTAAGGAAGTAAATCTGTCATGAGCTTCACAAATGTTGCCTTACAAAGATATGAGCTGGCTGGAGACGTGGGGTCAGTTCTGCTTTGAGGATCTCCACATTCAAAAGGCTCTGGAAAAGAAATGAGCACTTTCTGATGTGGTCTGCTGCAAGTCCCTTTCTACTGGTGTCAGATTTGAACATCAACTCTGTGCAGGATAGTATATACAGTTAGAGTATTTCTTCTAAATGATATCAGGGTGTCCGCGGGGTCTTAAAAAGTATTAAAAGTTGATAAATCAATTTAGCGAAAATGAAGGCTATTAAAAAGTATTAAACGGCATTTTCCAAGGTATTACATTTTGTAGCTTGTTTTCAATAAGTATATCAATTGTCCAAAGAGGTTTTATTCTACAGTCTGCCTGAATGTAATCATTGCGTAGGTGTGTAGTGTGATTCTGCGTAGTTTATTTATGGCATCCCGTTGGATTTGACGTCATCTGAACAGGACATCGCGCGCTCACTGACTGATAGTCCGTTTACGCCGGTTGTTAAACAACATCGTTATGGGGAAATGCAAGTTTGCGTCCAAATGGTTGGAAGATAAGGAGGAAAGACAATCAATACTGTATATAGTAAATGTGAGGTAAAGTGTGTCGCCATGTAACCGGTTAGAACTCCAAGTGGCGATGAGGTCTTACAATGTATGAAAAGGGTCTTAAAAAATGTCTTAAAAGGTATTACATTTGACTTCAGGATTCCTGCATATACCCTGAATATGCAATACAGACAGGCTTAAAATGCTTCATACTATACTTCAATACTTTTCCTTTTTTGTATTTATCCCTGGGGAAAATAGATTTTATGACAGTTTCTTTTGAAATGTAACAAAAATATATAAGACGTTAAAGAAAAAGGGGCAAAAAACAGATACAATTAAATAGAATATTGGTTTTGGTATATAAATACAAGACATTGTTGTGAATTATATATCATACATAACAGCATTAAATATGTAAACATGTGTTCATTACAATGAATGGAGTTGCGTATTAGTATTAAGGATAAAAATGCTAAATATTACAGTTGAGACAGTTCTAAAATATTTGCATGACAAATATTGATTGTGTTACATAAACATCATTACATGGCAAGATAAGATCACCTATGATAACAATGTCATACAACATTTACTACTATGTCATTAGCTTCTCAAATGTAATATGCATTGTGCTGGACTGGGACTGATCCTTTTTCAAATGGACAAAGTGAATTGAGAGATCAGATAACGTAGATGAGTGGCAAATACAATTTTAAATCTTGATGCCAATGAAGCAGCCGTTTTTGGTTCCACATTCAAGAACCAAATGTTTAAAATACCTCTGATAGACAATTATAAACCTATTTATACAAAACAAGAAATTGGTATCAATGTTTATTACTTTGTTTTAGCATTTCAGAAAGATTGATGGAATAAATTCTCCATGATCTAATATGTTCTGCTTTCTGTTATAATGCCATCATCAAACCAGCTGTATGTCTCTCCCCATGGCGATGACTGTGTAATACGGACAGTTAACAGAAAGATGAAACAGCACGTTCTCCGAGGAAATTATCTTTGATTCCATCACAAAGTGCCAATATCAAAACTATTTTTTATTTGAAGTTTGACAAGGTTGTGCATACAAAATGTGTTTTGACACGCAGGGATTTGTTGTGATTGGGTTCCAGATGGAGCATATGGGTCCACTCGAGGCTGAACTAAGGAAACCCACACAATCTGCTTCTAATTGGAGCCATTTATTGGTTTACTGGCTCTATTGGGCTGACTCAGACACCACAATAGCAGCATCTTTCTGAGGAGTTGTTCAGTGGACAGATGAACTCAATCAAGATTTTCTGTCTTGTCATCGTCCTCCTGTGAAACCACCTGCCTAAGACCCCATTTACACGCAAACGCATACGAACCGAATACGATATCAAAAAGTGTTCTGTTCACACAAGACCGCTCGAAAGCGCTGGAGACGCTGTAGTACATATGCCGGGCCTGTAAGTGGCGCTGTACTTCCGCCACAAAATACACCAAAAGCAGCGAAGAAGACCCCCGAGCATGGTTGCCATGGTTGCCCTTCTGTTTATGCCGCGGTGGATTAGCAACATGTAGTTCATGTATTCTCCATGTCCACTTGTTGCTGATGGTTGTGGGAGAGGAGCTGTAGATTTTGCACTAACATCTGTAGCATGGTCAGTAGCAGTAGCTACTGACCATGCTACAGCAGTGAGCAGCAGAGGTGGGGAGAGGTGGGGCTATGGCTTCATCGTTATCAGGAAATGATCGTATAGGGCGTACACACGGAGCCGTTTGCCCCCCCGTTTGCAGATCTATCGATACCCGTTACCGTTTGCGGGGTCCGTTTCCGCGTTTCCGTTACGGCCTCGTGTGAACGAATGGGCTATACGAAAGAGAAAAGTAGCGGATACAACCGTTTGCGTTCTCGTGTAAACAGCACCTAAGATCCTCAATTATCATTTCATCCTCAGAGACACTTATGTGTTTCTAAACATACAATACTCCCTTCATTTTATCGTCCAAGCAATGTTGTCTCGTTTCCAAACATACATGGCCAGCTTGGCAAAGTGGGGCCCTTTGATAGGGGACAACTATTTATAACTCGGCGAATTGGAGAAAACACGCTCATATCTCTCACTGCCCTGGGCCACAAGCTGCTGAATATCTCAGTGACTCAATTTAGCCTACCAGATTGATAGCTGTAGCACAAAGAGCTGATACTGTATGTTGTGGCATAAAGGAGTTCACAGACGTTCACAGGTAAATACATCAGAGTTCCTGAACAAATGTTTGCAACTAAAAACTTGAACTTGAACATTCGTTTATTAAAAGTAAATGACCACGTACCAACAGACTTGTTCCACCCAAATGACATCTGGACCAGTCTACTTCCGAGTTGATGATTAAATAGCTATTAATAACCACAACTTCAGTGTACATACATATGTAGTTAAATAGTTTTACAGAATGGTCCGTCTTTTTTCTTTTTCTTACTGTAACAAAACAACAACAATAAGCACACAAGAACATGGGGTGTTTTTAAAAATCATTTTCAATGTCAAGAAATCCCTATTATTTTTCTAAGACATTGTTTGGCATGTACAAATGATCATCATAGCTTAAATCGATGACTTAAATAACTTTAAAAAATCAAACCAACAGTTTAATCTAAAATCATATTATTTATAGTGATAATATTCTGATTAAAGCTGTACATTATAAGACAATAACAGCAGATGTTTGGTATTAGATGTTGTACATTCGAATGACTAATGCAAAGTCAGAGAAAATATTGCTCAGGCTTTTATTTTAAAGCTGGAAATATCATCTCAGTTGTTAATTCTTTAAAAACCTCACCACTACCCCAGACTTGGCATTCCTGGCACTTTTCATGTATCCCTCAGAGCTACAGTATATTTCCCCTCAGCCTCTGGGAAAGCAAAAGTAGCCGCAGCATGGTTGTAATTATTTGGGACTCAAATCGTCTCTCTGTTTTCTCCTCGTTGCCCTGTAAAGACCTCTGGCTCTGTTTGAGCAACAAAGAAGAAGAGGGAGACTAGCATTTTTCTGAAGATTAACTTTTTGAGTTAAGTTTGAATTAACGGGCACGGCCCACTCACTAGCGGTAGCTTGGTAACGGACTGTTCAGCAGGTTATGAATTGTTGACTTCACAGTGGCTCGACCTTGAGTCCGCAATCCTGTTGATGGTCAAAGTGGTATGACTTGCTTATCATTACGTTGTGCTTAAATACACGGAGAATGTGTCAATAGAACGGCTTGCTGCTTTTCTCACCAATCTAATAAGACATTTGACACTATTTTGGATCTTGAGATGATAACTTAGAGGTTACTTGGATAAGATTTCATATTTAAACGTGGCCTCGTACTGTATCTTTGTGGCTGCATAGATTATAGGATGATGAGATATTGTAACACAGTTATGCGCGTGCTGTATCCAAAAGATTGACTGGCTGTAAAAACTAAAGTATCAGTTTGTTTCGTCGAAGGTGATGCTGTATTAAATATAACTTGTATTCTATAATATCATTTTAATATTCATAAATATATGATATATTTATTTGCAAGAAAGCCACACCAACAGACATGATTAAAAAATTATCGGCACTAACTTTGTCCATCATGTTCTAATTTTGTCTTGCTATGTGGGCTTTGCAGATGCCGGTTACATAAGCATTGGTTGGAAATGCTCACTAAGATGATTGACAAATGTGAGATGAATAATGCAGTTGTGGTCAGCCAGTCTGCAGAGCTGCAGTGCAGCTGTTGTCTGATGGTACCCATTTGCAATTTCTAACTTTCAGACGGGTACTTTGCTGTATAAAGTGGTTCTGTCTTATAGTAATCACATCAAATGTCGGAGAACAGGAGAAGACAATTGTGAAAAGATGAAAGGGTGACAGGGAGAAGTGATGGGGAGATGTCAGGGAGAGGAGGGGAGCGGGAGGAGCAGCAGCAGTGGTTTGAGGGAAGATCTTGACAGGTTTGCAGTTACATTTAGATAAAAACACCTCTGTTTTGACTGGTAAATGTCACACAGTCTGACTCACATTTAGTCTGTCGTCCCCTCTTCCTGCCCTTTCTCTCTCTTGACATCCCTCCTTCCCCCTTCACCGTTTCACCCCTGCCAGACACCTCACCAGGGAAATCACTCTCTCCGAGCACATCAAGTGGAAGCCGGTTTTTTACCACATTTACCAGCCCTCATTCTGTCGAACTGCAGCGAGGCCTTCCTGCTTCTCCCCTGTGGCCATTCATTACAGGATGTAGTTTCCACCACCACTGGTGCTGCACCATCAGCAGCTTTGATACACGTTACATTGAATGATATCCTAAATGTCTACTCTCTCTCCCCCCCCCCAGGCTGCAGAGTCTGGCATCGTGAAGATTAAGACCATCGCAGCCAGGAATACAGAAATACTGGGAGGTGAGGAAGTGACAAGAGTGGTGGTTAACCACAGTGAGATATCATCATGCCACTTTGTCATTACACGTTTAAATAATAATAATAATAATAACGCTTTATTTATATAGCACTTTTTCATACAACACAAAATGACACATCACAAGTTAAAAATACACAACAAGAAATTCCCCTCAGATTATTTGTTAAGAACTTTACAGGTACATGCAGCAAAATATAACATTTGATCAGGTTCATAGACACAAGGAGGTCAAATGTATGATAATAACAATTCAATAAAATAAAATAAATAATGGTTTCTCTGACAGATAAGACACAAGACAACTGAGTCGATGCAACAATATGAAATATAAAATATAGTGATGAAAACTTAAATAAAATATTGTATCTTGTTGACTTATTCAAAGAGGCCCTATCATCTTTTTGGCGGTTTACCCTTTCCTTTAGTGAGTTATATAGGTTTTTGGAGGGAGTTTCTGATCCACCAACACAATACAAATATAAACCTGAACATGAGAATAATATGTCCTCTTTAAATAAGATTCATCTTGTTAATGAGATTATTATTGATCCCTTGACTGATTTATTTACATCACAACCCTAACCCTAACCCTAACTGTAAATCTTTACTAATGGGCACCGTCCCATATAATGAAGAAACACAAGTGAAGTATTCATGTTTTTATTTTCACATGACACATCAGGGACATAGAGAAGGGAATTATCCATTATATTATGATTTATTTTAGTTTTATTTATGAAGTCAGCCTGTGGCAATCATGAGTTGTGTACTGTAGGCACATGATATCTAATTCCTCCAAAATAAGTCATATTTGTTTCTAACCCAATGAACTGCAAGATAAAGGAGAGATATTAATATAAAAAGCTTTGTCGGTAAATTGCTGTAAATAAAAATGTATGCTAAATCTTCTGAATTAACTACAGAGTACTTTGATGTGGCTGGGTGAATACTTGAATAGAAAATGGTGTCTACGCTGTCTTGATCAACAGCGTCCGGCTTTTATTAACATTTGCAGAGTTGACACATAGTCGGCATTTTCCGAGTTCCACTGTTGACCGTCTGACTCCGACTGCCCTCTGCAAACTGTAAACTGCACAAGAGGGCTCATTTATATTTGTTTCCTGAATGGATTAGTTTGAAAAGCCTAATGATGTGTGGCAAAAAGACTGAATGATGAAACCTGTTATTCATGGGGGGGAAACTAAACGTAGGTGAAAATGATATAGGTTATGCAAAGTACTGATTCACTGTTGTGATGACAGAGCATGAATGTGTCAAGGTCACACTTTAAATTCATTTTTGCACATTGTTGTTAACAAAATATTTAAAATTCCATAGCCTGATGGTTAAAACAAATTGCATTAACAGTTTTTAAATATATTAACGGTATTATTAAGTTGCACAGAGTGTCTCTTTTTGTCTTATTGTGTAGTTTTCACCATTGAATTTTTTCTCAGATTATATTAACAAGCTTTCATTTGTCTGAAACAACATGCAACGATTGATGCTGGAAGGTTTTTATTTGATATTCAATAAAAGCATTGTAAATCATTTATGTAACTGAATAACTCCCATCTTTGTTCTCTTCATTTCCCCCTGAGGAGAATTGACCCTGACATTTCCCTTTTATCTGCTTCCTTCTCCTGCAGCTCTGAAGGAGAACAGCTCCGAGGTGGTGCAGCCCTTCCTGATGGGCTGCGGCACCAAAGAGCCCAAGATCACCCAGCTGTGTCTGGCTGCCATCCAGAGACTCATGTCCCACGAGGTGGTATCTGAGGTGAGCACCTTGAGCCAGCCGGGGGTTTAAAACTCAGCTGGCTTACACACACAGTGCACTGGGACTACGTTCAGAGTTCACACATGTGCACACACACACAACATAGAGAAGATATAAGACAGGCAATATGAGGAAATACATTAACTAATGGACTAAATAAGGAAGTGTAAATAGCAATTTAGAAAATGTTTCTACATCCATGGTATTGTTAATGTATTAGTGATAGTGAAATAAAGTATAACTGTAATGAGAATACCATTATCTTGTCTTACATAGTTTTTTTTGCCTTTCATCTGATCAACAAGGTTTATGATTCTTTGTCTAGGCTCTAAATTAAAGCTACACCCAGAATCTAATCATACAAACACCTCGTTCATATTAAGCTGTGTCCTCATTATTAAGGTGGTTTTAAAACGTACAATCAATAAGAGCCCATTGCTCTCATCTGGATTCATCCGCTTTTGTCACTCTACTTCAGAGAATGACACGAGGTGATTACCACCCACTAGAGTGCCGAATCAATACTCATGACCTTGTTTTCCTCCTTAAGAAAACAAATGTCTAAATAATATGAGCAAAAAGGACATATCTGAAGTTCCCTTTATCATTTAAACGCTTGTTTTTCCACAATGAATCAAGGTTAAAGGTAGAGTAGGTAAGAATGGAGAAACCAGCTCGAGTGCGCTAGAATTTGATAGTACGCAGCTGAAGAAAATCTGCCACTTCCTTACAGAGCCCCTCCTCCAACACACACGAACGCGCACATGACCAATGAGGGCACGAGATAAGTTTGTGCACGAGATGGAAGGCTGACAGGCAGGTAGGCCATCCAGTTCGGTTACATAAGCATTGGGTTGGAAATGCTCATTTGATTGACAAATGTGAGATGAATAATGCAGTTGTGGTCAGCCAGTCTGCAGACCTGCAGTGCAGCTGTTTTCTGATGGTACCCATTTGCAATTTCTAACTTTCAGATGGGTACTTTGCTGTATAAAGTGGTTCTGTCTTATAGTAATCACAAAAAATGTCAGAGAACAGGAGAAGACAATTGTGAAAAGATGAAAGGGTGACAGGGAGAAGTGATGAGGAGGAGGAGGAGCAGAGGAGGAGGAGGAGGAGTAGCAGGAGGAGGAGCAGCAGCAGGAGGAGCAGCAGCAGCAGCAGGAGGAGCAGGAGGAGCAGCAGGAGGAGGAGCAGTGGTTTGAGGGAAGATCTTGACACACGAACGCGCACATGACCAATGAGGGCACAAGATAAGTTTGTGCACGAGATGGGAGGCTGACAGGCAGGTAGGCCATCCAGTTATTTTAGCCGGGCCGGCTCAGATGATTGGTCGTGCTTTTTACAGCGCCACGGCTTCCACAGATGACATTTATTTTCATGTATTCATTGCTATCGGGATGTTAAGAGCATTCCATGGAATATAACAAAAAGTGTTTCTGAAGTGATTATCTACCCCTCCTTTAAGCTTTATTCAGATATTGAAGATTCTCATAATTAATACAGGATTAATGTTTATTCTCACTTATTCTTCAACCGTCAAATAAATGCATATTGACTGACTTTATCCATATAAATATATTGATAAAGACCTTCATTTTCCTTAAGATAATATCTTTTGCCATTTTGCACATTCAGAATACACCCACTTGCACATTTAAGTTCACCGACCACCTTAAGAACATCCTTTCTAATATTCTAAGGGTAATACCAAATAGTTCAATCTAAAATCTAAATAAATGATTGTGGCTGAAAGTTGCCAACCCCCCCTTCCTGTTCCACTACTCTTTATGTCCTGCAGTTTCTTTCTTCTTTGTACAAACTCTGTATTAAAGAAAACCATCAGCCTTGAAAATATATTATTATGCTGCTGCTGCTGCTGTACCTTCACATTATTTATGTGTTCAATGCATTTGTATGCAGCTCTGAAGGAAAAGGTATCCATCTCAGGAAATGGATGACTGAAATGCATTTAAATGTAAGCTTATTTGATGGTTAAAGAGGTTTTGAAACTTCTTGAATAAACCATCTTAAGTCTGATTTAATATCAAAGCAGTTTCAATGATGGCTCCCTGGAATTGATGCACAACTGCTCTGTTAATACAGCGTAAAAACAACTGTCAGAAAAAGCTTATGGAGCCATCTCATGCTTTCTAAACTGTCGTTTACTTAATTAGGATATGTAGGTTTTCAAAGCTTCTACTTTTGGTAGGAGACTCTAGGTTCTCTATGCTGCTCTCATAAAATAGATGTGATATTAAAGGGTATTTGGTTTGGCTTTGGTCAAGTCTTTACCCATTTATTTGTATCTACGATTAAACAACAAACTATAACATATCAGAATTGTTTTTGGAAAAAAGCCTGAAGTCTCAGATCTTACTGCAACATCTTCAAATTGCTAGCTGCATATTTTAAGTTGTTCAAGGGCATCCCAACAGGAGTGTATGAAGCAGATTTTCTTAGATGTGTAGTCTCAAATTTCACAAGTTCACCAAGGCCTCAAAGATAGCATTTTATCTTTGTATGACCTTTTTTTACAACCCTCTGCCTGAGTCCCTCTACGATTGGCTAGTATCACGATGTTGCACCTTGCGAACACCTAAGGACACACAAATCACATATTCTTCACACACACATTTTCTGATCCATTGAACAATGTAACTCCTATAGTGTTCCTCTGCCAGAAGCACTCTACCTCATCAGCAGCTCTGAACTGCAGGTTTCAAAGCCACCCGAGGGCCTCACAAGACTTAAGTGTACCTCCTCAGTATTGATTCTTAAGGTTTCACTGGAGGCAACAGTCAGACACTGTGTCATGCAGAGAGAAAGGGCTGATAGTCAGTGTCATTTAGTTTCCTTTGGGAAGGAGAGGGATCCGTTCAAATGTGTTCTGACATTTGTAAAAGGACAGAGCACACACTGAATTGCCTTTTGTAGGGCTCTGGTGTTAAAACATCCAGGAGCAAGACTCACCATTCCCAAATCTGGCTATCAACCTCTGCAATGAAAAGACTGCTATAATTGTAGGCTCGTAAACCACATCTACTTAGAAAAACGTGTCTGTAAACAAGGTCCTCGTTGTTGTTGTTGTTGGATAATTCTATGACATGAAATAACAGTCAACAATGAGGCCAATCCCAGACTAATGACTGGACTGAAACCCCAGCAAGAATGATTGGGATTTACAACGTATCAAAAACTCTTTGACCACAGAGAACATGTCCTTTTACTTCCTGCAGTATCTTGAATTTGGCTTTGGATTTATAGCTGAGTATTGTACAGCATATAATAAGACAACATATTGATAATCAATAAATGTTTTAGGTCAGTAATCAAGCTAAACATGTGCCGGTTTCCAGCCTCTCATTTTCTGTCAAGCTATATTTGTGACTTCTGGTCAAACATAAGCACTTTTGTAATATGTTATAGACCATATTATTAATTTAAGAACCTACTAAATAATAGTCTAATCAGTGAACGCATAAGAAATCTTAATGAGATCACGGTTTGCATGAACAATAGTTGTATTTTGGACAGCTTGACCCACGAAAGGACATGCAGTGTCACTTGCTGTGAGTATCAAGTGACATGATATCGACTGGCAGCTTCATTTGGTGTTTTTAACTCCATGATGTTATGACCCTCAAGCAGGCAGTACCAGCTGCTCCCATAAGTGTGTGTTTGTGTCTCTGTATAAGGTCTGACTGTGACCTCAGGCCATCTTTTGACCTTTTCTGTCACAATGTAGCAACTCTGATACTTGTAAAT
Source organism: Dissostichus eleginoides (assembly GCA_031216635.1). Classification (NCBI taxonomy): domain Eukaryota; kingdom Metazoa; phylum Chordata; class Actinopteri; order Perciformes; family Nototheniidae; genus Dissostichus; species Dissostichus eleginoides. The sequence goes on along the minus strand of CM062273.1, from coordinate 12,235,580 downwards.
TGAGCTACTAATACTTGTGTGTGCATACTGGTGGATGATCAATGATATGCTGAGATTGAGATGAATGTAAACAGTTTTGTTTGTTTGTTTGTGTGACAGGCCGCTGCGGGGAACATCATCAACATGTTGTGGCAGCTGATGGAGAACGGTCTGGAGGAGCTGAAACTCCTACAGACGGTCCTGGTGCTGCTCACCACCAACACAGTGGTACACGATGAAGTACTTTCTAAGGTACAACAACAACACACTCCTCTATTACACCGGCTTTTAGTATACATACATCCTACTTCCTTGTAGTGTGGACTTTGCAGGTATCCTTATAGCCAAGTGTAGTGAGTCATCTTCCATCTATTATTAAACTGTAGCTGTAATGTTTTATCATACCTATAAATATATTGATGGTGTCCTTGCACCAGATCTGGCAGCATCATCGTAGAATAATGTGTGTATGTTTTGTCCCTCACCAGGCCATTGTGCTGTGTTTCCGTCTTCACTTCACCAAGGACAACATCACCAACAACACGGCGGCCGCCACCGTCAGGCAGGTGGTCACCGTGGTCTTTGAGAGGATGGTGGCTGAGGACGAGCGCTACAAAGGTGAGAGGGCACTGGTTCCTATTGTAGGAACATTAAGAGTTCACATTTTAGACGGTAGGAATGTTGATGGGATGCACAATTTTTACAGAGAAGACAATGTGCTCTCACGTGGAGGTGTCTACGTAGGGAGTGCCGATTGGTATCCAGGTTATATATATATATATGATTGATGGAAGGTCAGGGTCAAAGCTTATTAATCAGTGATTGATTCATTGTAACATCCATTCTTAGTTTATTGTAATTTTCTTATTGTTGTAATGATAAGATAAAAAATGCGAAAAATAGCTAAAGGAATTAAACCCTATGTTAACATAAAAAAAACATCATCAAACAAACCATAGAAGTACATATACGACAAAGAATAACTGTTATCACAAAACTTCACAAACACGCAAAAGCAATAGTTAAAGAAAACAACTAGAAAATAAGACATGAACATCCAACTGAAGAAAAGCCCATAAGGTTCAAGATGATAAGAGATTTTTTTTTCACGTGTTCTCAAATTTGGCAAGACTTTGTTTTTGTGAGCTCACACTTTTCTTGCTGATTCTTTAATTTGACAGTTTTTCTTCCAAAAGAAGCTTAACAACTAATATTAACTTGTCACTCCTCCACAGGGATTGTAGAGCATCCTCCTCCTGTCCAGGGAAACACCAACCGGCGCTCTGTGAGCACGCTGAGGCCCAGTGCGAAGGATGCATACATGCTGTTCCAGGTACGTCCACCAGGGGGCGCCACCCTTCTACACCAAGTTGGTTTAGAAACATGCTTATGATCTTATCTAGTGTTGAATGGAGACCATAAATCAAAGTCGACCTCAAAACTGTAAATAATTGATTGAAGCTTTTGACGTTGAGTTGTAAAGAATTATACAATTTGTTAATTCCTTTCATCTTTGCAATGAAGTGAATCTTGCAAGTAAAAGGGATTCAAAGGTCCCTTGTCGTCCTCACCCACAATGCACTTGTGTGTGATCATCCTTTCAGCAGAGCTCAGTGACAGCACTGTTTCAGCCTCTGTGATGTGTGTAGGATATAATAAAACTCCATTGTTTAACGCTGCTGTTCTCCTCCCTGCAGGACTTGTGTCAGCTGGTGAATGCCGACGCCCCCTACTGGCTGGTGGGGATGACAGAGATGACCCGGACCTTCGGCCTGGAGCTGCTGGAGTCTGTTCTTAATGATTTCCCCGGGGTATTCCTACAGGTACATGCACTGATGGACACTTATCAGATAAATAAATTAAGATAGCACTTATATAAAACCCAAAGAAACGCACGTTACAAATAATGACCTTGATTTTTTTTTGTGTGATTTATGTTCATATTTATAATTGAAGTTATGTTGATACGTTTTATATGTAGGGTCCCAGAGAAATTGATTTGATCCCATCCCTAACATAGTTTTCTTTTATGTTTTGCAAATTGTGGTGTTAATCTTGTGTTTTCTGGTTATAATTGGGGGATATTCTTATGATCTGAAAAATGTATCTCCAAATATTTTTTTTTTTACTTTTCACAAATCAAATGTGATATCAACCAAAATGTATTGAGTAAGATATTTCATCACAAGCATCAGTAAAGTAGTAAAGCACTGTCTTTTGATGGTCTGGTGATACAATACAATTGAACAAGTATGTTGCTGCAACGTCATTTAGTGTCACTGTCCTTTTGGATTTCGATGCGTCACAGATGCATTTCTATCAACATCACTGGATTCCTGTTTAGTTTTTCCACCTGTGTTTATTATTGTATCTTAACATCAAAGATGCATCTTAATGCAGTGAAGCCAACTCTCCTTAACAGTAGTGACCCTTAATGTTTCTACGCTTCACCTGATCCCAACATGCCCTATGTTTTGGGTAGTAGTGTGTAGTAATATCCTTCTCTTTCTCTCTCTGTTTCCTCCCCAGCACCAGGAGTTCAGCTTCCTCCTGAAGGAGCGAGTGTGTCCCCTCGTCATCAAGCTCTTCTCCCCCAACATCAAGTTCCGGCAGGGCAGCAGCTCCGCCTCACCGGCTCCTGTGGAGAAACCTTATTTCCCCATCTGCATGAGGCTGCTGCGCGTGGTCTCGGTCCTCATCAAGCACTTCTACAGCTTACTGGTAAGGGAGGGGTCTGCAGTGATGGTCCACCGGCCAGAACTGCTCTCTGACGGATGGTTTAGAGAACTGCTAATTGATCTGGTCTGATTAGCATTGGATTAGCGTAGTATTAGTTTTGTTTTAGCTCTGCTTTAGGCACTTTAATGAGCTTAGCTGCATCTGAGCAATTAACCAATGCAGCTGTTTTTAATTAGTGATATTATATCATTTGAAATGGAAATTAGTTTTTCCCCGTCTGTCAAGAGAGCTACAAAATAGCTTCATCAAAGCCTAAAGGGATTATGGGATTTAGCCAGATTCCAGTTACAGGACAAAGCTGGCCAAACATCTGTCCCAACCTGATTTGTGTGTGTGTGTGTGTGTGTGTGTGTGTGTGTGTGTGTGTGTGTGTGTGTGTGTGTGTGTGTGTGTGTGTGTGTGTGTGTGTGTGTGGTGTGTGTGTGTGGTGTGTGTGTGGTGTGTGTGTGTGTGTGTGTGTGTGTGTGTGTGTGTGTGTGTGTGTGTGTGTGTGTGTGTGTGTGTGTGTGTGTGTGTGTGTGTGTGTGTGTGTGTGTGTGTGTGTTTTATATAGGTGACAGAGTGTGAGATCTTCTTGTCTCTGCTGGTGAAGTTTCTGGATGGGGAGAAGCCACAGTGGCTGAGGGCGGTGGCTGTAGAGTCAGTCCATAGGCTCTGTGTTCAGCCACATCTACTACGGTAAGCAGTACTAAAGCTCCACTAAAACAACAGCACATTTTAATTAATGCGTTTCATAACTTTGAAGTGTTTCTTGAACTCATACTCCACTGCTGCATGGTGTGAAAAACGACTGGAGTTACTTTGTGCCTCAGAGTGCTTGAGAATTTATATCTCCTTTAGTTTAGTTAGCAGATAACTGCAGTGATGTATCTGCTCATAATAGCTCAATGTTTCTATAATTGCTGATTCATCTACCCCCTGATACAACTATAGAGCACGGACAAAACAAACCCCACTGTGGAACACACTCTCCACTACCATCCAAATAATATAATACATCATTATGTATGCATCGTCTTCTTGTAATACCTTTGCTTTCAACAAAATATTAAATACATGGAAAAATCGATCTTCCATCAGCATGAGTCTTGTAAGGTCAGTGACTCGTGCCACCTGTTAAACTTGTGTTAACATCTTCGTATTATTACTTAAACACCACTGCATATATTGTAATATATACGCTGTTACATCCATATATGAATTGTACAATGTGCACAATTTACTTTAACTTACCGATATGTAACATGTAGCGTTAGCATGCTAACAGCTACTATGCAGTGCTGGGGCTGACAAAGCGCAAACCCGATGGCAAGCTAAGTCATGGAAGTTGAGCAAAGTCTGAACAAATAGAGCAGAGTCGGTGACGGTATAATAATGCACCATCAGCACCCAAAGGGCCATTTTCTTTATCCCATCACTTCTGTTCTGTGTCGTTACAGTTCGTTCTGCCAGTCATACGACATGAAGCAGCACTCCACGAAGGTTTTCAGAGACATCGTCAACGCTCTAGGATCCTTCATCCAGTCCCTCTTCATCCTCCCCAACCTGGGCAACAACGCTGCTCTTAGCGCACCTGCTGGTCAGTACACTAATCTTTAAGACTAACTAAACCCTCATTTTGAGCTCTGGAAGACTGTGGTACAGTGTGTTGCAAAGTATTTTATTCAACAAATGTGGTTCCTTGAGCCTGGAGACATAGAGAAGACAATACACAACTTTTTTTGTGTTGGTTAAGGTCAGATTAAGAGGCATTGTACATGAATTCTTAAACAAATAACTTCAGAAAGTAACATTTAAATCAATACACATGATGTACAAGTTATCATGGGAATGTCATGGATATTTGGTAGCAAGTGTCCTCGTATTTTTGTGTCTCTTTTCCTTTATTCCATGTTGTCTTTCTCTCGAGGGGGCTCAGGTTCGGGGGCCCAGGGTTCATCACAGGGGGGTCTGGGGCCAGGAGGGATCAACAGCAACCAGACCACGCAGGCTGCGTTTGAATACCGCGGCACCTGGATCCCACTCATGACTGTTAGCGTCCAGGGCAGCGCCAAAGCCACCTAGTAAGTACTGTTTCTACAAAGACTCAAGAAGTTCACCTTTCTGACTCACTTTATCTCTTTCCATTCACATGTACAAATGTAATTCCTTGCAGAGAACAAGCGTAGGGAAACTATCTTGCTTCTGCCTAAATATAAGCCTGTAGCATCTCTATTAAATTAGCTGTATCGTGCAAGCGGTGATAAACGATTCAGTGTTAAACAACAGGGGATCAGTGTAGGGCAGAGATCAAAGGCTTAAACCTGCTTGAGGAGTTGAAATGCTTTTGTTGTGCGCCATCGGTGTTTGTAGGATAATACAGGGAATTGCATTAGCCAGAGGCCTTCCTGTCGCAAAGAGAGTCTAAATTGGTGTCTATTTGCTGTAATTGGGATTCTTGCTGGTGGTTTTTTGAGGCTGTTTCTTAGTATGAAGGAGAGTTAGGCACACACCTTTTTGTAAGATTTGTTTGGGCTTATGCACAGAAGAATCAGAACAGAAGAATCAGAATCAGAAACAGGCTTATTGTCAAGTAGGTTTACACAAACAAGGAATTTGCTTTGGGGTGTATTTTGCATAAATAAACACAGTTAGAGAAGATACATTGTAAGAAAAAAGGCCCAAGAAATAGACTAAGCACAGTATTATATGGCATAGTATTCTGAAAATAAAATAAAATATGTGCAGTTTTGGGATGTAAGGTGCATGGTAATAAGAAGTCTGAATACTCAGGATAACTGATGTTAATTGATGTTAAAAGTAATTTGTGTATAGGGAGGCGTCATGCCATGATATGACCCTCAAAGAAAAAGATATACTTTTATGTACATTCTTGTTCCTGTGTATTGTTACACTTTATATAAAACAATATGCACATTATATTATTGAGTCACCTTGCACTGCCTCTAAGTACAAGATGCAATATATTCAAATATGCCTGCCTTGCTTGAACATGCAACATTTACGGAAAGACTTTTATTTATTCACAGACAGTATTGAGTTCAGGATACAATCTTTATCTCATTTGCTCCGTTCCTTTTTTCATCGTCTAGTCTGGAGATGCTGGACAAGGTGGAGCCCCCGTCGATCCCCGAGGGCTACGCCATGTCAGTGGCCTTCAGCGCCCTGCTGGACCTGGTGAGGGGCATCACCTCCATGATCGAGAGGGAGCTGGCCGCGGAGGAGGGGGCCGCTGCTGAGTTCAGGGACACTCATCCTGATCAGCAGTGGCAGCCACAACCCGGTGAGAATGTTTTACTGAGTCATGGCCAAACCCAAGGGGATTGTGGGTGGAAGCACTTCCATGACCCCTGGTGGCCAGTATGTCTTCTTTTCCAATAAGAGATCAAAATGGAGGCATGTTTCTTTTCCCGGGTGATAATGGACTGAAATGAGTTCTGGATTATATATTTTTTGTTCAAGTTATTCAATATTAAAACAGACCACGTATACAGACAAGCTACAAGAAGACAGAGTTAGTTGAAGCAGGCGGGTAGAAAATAGAGGAAGAAAAAAGCCCTCCCTTGATTTATCCAATCACATCGCTCCTGATCAACATCTGACATTTAAAAATAACTACAAACTCCATAATAAAGAAGCTCAGTAACAAAACAAAACAATAATATTTCAAGTCTCAAGGTAGGACTCATCAAAGTCACCTTCAGAGGCAAAAACAACAACAACAACATAATACCAGAAAAGTCATAGAAGTTCAAATACAGTTCACAATACAATCAACCATAGCATCATTTTAAAAGATAATCAAACATTTTTAAAGTCATATTACATATTTTAGGAACATATGTCAAACTCACATGCTTTGTGTTTTTGTCGCAGGAGCCCATCAGGTGTGGGAGGAGATGGTCAGCGCCTGCTGGTGCGGTCTCCTCGCTGCTCTGTCTCTGCTGCTAGACGCCAGGTAACTGGACTCTCTACTCTCTGTTTCTGACAAAACTGCTTTATTAAAGTCATAGTGTATGTCCACTTGGGAACCAAAGGGAAATGATGAAATGTCCCTTAGGAAAACCCAAAATGATACGGAAAAAGAAACCATTCATTTGTGTGCTTAGTTTAAAACAAACATGGACACATTGATTTCTTTTTGCAGTGTTTGAAAGTTATTTTTAGCAATGCAATTCAGAGGAAACAGTCTTATAGGCTGTTCCGTAGTTGTTTTAGTCAGATACTCACATTTTTACAAGCAACTTGAATGCAAAGTACTCTTCAAGCCAAGCATGCTTTAGTCTTACTGCATCACACACTTACTGCTTCTATTCTCCAGAGGTATCGTCCTCTTATAACAAATTCAATCATTGCAATCACCCTTGATTAGAGGTCGCGTTAACCGAATATTTTCCGCCCCCCGTCGACAGTTCACGACCATGCTCTCCCCCCCCCCCCCCCCTCGTCAGAGTTGTGTAAAGGCCGACGGGTAATTCTGGATTTTGACGGAAATGTTACGATCCTGTCCGTCAAAATGACGGGCAGCGAAAAAGTCTAGCGCAACCTCTGCCCTTGATGGAATTGTATCCATTACATGCAAACAAATAACAGAACAGCTATTAACAGCACACATTTTTCACTTTGTCTGCATTTCTGTCTCCTCCTGTCCCGTCCTGTCAGCACTGATGAGACGGCCACAGAGAACATCCTGAAGGCAGAGCTGACGGTGGCCTCGCTGTGTGGGCGCCTGGGCCTGGTGACGCCCCGCGACGCCTTCATCACCGCCATCTGCAAGGCCTCTCTGCCGCCACACTACACCCTGACTGTCCTGAACAGCAACGCCGCCAGCCTCACCGGCAAATGTAAATATCTTTACTTATTAAACCATCCAAAGCTACTTAGAAAACCAAGTAGACCCTGGCTGTCATTGCTAATTGCCTGTACACCTACACAAAAATACCTGAATTACCTTGATAACACTGCAAACCATTTGGGGCTGGTATGCACGTTTGTATTCCTGATTTGCTTAATTGTACCACACACATCCTAAAGTCCCCTTTCCGACCCTGAGGATGTCCTCTGGTCATGTGTGTTTGTTACACTAATGAGCTTTTCTCATCTCCCATATGGTGAGACGTGCATGCTGCTAAACTGAGCTTAACATGTGAAATGTTTGCAGTCTGCCGGTCCCTGTTGCCCCGCTCTTATTGCATTAATCCATAACTTTTTTTAACTGCGGGCTCTAATTAGTAACGTGTCTGGGGAATGTAGGCATACACTCACACAGCTGCTCTCACACCAACCGCTCAGACACTCAGACGTTATTTGCATATTAGCTTGTAGAGATAAAGCCGGAAAATTGGGTCTCAAATAACGATGCTTTGGAGTTAATTAGGAAAGCTTTTCTTGCATGTCGTGAGCTTTTTACAAAACATGTTTGTGTGCATTACTGACTCTCATGGTAAGACCTCCTGTGTGTGTTTTCACATGTCTGGTGTTGTCTCCACAGCGTACTCCATCCTGGGCCAGACTGTGCAGATCATCAGTCCCTCCAGTGAATCTCATCAGCAGGTGGTGGCTGTCGGGCAGCCCCTCGCCTCCCAGCCCCAGGGCACTGTGGTGGTAAGGACACACATAAACACACACACACACAAACATAATTACGAAGAGGCTATGGTTACACTAAGTATTATTATAATTGAATTCCTTTAGCAGTTTTCCCAAAACAAAGCTTGCGACCATTTTATATAACCAGACAAATTATACAACACTTTTTCAGAAAACATTAACAGCTGCAAAAACAAAGCAAACAGTTTGGGAAGATAAATTCCCTGATAAGAGAGTCCTGAGTATCAAAGTTTAAGATTGCAATCACATCAAATCAGGTTATTAGTATGCATTATATATTATATACAACGTCTGATGTGTAGCAACGGCCACATTAAATTGTTAATAGTGTTCTGTACATAGGAACATAGGCAGGTCAGGCCAGTATGTGCATCAAATTTCCCTTGAGGGAAATAACATTTGAACATACACGAGCCGTAACCTTGACCCTAACCTGGAACCAATATGCTGTAATTAGAAATATCCCCATAGTAATAATAAAACTAGGAGTTTTTTTTATTGTATTTATGGTCAAAGCTCTTACATTACTGTGTGTGCGTCCCACTTTTTGTTGTTACCATAGTCGGATGGCTGTGTTTCTTTTATGGTACTTACAGATTTGAGTTTTAGTAATACCTCACGTTTGAGTTTCTTCTGCTATTTCTCTTAGTGTGATTTAACGCCATGATGACGTGTATTACAATCTGCTATAATATGACTGTCTGTCCCTCTGTCAGCTCACTTCAAAGAACCTGCAGTGCATGCGGACCCTGCTGAACCTGGCCCACTGCCACGGGGCCGTGCTGGGCACCTCCTGGCAGCTGGTGCTGGCTACACTGCAGGTACTTCTACCACCTCATACCACACGTTAACACCTAACCGACCACACACACACACGTACGCACACACACTTTTCTAATCAGATAAGACAGTCCACGTTCTCTCCCTCCTCTCACACACATATGTGAATTTACAATTCCCCCACTTCTCTATTAAAGCATATTTACATTTAAACATGCATAAATGTTTGCTTGCACTTCCTATTAGAAAACACATGACCTGCTAAGAATACATCTTATAGACTAAACTATAAAAATATGTCCTTTTTTTGTGCTTTTTTAGTAACAGGAGATGATGTAGAGTTTAATTGAATAATTAAAATGTCTTCTTATTTAGGTTGAACATTTGCATTTAATACATTTGTCTTCAAGTATGTCAGTGTACATTTGATGACCTTGTCTGTGAATGTAAATGTAGTTTCTCCGCTTTTCAACTCTAATTCACCTTCTCACTTCTCTCCCAGCACTTAGTGTGGATCCTGGGTCTGAAGCCGGGGCCGGGCGGGGCCCTGAAGCCTGGCCGAGCTGTGGAGGGACCCAGCACAGTGAGTTTTTTAGGGAGCGTGTGTTTAGTCTGCATGACACTGTTTGTTTTCCACCTCGTTGTTAAAGGCTGTGATCTAACTGGCTGTGTGTGTGTGTCATTAAACTGAAGGTGCTAACCACAGCCGTGATGACAGACCTGCCCTTCATCGCCAACATCCTGTCCAGACTGTTTGAGAGCTCTCAGTGAGTAAAGTTAAATGAAATACAATTACATTAACTCAAATTACTTGTCCAATATATGCTGCTAACGGTCAATATGGCTACATTTCTTGCTTAGAACTAATAATAACCAAATGGACATAAATATTTTTTTTGTGTCTATGAAATGAAACAAAATATGCACAAATAAATGCATTTTGTGTTTTTATTATGTGATTAGGTACCTGGATGATGTGTCCCTTCATCACCTTATCAACGCTCTGTGTTCCCTCTCACTGGAGGCGATGGAAATGGCTTCTGGAAACAACAAGGTCAATATTTCTTTAACTTGGTTGGTGGATGTTTTGGATATGTCATTTTTTAGTTTTGGTTAAAATATCAACTGTAGGCTAAGAATAACTTCTTCATACAATTGTACAAGAAATGGATGTTGTCTCGCCTCTCTATCATAGGTATCCATTCCTATGCCTTTGATCAGTAAGTTCAGGGTATAATGTGAGAAGTCTTTATAAATGGCTTCTATTTTCTTTGTTCCAGGAGCCCTCTCTGTTTGCTGTGGCCAAGCTGCTGGAGACCGGCCTGGTCAACATGGATCGTATAGAGATCCTGTGGAGACCCCTCACCGGCCACCTGTTGGAGGTAACATTTATTTACAGCTACATCCCATAATGTGCAGAGCCAATGTCAACACAGTGTAATCAAACTCTGTAAAGACCTAGTTTCATAAATCTGTTGAAATGATGTCAACAGACCTCATACAGAAATAGCTGTGTAGTGTTTATTTTACCGGTTACACTTTGATCCGACTTCATTTCCATTGGTCAAATAAGTGCAGAAGGAATTTGTCCAGTAAGCAGTTCGTGTACATTTGGTAACAGTGATTGTCACTTTTTCCAGTGATGATGATGTCATTGTAATTTGGAACCAAACTCTATAATAAAAATGGAAGCTCAAACCTTAAAGAATGTCAAAATTGCCCCCTTGGTCACTTACCCAGGGCCAAAGCTCTAATAGTGAACGTTTTTCCATGGAGTCTGGGGCACACGTGTGGTGGGGTACAGTCACGAAGGAGAAAACTAGTTTAATGAGCTATAGAGGGGCTGAAAGTTTATAAAAGTATTACAGAGTTTGATCAAATCAGAGGGATGGGCTGAATAATGCCCAGTGTATGCAAAATGATGCTTTTTCTCTTTGTGTCTACACATCTGTTTTACGGCAGTACCAAGTTGAGCTGATTTTTGTTAGAGCATATCTCTGATTTTGGAAATTCAGATAATAAAGCAATATTATTCGCAGCATATTTGAGTGTATGTGACAGTACATGGGACATAGCTTTTTGTTTGTGGCACAGGAATATCTAAGAAAGGAGGGAAAGAGAGCCCCATGCGTATTTTCCCTGATGAAGCAACATGAATACAGAATGCTTTAAATTCAACTTCTTATTATTATCTGAAGTGCTTTTTTAATGTAAGAATATATTGGACACAAATTTGGATTTAAAACATATGGAGTCAACCGTGTTGTTTGTAAAGTGTTATTCATAGAAGTTGATTTAACTTGAGTTTACTTTTCAATACTCACTGTGGGTATTGGCACACGTCTTCATATCTGTGGAATCTCATTTGTATGTGTGGAAAGGTGTGTGTTAAGAGGTTTTCTTCACATTTACTCTGTCTATCTCCCCTCTCTTTTTTGCACTCCTGTCTGTTTTGCAGAAGGTAAGCTGAGATTCCCTCCTTTATAATCTTTGGCTTTCCAATCTCCTTTTTCCCCGATATTTCCTTTCTTCCTCTCAGTCTGGCTTCCACACGTTGGAGTCGACATGTGTCCACAGTGCATTTGCTCCGCTTCCTGTGTTTGACCTTGCATTCTTGTGCGCAATTTCCAACGTGAAGCTCTGATTTGTCACAGAATCAGAATCTGACGCAGCACCTGCCAATATGTTCTTAATGCTCCGATAAAACGCTGCCTATCTTTCTTTGCAGACTTCAAATTCAAATGCAGCTTCTATATTTGAATTGAAATGTGAAAATGATATCCGGGTTATTGTGTCTTGATTAACAGATGTACAGTATAATAAAGATTAAGATTAAAATGCAATCATAGATACACATGGGCCATCTAGATTCTGCAGGGGAACAGGTACTTAAAGGTGGGGTAGGTAATTCACTTCAGAAACACTTGTTATATTCCATGGAATGCTCTTAACATCCCGATAGCAATGAATATATTAAATGCTTTGACAATAAATACATAAGAAAATGTCATCAGTGGAAGCTGTGGCGCTGCAAAAAGCACGACCAATCATCTGAGCCGGCCCGGGTCAGATAACTGGATGGCCTACCTGCCTGTCAGCCTTCCATCTCGTGCACAAACTTATCTCGTGCCCTCATTGGTCATGTGCGCGTTCGTGTGTGTTGGAGGAGGGGCTCTGTAAGGAAGTCTGAAGGAAGGGGCAGATTTTTTTCGGCTGCGTACTTTCAAATTCTAGCGCACTCGAGCTGGTTTCTCCATTCTTACCTACCCTACCTTTAAGAGTCTGTCTTTATTCCCCTAAGCAAAACAGATGTTATCCTCTTAGGAATATTAAGTCTGATGCTATAAAAGTAAACCTCCCTATACAGCAAAGATGATTCATTTGGATCACAGATGAACTTAAAATCTTAAAAAGAAAATAGGTTTTATATTACATTCTGAGCCTGGCCTCTTCATGTGTATCTATATATATCTGTCACAACATATCTTGTGATCACAGGGGATCCCAGTCTTTATCACACAGACCCTGCTGTACAGTATGTCACCCAATTGTTTCACACCAACCCACTGCTGGGTAAAACACTGTTCTCTGCATCAAATCTATCATTGTGCGCATGTGTCTGCATTTGTGTGTCTTTGCGTTGTGTCTTGCAGGTCTGCCAGCACACAAACTCCAGGATGAGAGAGTGGGGGGCCGAGGCGTTGACGGCGCTCATCAAGGCTGGCCTGGCCTACAAACACGACCCTCCCCTCGCCCAAAATCAGGTACATTACACATTGTCGTGTCAAATGATCATATAATCATTTAAAACATATAGTCTTATACTCTGATTGCCTTTTGCACTGTTAAATTGTATTTGTAGTCTTGAATGTGTTTAACAGAGACATATGTTGAGGATTTACATTGCAGGAGGGCAAAAGGAAGTGTAAAAGGGGGATATGCAAATGGTTAAGGACGAGGGGTTTTATGGTTTAATGGTGGGGATGTTTAGATGATGCCTAAGGGAATGTAAGGGTGGGACCAGTTGGCTTTTCTCATTACTATATAGTGTGAGTGTAAGCTGTGTTCTGGGTGCAGAACTTCTCTATCCTCTGAGGAGGAAGTAGTTCTGTTCCTACATTTGGATTTCACTTGTATATTGACTTTCTTTATTACTTTATTAAATATAACAAAAGACAAACTTTGTCCACAAGTTATTTATCAGTTTCTCTTCCACACACATCAGCGGAGCACAAACATGCAGACAAAAAGAAAAACTTGCTTTATGAAGTTATATGTATCAACGTTGAGGACAAACTGAACTAAACATCTTCCAGGTCACCTCTCTGCTCTTAGCCCTTATCCATCATATGAACAGTGTATGGAGTATTTTATAAGATGGGTGTATTTTCTCTGGGTTTCACTCCTACAAATATTAGGATTTCTCAAATGCTGACATTTGAGAAATCTCCTCCACTGTCACAGTTTATGTCAGGATAGATAAGATAGTGCCAAATGCTTAAAGTGTGGAAACAGAAATGTCACAGTCACTCTCTCTTGTCACTCACAAACGCAGACTGTGACCTTCACCTACTCAGACAGATAAAGGGAACGGTGCAGAGCTTATCTGAAAGAGGGCAGGAGAACTGTGTGGAGGTTAATGGAAACAGCACAGAGCCATACCAGCAATGACTGCAGTGCACTGTGGGAAATGCACAATACAATCACTTCTTCAATGCCTTTCGTGCAGTATGCCCACGACTCTACTAATGTTAAATAATGCATCTATTCAAAAAAAGGTAGAAAAAGAGAGACATTTGAGTCAGAATCATTGTCTAAATCCTGCAGTGGAAATTCATTTTAATGTTAAATATTTATAATAACCAAACACCCCAAAAAAAGTTGTAAGATATTTGAATACCCATCTTTAAGACTCTTATAAAATGTATTTTATATATTGGCACCAAAATGCCTGTAATGACTACTTTATATTAAAATCGATTAGTTTGCTTCACTTTCAAGCTTCTGCTTTCATTATATTTGTCCATACTCTTTGATTTATTTAGCTCTTTTAGCTTGTCTGTGTGTCATCCCTGCCACTCAGAGGACTGGGTTTATGAAAATAATCCATTGTGGTAGAACAAATACAAAAAAGACGGTTATGACTCACATTTAACAACCGTCTGCAAAAGCGCAAATATGGCCGTGAAATGACAAATGCCAAAAAACTGATCAAGCAATCTCTCATTATTCCGTTTAAACCTTTGTATGTCTCCCAAAAACTGTATTTAATCAAATGTTTAAGATGACTCTTTTATCTCTGGTAAATCGGTCAACATCTCCCTCTCTCTGTCCCCCAGCGACTGCAGCTCCTGTTGCTGAACCCCTTGAAGGAGTTGTCCAACGTGCTGCATGCAGACATCCGGCAGAAACAGCTGGAGAGTGTCCTGCAGATCCTGCAGAGCCAGGGAGACGGCCTGGGGCCCGGCTGGCCCCTCGTCCTGGGAGTCATCGGGGCCATCCGCAATGATCAAGGGTAAGAGAACAGAGGAGGAGGAAGAGATGGACAAATCTAGGGAATCAGCCTAAATATCTGTTGCGAATAATCCATGAATTTGACCTCAACCGAAGCGTGCCTTGTTTCTTTCTTCCCTTCAGCGAGTCCTTAATCCGCACAGCTTTCCAGTGCCTGCAGTTGGTGGTGACAGACTTCCTACCCACAATGCCTTGCACGTGCCTCCAGATCGTAGTGGATGTAGCCGGCAGCTTCGGCCTCCAGAACCAGGAGCTCAACATCAGCCTCACCTCCATTGGCCTACTGGTGAGATACCTTGTCTTGTAGACGTTTTTATTTTAGTGTTTTGCTCAGACACACACTCAGGGTTACTGCTAAGATGCTCAGTAAAACATATGGTCAACTCATCTAGAGCAGGGGTGTCAAACTCAATTTTATCGCGGGCCACATTAGCATTATGGTTGCACTCAAAGGGCCCGTTGTAACTTTAAGATTATATAAATATATAATATATATAAAATAATGTATTATATGACATTATTGCCTCTGCATTGGATTATTATCGGATAGGGTAATAACTTCATAATTAACTACGTCTGAAGGCAAAAGTCCAGGGCAAATAATTGCAAGTCTCTTCAGTGCGCATGTCACAAAATGAGATGCATTGTGGGACATGTAGTTTATTGGCAACCTGCTTCTGTAAAGCGGCATGTAACCATATAATAAACGTATCATATTCTTTGCAAGCTCTTGCGGGCCACATCAAATGAAGTCGCGGGCCGGATTTGTCCCCCGGGTCTTGAGTTTGACACCCCTGATCTAGAGGCTATAGGTCAAATTATGCAATATAAACTAAAGGAAAGACCGATTTTCCAAGATCAGAACGAGCTCAGGGGGCCTTAATCATACGCCAATCACTTGAGTGGGTTAGATATGGTCCAGTATTATTGTGATATATGGCGGATTCCCAGTAACGACTTTGTAAATAAGAAAATATCAATATTTCTCCTGCCTCTCTGCAAGAGAAGACCAAACAAAATGATATACAGGTAACAAGGTCATAGTCAAAGATAGAGCAAGTCTTAAGGTTTTATGGAAGCATCATGTTTATCAATCACATCGCTATAGTCCAGAACTGATAAGCAAACGCATCCCCTTTCTACTAATCATATAAAAGCTGGTTCCTTTTCTGTATGAGGAGCTAATTTACTGTTGCAGTTAGCTCACAAGATTTGGTATGGAATTTGTAATTCAGCCGGATGCCAAAATATTTATATACCAATATCAATAATAGATTTGTTTGCTCAAGTGTAACTGTGTGTTACTATAATTTAAGCAAGGCTACGCTAACAAGAACATGGTTAAATAAATAGTAAAACAAAATGTCTGCCTTATTTATTACTACAGTGTATTTATGACTTGTTTGTGAAAGGTTGGGTACGTCTCTTTTCCAATAGTATTAAAGTTGATAATTCCTTGTTTTGCATTATTTGATCTAATTTAACAGCACTGAAGCACTGCAGACATTTTATAGATTCTCTCTACAGTATTCAGGACATGCAAAACCCAATATTGATCTGTGGTTTGCGGAATTATTTATCTTGGAGTGTGGCTGTTCCTGCGAGATTACTTTATGGTAATATGATAGCAAAACTGCCAGCAGCGTTTTACCGACCTTCCTCTCCAATTAATGCCCGCACTCCTTAATCCCACTTCCCATTTTCACCCACAGTGGAACATTTCAGACTACTTCTTCCAAAGAGGCGAGGCCATCACACAGGATCTGGAGAGGGAGGAGGAGGCTCTGCAGAAGCAGGCCAAGGAGAAGGGAGAGACCCTGAACAGGCCTTTCCACCCAGCCCCCCCCCTTCGACTGCCTGTGGCTTTGTCTGTACGCCAAGCTGGGCGAGATGTGTGTGGACCCCCGGCCCGCTGTGCGTAAAAGCGCTGGGCAGACACTGTTCTCCACCATAGCTGCCCACGGGACCCTGCTGCAGCAGCCCACATGGCACATTGTGGTCTGGAAGGTAACACCCGAGGAGTTGTAAATGATATGTAATTGTATTGAATAATGTTAAATCAAAGATGTATAAAAAGAACTGAGTACAGAGTCAGAGGAGGGGCTCTGTTCTTTCCTATGAGAGTTGCTTGGTGGTGCATGCAACCAAAATGTCTTGACTTTTGAGTGCAACATTACTTTGATCTGTCCTGGATCTTCTTTATCAGCAACCCCTGTTTTAATGATGCGTACGAGCTTTAGACGCCAGTGAGTGTTTACTCACTGAAATTGTAAACATCTCTTAAACTTTTATTAAGTACAGACCTCCATTTGGGAATCTAACCAAAAATCTAGAAGTGCTAAAAGCCTAGATAATGTCCAGGTTTAATTCCTGCACCACGCCATAGAGGGAAAATAACTCTTGATTTGTCACTACTGCAATTTACTAGGTACTTGATTTACCTCAAAATACCGTACTCTTGTTTACAGACGGCTCTTTTCAGTCAATGGGAAATAGTGGCCCAATTGCAGGAGTTGTAATTTTACTATGCGGCGGCTAAAAAAAATTGCTTCAAGCCTGACACTTAGTTGAAATTATAGGGGTTGACACAAACTTCCCTTTTTCTCCGATTTTTTATTTGTACTCACAATCTTAATTTAAATTATTATAGACCTCAAAAGGCTGTCTTCTATGCTCTTTCTGACGGTTGAACTCTCTTCGTGTCACCACCAGGTACTGTTCCACCTGCTAGGCCGCGTGAGGACGTCCTCCACCACGGCCGACAAGGAGAAGATCGAGTCTGGCGGCGGGAACATCCTCATCCACCACTCGCGTGACACCGCTGAAAAGCAGTGGGCGGAGACCTGGGTGCTGACTCTAGCCGGGGTGGCACGCATCTTCAACACCAGGCGCTATCTCCTCCAGCAGCTAGGTGAGCCAGGCTTCATCTGATATGGTACTCAAGCCCTTTATGTGATGTTGCTGTACATAAGGTATGCCACACTTCTGCAGTTTGCCACCACGGAACTGTAAACAATAGCAATTACATATTCAAATGTATTCATATGTCTGTCAGGCGAAGTTCAGACTGTTTTTACTGCTTTATTAGCACACATCCATTCATGTTGAGCCCCATGTGGACGGGATTAATATTCCACAGAGATAAGTATGATACAACATGAGCTCCTCATTAACTGCACTCATCCCTCTGAACAGCTCAGCCGAGGTGACTCATAATATACAACACATTCCAGCCAACTCCAGTTAATCACTTAGACTCTGCTCTTCCTACATATAGCTGAGATAAAAGTAATAACTGTTGCTGGCAGTAGCATATCATATGGGCCTCCTAGGGTACATTTATGTAATTGAAAATAGGCTAATGTTCATAATGATGAAAATAGATACAGCAAACTGTGTGTGTGACCTGCGGTTCGAAGTATAGTTGTCAGAATGTGTCCTCTTTAACTTCAATGTGTTATGTTGGTTTCAAAACCTGTGAAAGTGAAAATATAAAAAAATATCTTTAGCCAATATTAACTGGCAGTAGTGCCGCTAATTAAATAGGCAAATGTTCATAATGATAACATTAACAGACAACTGTGACCTGCAGTTCCAAGTATAGTTGTCAGTATGTGTCCTATTTAACTTCTATTTGTTATGTTGGTTTCAAAATCTCACTGATCAAAGTGCTATTTGTGGCACTTTATGTACAACATGAGTCCGAATCCGAAATCCTTTATTCATCACACACCATTAACATAATTAAAAGGAAAGAGCGCAGTGCAGATAAAAAGCTAATAAAATGAGTAGACTAACGTATTAAAAAAGAGGCAAGCATATGTGAATAAACAACAAATCTAATAAATACACATGCATGGTATTAAAAATAAGAACAAAAGTAGCAGCATTAAGTGAAAATATAAAAAAATATGAATTATCAAATATTAACTGCCAGTAATGCTGCTAATTGTCAGTCTCACACCCCTCCATCATCGTGCTGTGTATCTGCAGGGGATTTCTTCGAGGCCTGGGAGGTGCTGCTGAACCACATCCAGTCGGCGGCGCTCAGCAAAAACAACGAGGTGTCCCTGGCGGCCCTCAAGAGCTTCCAGGAGATCCTCCAGATCGTCACGCCTGTTAGAGACTGGGACAAAGCAGGGGACGCTTTCACTGCTATCGGCGTCCCCCCTGTGCTCATCGACCCCCTCTCGGCGTACGGCCCCGGCAGACCCCTGGTGCGCTCGGACTCTCTAGTCGAGCGACTGACGCGGTACAACGGCGCCGAGCTGCAGGCCCCTCCCCCTGGAGAGGAGTCAGCCTTAGAGGACTCTGCGTTGTGGTGGTCGGCTTGGAACACGTGGTATCGAACAGGAACGGACAGCACGCGGCCCCCCAGCGGCCCCACGGAGAAGTTCTCCTTCATCCCCAGCCAGCCCTTCCTCACAGCGTTGATCCAGATTTTCCCGGCGCTCTACCAGCACATCAAATCCAACTTCAGTATGGAGGACCTGAAGAAGCTGGGGGTCATCCTCCACGGGGCCGTGTCCGTGCCCATCAGCAGCGACGCCTCGCCCTTCATCCTACCCTCCTACACTGAGGCGGTGCTCACCAGCCTGCAGGAGGCCGTGCTCACCGCGCTGGATGTCTTGCAGAAGGTGGGCAAAGCAAAATGTGTTGTCAGGAAATCAAAATAAGGGTAACAAAAAGGCTCTTAACATATGTTGTCCATTATGTTGAGTTAGGGGTCGTAGATGATGAGGTCTCCAGTTTGTATCCAGCAGGAGACCTTCGTTGAATTCATCCTCCTGTCCATCTCTTGACTTTAGACTTAGAATAAAAAATGATCTTAAAAGACAGAGCCAAGGAGATAAATGATAGCAAGAAAACATAGTTATCCCCTAATCCCGGGGTAGGAGCAGCCTTAATGCTCTATTGTGATTTTTTTAACCTATATATCGCAATACTACAAATAACTTCTTAAGGGCTGCCACTGATTACTATTTTAATCATCGATTATCCTCATGTCACAATTGATCAGAGTCCAAGGTGATGTCTTTAATTGTTGGTTGTACTTCACCAAACAGTTATGTGAAAGCGAAGAAAATCCTTCCATTTGAGAAATAGGACCCACAAAATGTGAGCAATGTTTTTATTGGACTGATATACTGAATGTAATTGGAACAAAGCTTTTTCTTGTACCTTTTTTAAATTGAAGCACTGACTCTAAATGAGTACCATGTCTTTGGTAAAAGCAGACCCTTACCTTCCCTGTCGAGCCAAAGTTATTTTTTCCCATTCAGTGTCAACTCAGTCCAGGAAACAATGTGTCAGTGTGCTAAATGATGCAATACGCAGTCCCGTGGTGGATGTCAGCAGTGTTTGTTCCTCCCTTCCCTCCCTGCTGCAGGCCATCTGTGTGGGACCGGAGAACCTGCAGGTCATGTACCCGGCCATCTTCGAACAGCTGCTACTCTTCGTGGAGTTCTCCTGCAAGCCTCCTCAGTACGGCAGGATGGAAACCAAACACGTGGCCAATGCCAAATACAACCAGGTACGAGGAAACAGAATCGGCCGTTTAACTGCCTGGTTATCATTTGCGATTTACGTCCTTTTTACAGTTTGTTTCATTAAAATGTTGGATGGTGTACTCTGTTACTTGTTGAGCTTCTCTCTCCAGCCATCCTACAAGATCATCCCTCTTCTTTGATGTTCATGAAGCACCCCTTCTCCCTTTCCCTTTAGTCTTGTCCTTATGAAGCCCCTATCACGGCCCTCAGGGAGATTGACAGGTTCCTCAGGACCCCCATTAGTGGCCCCGAGCCATTTCTTCCTCATCTTCCCTTCCTCGTGCTACATCCTGCTGGCAGCACACCAGAGACATCTTTCACTACTTTTAAGTTCAAACACAGTTCAAAGTCATTTAAAGAACACATTTGTTTGCCAGTGATCTTAAGTAAGACTACATTATTTATAAAACCACAAACAATTCTCCTTTCTTCTTAAGATCAGAGGAGTCTTTTCACAACACTGATATCTTACTTACTCATTGTTGTTGCCTAAACTTACAACATCCAGCAGGTGCTATGTCTTCAGGGAAACGCTGAGAGTTGCAGTCTGGTACAGAGAAATGTCAGCGCTACACATTTTCGTGTCTGACATCCTGAGAACCAGTCTGTTAGTCCTGCATGTGGGGTCCAGACTTGGCCCTCAGAATCTGAATCTGTTTAAGTTGTTTAATTGAGAGCATCAAACAACATTTCCACCCAGCCAAACAAATGATTTGGGTGGTCTTTAATGCCTCGTTGGCTTTTGGTGCTAAGAGTACGGTGGCCGACAACGCGCTACCACCGCCCAAAACATTTCCATTAAGAGAAACGCCTGGCAGCATCAGAAACTATGCAAATATAAAAACACAAAAGGGCCAAAACAAATGCAAATAGAGGAACATCTTCACCAACTTGACAACACATGCGCAGCGTTTAGAAAACAATGTTGAAGCTCGGGGATTTTAAACTGTAACTGTTGGTCCCCTTTTCCGTTGTCTTTTGAGCTTGGTTGTGTTTTGTATTTGCTGCATTACGTTTGTGCAGCGCCTTTAGTAAACGCTGCATGTGTTGTCAATTTGGTAAATATATTAATTCATTTCAATGTGTTTAGGCAGATTATTATTGTTTTTTTTAAACTTGCAGTGCGTTGTCTCCTAATGGAAGTGTTTTTGACCGTTGTAGCGCGTTAGCACCTGTCGGACACCATATAGGAGTGTTCCCCTAATTCAGTCCTGGTTATAGAATCTCCTTCGGACAACAAGCCTCTGCAAATTGGTTACAACCGAAACACCAGTTTAATTGCGATTTTCTCTCATTCTGTTTCTCACTGGATAACCATTTTAGATCCAGCTCTTTGCACCGGTGAGTTCCGTCATCATCTCCTTCCGCCCCCCCCCCCTCCCCTCTATAGTTTTACTAAGCTGTGCTGAAAGATGGCGAGCCTCCCTCTGCGGTAGATGAGATATCACACTGCATGGTCGGCTCTCACGTCTCATCTGCGTCTCCTCACTCCATGCTCCCCCCCTCTGTGCCTGCCACTAACTGGTGGTTATGCGTCTGTGTGCACAGCCCCTGTGCAGCTCCATTTTCAGTTGATTTTGTGTTTTTTGGTGATGTTCATACGCACATGTGTGGTTCTGTTAATATTTCTTAAAGACACACTTTGTAGCATTAAGTCATTTGTTTTCTGTAACATGTCAGCTTAGGTAAGCCTAAAAAACTAAACAAAAAACCTGAAAAACGAATTCTGCGTTACTCATAAACTTATACAAAGTGTGCCTTTAAAAACTGCTTTCAATGTGGTTCTGGTTATAAGTACAAACAAAGGTTTTCAGATGAGTCCGACTTAAATATCCTGCTTCTCTTCAATCCTCTTGCCCCGCAGGCAGAATGGGTTGCCTTAAACTACGTGCCCTTTGCTGAGCGCTCCTTGGAGGTGGTGGTGGACCTGTACCATAAAACGGCGTGCCACAAAGCTGTCATCAACGAGAAAGTTCTGCAGAACATCATCAAGGTACTATCACCAAGATAGGGTCATCGTGGGCAAGAAAATCCTGGCACAGTTTTGGAAATGTTTTCCAAGACTATCATTCTGACAAATTGTACCAAAAGCAACAAAACAAAAAGTTGGGATGTACAATCTCACACTTTGTCAATTTTAAAGCGTCTGTTAAAGTTAGTTTACATGCATTGTCTATTGTCGAGTGTAAAAGGTCAAAATTAGGCTAGCCTAGCTGTGTTGTTTTTTGAGCACTTGCCCAAATTAACCGTGACTTCTTAAGTTTTCTTTCTCAACTGTTCCTTCTGGCAGCCCATTGAGCAGAAGCTGTTGTTGAAGCCTGTTCAGTCATACAATTGGGTGTTTTATTATATAGTTTATTGACCCAGAATTACACAAGGTAGAACATTGCTGCTGCACTCCTAAGAAACCTTTAGGCAAGTTGATCTTCTGGCATACCCTCAATGACGTCAAAGCAGGTGTTTTACATATGCTGACTAAAGAAACCACCAATTCTTTAAATCCAGTGTTATTTTTGCGCTGTAAACACTAATTTATATAAACAATGGATCAAATGACTGCATGTATCTAGTTGCTCATAGTGACAGACCTACAGGTTGATGAAGTTTCCCATTCAATTCAGCTTGATTATAGACAACTATGCGATTGAATAGTCTGTATTCATTATTTTTTGTGTCATGCCATTTCTTCTAACGGCAAACATGCAAACCGTCAATGGGTGGTGAATTGACTGACTGGATCTTGTGATTTAATTTCCAAAGGGATGTTTGTCTAAAGTAAAATGTAATACAGAGAATTTGTATGCATAACATTTAGTATATTTTGAAATCATTAGTTAATTCTCTTTGCTGTCTAAAAGGAATCTGTCAATGTCCATCTGCCTCTGGGCAACTTTCACTTCACTTGTCTCTCTGACTTGATAGTATTGATCTTAAGGTTGAAATATTACGTAAGTGTAGAGTGAGGTTGCGGCACAAGATCAGCAGCATTTTCTGCACTGTCTGAAATATGTCCTTAGTGCAAGTCATGGAAATCCTTAATTTTTCTCAAAGTTGACAGTCTCGTTTCTAACACCTGTGTTTAAACGCACTTTCCCATAGTCTGTTTGTAAGAAATCTAAAAGCACTAAAGGTTCCCCATAGGCAAATCCAGATCTGGCTCCCATCCTTTTTCGTCTCCAAAACAAGAAGGCAATGCTTGCAAAATCCCAACCTAAGGGAGCCCAGCTGTTCTCTCAGAAGAGGACGTTGTCAAAAAATATGTTGTTTTTTTTCGTTCTGTAGAATGAATACTGCTAGTGAAGAGAATGTCCTGACTTTGATGTTAGCTCTATAAATAAAAGTTTCTCCACATTTCAGTTTTAAAAGAAAAGGAGGTGAAAGGTTTTCAGCTGCATTTCGTTTTATATATTTTACCTTGAAGTCATTCTCTGTTTTTCAGTCTCAAGATGTTATGTAATTGCCGTCTTCTCCTTTGTTTCCCCTTTCACATTCAAGACTTTAAGAATGCCCTTGGGTTTGAAGTACGCCTGTCCATCAGAGAGCACCTGGAAGCTGGCCGTTTCATCTCTGCTCAAGGTGCTGTCTATCGGGCTGCCAGTGGCGCGGCAGCACGCCTCGTCTGGAAAGTTCGACACTATGTGGCCGGAGCTGGCCAATGCCTTTGAAGACTTTCTTTTTACCAAAAGGTACAGATTCAGGCAATATAAGGTTGAATACGCACCTTTTAAGGTACCAAACTCATTATTTCGTTGTTTTTTTCCATTTATAGCACACCCCCAGATAACGTTTCTATCCAAGAGTTTCAGAAGAATGAAGCCATTGATGTAGAGGTAAATACTTTCCTAGCATCCAGTATATCAGTGTCTCTTTATAATATATAAACCACTTCATAGACTCTATGCATTACATTAATGCACACATTTGAATACTGTCAGACCTGCACAACCCTGAAATGTGAAACATACCAATACTGCACATATTTAAGTGTATTATACTTTATTTTTACGGGTATATCTATATTTCATCTATATTCCATGTAAATATTGCTATATTTTAATGTTATAATAACATAATACAGCAGGGCAAATTCCTCGTATGTGTAAACCTACTTGGCAATCAACCTATTTCTGATTTGGATTCTGAAGGTGACCCACATCATCATTGTGTCTTTTTTATTTTAGGTGGTCCAGCTGATCAGCACAGAGATTTTACCGTTTGCCAACTTCATCCCCAAAGACTTTGTTGGCCAGATAATGGCCATGCTCAATAAAGGTTCCATTCACTCGCAGTCTCCCTCATTTACAGGTAAGATGTCACTTTTGCATTTGACTTCAGCTCTGTTGTTTTTGCGTATTTTCTGCGACTCACGGGACAGCAGGGTGGCCGTGCGCTGGAGTCACACTGAAACTATTAAGTCCTTGGGCCCTCCCTGTGGCTCATCACTAACAATGGCTGCTGTCAAACTCTTCATGTGTTGTGCAAGCCCTGTGTCTGCCCTCATTGTAAATCACTCTGGAGAGCAGCCTCAGCAGAACGTCTCATATGTAAAGTGTTTTCTCGTGACAGAGGCCGAGATCGATGTGAGGATGCGGGAGGAGTTTTCTAAGGTGTGTTTCGAGACGCTGCTGCAGTTTTCCTTCAGCAACAAGGTGTCCACTCCACAGGAGGGCTATATCTCTCGCATGGCGCTGTCTGTGCTCCTCAAGCGGTCCCAGGATGTTCTCCGACGCTACGTAGAGGACGAGAGGTTGAGCGGACGCTGCCCCCTGCCCAGGTACACCCAACCATACACCTCTTAATATGAATCTTGCACCTGCTTTTGCAAAAAACATCTTTTTATATGATTTGTAACTGATTTTCCCACCAGAAACGTACCCCATAACACTGTTTATTGTTAGTGTCATCATTAACCCTGAGACATTTCGCAAGAAAGAAAAAAGACCACCCGAGCTCCAGTCCTGCATCCATCACTTGTCCTTTTCTCTTTTTGTAAACAACACAAAACCACTGTACTTATCCACTTTTACAAACTGGCACCACATTAAAGGGTTCGGTGTCATGCACCATACTGCGGGGGGGGGGGTTGGGGTTGAGAATAATAGGATGATTACAAAATACATATGAAGAGCAATTGCAAGGTTATTTAAATTCAGACACACACATTTTAAGTGCCTAACATATGCTTTATTTCTTTCAAATACCTTAAATCCTTATCTCCTTTGTTAGCTTATATCTTTTGAGCAACACAAAATTCTTCTAACTGTAACATCTTCAGGTTTTTTGTACAGTATGTAGGTGTAGCTAATGAAGGTCTTTGGTATTTCTCTTTTTAGGCAACAAGTGACGGAGATTATCTTTGTGTTGAAAGCCATCAGCACTTTGATGGACTCGCTTAAAAAGACACAGCCAGAGAATGGTGAGTATCAAACTTTTGAAATGGATTAAATATATCTTTGGAAGAGGGTGACACTATGATACAAACATCATCTATTCATTTCAGCTAAATGTGTCAGAGTACAGTTGGGACCATTTTTCAAATGAGTTTTATCTCCAATCTGGGTGGAGCTGTTTACGTCTCAATTACGAGAAATCATTATTTTAACCGCAATCGTTCTGAATCGTGAGGCATTTGAAAATTACGTTTTTGAAGTGCCCTTCAAGATGTTTGCACTACATCGCCCTTTATTCAGAGCAAAACTCATTTCCGTACGCCTGTGGGAATTTCATGAAGGAAATTATTTCTTTGATTGCCTTCCATCACAATTTATATTCTCTTCTTCCTCTTCCTCCCCTCCCCATTCCCCCCTTTGTATTTTCTTCCCTCTTGTTCTCTCTTGTTTACTGTCTACAGTGGATGGCAACACATGGGCTCAAGTGATCGCCCTGTACCCGACACTTGTAGAGTGCATTACATGCTCCTCGACTGAGGTGAGCTCGGCCCTGAAGGAAGCCCTGGGGCCCTTTAAAGACTTTATGCAGCCACCTGTGTCCAGAGTCCAGAACGGAGAGTCCTGACCAGGCTCACTCAAATTTGTTTTTTTATAACAAAGAAATCTTGAATGTGTCTTCTCCACCCACGTGCTACACAAGTGCACGGACATGAACTCAACGTGAGCCCCATCTACAGTGACATGAAGTGACCCCCGACGAAGAGAGATCCAATGAGGCCAACGCCCCCCGACCTTCATGCGCATCATCATATGCTTCTCATGTGAGCCGATAACTCATCTGCCCCCTCCATTCTCATTCAGACTGACTGCACTCTTGAGTTAACTACAGAGATTTGAAAAAAATTGCAGTGTTGCCTCTGTTTGTTTTATTCTCCTGA
The DNA here is from genome assembly GCA_031216635.1 of Dissostichus eleginoides. Classification (NCBI taxonomy): domain Eukaryota; kingdom Metazoa; phylum Chordata; class Actinopteri; order Perciformes; family Nototheniidae; genus Dissostichus; species Dissostichus eleginoides. The sequence goes on along the minus strand of CM062273.1, from coordinate 12,209,081 downwards.
TGAGGCGGAATCGATGTACAGTGTGTGGTGATAGTGTTGATGATGTAATTAACTAAAAAATGCAACAACTGGGGCTTTCTTGATCTTAAAAATGAACACTTAAACTTTTCCAACATTTTCAACAGTAAGGATTTTATGCAAGAAAACAAATCTTACTGTAACATTCCATGTCATCTATAGCCAGCCATCTGAGAAGGGATGTACCTGTCTGTATAAAATAAATGGGACAATTCTACGATCAGCTCTGTGCTCCGAGTGTGCTCAGTTACAATGCATGTTAAGTTCATTAAAGCACCATCTTGAAAAACATAAATATTTAGGCATATAAATTCCCTTTTTTTTTTTTAAATTGTCCTGGATTAATAATGACTCTACTTTCAAATTAGCTAATGACCTGCTAGATTAGAGTCTTCTTCAATACAGGATAATGTTTATTTAGGAAATGTATTTTTTTAAGTAGATAGGGGGAATGGTTAATTTGTGATTGACAGGTTTCTACAAAGGCCATTCTGGGTGCTCTCCGAGTTTTAGTCCTACAAATGTAACTCTTTCACGGTTTGTTTTTAGATCATAAAATGAAAAGGAACATTTTAACATCTTAAAATGTGTTGCTCAACACTGTGGTACTCTGCTACACCCTCTTGTGTCAATGCTTGTTCCAAAAAACAAGATGGTGTCGGCTAAAATGCCCAACATGAGGCTTCAAAACCAATGATGTCATTGTGACTACGTCTACTATTCAAATCGTTGAGTGCCAAACGTGAATTAGTCCGTTTTCAACTAAGAAACAAGCCAGCTCACACAGGGAAAGTGATTTAATAAGATGCACTTAATCTAAATATTTCACCATACAATTATTATATTGTTATTTTCTCCACACTTTTGAGTTGTGCTTAGTCATAATTTAGCAATACTGCCATCTATATAGTTAGTTACTTCATGAACAGACCTATATAACTCCCAAAATACCACAACACCATTCATATTGCAGATTGTAATTAAGCCTTTGTGTTACAGAAGTTTAACACATATTTATTGTAGTTTCCTGGTTTTTATATTGTATCCACATTTGAAGTTGAGGGACATTTAAAAGATAATTTTTTGAACATGTGTGGAAGTATATCTCCTTGTACTGAACAGTAGGTGGGGTTATAGCTGACTGAAGCTCAGGAATAGAAAACAGCTCCACTTTAAACGTTGTGCTCGTTTCCCATGCAGCAGACATAGATAGCCTTCCCATGCTTTAGGGACCCCTCGGCTCCCCTACAATGTCCCATGAAAATCCCCGGGTCCGAGTTTCGGATTATCTACTGGGTCATATGAGGGGAAGGGACCGTTTTGTGGTTTGCAATGAAGAGGAGGAGGAGGCGGAGGAGGAGGAAGAGGAGTGGGAGGGGGAAGAGCGCGGAGGGAGCAGGTCTGCTTGGGCGGGTTTTCCCTCTTATTTCAAGTCTGCACAGAAGAAGAGAGGACGGACAGTCTGCATGGGAATGTCGCTGTACAGTCCAGACGGTGAATTTCTTTCGACATTTTTTGCGTCTTTTTCTTCTAATATCGTCGTCTTCGCCTCGCTCTTTCACCATGCACTGGCTGAGGTAGTAGTTTGTGCTGTTGGTTGGGTTGTGACACTGCCCGCTATGGAGATGACTGCGCAATCTACTGCCTTGCTAGTGCTGGTGCCTCCACTTCGGCCGAGGAAAAAAGAAAGCCCCGCTCACAACGCTGTTATTCGGTTTAAACAGGTAATGCACAACGCTAGTGTCGCACCATGTTAAATATTCAGCTGTAATGTTACTGCTTTTTTAACTGAACCCGTTTGCTGTTTCATGTTTCATCCAATAAAATAGTGCACGATTGTGGAGAATAAAAACACTTTGTATGCAGTTTTAATTTTACATAATTTCGACTTGAATCGGTGCTTTTTTGCAGGCAGGAGGGCGAATCTTGCATGTATTAGCTGGGACTCCGACATGCAAGTTTCCATAATGTGTATGCAAATTTTAAAAATGCACGGAGAAGTCGATATCGTATGGATTTGCATAGTTTTTCAGCACCTCAGGCGGAGTTGGCTGTGTAGAAAGCATGTAGGTCAACAGTGCTGTTGCTAAGAGGAGAGGAGTGACGTGGCTCCTGCTGCCCACAGAGGTATCCTGCAATACATCTGCTATGATATACTGGCTTTATGGCTCTCCTTTGTTGATAATGCTGCATACCAGCACACACTGGAGCAGAGAGTGTTGCACCTAAACACCTCTTATATGCAGGGATGAGCTCAGAGACATAAATCTGTGCTGTGCTGTTGGTAATAATCTGATTATTATGCTAAATCTGGATGATGAGGTTTAGCATTTGAACTCCATGGGTGTGCACGCACAGACAGACACCACATGACCTCCCCCCCACAGGCAGTGGTGTCCTCACAGGTCTGGGAGTGCAGCCTGATGTGGGTCATGCGTTGAGGGTTAACCTTTTGAAATCCACCCTCTGCTGCCCAACAGCATCTGGCTCCGCGGTATCACATTAGTATGGGTAGTCAGGGGTCTCGTGATGGGGGTGGGGAGCAGAGTGGGTAATGAGCTTTGATTGCCTGCAGGGGCCAGGCTCGATGAAACCGTGTAGGGGCCGCAGTCTTTGAGTTCAGACTCCCCACAGCCCAGATGAGAGCCCGCCCCTCTCTGTCTCAATGACTGACTGAAGATTGAATCCTGCGTTTGACCTTCCGAGAAGACTCCCATGAAATATGTATGAGTTCACACTTGATAGTGTGTTAGGCAGAGTTATGTTCATCATCATGGGACACGGCTTTGCCCAGTAGCATCTGTGCTGCTATCAAACTATAAATGCTGTTCCGGAGAGACACCTAGGTTGAAAAACGGTGCCTGTTGAGCAGCAGTCCTACAGGTCTGCATTACATATATTTACATAAGAGTCTGTCTAATGTTAGAAGTACAAGTGATCCGGCCTCCAGGGTAAAACCAAACATCATTTATCATATCCTGACTGTGAGGAGAGCCAGTCTATGGAACAGTGAGCAGCTCAGAGGCAGCCCCTGTCCTCATCCATCTTGTGTCAAAGCTCTCATTTGAGCCGGCCTGCAGATAAATCATACTTCAGGCAGCCGAAGCCCTAAAGCAAGTTAATTTGAGCCCCCGGTGGAAAATGCCCGCTCAGACGGGTATCACAGCTGCACCGCTGAAGCAGCCGCACCCATCCTGACAGGACAGTTGACCCTTATGTGTGTTCTCCAAATACCTTCACACGTGCCGCCTCTGTAGTGCAAAATGATTGGAATTAGTGCAGAAATCATGAGTAGATTAATTGATGAGTTGACTGTCAGAAAATCAATTGAAAACAATTTGTTAGTAAGGGTCATATTTTAAGCAAAAGGCCAAATATGTGCTGTGTTTTGTTTGTTAAATAAAGGTTTATGAAACAATTATTTTCTTTGTAGTGTAATGTCTGTATCATAATGTAAATACCCTCAAATAACTGAATAGATTAGTCTATAAAACATAAGAAGAGTGGGAATTTACCATCATGAAAGCCTTAATGACGAAGGGATTCAGTCTTTAAATGCATTGTTTGACCCACCATCAATCAAAAATACAGAATATTTAAGTAACTACAATTTATGACCAAATAAACCAACGCATTCTCACAATAAAACATAAGTTATCACCAAATTTCCAACATTTTCTTTGTGAAAAATAACGATGAGTCAGTTGATAACAATTGCCAATCAATTACTGTTGATTAATTACTCCAAAATTAACATTTATCCTTTGGTTTTTAGGCTTTTGGTTGTGTAAACTAGCAACCAGAAGTCGTCACCGTGGGCTCTGAGAATTTGATGATTGTTTTTCACAATCTCTGGCATTCGTTTTGATAATCAACAGGAATTTATTTGGCCAATGTTTTAAACATTGATTCATCGTTTTAAGAAGCAGTGTGTAGGACTGTAGGACTCTATAGTGGCCTTCAGTTAATGTAAAAAAGTGAAAGGCCTTCTCTGGTTAGTCAGTTCTGTAGAAACATGATGGAATCTTTTGAAGAGGGCCTACCCTCCTTCTTAGGTTACACAAAGATTAATGTGATACTCTACACACTATAAAAAATGTGGCAATCTATATCATTTTATTTCTGCCAATAGATCTTTAAGAACAGAGTGGGTCGTATGGTGTACAAACTGTAAATCCCCCTTAGACACATTTGTAATATTGGGCTAAATAAATCAAATATGATTGATCTCCCTTTATCCTACACAGTGCTCCTTTCAGTCCTCTTTGAAGCAAACACATTTCATGGTTTCAACATATCAAATGTGATGTGTTGTATTATACATTAAACTGTATAGATAGGTAAGTCAGGTTAACTGTTAGTTGGACATAAGGAATAAATACTGACAAAGTGATTGGCTATCTATAATGAAAAAGGTGAAAATAATATAAAAAAGGATAGTATCTTCTGCATGTGTCCTCCTCTGAAAGGAGTCTTAGAGGCTGCGGCCCCGGCAGCATGTCACCTTTTCAGCACGAGAGATGAGTATCTCGCTGGAGGCCCACTCAGCATCTCCCTCGGATATGTCCACGGTGGGGTGGGAGAGCTGTAACCTTGGAAAAACCAGCCGCCCACAGGAATGACTGTGTCATCATTGCCGTCATACAATCTGGACCACACACAGGAGTAGGAGTGGAGTGCCAGATCAGAGCTGGCCTGAGAGGAGGAGGGCGCGGCGTTGGCCTGTGGGTACCAGATGGCCCTCAGCTCCTGCAGAGGACCCGGAGTGTGAGACTCCCACAACAGCACTTTATTATCGTCTTGAGTGTGTGTAGGCATTCATAGAGGTATGTGTGTGAGGAAATCATACCCTGATCTTTGCATGGGTAGGATAACATGAATCAAGTAATACAAGTGATTGTTTACAATTATTGAAGACATGGGTGGTCCATAAACCTTCCGTGGATCTCTAACACTCAGCCTTTACTTCCCATCTTTTGTACCTTGTTTACTTTAAGCTTTATTTTAGACAATAGAAACAATCACTTTAGTAAGAAAATCCATAGGTAAAGAATAAGATAATAAAAAAAGATATCAGGTAAAAAAATACAATGAAGTTCAGTTAAAATGACCTGCTCATATTAAGTTGTACTGTGCAGCAGTGCCTCCTAATTGGTCTCAGGTGCAGACATTCTCACTGATTAAGCTCCCTGATTCAAGTCAGATGTGCAGACTGCTTTAAAGGTTCTCATTGATGCTTCATTTGTCATGATTCTTTGTTTTATATGCCTTGATGAGTTACAAAATGCTTTTCAAGGGACAAAAGCAAAAGATATTCCATATGAGGCTTCTTTTTTTTTTACAGAAAACATTTTGATATATCCGAGGGAGGAACAGGTGTTGATATTGAAATTATTTTTAGCTGTGTTATCTTCAGGGTCCTGGTATTGTGCATGCTGACTCACTGTCTCACTGGCATTGCTTACTGGGATACATGACTATAAAAGAGCCATGTTATTAACGACACCTGTCCTTTCTTACAATGACAGGTTAAAAAAGGCCTATTTGAGCTTGCTATTGCCATTGTATTTTGGCGTACATTTATATTGTACATTTTATAAGAATCTGATAGCGTTGGCACATAACAGTCTGCAGCCGTGGCTGATTGTAACAATACGATTTCATCCAAAATCTGTGGTAGTTGCTAAAATTGTATTTATAAATAATTCCAGTGTAAAAAATGCTGGCTTAAAGAAGCCATATTTCTTTAGTTTTTTTTGTTTTGCCTTTCCAGTAGTTTTTTATATACGTTTTCGTGCATGTAAATGGTCTGCAAATGCTAAAATCCTCTACGATAGTGCTCCAACACATTGTATGTGATAGGCTAAGGGGCGGGACGTCTCTTAGCAGTTGACCAATCACAACACAACCTGCCAGCTGACCAATCAGAGCAGACTGGGCTCTGGTTTCAGACAGAGGGTGAAAAGAGGTGCTGCAGCACAGGAAGTATGTGAAAAACAAAGAGCTTTTTGAACATTAAAGCATGGAGACATGTCACAGTAGAGACACAAAATACAAATATGAACCTGAAAATGAGCATATGTCTTCTTGAAGAAGTGGCACCCGAAAAAGTCCCTAATACTGGTGTGCTAATGTACAATAGAGCACATAAGACATGCTCATTCCCACCAAACCATAGACTACTAGGGGGTCCATAATGTCATAAAATTAGGTTTCATGACTTTGGAATGCATTTTTCATACGATATCTCAGTCATCTCATGAACCCTGAAAGCGTTATCCTGTGATTTGATCTACATCTTTGGTCTCAGGTATGTCAGGTATTTGGTATCACAGCACTTAAGAATAGCACCAAAAAAGGAAGAAGTGATTCCTCATTGTCACTCCCGCTTTTACTTATTTAAGTGAGACACTGAAGGGTAAGACCAGTTGAAATAGGGACGGAAATCTCGTGCACTTTTTTGTCAAGTCGAGTAAGTGAGTGTGTGCTTCAGTGTCAAATTACGCCCTTGCAGCAGCCACCACCACCATGAAATCTTCTGTCAGTCTATTCTGTGAACTGATACCCTTCATCATATTGCTTTGGGACACGCTTGACACAGTTTGTCAGAAGAGGTGATGGTCTTATTCTAAAGTTACTGAAGTGTAAGGGAGTTTGGCCCGATTCAAGCCAAGATATTTCTACAGAACTTATTTTAAGACTTACATTCCCTTTAGGATTTGCCAGCCAAATATCCTAATATTTAGAATTCAAACATAAGTAGCAGCTAAACACAGTACAGGAAGGTCATGGCTCTGGTTTTAGGATTAACCAAAATGAAATCCATTAATGCTTTTTAAATACTATAAGTCTGTTTGCATACACAGACGTAGTGTGCTCACTAAGAGCATCACAGGATTATCCACATATTGTATTTGTATCTGAGTATTTACAGTAAGTACACAATCTTCTTATTAATAACACAGCAGAGTAAAAAAAAAGGTTAATTTTTTTAATAGAGCAGAAAAAAAAAGAGCATTTACACAATTTGTTGTCACTGTTCCTTGGTTTCCAAAACAGTACAAATAAAGTGTTCAGTAAGATGTATATTACTAACAGTAAAAGAAACAAGAAAAGTATACACTTGAAACGTTATTTACATTTTTACATTTAAATTAAATGACTCTGTTCCATTGTTCACCAGCTTCAGCCACTCGTACAGCCTTTAGGTTACAACATGTTGACAAGCTGAAAACTACAATTAAACCAAAATATGGAACGCCACGGATTCAGCCAACAATATTGATTGTAGACACATAGGGTAATTGCTGTCTATTGAATTGTCTGCAGTGATAGTCTTATACTTCCTTTCAAGTGACACATTAAAAACAATTGTCTTTATCATAGGCACCTGCTATTCATAAAGTTGGGGGTTTTCTTATTAGGAACAATACATCCAACAGATACTGAGAAAAGGGTAAACATGAGAGCATGACAAAGGGTTTTTGAGCCTAATATATATGAAAAATATATATCTTGTACAACACTTTACCTATCACACAGTTCCCTGTGAGGCGTTTTTACTTTCTTGAGAGATTCTCTAAAGACGTTTTTACAAATGTTGCAGGTACAGTATAACAATGTAACTCAAATAATGGCACAGGAAGCAGCTGACGATGCACCTGATGTAGCATGCAAACAGCCACTAGAAGAGGACTATGACAGTATGAGTTAGCATAATATACAATAAAAGGAAATAAATGATGAGGTAGAATGGATGGAACAGAAAGAGTTGGTTTTTCCTTCTTAAATCTGGGTTTTATTTAATACTATAATTAGTATCCTAGGGAGTACTAGGAAACTGGTCCTGTCTTCATATTTATATTCCTTCATTTAACGGAATCAGTATTCCTTCATTATAAGTAAGTTATTGAAAGTGCAGCATCAGGAGAACCTGCCGACATACTGTCCAGAGAAGATTTGCACGTTTTTCAGACTAAGAATAGCAGATGATTGAACGTAGCTAATTAAAAAGCTGGAACAGAGGACTTATGATTCATATATGCAGGACCTCAGTCTCCAGGTTAGTTTCTTTTACACTGTACAAGTGCTCAACTAAACATACTTATCGAATGTTTTACGCCTAGGATTATTTACATTTTCACATTTATAAATATTGTGCATTAGTTAGTAATTGCAATCCTGAGATGCACATCACCACGTCTGTCCATGAGTCTAATGCTCCCAACCTTAGGCTTCCCCCACTACAAAGTTTATGATGGCTTCTTCGAGATTTGAGAAAAAAAAAAAAGCTCTTCCACTGCTTTTCATGTTTCTTTTTCTATAAAAAGGACCAGACAAAAAGAGATCATCCTGATTGAGGATGATCAAGGGGGTAAAAAAGAAAAAACCATCCTTTGTGACCAGAGACATCTTGGATCCCTCAGCAGAGGATTCCACACTAAAGCACCTTAAAAAGAGCACAGGGGACGAGGGGATCTGCAGAAGTCAAAGGCAGGGTTACGTTTCGTAGCTGGGCTAGTTCTGCTTGTTGCCGTACATGAGGGGAATGATGTAGGCAGTGATGTCGTCTCCAGAGCCCAATCTGTCGTTGGATATCCTCCAGCCTCGATCCTTCAGCACCCCTCGTGCTCTCATCACGAGGTCCTGAGCTGCCATTGTGTACCTAACAAAACAAATATGATAAATGATTAAGGCGTATCCTAGTGCGGTATTTTATTAAGTAAGTACATCTGCCTGAAGACAAATGAGGGAAAACATCTACAAATATTGTGGTTAACTTTGGAAACTAAGCTCAAAGAGGAGTCAAAGCGCCTTGTTAACATTCTTACGAGCTCTTCCTTGACATCACAGTTATCTAAATGTTTGGAAATTTGCATAATTACAACAAGATAACAGCGTTCATCCTCTACAAATAAGGCCGGGTGAGGGGAAGTTCAGCCCTGACTGCAGCTGTGTGATGAGTAAAACGTGCCTGTGCTGGTCGTCGGGGTCGCAGTTTGCCAGGAAACAGGAGATGGCTTCAGACGCTTCCTGGTTAGAGAGGACGTCCCACAGACCGTCGGTTCCCAGCACCAGAACGTCATCAGCCCCATGCTCGCACTCCACCAGAGGGTACACTTTGACCTGGAGGCGGAGCGGAAAAGACCGGGCAAGGGTTGAGAGGTGCATCATTTCTAGGAATCATTTGAACCTACAGCAGGAATTTCGTATGAAGATGTCACATAAATAGTTTGGTAGAATTGGAATAATGTGTTATTCTAAGGTGGTTAGTCCAAGTGTTAACCTTGTAGTCCCCCCAGTTTGGCCCAAATGTTCTAATTGCAATCTAATCAAAGTGCATTTCTTTACCATGGTACAAGGAAAAGCAACGATCAATTGAGCTGATTCCATTTTTTATATTGGAATTTATGTTGATGGTCTTGAATTCGCAGCAACTCTGCCAACAGTTTGGAGACATGTCTTTCGTTTTTTTTGCCAAGTTGGATATATGGTCAGCGTTTGTGATTCTCTATTTCCTCGACTAGGCATCTTGAAGGTTCAGAACCAAATGCAAAATAGAACACATTTTATTTTGTAATTACTCTTGATGGTAGCTAAGCCATTTCAGTTTCATTTCCCCACAGTTCACAAGGGCAACTTCTGTGGCATCCAAAAAGTACCATAAACTAATCTTTAAAGTAAAATGTAAAGTATATTTTTTGTTTGTATAAAAACATCTAGGAAATGACACACTACTTATGCTTCAATCAAATTGGGACTTGGCAAAGACACTGCCAAGTGAATTACACAAAGAGACAAAGCTATTTTACAGAAAATAAATAGTATAAGTGAAATGATGTAGAGCAAGGTGTAGAAGGTATATTACTTAAGCATTTTCTAAATACCTTTTTTTATTGAATTGAAAAATACAGATACTTAAAAACGTAGGGAATAAATGTTAAAACATTTTTTTACCTTTATTTATGTTTTTCTGGAATTTAGAAAGCCTTAACCTTTGATGACTTCCAAAGAGATATTTAACTGTGGCACAACTATGCCTGAGGAAAAATACTTTTGTAATAGCAAGCAAAATAATTCCCAATGGCCTTGGCCTTGGCAAAATAAAAAAAACTGCCTTGTTTTGTTTGCTCAAAGTAATTCATTGGCTGCCACGGGATATACCACGGGCCTTTCCCAACAGACAGCAACATACTGCAGAGGCTACTGCTAAAGGAAAGCGTTTGTAAAGGAATGAGGACGACTTCAGCGTGGATCATGAGCCTCTTTGTGTTGTGGTTAACCTTTTGATTTAAGCCCAGCTTTCTTGGAGATAAAAGGACTGAGGCAGTTTCGTAGAATTTATTCCAAAAGCAATAAATCATTCCTGGAGGACGGGGGATGACCACCACAGCGTTTGATTTGTGACCGCTGAATGCCACATTTGAACTCATGATGGTCTGATGACTCCGAGTGTCACAGCATCTTTCTTTAACCTGAGAGGTTTTCACAGTCCCTGTAGGACACTCTCCCACACATTTAATTATACAAAAATTATGATTTCTTTCCTGAATTTAACATCCGGCAAGACTTCTGAAACTCAGGTTTGACACTTCTTACATATACTATGTGTGTCAGGCTATCTGAGAGTGAACACTAGTGACTACAAGCATCTGAGGGAAAAAATAGAAAAAACATCAAAAAGGAGGCTGAACTATGACTGAACTCAAAGGGCAATGAATTAAAGATCAACAGAATCCGGGCGCTGACTACTGCAATCATGTGCGGTACACACTGGGAAGGAAAGGAGACGTTTGAGAGCGACGGCTTGGGGGGAATCTTAATGTGCCGCTGACCACGGTGTGCAGACTGTTAATGGCTGAAGGCATTTTACAGCGCTACCTCTGCGCTCTCGTTTGTTCAGGACGCCGAGGTAATGAGGTGAAACAAAGAGAAAGATCCACCGTACTATAAGCATACTGCTATTGATGATGTTAAGGGCATTTCCGTTATTCAGTGTTGCAGACCTAAGATGTCAATGATGTGATTTTAGTAGCAGAAATGCTCGATTTAGATTTAAAATAGCAGTTCCGTCACCATTTTTTGACATTAAACAATCAAAATGAGCAAATTCAGAGAAGAGAAGGCAAACATGTATTAATCAAATGCGAGGATGTGTTATGTTGTTCCTTTGTTTGTTTATATCTCTGTAAGCAGAAAGTCTCTTGTGTTCAATACAAATAGTCAAAATGTAGGAAATCCTAATTGAAGTGACAGTTTGAGGATTTGTTGTCTGGCTCTCGTCAAACTTTTAAGTGGTTACACTCTTTTTTATGTGTAAAGGATCATTTAAAAAGAGCGGTTTTGCTTTGTCTGTGCACACTGTGAATATGGACATAATGAAGGACAGCATTATAAATGGAGCCTACCTCTGGGCAGCAGGACAGGAAGGGCTTAATGTAGATGTTAGAGTCGTGCACTTTCAGATTGTGGTCCCCGAGACCTCTGGTGACTCCGATGGTCGCCAACACACGAGCCTGCAAGAGATCAGAGGCCGGTAAAGATGACATCTATTCTACTTAAAATAGGCAACAACATATTCTTAAAGGAAAATTCTGGTGTATTTATCATGGCCATCATTGATATTGCTTATAATCACATTTCACTTGCCAAAGAGATTTTTTTTTTTTTAAATGCAGATGTTCAAGAAAGATGAGCAATCAGATAAACCAACAGTTTAAGCCAAATCATAATTCCTAAACCCCTGGCCTCAGACACCATTAAACTCATTTGTAAGCTGTGCTAAACTCCTCTTGGTTCCTCGAGTCAGCGCAGGATGGTACCACCGTGGCTGCTGGAACAGGTCTGTGGAACTGGGCTAATTGAATCTTCTGTACAGCCGATGAGACAGAGGGGGCACACAGGGCCGGGGAGAGGGGTACGAGGGTGAGGCCTGGTAGTAGTGAGAGTGGATCAGTATGCAGCAGAGAGAGGGAGAGCTAAGCAGACAGAGAGGTGGAGAGAAGGGAGAGAGTTTCAAAGCTCCTCCGGCAGAGAAGGGGAAACATCCTGGGATTAATTGTTGAGCGTTGGGGCCCAGCAGGCTGCGCGCCGGGTCTTTGAAGTGCTCCGACGCTCCTCTCCCCTCGCACAAAGCCCCCTTGCTCTATCTAGCCATCCATCTCCACTCCTCACTTCAAAGGGAGAGGACGCGACGTGGGCACGGCCGTCTGTAACGCGGTGAACCCGAACAGCGGCTGCAGGCGGAGAGCACGGTGAGGTGACATCTGCCCCAGCCATCCGTCAAACATAAACCCACTGTCGGGCTGTATTAACTAGAATACTGGAGGAGGCCACAGTGAGAACATATTCAGATCTATCGTGTTTCCTCTCTGACCTTCTCAATGCACCAAGGACAAGATGCGGCACATGTACAGCATCACTGAGGGAAATGTCATGAAGGTGTGCGGAGAATCTGACTTTTTCTTTTGTGTTACAGCACGTGTCAAACCACTGACGAGAGTTTCCTGCATGTCAGGGCTTTTGCAATGTTATATTCCAATTATTACACGGCTTAGTTGAATACTCGATTCTGATTGGTCAATTGGGACATTTCAGAGATTATTGATACTCGATAACACACCGCTGCTAAGCATAACATCGCCGTTGCTAAGGGCGATCATGGGAGAAAAGGAAAGAGGTTAAAAGACAGAAAGTTGGACGTCATATAAATCAACAGAAGAAGACAGGCAGGAAGTAAACACTAACAGGAAAACGGTTGGGGCTATGGCATTGTTTAAGGACTTGTTATTGTAAAACAAACTGTGAAAAGACTTGTTGTTGTTGCCGCAGTTCCTGCCGTTGGTGCGCCGTGGAACATTTAATTTTTTCTTAGCGGAAGCAAAACGATAATTTTCAAGTCAATAAAATAATTTCAAGTAATTCAAGTCGTTAGTGTATTTAGTATGTGGCCGTGTAATAAGTGGGATAATGTGCAGCGAGGTGGTCATTATTGAAAAAAGAACACCCTTACTTTACATATGTCACTTTTTGGACACTTTACATCTTTCTTTTAACACATCTCATAAGTGGCACCCATCGTTGACTCCAATCTGACATAGAGTCCATTAAAGCGGAGATATTTTCTGTTATACACGTTGTGATTAGTCGTGGAAAAAGAGGCCAGGAATGCCTTCCACTGGCTGTCTCCTCCACACAGTGACAGGGGGGGGGGTGTGTGTGGGGGGCTGACTAATGGTGCCCTGGTGAGCTTTGATTACAGCCCAGTCTTCACAAGGCCGTGGGAGTAACTCTGTCAGCGAGCAGCCGCGCAGCACTTCTTACCTTCTTTCCTTCGCCGTAGATCAGGGGAAACTTGAGGTCATCGTCCTCGATGGTTTTATACGCCCTGCGCAGAAGAGAGAGGACACTTTAATGGGTTTTTACTTTATAGCAGGCAGCGTACAGTACACGTGCCCTGGAGATACATCGCTCCCACGCCCCCCGCAGGCCCTGCTGCCAAGCCGACTGCCACGAAGAGAAAGAGGGAAGAGAGAGACGATGAGGGAAAAAGTCCAGACATCACACAGAGAACGACACAGCCTTGGCATATTTTACCCCTTTTTCTCTTTCTTAAAAGTCTCCCTAGCGACAAAGATAGAGACGTCTATGTATGTATGAGACATTCTTGGTTGGTTTTCTTTGACTGTCTGCTGCAGTTGTGTCTATGTGCATGTTTGTATCTGAAAGTCTGAAGGAAAGGCAGCTGAATGATGCAAGAGAATCCACGTTTACATTCCCCTGCTCTCAGAGCAATGTTTAAACTTCCTCCACTAATGAATAATTTACCGTCTTCAGACTGGGACCAGACAGAGGTGCAGTACAAGGAAAAATAATGAATAATACGTCATGTTTTCATGCCATGTCTTGAGATACACTTTTCACCTTTAAGCTAAAGCTTGGAAACTAGCAGTGGGGAAACCTTGCATTTTGATCTCATAGCTGGTATACAGTTTGATTTAGGTGGAACAGCTGTGTCACTCTACAGCACCAGAAACATTACACATTTGAGCTAATTTCCAGAAGAGCTGCCATGACAAGTTTTCCATTCAAACCAGGTGCTACAATAAAAAAATCTGGCAACCTTATCTGGATCGGATAACATTTAGAAATGCAGGTTATTCTTTATTTCAACCTTTAGACTGGAGGGATAGGAATGAAGAAGGTAAAACATTTTCGAAACTGTGATAAAAATCGTTTGAATTGAAGATGTTGGGGGTAAAAAATATAAATAGAAGCTATCTGTGGTCTTAAAAGTTATTTTTCTAGTGTTCAAATGTTATTTGCAGATATCATGTGACCCAGGTCTGCCCCACACACCTCATCCGATGTATTTCAGCTGCTGTGAAGCAGATTAGCAGGGCCCAGGATGGTTTTTACATTACTGCTGGTTCCACTCAGAGAGACCATATGTTTCCACCTTAGGCGAGCGCTGTACTGCTGCACTCAGCACTTTTTTAACAGTGTGCAGAGCGAGGACTATCACAGCGAACGCAGGCCACAAACAGAGAAATACAGTCTGCAGAATCTTCAGAGCGGCGAGCTGTAACACCCGACCAATAGTTTCCTCACTAATGTTTGCAATATTCATGGTGTGGAAAACCCTCTAAAACAGCAGTTTGATGATGCAAAACCCAAATTTGTGAGACACTAATTAAACCTACCCTTATTTTCAGAAGGGGAAACACCATTTCTCCTGCCATATCGGTACAGACTTCTCTATTTGGGTATTTCACCTTGAAGAAGTGTTACACAGAGACACTCTTCATGTCCTTATTTCAAAGATGTCTGGGAAGAAATCCCTAGAGCCCACAGGCGGGGACAGTCCCCTTCTGGAGACTTTTGTCTACAGCGAAGCCATCCTGTCAGACTGGAGATAAGCAGTGTGTGACAGAAAGCGAGAGATACACATTAATCCTGTTATGATAACCCGAGCGATTCCCGCTCTGGGACACGTAGTCCAAAACACAGCGAGGAGAGTCGCTCAAGGGCCGCTCTGTTTGACCACAACACTGAGCGCTTTCACATTTAAGGGCTGTTTGGTGGCCTGATACGTTGCAGTGTGACCAGCAGAGAGAGAGAGTGAGAGGGGGGAGGGGTAGAGAGGGATGCAGGGGAGGAAGGGTATCATCCTCGCTGCAGGTGAGGAGTGATGTCATCTCCTCCCGGTGCAAAGTGAGATGACAGGGAATCAATAGCAGTGTGTGCTCGGCATCCTAATCTGCACACACTTTAATATACATCTAACACACACATAAGCAGACACACACACCTGTCCAGACTTCGAGTTGACATTGTGGCGAGCCTGTGTCAGCACCGGATGAGTCAGACAAATTGGCAGTCGGGGTTCAAACTAACTTTTTGGCCAACCTTGATCAGGCTTTTTCCTAGATTGAGTGGTGCTTTCAGGAGCAAAGCAAGGCCAGAGTTAATGGCAGTGACCCAAAGCCTCTCAAAATGTAAGCGATCAGTCATAACGCTACGAAGGCGTAATGGACAAAGAGAAGGGAAGGAGAGAGGGAGGAGAAGGAGAGGGAGTGAAAGTGGATGACAGTGATGTAGGTGTGGGTTAGCCTCCCTCCTCTAACATTCATTATCGATAGGATCAGGGGGAGAGCAGACACCTTAGTGGGCGTGGGCAGTAAAGAGAGACAGCTGGAGGGCCTTTTATTGTCATTTATCAGTGCCCTCCTATGTGGCCTATACATCTGCTGTTATTGCCTACTTTATTTTACCAGCATTTCTTCCTAGCATTTTATTTTCTCCTTTTTCTATCTTTGCAGCTAGTATTTATTTTTGTCTTTGAAGTAATTTCCATTTGGTTTTTTCCCCCCTCCTTTCTCTATCTCTATACCAGCCAAACACCCTCTTCCCAACCTCCCCTTCACCTGAACATGGCTGACCGCTCAACATCCATTACTCAGGGACACAAACAAAACCGCCCGCCCATCCTGGACAACGATAACAGATTGCAGCAGAAGAGTCCTACGAGCAGAGGGAAGGGGGAAGGTAGAGAAGGCGAGGGAGGAAGACAGAGAGAGGTGGGCTGCAGGCCTGTATGCCTTCATTACACTGTGGCCTTGATCATGGATGCATTTGAGGGATGTAGATGTCAGAATACACCCACACACACGCAGCATGTGGGCACACTGGCTGCACACACTGACAGGAGAGTGTTCATGGAAAGCTACAGAGGCTTTAAAAAAAGATCCTCTGCACATATAGAGCGTCTGAACTGCACCTATACAAGATGACACAGTTATGTCACACTCGCGTACATCAGAGGAGTCCGCAACGCCGGGTGCTAATTTAAGACCCAGACTTAGTCCGGGTGAAGCGAGCAGAACTGGGTTATGGGTAGAACCTGATTAAAAATACATCACAGGCTGTCTGCGCTGCTGAGACAGCGGGCACGAGTTCTGGGCCCCATTAGGAACACAGCGGCTGACTGACCTACATCTGCTGAGCCGAGCGGCGCCGCTAAACACATCTGCACGCAGGTGGTGTCAGAAAACAGTGTCAGAAATCTTCATGCATAGTAAATCAGTGATTGTAACTAAGGATAATCTACTTAAGTACAGTAAAAGTAAAGGTTTGAGGTACTTGTACTTCACTTGAGTATATTGATTATACTACTTCATACTTTTAATCCACTAAATATTGGAGGCAAATGCATTTTTATGTATTCTATAGGCTAGTTACTTTGCAGATACGATTATTATAATGTAATCTACTGCTCAAAAAAAAAAAAACTTCCTTGTGATATGTATTGGAGTAGAAGAAGTATACAATCTAGATATTTAAGAACCGTACATAAATACCTACACTTTTTACAACAATCCTTACTTTCCTTAAGTACATCAATACAGGACCTTTATCTCAAGGAGGGTTTTTCTTTTTATTGTGGTAATGCAGCTCTGCCCAAAGTTGCGACACAGCAATGTTTGCAACTTACTATAAGAATATAAACGTTATATAAGGTTGTTAAACACTTTGCTACTTCAAAGACATATAGAGTACACTTGGAGCTGCCCATGAAATCTTTCGCTAAGATCCCCTTTCCTCCTCCATCTTTTCTCTCCCTTCACATTTCCATCTGTATCTCGCTCCTTACAGCATGTTCTCTCGCTTTTCTTCTTTCGCACACATTTTCCTAAATGTCTTTGACCTTTTTTAACCTCTCTCTCTCTCCGCAGAAAGAAAAAGAGCTGTCCTTGCTATGCCCACATATTCCTTCTCAAATGCCTTTCACACACAGAAGCAGAAATGTCAAGGCCACTTCTTGGCCTCCTACTCAGAGTGGAGCCTTGAGCGGCTTTAGAGTGCTGCACACTCAATGGGGTAGAAATCACTATTATTGGCAATTTCTTAATTAAGGGGCTGTACTGTAGGAATGTTTATATGAGGATAAGAAGCTGAAATTATGTTGACATAAAGGTTGTAAAGATTTGGGTAAAAAATCAAATGGGTAATAAAAAACAATGTGGGATCATCATCACAGTTTACATGCTGTGTCCTTGAAGAATCAATAAACCCACCATCCTGACATGGTGAAGTCACGGTACAGCATCCTCTTCCCCACCTCCTTTTTCTGGACTCTCCTCGGGAACTCCAGATGTGTAAACTCGTTCCCTAATAAGTGGGGCTGCATGTAGGCCTTGATATTAAAAAGAAAAAACAGAAAAAGAAAATTGACATCCCCACGGGATAGGAAAAACAATTCCATAGTCTATTAAGCAGACAAAGAGAGCAGGCAGTGTAAGAGACAGAGGAGGGGAGGTCAGCTCTGTGAATATCTGACAGCTGTGCTCACTAGGAAGGAGCAGAAAAAGGTTATTTCTTACCAGGAACTGCAGTCGCTGTCTCTCTGACTCGGGTGTGAACTCTGCTGACATGGGGATGACTTCCCCTGCCCGGATAATGATAGCTCTGAGGAAGAGGGGGAGACAAAACAAAACTGTGTTTATTTGAGGCGGGACACTGTTGCTCCTCCTGGCTGCAGGGCACGAGAAGGTGACCGACAAAAGAGATAATGCCATTGTGTGTCATAGAAAAGTTCCCCTTAATTTGTGCATGTGTATCTCACCTGCTGTCCCCAGCGTTAGCAACGTAGAGCTTTCCGAGCATATAGACGACCACCAGAGCAGTGCAGCCCCCTGAGATGTTGTAGACGGCCTTCTCCTTCTCTATTTGCACATCCTAAATACAAACAAACATAAAATGAATCCTCTGATGAGGTCACAACCACATCCTCTGCAATGCAATTATGTTTCTAATCATAACTGAGTACAAAAACGTTTTCCTATCACGCTGTGGCACAAAGAACCTCATTCCGAATCAAATAATGCCAGAATACTTAAAAAACACCATGATACTATTATCAATTATAGCACCATAATGAATTCATCCATCAAAAGCACCATAAGTCAAGGAGCAATACAAAAACAAGAATGGAAACCAAAAGGATAGGTAAGAAAGTTAGGAGGGACCGCTGGTTATTACACCAGTTAATTAGCCCATATTAATTTGTTGCTAATTAAACAAAAAAAAATGATTTGAAAAATCCCATGCTAACAGTTCATTAATTAGATGAATGATTAACCTGTCAGCGAATTAATCAAAAATGCCAACATACATTTGAACCAAGCTGCTCACACTTGGTTTAACCCTTTAATGTTGCTATACTGAGAGGTCTTCAATGGCAAACAGAAGTATGAAGTTATCCCGAGAAAATGGACGTCCCCTCTAGCGCCTTCCTCGAATCCCTCTGTCACCTTCCACACAGTGAGCGGGAAGAAAGATGTTGGCAAACACATTTGCAGCGAGGCCTTCCCTAACATGTCGTCCCAAGAGGAATGCTAAACCAACTAAAGCATGTCGCCTTCTGCTCCACTGCCGACGACCTCCATCTGATTACAACTGTGAATGTGAGTGTTTTTGTAGTGTATGCGTTTCTCTGACAGGAGACAGGAATGCATGTGTGTGTAGAAGGTTTTGCGTGTGTGTGCATAAACCAGATATGTGTATGACTTTGAATGTGAGTGTTTTGTATTTTATGAAGGCTTTTTGGACAGAAGTAGCAGGGTTTTTTGGGGTGTGTGTATTCTGAATATTTGCAGAAATGTGTGTGTGTTGGGAAGGGGGGAACAAATGTGTCCTTCACCCTGAATTAATTATAAATCCATTGCGAACCATACATATTTATTCTCCCTGTATCAAATACGTTTTGCTGCAGGCAAAGTCTTCAATAATGAAAGTGCTGCATAAACATCTACACTTTTCTCCTCTCCACTTCCGCAAGGAAACGTCTGACAACTGAGCTAAATAACCGGAAGGCAGATAGGCTAAATATTTTCTTCCCTTCTTCAAATTGAATATATACATATTGTCTGTAAGTAATCACCCTATAATTAAAAAGGAAAATCTAATCTAAGGACAACCAAATTATATAGTTAAATAATTATACTCCACTAAAACCATGAATTTTTAAAAAGCAGTGACACATCAAAGCATACTTAAAACAGACCAAAAAGTATTGAACAGCACATAACAGAACACACTTCATACACAGAAAAACCACATGAACACTTCCCATCCAAACAACCAATCATGTAGTTTGTTTATGACCTTTTATAAACATCCTAAAAGACCGCTAAGTTATGTGTTTGACCATTTAAGAAAACATATTTCAATACAATTGACATAATAAGGTTTCATAGATACAGTAGTTAGTAGCTATGTTATTCAACATATTGTCATGAAGGCCATTATCTTCACAGCAAAGTTCAAAAAAGCTTTCTCACTGAACAAGATGGTTTGACTTTATTGGCAAAAGCTGCTGTTGAGTCACTGTTCTACCTATGAGCTACAGGTCAGGCCAAACACTACCTCTTCCTGATGCAGTGTTATGTGTTGAATCAATGAGAGCCTGAAGCTACTAGGCCAGGAAAAGATAACAGAGAGCAGAGCTGGCAGAGAAACATCAGATATGATGGATAACTCTGATGATGGACTGTGAGACAGGTAATTAAGGGAATTAATCATTTTAACTGATTAGTTAAATTAGTGGCACATCAGTTGTTTTTGAGGGCAAGCAGGACCTTTGGACTAATTCTTCTGCCAATGCTCCTTTAATATAGAGCATTAATAACCCGCTGAAACACACTAACAGTCACACACCTGGTTATAACCCACTTCTCATCGAATAAGATCTGAGATACAAAATATCAATAAATATAGCAAGATTATGGATGGTTAAACTACTCTTGATGACTCCTGACTAACACAGAAATGTGAAAACATTAATGAAACATTATATTGATTAACCTTCATTTCCTGAAGGCTAATGCTTAACATCGTATCTCATGCTCAAATAAAAAGTTTAACATTTTGGGAAATACACATTCTGTCTGCGCGAGAGAAGATCAATAACACTGAGGTCTGTGGCTCAAGCAGGTAGCTTAGTGTAGCATACTGTAAGTAGAAGTAGGATTCAAGCCTGGGTCTTTCTGGTGTTCATAAATATGCCCATAATAAGTCTCAAGGTAACTTGCTATAGTTTGTGATTTTGAGAAGTCATCTTTTTGGCTTTCTTGTCAAGAGTAAGATGGGAAAATGAATGTGACAAATGATGTTACCACAGGCAGGAAGTTAGCCTAGCCTGGCTCTGTCTTAAGATAAGAAAATATGCCCAACAGTTTCGTTTTTACAAAGAGTTGCATGAGTATTTCATCGCCTGTTTTTCTGTAGTCTCCACTTTTTTGTACAGAATATACAAACAAGATTTGTAATGCTTAATACTGAGCTTAACGGCTAGTCATGCTAGCTGTTTTCCTGGCACTAGTTCGGTGCTTAGCTTAGCTAGTGAATACAAAAAAAAAGCCAATTAGTACATTTCCCCAAAATGTTAAATTAATGCTGATAGCTCACATCATTATGAAAGTCCTAAAATACTGAGATAGTGATTAAATGTAAAGAACTGTATACCTGAGAATACAGGTACCAATGCGACAAATACATGTTTTAAACTAAAGAGGATCTAAAAAGGCTAGTGATGTCATCTCCTCGTTTTCTGTAACCAACAGCTTGACTTATAAGCCTTTGTCTCGGAGCTACAAGACGTTGTTTTTTATGTTTACACATCCCTGAGTGTTTATCGGCTTCAGCAGCCACTACACACAGACACACACACACACACACACACACGCACACACACACACACCGGCCGCTCCCACAGGAATGCAGTGAGTCGTGTCAGAGGAGAATTAAAGGCGGATCCTTCTGATAAGATACAGAGACTCTGTGAACTCTAAGACAAAGATTAAGAGTCATACCAAACCTTCCCAAATGTTGCTGACACTTCCTTTTATCGTAAAGAATGAGCTTTATTAGACTTTGTTAAGACTGGAGGACTTTGGGGGGGAGATTATGACAAAATTGACTTTTTGGTAGCAACTTATCAACAGTTCTAAGATTCATTGTGTACCATGTGATTGCATCTAATACATAAAAAATGATTACTTACGAGGAAAGTAGATATGGTTATTTCAGGTGGTTATACCCTTATTTTCTCATCTCTGGTCTCTGAATACAATACGTAACGCACTATGAATGCAATCAACCGGAAATCCATTCTACATGTATATGCTTTAATACATAGCATCCTGAGGAAACACTCTAGATACTGTTAGATAGTTGTGTAGCTTCAGTGCTTCATGGACACAGTGACATCAACTGCAATGTTTGAAATTGTGGATTTCCCTTTAAGAAAGAGAGAGGACACGGACGGTAAAGAGTGCAGACTCAGAGCCAGAGAGACACGTGAGAGTGAGACAGGAAGCAGAGTGAGACATAGATGTTTGCTGATTGCTGGGAGATGTGGACGGACATGTTTCTGACAACGAAAAAGATAAAGAGAGTAGAGCAGCAAAGAAACATTTTAAAGACAGATTATGCACCAACTTCATAGTGTAAAGGTGGATCATCATTTCAAAATCCTGCCATATGACATAAAGAAATGTGCAACTGTATTTCACAAAACCCAATCCTTGTGACTGGGTGAAAAAAAATCAACTCATCATTAACCAGATTACTCCTTTTTACATTGATTAACTGATCCTTATACAATCATTAAGTACACCTACACAAGCCATACGTGCCCCAATACAAATGTTCCTCTTTAATGGCCATGACGTTTGGTGAGAACAGGTGATTGCACACTACCACCTAGTGGTAAAGAGGTGTAAACACCAGCTGTACTGAGTAATGGACTTTTTATTGAGCTGCACTGCCCTCTATCAAGCTAACATTTTACCTCCCCAAATGATCTCACCTATAACACATGTTTTAAAGACGTTGTGCTCTGCAGACCTGGGTCAAGCATTAGTGGAAGATAAATTAGTGTCTATATTACTCCTTTTAATCATTTTGTGCAATCTATAATATATTTGATTGAAGTCTATTGTTTGTAGGTATTTGATTAACTCTTGTTTTAATCACATGGTTATGCTAGAATAGGCTATTTGTACATTAACAAACAATTTGTCTTTCATTTGGAGAGGAGCCTTTTGTCTCTTAATGTCTTTCATTTTTGTAAAGCACTTTGAATTGCCTTGTGTTGAAAGGTGCTATATAAATAAACTTGCCTTGCCTTTGCTTCGGTTGTAAACAACAATTACAGTTGTTTACTTGTTTATATTTACTCTCGGGCACTGTCCCATAGCAAACTATGATTTACTAAATGTTAAACCACAGGGATTTCAAGAGAAGGAGAGTGACTTTTAATCTCTCAAACTCTTTCTCAACCCAGGCCTGCTCTGTTTTCATTGGCTCTGGTCTCAATCTCTTGGCCTCTGCATGAGGAAAGTTTCCGGAATCCACTTAAAGCAAGGCCAGGTGGCTTGTGTGTGTTATCTGACTGACTGCCTTCACACTGCTGGTCTGACATCAAATCTATTTCTTGGGTATTACATGTTCATACTTTAATGTGGGTTTGATTGCTGTAATAACAATTACACAATCATGTTTGGTTTGATATATACTTTCAGGCTTTTGAAGTCCTGGCCCCAAAACTCTGGAACAATTTACCAGCTGAGATTAGGCTTGCTCAATATATCAGCGCTTTTGAATCTCTTCTTAAAACATCATTAGGAATTTCAGGGCAATTGATGTATTTACCTATATGATGTTTTATTATTTATATTGTGTTTTTATCCTTTTGTATAGCACTTTTTAACACTGTGAGGAAACATACTATGTGAATAAGGTTTATTTTAATATATTATTATTAGTTTATGTTTTAATTTTTATTCTGAAAACACAATATAGAGGTGCGGGGATTTTCTAATTGATGTTGTGATATACATTTGTTTACCAAAAGAGTAAAATAAATGGAAACAGAGATACAAGGGATAGGTTTTAAATTCTCATGAAATAGAGCCATTTTTTGTATTAGTTCGGAGTGTAATGTCACTGGTTTTGTGTGTTGAGAAGTGCTGTAAAAACAATCTTGCAACAGTCTACACCACATTAACACGGTGTCTTTCTTTCATTGTGCAACAACTAGCTGTTTTTAAGCATAGCAGATGCTGTGATTTATGCTTTGGGAAAAGGGACAGGACTAGCCTTTCTCTTCATATACACATAAAACCATAGATGGAAGTAACTACTCCCGCGATTTGACAGGGGGAAGGAAGTCCAATGTTATTCTGGGAATTATAGGAATTCACTATCTAAAGCAGCAGTACACGAGGAACAAGGGACAGTCTCTCCAACATCCATGTGTGTTATTTTCACTGCACATTGAAAGGTCAACACGTACTATTAAACACTTTGAGACTTCTACTTCACACACGCCTCTTACCATGTCTTTGAAAGCGTTCTCGATGGCTCCGACCACCAGGCTCTCGTGTGAAACCTTCTTCTCCGTAAAGAAGCGTGTGGGGGGGGTGCTGGGTGAGCCCGGAGCCCCTGCGGCGCCGCGCAGCGAGGCGGCCCGGGTGAGGGCGCGCTGGGACGTCGGGGTGAGGTGGTGATTGATAGGCTCCTCCCCCAGGCACGTAGGGGGCAGCAGGTTGGGAGTGCAGATGATCTCCAACACCTCCTGAAGGTGCAGGGCCACGTGGTGATGCAGGAGGCGGGAAGCCATCACAGCCACCCCGGAGCCCGCATGGCCATCGAACATCGCCCAGTAGTGGAGCGTTAACTCTTCAGAGCCGTCCTGGACACAGGTAAGAGTCAGACAAACATTAGACAGTGACACATTGAGCACTTAGGTCAATGGAGGAGTGGGTGGAGGAGTTTGGTAAGACCTTCATTCACCCTCATCAACTAACTAAACACTGGAAATTCTGTTTTAGTTTAATAAAGCAACCTCATCCAGTGTGTGAATGATCATTATGTCTGTCAGTTCAGAATACTAGCCGTGCTTTCACTTTTATAGTCAGCAGAAAGGGTCATCACATGGTTCCTTAATAATATACCTTACTGTCAGAAGATCATAACAGGCAATCAAATATGTCAAGGTTTAATTAGCATTTCTAAATGAATGCTTGGACAAAAGTTACATCAAGTTTCTGATAACTCCAAGGAGTGGTTTGAATGAGTATATTTCTTGTTATCAAAAGGAAGGAAAAGTAATGACTCATCATCCAAAATGATAAAAGATTATAATGTAATTCGTTATCCTCACAACATTATGATGTACTGCTGTGGTTCCTTACTTGAAAGGATGAACCGTATAAATACAACCTTAGGCAGGGTAACACATTGATGTTGGGTAAAAGGCCACAACCCAAAAAGGTTGGGAACTACAAATACAGTATATGGAGGCTGTGGCTCAGTGGGTAGTGTGCTAGACTTCGAATAAGGGGATAGCAAGTTCAAGCCCCACTGCAGTCAGCATGTCGTTGTGTCCCAGGGCAAGATACTTCACCCCAAAATTGGGGATTGTTCACAGTACTGAATGTATGTAAGTCGCTTTGGATAAAAGCGTCTAACAAATGACATGTCATGTAATGTAATATCAGTGACCAGAAATATAGAAAGCCTTGTTCAAGAAGATGTTCGAAAAACTTTAGCCCCGAGTACAGCTGCCACAACAGAAACTGCATGGTCCAGGTGTTTAGGGCTTAACACATTATCCAAAGTTTAAGCATAAAGGCCATTGAAATAATAAAATGGGATTAAATATTGTAGGAGTTCAATAGGAATGCTATAAGAAATGCAACAACTCTATGATGTTCAGCCCTCCTGGAGCAAATGGCCATGCTTTTTCCAGTCTGTTCGGATACATACTTGACTCTCTTCTAAGTAATAAATCACACATAATGAAAGTCTGGACATAGAGTTGCTATTGCACACATCTCACGAGGCCGTAACACACATGTGTAAGTGAGGAATAGACTTCCTCTGCATGGGAAGGGTTTATGCTGCATTTTTGTGTGAGTGTTAATCATTGCAAGAACAAAAGCTTAGATTTTCTAAATATACAGTAGTGCAGCAGATGCTACAACATGAGCCGATGAAGCAAGCACATAGCACTAGAAAGGCTTGACTTGTTATGGTCCAGTACCTCTGCAGTAGTGAGTCATGAGGTACTTGCATGAGTTTGCTGTAGGCTCTGGCTGGGTCTAAGTAAAGTACTGGTGGGCTAAGGGGACATGTTATCTGCAGTATTACCTAATATAGATATATTTTGCCTGTGGAAAATGAAATGACAAAGTGCTCAGTATAACTGGTTAGAGATAAAGAGCAGTGAGGGAAAACAGAAATCTCTGAGTGCATGTCGAACCCGGAAGACAAATTGAACAACAGGAGATCAGTGTTCAGTTGTTTCTACGCTTTTTCAGGTTAGTATCAGAAAATTGACCGAGTAGCCATTGTCAGTAGCTGGATAGAGTGGGTCAAAAACAGTGCTAGTTTATAATTCACAATACCTTTGTATATATGGTTTTTGGTCTAACTTAAAAGCTTTACTTGCTTTCACCTGGCTGTTGAGAGCTGAAGGCCGAGGCTGTGATGTGTAAAGGACGCTGTGCTGTACGCACCAATGAACTGCTGATGGGACGGGATGAGGGAACACTGCGTCCCAACAGCAAGAACTACATCCACCATTACCTGGATTTCATGCGTGAACAAATGCTTGAACGTCAAGGATCTTAGTCGATGTACAGTATTAACAAGATATCAAAAAGATGGCTCAGAAAATTTGCATTTGTCCTCAAGTTTTATCTCATGAATTCCTGTTATGTTAAAATCAGAAATCAGAATCAGAAATCAGAAACAGGTTTATTACCAGGTAGGTTGACACGTACGAGGAATTTGACTTGATGTAGTGGTGCATACATGAAAGTAAAACAAAATGTGTCTGCTGAATAAAATCCCAGTGAAAGATGATGGAAAGGAGGATATATGTGATGGAAACAGACGCTTTAGTTTGACTCACATTGCAGTCCCGGGGGCTCAGACCCTCTCCGTTGGGCAGGGAAGACCTCCTGCGGGCCAGGGAGGTCCGGTTGGGTGTGGAGCATCCTGAGGGTCTCCGTTTGACCACCAGCACCTCGCAGCAGGCCTGGTCCTCATTCAACGCACTCTTTCCTGCATTGATCACCCTAGATAGAGAGGGGATAACAGAACACAACAAAGGGAAGGTGAGACATACTTCATTTTAACAGGGCAACTCGGATAAGAATTTTTTTTTTTTAAATCAATGACATTAAAAACTAAAATAGGATATTAAAGAAAACATGTTTCGTACAGGGAGAACAAAACACATCACTATGGTTTAACCGTAGAAAGAGAATAAAATACTCTCCTTTTGAAAGACAGTTCAATAAAAATGTAAGATATCACCATGGTAAAATAGACGGTTAGCTTAGCATCAATTTATGTGCTATAGGAACTTGTTTCTGTTACTGAGTGCAAAATAATGCCATCAACAAGCTGGACCTAACAGGCAAGTTTTTTTTAGCAAAGCTGCCCTTAAACATTACAATGCATAAAAGGATAGTCAGTGATGATCGTGGGTCACTTGTGCTTTTCTGGAGTGGAAAACAATTTCAAAATCGAAGGGTACATGGGGGAGAAAATGTCATGCAATCCTGTGGGGACGTTGACTCAATGGAAGTTTGAATCAGGGAGAGATACTCCCTACAAAGCCTGAGGGAGGGAGGGAAGTCTGAGGGATGAACTATTTCCAAGAAGATCACTTGTCATCTCCACTCCCGTCATTTCAAGCACTCCCTTCTATCAGAAAAACAGTTCAGGAGCAGCTGTGTCATGCTCTAAGCCAGTGGTTCTCAACCTGTGGTGCGGCTCCCGCTAGTGGTACGTGGAGGAATCTGACATATAAAAAATATATATATATTTTTTTTTTTTTATTTAAATTTTATTTAACCGTTACACAGAACGTATGTAGGAGGCCTACATTCACACTTTAGTATAGGTCCAGGAAATGTCATGTGTGTATTTTGTTCTTTATATTCTCACTTGTGGTGTGTGAGTGAGTGAGTGAGTGAGTGAGTGAGTGAGTGTGAGTGAGTGAGTGAGTGAGTGAGTGAGAGAGAGAGAGACTGCCCTTTGTACATGTAGCTGTGGCTGACAATAAATAATGTTATTATGAATACATTTGCCTCCGAGTTCTGCATGAACTGTGCATAGACTGTATTTTACATTGGTCATAGGGTGGTACTCGGAGAGCCAACTATTTTCTCAGGTGGTACTTGGTGTAAAAAGGTTGAGAACCACTGCTCTAAACGTTAACAAAGGTTATTGTGCCTCGCTAGATGATACACTAATACAGTTTATTTTAGTTCTTCAATGTCCTTTTAGACACTTTGAGCTGTGACCTTTAATCTGTTCTTACGCCCCGTCCACACGTACGCGGTGAAAAAATCTTCCAACGCTTCTGCCCATTCACTTTGAATGGGGTGACGTCACTTCGCCTCACTTTTCCCGAACTGCATTGTGGGAAGCAGAGCGGCGATTTCCAGGCGTTCCAGGATTCAAAAGTTGAACATTGTTCAACTTTTGACGCCTGGAACGCCTGGAAATCTTTGAGGTGGAAGCGTCAGCCAATCAAATCCCGTTTATGCAAATCTGACAAGCGCTAGCCAATCAAACCGCGTGTAAGCTGGGAGTGACATACCGCAGTTCATTTCTATATTCCTAACAAAATGGAGGAGAAATTAGTTATTGCGGTAGCAAATCACCCGGTTCTTTATGACCAGTCCCTATTTACCTACCGGGATACATACCGGAGGAACCAGGCATGGAGGGAGGTGGCAGAGACAGTGGGTGAAACTGGTAGGTTTTCGCCTGTTTGGGGATTTTATATCCAGTTTACTTCGTTTTAACATTGCTAGCAAGCATAGACAGTATATTATATATATAGACAGTTTTTTGCTTTGTATGTCGGGGGCGGGAGATTCATGTGATTGGTTGTTGGTCGCAAAAAATCCCCAAGCTTCAGACACGCCCACCGCCAAGATTTTTTCACCGCGTACGTGTGGACGCTGCGTTAGGACGACATAAGTTTCTCCTTTATAAACAGCAGTTATTTTTTTACGATAAATGATGACTGCACAGTAAAATAGGCAAGATAAAATCAGCAAATATACACCATTTGCATATACATCTCAGTTTGACACCTAGTACACATGTATGAGAGGACAGAAAAAGCACATAAATACTGCATAATGTGACACCTAGGTTGTTCACTGCTGAGAGCTGCTGTTGTGGTTGTGGGCAAACATGTTGCTAAATAATGCTCCAGGCAATCTCCACACCATCATTTATAGTACTACAGTGGCCCTATTAAAACTGTGAATGTGGTATTTTTTTAAATTAGAGCAGAGGACGACAGATAGACAAGGGGGCATGCAGAAACAAAAAGTATTATTCTGTTGGAAAGTGTATTTTGTGGAATTATTTCCTGTTTTACTTCAACAAACAATTGTCTAGATACTACGTAGAGACAGGTAGCATGTCTCTATTTCATTAAGCAATGTCTTGAGTACGAATAATATAAAATAAATGAGACATTATATGGCTACACGTTGATGTGAGAGTTAGTCATGATTTCTTCCCTATGGAGGATCCTACATTAATAATCCTAATTGGTCATGAAGCTGCAGAGATCCTCCGTCTCCAGCTAAGGAAACACTGCTGGTTGTAAAACCGTCAGGATGTGGACTGAGCAGACCTTTTCTCAGTATGATTGATTTTAATTGGAGTCTTACACAATGGCCTATTCACCACATCCCCGTCCTGAAAACTAAAAATAGCACACTCCCTGTCGTGTGTCAATACGACAGGTTCAGAGTAAACACTTCATTTGACAGCACAGCTACCCAACTATTATAATGAACCCAGATTGCTTATATAAGTATAGAAGGATGCTCAATTTCTATCTATCATGTGGTGAAACACAATTATCAACAATAATTTGTCGACAAATAATGTCAAATATAAGATGGATCCGGTTTCTCAGCAAAAGGGATTTACTGTTTTTTTGGGTCATGTCATTATAATTTAAATAAACATTGAATATCCTTTTACTTTGTAGTGTTGATTGGACTTTATTTTGGGGTCTGGAACATTGCAATCACTATCTTACATTTTATAGTCTTATGTATTAAACCATGTTTTAAAAAACATCAACATCATCAATTTACAAACCTCGTCACTGATAAAGACAATAACACAAAAGCAAAAACCGCTCAGTAGATGTCATTTGTGCAAACACATACTTTCCTCCTTTTTTTCTGCATCCTAAATGGAGCATGACAGCTTGTGGTTTTCAAATGCATCTCATGTTTGGACAGTTTAGGGATTGCTCAGTTTTCACAATATGACCTAAAAATGTAACCTGTATGAGTGTCAACAGTGCAAACTACATCCACTGATAAAAAATGTGGTTGAAACTCACAGAAAAATATAATATAAGCACACATTTGTCTGTCAAACTGGTTTTCTAATATCAGGAATAGCCTTTTATTCTTAATTCGGATGACTGCACTTTAATATAATTGTTGCTTCATTAGTCACAACAGAAAACATGGCATTTAAAACAAAGTGTTACTCTGAATTACTGCAAACGTTCCAGGTAGCATTTGGTTTCAGTTTGTGCCACAACTCTCAAATTGTGCACATAGTTTAAGTTTTTATTCAAGCTTTAAAATCAGTTTATGAAATCATGTAGTCAGAAAAATGCTCAACAGTAATGTAGGTATACAGTGTATGCATAGTTAACGTGTTCCTCTCCTAACTTGATGATGAAAAGAGGCCACACACTTCGTCATGCATGTCTGAGACCAAAGCACAGCAGGGAGCCATGTTCCTTTGACCTCAGTCGATCACAAGATTACAGATGAGCCGTCGATCCTTTCATCTCTGATACGAGAGGGAGAGCCTTCCAGACCCCGAGGCAGGAGCAGGGCTGTCCGACTCAGTTACCTTGTTTCATTTCTTCCCGTCTGAGACAATGACACGACCTTAATTACTCTGTCAGAGTCGTAACCTACATTGTGCATGCATTCTGGGAATCTCTTTCTTTTCAGTAACACTTGACCTGAAGATTTACTGCAAAGGCCTCATCAGTCAGCAACAGGTCATTTATGTGATGTGAATGTTTTACCGTTTCCTTCATGTTTAACCGAATGAGCATTTCATGTATAACTTTGCAAAAATAACAGATTATTTGGCAATTGGATGACATTTTTTGAAACTAGATTCTTGCTTTTTTTCTGGATCATCTTTCTTCTTGCACAACTAAAAGCACACATTAGAGATGCCAAGTTCTCAGAGAATTCTGACCTGAAGGCAACTACACACTGTTTCCAAAACACAGGTTATTATAGTTAACTATTGAAACACTGCATTACCTCCAATGTAACTGATACTCCTCCGGCACTTCAATGTATATTTTGTGGATTTATTGTAAATTCTCAAGCTTATCTTTGAAGACAATATTACTGCATTGTACTTTTAAAGAGGCCCTATTATGCTTTTTGGGGTTTCCCTCTCCTGTAGTTTGTAGAAAGATTTGTGTGCATGTAAAAGGTCTGCAAAGGCCCTTTGCTCCCCCCTCCATAGAGATTTTCTCTTCCACACACTCAACTTCTTGTTTACACTCATGCTTCTATTGTCTAGTACTCCAACACATTGTACGTGATAGGCTAAGGGCGAAGTCCATCTATAAGGGTTTGACCAATCACAGCACAGTCGGCCAGCTAACCAATCAGAGCAGACTGGGCTCTGGTTTCAGACAGAGGGTGAAAAGAGGTGCTGCAGCACAGACAGTATGAGAAAAATAAAAGACCTTTTTGAACATTAAAGCATGTCACAGTAGAGGAACAAAATACAAAAATGAACCTGAGAATAAGCATAATATGTCCTCCTTCAATTCTGTATTCTTCAAGTTACTTGTTTCCTAGTTGTGTGGTTTTATACTCTTGCAACATCTCAGTATCCTACAGCACATCATGTAAGACACCAATAAAGATGATTCATTTGATTATAGCATTCTCTTTCAATGGTAACTCATATTTAAACTACACGTTAGGGCTAACTGGCACTGAACTGAAACAGCATTACGTCTTTTCTGCCTCAAAGCGATGTGGCGTGTTGATGTAGCAGAAACACAAAAACATGTGCTGTATCATGTGATTGAGCACTGGGAAGCTTTGTAAGTGCTGCTCATGTGCTTCCTCTCCACAGTTGAGTGGTAACATTGACTTAATTTAGCTCCTCCAGAGTGAAAAACTACCAGGAACAAAGAAATGGATTGACCTACTGTACAATTAAAACAGAGAAGGATATGAAGACATGCATATTAATAGCTTTTCTATGTTTAAAACATGTTCAACCCTTCGCTATACTGTAAATCCATGACCAATGTTAAGCAGAAGCTTTTATTTATTTTCACTTAGATATTAATACTGAGAAAGTCAAACTACAGTCGTCATACCCTCTCACTGTGAAGCTTACCTGCAGACAAAACATAAAGTGAGCAGTGGTGATGCTAGTGTTTATCCTACAGACCCGCATGTTGATTAAGTATTGATGGGATTATATCGGTCCTGGGTCAGAAAGAGTAAGTGAATAAGTGAATGGCTGGGAAAGCTTTGTCACAACTTATTATTTGACCTCTTAGTGCCACCACTCTCCTACGCCAACAAGCAAGTTCGATGTGGTAAAGAGGAAAGACGTAGAGGAGAAGGGGAGCTGAGGTGAATCCTATTTAGATACACAATTACATCTCTAATATTGATAACATGATTTATCATGTTATCAATATTCAATATTCAATATTCAAGTTTTTTTTCTCTTCCCATCACTTTAGCCCTACAAAAAGTGAGCAAACAAGTTACAGACTATGAGCAATTATGCAAAATATATATTTGAATATTTATGGAAACATACATAATGATGTTCAGCTTAAAATATAAGAGGAACCGAAACCAGGTTAAGAAGTCAATGTAGCTAAGAATGAAACTAATGATTATTGTCCTAATGTTTTCACTTAATAGATCACTATGAGGAAGAAACCAGGAGTGAGGGAAACTTCAGTTTAAAATGGAAATGGATATTAAACAGACTGTTGTATGTGTAGTGTGTACACTAATCTGAAGGTGGTGATCACAGTGGCCACTTTATAAGCTACACCACTATAACATGGGAAGGACAAAAAAGAACACAACACCTCTCAATATAATAAACTCCAGTACAACGCCACATTTAAGTGTGACTTCAGTAATAAACATACACAGAAGTAACACATTTTAAACAATGTGAACAGAACACATGATGGGTGGAAAGCGACTGGAGAGAGAAGCAGCAGTAAATGTAGCCTGTCTAAATAAGGAGGCCTGGAGAAGAGAGGGCAGTGAGCAATACCCACTGATCCATTCAAATGATGGTGCTCACCGGATCTGACAGTGCACGCACTGAGAGACTGTGCCTCAGAATCAACCTCATAGAGCCACAACTGCTCTTCCTTTCTCCACAGGGTGCAACACAATAACCCAGGATAACCTCAGTCAGAGAGGCCCACTCAAAGAAAGGGGTATGAAGGGAAAAGAGTAGAGATAAGAAGGTGGAATTCATCCTGAATGTCCCAAACTTTTGGTTTTTCAGCCATTTCTACTGATACTAGCACTATAAAACCCTCTTTAGGTATTGAAAATGGGGGTAAAAAAAATACAAGGATATTGAAAAATATAAGAAAGGTAAAAAAGGACAACTAACTGTCCCATATAATCTGGACATGATTGTTAGTATTTACTAAAATTGTCAGAATGCACACAGTCCCCTATCTGATTCCCTTTGAACAATGCTTGCTTCAAAGAAAATATAGGCTATATATAATATTCCAAACAAGAATATAAATAGTTCCTTTATTCCAGAAGGGAAATCGGGTTTTGTGACAGTTGCTCCATTTTATAATATAATAAATAGAAATATAACTAAAAGATTTATATAGATGCAAAGTTGAAGATAATCAGGCATTAAAGCCCTTCACAGTGCTACCCAATAAGCTGTAATGAAGTGTTCAATTGCACTGCCAGTATCTATTCCGGCGTGTTATCAGTCGGAGAGACCCATCGGTGAAGGACCCTGTTAACCCTGACATCACTTCATCTCATTTGGGCTCAGGTTTTCTCCACTGGCAGTGAGATTTCACAACGACAAAGCCCGCTGGTCAGCCAGCTGTTGACAAATCCCCAGTATGGTTCATGAGGCTCCGCCAAGCTGGCACACACACACACACACACACACACACACACACACACACACACACACACACACACACACACACACACACACACACACACACACACACAACACACACACACACACACACACACACCACACACACACACACACACACACACACACACACACACACACACACACACACACACACACACACACCCTGTATTCATGAAGCAGGGCTGTGCAATTGTTCTGTATAATAACATATATTTTCAGTTATTATTACAAGACATGGACACGTCAGTACCATGAGTGCAATGTTTCAATATCAAACTAGCAATAATTCTAATAATAACTCAAATTATGCAACCTACTTAAGAACACATGAGTGTGTAGGGTTTTCTTTTCTTTCTTGAGATTACAAATTCTTCATGGCAGATTAGCATAAAGAAGAATAGCGGGAGGAGGGTATGAGGATCAACCATTTCAAAGGATTTGTTCATTCTGTAGGAAGGAGAGCCCACTTAGATCTGTTTTAGTTCTGACACTTTCAAATAACCAACCACTCAATCAGCAGAAATAAAAAAATTCAAAGTATTGAATGAAGCAAAATGTGTCTGAAATGTGAGGGTTTGCTGCTGCTTTGTGTGTTTTACATAACATTGAATCAAATTCAATGGAGTTTTAAACTGAAGGTCAGACAAAACCATCATTTGAAATACATCACCTACACTATTTTTGACAATCTTTTCCAAACCATTATCTGTGAAAAGGAAACATAGCTCCTTAATTAATAGTGGTTGTGAATAATATCATAATCTCTCTCTATCTGCAAGTTAAATGACTTGTTTTCACCTTATACACGAAAAACAATTGCCTGAGGGAGTGAAACTGACCTCGTTTGTGGTGTTAAAGATGACATCTACATTGGATTGGTGAAGTTGAAACATTAGATGCAAAGAGATAGGGTGAGTTTCTTACTGAATGTGTAATGTCATCATTTAAACAACTCAAAGAAACTGACGGAGAGGACACTCATGGAAATGTAACAGAGCTTTCTAACTCTTCTTTGTGAATGTATGAACTCAGGCCAACAAACTGCTGTGTCACACACTGTGTAGTTAGGATTGCCTGAAGGATTGAATTGTGACCTCCAAAGCAACCAGTGATACTTTATCCGGGACTGCGTGAGTGGAAGTGATTGTGACTCTGTGTTCTCGAGCGTTAGAGGATGAAGAGAACAAGAGTTTATCCCACTTTTGAATTGTCTCCTGTCCAAGTTAAGTGTAAAGTACATGACGTGAAAACGTTTAGTTTTTCTGAAACAGCTCTTATCTTTGCCTGAGGTAGCGTAGAGCACCCTGCTCTTCCACCAGCATGCAAATCAAGTCATTCCTGGCTTTCCTCTCGCGTTTGTTGACGTTAGAATAACATTTCCCCAAGTCTGCATTTTCTCATGCTATGCCATTTTTCTGCAGCTGCACTCTCAGAACTAACTACACAGTTTACTGAAGCAAAGTAACAACTTAGCTTTTCATGAGTCAGGCTGCTGCACTAAACGCTGTTTATAATATGTCCTTTTAAAATACAACACAGCCCTGCTTTATCACAGCTTTGCAGGAGGATGCAACGAGCCAAATAGATTAAGTACGCCCAAACATAAGATGTGATATCAATTATAAAACAGATGATCTTACAGTAGGTCCGATGCAATTCTGGTGTCAGTTTTCAAGTAGGAGGATGGTTTGTGTCTGACAAGGCAAATATTGAATGAGCAAAACTTCAAACCTGCTTTTCTACAAGTAGATAGGTCACTATGTACCATGTTAGTTATGTAAAGGATCCGATCAGGTTTTATTGGCTTTACTTAGACACTGAACTGAATACACACTATAGCAATGAAAAAGGTAAAGTGGTAAAACTAGTGACTGTTTGTAAGACCTAAAGTTACTGCCTAGCCTCATATACAAAGTGCTAATAAAACGTGTTATTGCTTCTCAAAATAAAACCTAGCTTTATTACAGCTTTGACAGGATGATTCAGGATGCCAAATTGATAAGGTACGCTCAAAATGAGAAGTGATATCCCTCATAAAACAAATCATCTTACAGTAGGTCCGATGCAATTCTGGTGACAGTTGTCAGTAGAAGAAGGATGATTTTGACAAGGCAAATATTGAATGAGCAAAACTTCAAACCTGCTTTTCTACAAGTATCTACTGTGTCCCATGTTAGTTACATGTAAAGACCCGGCCAGGTTTTTCTGGCTCTAAACTGAACTGCATAAGCAATGAAAAAGGTAAAGGGGTACAAAATGGTGACTATTTGTAAGACCTGTCCTACCTTGTCTCATACAAAGGGCCAATAAATCATGCTGTTGCTATTCAAAATAAAACCTTTGTTGGTTCAGTTCATTGCTCATAATGGAAAACATTACTAAGATGTCCTGTCTTACAAGGATGTTGCAAAACAGACAGCTTATAATATGTTTTCATGTGGTACGCCATCACAATAATACAGCTATACGGCCTAGATCTGTTAGTTTTCACGTCCTATAGGAAACTGTATACACTGTGATGTAAGCTATATAAATATATGCTTGTGTGCAAGCTGCTGCACCTGGGACTATTTTCTTTTATTCCACACGTGAATCCTGCAGTAATAACAACAAAAGGGCTCATTTTACGCCTTTATCCAGGGTGATCTCATCGCTCACTTCCAAAGGATGCTCTGCAAGAAAAGATGGACGCATACAGGTTAAATACTCACTCTGCGTAGCCGGTGGCCCACGGCAGCCTCTTGGTCTCCTTCAGGATGAGGATCGGTCGTGCAATGTGATCCGCCGAGCACTCAATCTCGTCCGGGGACAGACCCAGGAACTCCGGTCTGCTGTACGGATATTTCAGCGGCAGATCCGAGCCTCCGGGATGGTCTCCGTTGGATCCACCAGCCATCATACCTCCCATAAAATTGGCCACCGCCGATTTCACCCGCGTTAGCATGTTCCTGCTGCAGCGTGGGTCCAGGCGATGCGATTGCGTGAGTATCCCCCCGCAAGGCGACGCAGTTTGGCGGCGTGAAAGGTAGACACACAGCGGTACAAACACATTCACTCATTCAGCCCGGCGCTGCCTCGGTGAACGCGGAAATAAAAAAGCTCTCACAGCAGACACAGAGCTGCACGCTGGTCATGTGACAAACCGGTTGCTGCTGGTGGATTCGGTGAGGTCGCTGTGGCATCTCAGTGAGCAGCTTACTGTTTACAGTGCTGGAGGTCAAAGGTGGGTAATCCCGCAGTGACGATTACCTCTTGCAGGCAAGGTGCAGACTATAGACTGTATAAAGGGTGCAGACCACAGACTGCATATGAAGGGTGCAGACCATAGACTGTAAAGGGCGCAGACCACAGACTGCATATGAAGGGTGCAGACCACAGACTGCATATGAAGGGTGCAGACCATACACTGTATAAAGGGTGCACACCATAGACTGTACATATAAAGGGTGCAGACTGCAGACCATATACCTGTATACAGTATATATAAAGGGTGCAGACCATAGAATATATAACGTGCAGACCATAGACTGTATACAGTTAATATAAATGGTGCGGACCATAGGCTGCCGACCATATACCTGCATACAATGTGCATTGTGCAGACCATAGACCTGTATACACTATAAATGGTGCGGACCATAGACTGCAAAGGGTGCAGACCATAGGCTGTACATGATGCCGAGTGCCAACCATATACTTGCATACAGTGTACAGACCATAGACTATATAAAAAGGGTGCAGACCATAGATCTGTAGTATAAAGCATAGACTGTAAATCCATTGTGTTTTACAGCTGGGGATTCCTGATCCCACAAACAGAAGCAATGCATACAGTTTTTGGACGAATTTTATAAACTTGTAATCAGTTAAATATCAGGTGTTAGGACAATTCTTATAAAAAGAATCTGAATAAGTCATACAATGCATAAAGCTGATGTTTAGTATTTGCTTTGTGCACTGTGAGTGGACAACCGAGACAGTCTACAAACAATAAATGCAAAACATTTAAAGGGAAACAAATTCAGAAGAGATTTGTGACATGATACTGACTGTGGCGGCCTTATTTCCTCAAACAATGTTACCAGCGGACTGACTCACATTCAACTATGGTAAATAGTGTTCTTTAATTTATTCCGCACACAGAATCAGCATTTATTCCAGATTACAAACAGGAAGGTTACGTTACCCACAACATTTCAGTTAAAACCAGAGATATTTCTGTAATCTGGCAAGATTCGTGGAGTATCACTTTCTTCTTTGATCTCGTTTTCAAATTATTTTGTCAGTTTTTCTGGCCTTTAGTTGGTTTAAATCGGATCTTTAGGATGTGTGTCTAGACATTCATGAACTTACAATCACACTAAGTGCTGCATTTTGGAGAAGTGAGCCTTACAAAAGTATCTGTTATACAATACCGCAGTCTATACTGTATAAAAGCCAAACCACACATCAGACTCACCGGCTTCTTTCTATCGATGGACCAGCATGCTGAAAGGCGAAGTCTGACATTTGGTGTATTTTAATAATCTTGCAGTTATGATGTTTTGAAATCCCTCAGGGGATTAATCAAGTAAACTATATATCTATTTAAAGTAATGAAAGTCTGAGAAAAACAACTTAATTTTGCTCCACTTACAATGATGAAAGACTGATGCAAATTGGCACTGTTACACTCATCGGGGAATTGATTCAAATCCATTCATTACTAAGGTTCTCTGGAAATGTTTTGCCTTTTGGACAGACAGGGACTGTTTTCATCAACAGTCTACTGGAAGTTGGCAGACGTCTGATCAGCCTTCAAATAGAACTCTGCTTGTTCAGCATCAAAATCACAACTAGAACTGATTTTAAGAAACTAATCGCATCTCTTTTATGTGCATTTGTAAGTCTTTCATGTACGTCATTCTTCTCTTTCAAGTATAAGCCAGTCGTTTTGACTTCTAATCATTCTCAGTTACGTCGTTGTTTGCCTTAAGTAATTGATGTTGGCTCTTACTACACCTCCTGCTTCATACACACATACCAGTATACTGATATAATACTTCACATGGGAAATGTCTGAAAACCATACATGATTATACTTTATGGTAATTGATTAAGCAAGCTTTTTAAGGTCATGCAAAACCAGACAATCAGAGAAGTTGAGCAAAGCTGTCTATACATCCATTAATTCACTGTTTTCGTGAATTTATTTAAGACATTATTTTGGCCATGTTTTGCTTTATAAGCATACATCTAATGCGTTAACATTTTCTTAAAAGGCAGTCTTATTATACATATAGACACATATAGCTTTATAACATCATGACACATGAAGAGCATGTAATACTGACTTAAAATGTATCATATACTTCATATTTGCTGGTCCCTTACTGACTTTTCTTGTTAGGATTATAGTGTGTTATTATTCCAATAATTGTAATACATAATTATCTTTTTATAATTAAATGTACTGCATTATAATCATTTACTATATGAAGTATAACGCATTATGTTTATAATGCATAAAATGCATAGACTTGCAACAAAAATCTTAGTGTAACTAGAAAGTATTATACAATTTTACCTACAATTCATTATAAAATGCCATGTAATTATTATTCGTTTAAAGCATTTTGATTATGAATGAATGCCTTTAATTATTATAATTATGTTTAATATTTGTAATAGACAGAGGTCATTAAAATGCTAACTATTTATCTTCTATCTATTCTGCCTCTTTCATGTTTTTAGAAGTACAATGTAACCATTAAAGTTTATGATTTTAAAACTGAAAATAATATGACTCTCTGAAGATCACAAACCAGGCTTATTGTAACTCATTTATATTCACATTCAAAGAATGCTCATTAAAACCATGAGCCCTGACTCATTATACAGAATGTCTACAGTGCAAATGAATGAACTCCAATCAAAGTGGAGTTGCCAAATTGGCAGACTATATCTAATCAATAATTCACGAGTTTGGCAGCAAAGAGCTTTATTGACCTAATTACACACAGCAGGCCTGTGTGCAGGAGAGGATGTACTCTACGTTATGCAGCCATAGTTATCAATCATAGTTATTACACACAGAGCACTGAATATGACCCAGATCTAAACCACATCCTGTTTCAACATGACAGTTCCTTCCTTCTGTGTTTCTAGTTTAATATTCAATATCACGAGTGGCCAAAACACAACTCTGATCTCAACCCATTCGACAAATGTGATATATAGTGAAATACCAACTGCAAGCCCTTAGCACCTGACATCACTGATTCCCTAAGGCCAGTAGAAAACCCTCACAGACAACTAAGACTGTTATTAGCTGCAGAGTAATGGATTTGAAATTAGATGTTCATCTATCACAAAAGTAAAAACATCGGGTCTTCACATGCTTTGTATAGTTTGCTTTCAGTAAACTGAGAGACATTGCGAATCGGAGAAGCATGCCACTGGCAAAGCTAAAAATAACATCTGATGTCAAATGAAATCAATTAAATAAAACCGAATAATTGTTTAAAATTTGAAATCTCCTTTGAGAGACGCATAATGTAATAAATACGTAAAATAGAAATGATATACCAAAAAGCATGATTTTGTTATGACTTTAGAATTGCAATAAATCGTCATGATTTTAGGACTTTTCCCCTGGCCAGATTACGTAATTCTGCACTATTGGTCAATACATGTGGACTACTATCTACTGCAACTCTACTGAATGCTAATTTAGGTTGTTTCTATTTTTGTCCACTCCTTGCCTAGCATCTCCCTTCAGCACTGTCTCTGTGTTACTCATCACACGATCATGATGACGGTGACGGGGGCCAAGAAGGCTTGAACAATGCCTCTGTTTAAGTGTGTGTGTGTGTGTGTGTGTGTGTGTGTGTGTGTGTGTGTGTGTGTGTGTGTGTGTGTGTGTGTGTGTGTGTGTGTGTGTGTGTGTGTGTTGTGTGTGTGTGTGTGTCCTTCCTCATAAGTTTTGCTGTTGATAAGGTGATAAAAAGTAGTTATAAAAATAAGTGCTATAGAAAGAGAAGGTCAAATAGTCACATGCTTCATTTCTCACATCCACAAAGCAGCCAATCTAACATGTGAAGTGGATGGTAATATGGAATTGTCCGTTTTATAATGTGAGAGGAAAGACGTGTGTGTGTGTGTGTGGTGTGTGTGTGTGTGTTGTGTGTGTGTGTGTGTGTGTGTGGTAATCAGCCTACTAGCTCTTCAACTAATGACTGACTCACAGATTGACACAGACGGCCGCCCACACACACACACTCACAGAGGTTAATCTGGAGGTGGTGACCCGGTGTGTGAGTATCCATGATCGCAGAGGCCGGTGTCTGTGGATCTCTGGATTATTTTCCATCCTAAAAAAAAGGTGGTATTGATATTGTATGGCATGATTGCAAAGCTTATTTGCATCATGTATCATTTTTAACCTGTTGCAATTTCTGTACATAATGCTGATTTCACTATAAAATTCATTATTGACCAAAGACTTCACAACATATGAAACAACTCTCACTCTGCTGCAATCGGTGATTTTATTATTTATTATTATTATATATGTTGTTTCATTCTGTGAACAGCAGATGTCACCAGAGTACTGAGAACCTTTTCAAGGTAACCTTATTTGACCACTAGTTTGAATTTCTTGGATTGTGTGCAGTATTTGCATGTGTGTGTTGCCTTAAGTACAAGAATGCATAACAATGCTTATTCCTGCATGTCTGAATTGGACCACTTTCCTGTCAAAATATTCAACGCTAACAGACCCAAACACGTGTATAATGTGTTTTTGAGCACATTCAATGAGCAAATAACATTGCATTGGTCACACACCACCAACATTACATTACATTACATTACATGTCACTTGTTAGACACCTTTTATCCAAAGCGACTTACATTCTCAATACTGTGGGCAATCCCACAATTTGAGCAATTTGGAGTGAAGTGTCTTGCCCAGGGACACAACAACATGCTGACGGAAGTGGGACTTGAACTTGCTATCCCCTGATTCGAAGTTCAGCGCACTAAGTTCAGTGCATTAGCCCACTGAGCCACAGCCTCCCAACAGGGCTGGTGTTTGTGTTAAACTGTGAGTGTGTGCAGAGGCGCGGGAAGGTAATTTGGGTGGGGGTGCTGAGGTGCTGTCCGATGTGCTAATTACGCACCAACGGGGGGGCGTGGCAAAACCACACACACAGCATAACAATGGACTCCAGTGAACACTTACAGGCACAGAGCACGCACAAATGCACTAGCACACACACTACAAAGATGTAAAATATTATTTTAGCAACAATGTGGAATTTATTGGCTACATATTACCATTGGCGGCTCCAGAGTATTTTTGTTGGGTAATCTATGGTAGGGCTAACCCATACAGTGGTGGGGCTCAAGTCAGTATTTGCAATGTAATTACATACATGCTATATCGCCCCCCTTGACAGTGAAACGCCACGCTCGAGGTTTAGATTATTTCCCTGTCTCAATCCAAATTGAACTGTATGAAATAAAAAGGCACATTTGTCTTGTAGTAAATAAAAAGGGCGACCTGGAGCCAATCCTGCAATTTCCCCACAGGTGAAAGAGTTGACATGCTGAAAACCCAACCCCTGCAGGGGGGTCTGGGGAGATTCTCCCCCAGGAGATTTTTTGAAATACTAACATAAAATACACATTCTGGTACTCTCTTGAGAAGAAAAATAAATAATCTATTACTACACATTTAAAAAAATGAATGCCATTTTTGTTTTTGTTACTTTGTTCTGAAAGCTGAACCTGCTGCTCCTCACAGAGAGAAGAGGGAAGAGGCTGTGTGAATTACTTTACATTGTGGATAAGGGTGGATAGCCCCCATTGTTCTGTGTGTCAAAATGAAACAGCCCACACACCTATCAATCATCAAACCGTGGGGTCTTATTTCATTACGTGTTGATTTCTATCAACACACATGTTGTATCGATGTATATAGAGATGTACTACCGCATAAGTATTCTCCGTCGGGGCTTCCTGCAACAACACCACGCCGTTATCGTGATTCTGATTGGCCAGAGGACATTATCAAAGATGTTTTATTGAGAAGACGATCACTACGTGACAAAAGTTTTCAAAACCGTTTCTAGTTTTCGGTATTTCCAGACAAGTGGCTACTGAAATCAATCTTACTAACTGCTGTCTGTGCAATTTACTCCGCGCGAGTTGGCGGACTTTATTTTGCTTACTTTAACATCATTTTTCATGGTGGGGCTAAGCCATTTCTTGGTATGGCTGTAGCCTACCCCAGCCATACCCTGGCGCCTCCACTGCATATTACACAGATTATGCACGGCTGCAGCAGCATAACCATAAAATAATAATTAAAATACCACAAACATGATATTGACCAGTATACAGATTATGCACATGATTTTGCAGATTTAGCGTTTTTAGAGAGAAAAAATTCCGAGATACGTTTTTGCGCCATGTCAGTTACTTGTGTTGTTGTGCGTCACGTTAAAAGTAGCCGACTAAAAACTAACAAAAAACTTTTTTTCCACATCTTTTTATTTTTCTTCCCTGAAGCAAAATGATTTATTATATAGTTTTAAATTATCATTTGAATAATAACATATAATATAACAATATAATCTCAGGCACAATGAAATTAAATACATATATAAAATAAAAATAAAATAAATTTCCTGTCAGCGCACTAAGTTCAGTGCATTATCCCACTGAGCCACAGCCTCCCAACAGGGCTGGTGTTTGTGTTAAACTGTGAGTGTGTGTTATGTATGTGTGGCCATGAGTCCAGATTCCTTTCCCATCTGCCCCAGCAGAAGGTCAAGGGGTGTTAAGATGCTTTGACCATTTGACTCTGTTATTGCCTTCTTCACTTTGTGGTAAACAGCACCATTCTCCTCAAAAGTTGACGTAAGGGTTATGAAAAACAGCATATATATGTTCTTGTTGAAGTTATTCACATTTATTTGTTGTTTTTAGAGGGCACTTCACCAATAAAATGCATCCATTTGTATTACTGAAGAGAGATATTGCATATCCAAAATCTGTGTGCTACAAAACCGAAAGTTGTATACAACGGCTTTAATTAGTTTTTGTCTCATTCATTATGTTGGTCGATTGAACAAAGAGCCATCACAAGAAAGCACCAAATGAACGGAAATTACAAATACAGGGAATCGGTTGAGTGTTAAATGGAAATTACTTGCAGCCGAAGCTTATAACAACATGGTGGGAAACTATTGTTTAGCATCAAACTGTGTTCCTGGGATCAATGCAACATTCCAGTGGCATGAAGGCAGGGGATAAAAAAACAATCAGTGTCGGGAGTTGTTGTTGATTTCAAAGAGTTTCCGCAATGTGGCACCAACGGAACATTCATTAAAAACGATCAGCTAACAGACATCATGTAAAGGGCTGCAACAAAGTGAGGTTAGGTGCAACAAATACTACCTACAAAGCTATGATATAAGAGTTATTTGCAGGCCATTAGCATGATAACATCACACCTGATTGAATGTTTAACATTAGCATGAAGCAGATCACCTGTAGCCAAGTGACACTTGGCATCACATGGCAATGAGTCAAGCTTTAAAGTGGTGTTTTAACATACTGTAGTGCAAAGGGATTAAGCTTTTTGTCCCAGAACAGGAAGAGGTCTGCTTTTCCTCCATCACCACAGGGATATTGTCATTTGGAGCAAATGCGTGCTGGTAAAGATCTTAATCCTAAAATTGCAGACAGAAGTGTTTCCTTATTTTTACAAAGCAT
Source organism: Dissostichus eleginoides (assembly GCA_031216635.1). NCBI lineage: Eukaryota > Metazoa > Chordata > Actinopteri > Perciformes > Nototheniidae > Dissostichus > Dissostichus eleginoides. The sequence continues at coordinate 12,164,489 of CM062273.1, read as the reverse complement.
GCTCATATTCAAACTATGTTCCAGGTTTGCACACATTTGGGCACAAATAGGCGTTTTTTAATAGGGTGGGCATTTTTTTAGGGTTCCACTTAGCCACACATTGCTCTTAGATCTGACAATTACAAATTAAAGGATACATGCTACATGAAGGGAAGCATGTCAGCTGGTTAGACCACATTAAATCAGCATTTGATTAGTAACTATAGTTAGGAAGTAGCTTTTCATTGTTGTGTTGTATAAACGCAACACAAAACTGACTATTATCCACTCATGTATAACTGCTACTCATTTTGAAGTTGTTTCGATTCTTTGAACCAGGTTTATTCCAATTGTTTTCATACAAGATAGAAAATCCACTGCACAACGCTAGGACTGGTAGATATCTATGCATAACAACAGGTACAGGAGGGACTGATTTTTTAAAGCAATGTTCTCCTTGGACACAACCCAATGTAGCTGTGGTCTTGACATCCAGCCACATCACCCGGGTCACTGCCAACGAGCCTACAGACAGATGAGAACACTGGATAAAATCCCAGAGAGCACATTTCGCAGAAAGCAACAGCTCACCTCTGTCAGACGCTGGAACAGGATGCTCCAGCACTAACCGGGCAGGAAGGCATTGAGAGCAACACCTCGTATTTTTGTGCTTTTATAATAAGTTGAGCTTTGATAACAAGAGAGGGTCAAGTTTTCACTGACCTTTGGGCATGAGCAGGAATATATATTGCAGTTTCATTCATCATCGATCAGCAGGCTGCCAATTTACCTGTTATTGGTTTCCAGGCAAGGACCCTGCTGTGAAGTCATCACATACTATTTTATTTCAGTGGTTGGTGTGTGTGTGTGTGTGTGTGTGTGTGTGTGTGTGTGTGTGTGTGTGTGTGTGTGTGTGTGTGTGTGTGTGTGTGTGTGTGTGTGTGTGTGTGTGTGTGTGTGTGTGTGTGTGTGTGTGTGTGTGTGTGTGTGATTGAAAGTAGCTTGGATTCTACAGAGGACATATTATGCTAGTTTTCAGGTTTCATAACTGTATTTTTTGTATATGTGAAAAGTTGACATGCTTTAATGTTCAAAAAGCTCTTTATTTTTCTCATACTGCCTGTGCTCCAGCACCTCTTTTCACCCTCTGTCTGAAACCAGAGCCCAAGCCAATCACGTACAATGTGTCGTAGTGCTAGCCAATAGAAGCGTGAGTGTAAAATAGTCCAAGGCAAGCGTTTCAGGCAGGAGGGGAAGGTGTGGTAGAGAAACTCCCTCTGGAGGAACTTTGGTATTTTAGCCTCTGCAGACCATTTACATGCACACAAATCTGTATCAAACACTACAGGAAAAGGAAACCCGGCCTGTTTAAATAATAAGGCTTCACCTTTTTGTGTGACAATATTGCTTACTGCACATATTTTTTATTTTATCTTCTATATTTTATTGCATTATATTTCAATGTAAATTACTGCTTTATTTTATTGCTATCTTACTATATTTTTATTACAGTGTTCTTAATATAGTTTGCTATCTGTGTTCTTTTTTACTTTTATGCACCACGACCTAGTCAAATTCCTTGTACGTGTAAACCTACCTGGTAATAAACCCGTTTCTGATTCTGAAATAAAAATCTATATACCTTGAGTACGTACATGGCCTGATATATTTATACAAGGTATACTGTAGCTTCTTGAAACCATTTTAGCATCAGAACATAATTACATTGTTTCATCCTTACATTTTTCAGGAACGCTGCTATTATTGTGTATGTTTTGTATACGCAGGTTTAATGACATACAGAGGCTGGATGAAGGATTACATAACGTGTCCAGCAGCCTCTCATCTCACCTGGCTGCCTCTGTCTTTGATTCCCACCTGGTTCGGACTTACACACAGCGAGCCTATCATCTGTCATCCTGTGATCTGACAGCACATCAAAGCATGTTTCATTATTAAGGGCTCGGTGTGACCTTTCCATTTCTTTGAGAATAGAGGCTTGTAGAGAATATGCCAACAGCTGTGTGAAGTTGTAAAGGAGCCAGAAAACACAATTGTTTGATGGGTTGGATGAGAAAATGGATTGACATCTTAGTTTCTCTTTCATTCCAAGCCACTGTAGGGGGATATAGAAATTGCCCACAGAGAAAATGTCATTTAACATGGAAGCCTGTGCTTCACCCAAAGTGTTCCCCCTCAACACACACACACACACACACACACACCACACACACACACACACACACACACCCGTCTTTCCTCTCACATTATAAAAGGGACAATTCCATATTACGATCCACTTCACTCGTTAGATTGGCTGCTTTGTGGATGTGAGAAATGAAGCATGTGACTATTTGACCTTCTCTTTCTATAGCACTTCTTTTTATAACAATTACTTTTTATCACCTTATCACCAGCAAAACTTATGAGGAAGGATGTTCAACAGTGTACGCCATTATTGTATTCAAACATCTCATCTTGCACCTCTCTCTGACAGCAGGTGGCGGTCCAGAACATATTTCATTTTGAGCAAACCCAGTATGTCCTCTACGGATGACATTGAGGAAATTACTTTTATATCCTACTGATTTTCAACAGGGAATACATTTTGAAAGTGATATTGATTTTACCAGCTTATTTACCTTATTTGTGACCATATTCTGGACGCTCTTTTATTTATTTAAATAACATCAAAGTGTATAGATTGCTGCATCAGTCAGGGTCCCAGTCTTAATCTATATTTTCACCAAATTAATTGATAAAAAAAGTATTCTACACATACTACAGTGTAGAAGTACAGTATGGGTGTTAGTTCTTGGTGTTTGGAATAGTAGTTTTAGTGTGTGTATTATTTCAATATCCATCATTAACAACAGTAAGATGCTTCATACCCACATTTTCAGCACAATTTACTATTGTTGGTGTTTCAAATTCATTGATTGCTTCCCGTTTCTTGAATTTATAAATAATTGTGTTGTTATTCTATGAAATGTGAGCAAAGAAGAATAGTAAATTGTATGCCCTAACAACCCTGTCACCAACGTTACGGAAGTGGTCTTAATTAGGTGTCAAATACCTCTGGTCACCCTTCGAGGACCTCAGCAACAGAAGCAACAGCGTTTGCTGGTAGGAAACAATAACTAATGGAGACAGAGCTGTCACAAGAATAGTGCTGACTGTTGAGACTGGAAGTTGACAAGACGAGTGGTAAAACAACTGAGCCGGATCCTGGGAAGAAAAACAGTCTGATGACATTGTATTTCACCAAGAATCACGTTACAGAAAATGAAGACAAGCAATACATGATGGATAAGAATGTAAAGTTCACATTATTTTTGCATTGTTCACACGGTCAACAACTGACAAGTCTTGGATAAGGTTTGATGGGGTCGCAGATTTTGCATCCCAGCATGTTAAGACCTGCTTGTTTGCATGTAATGAATGACCTCTTGGGGGTGATTATACAACACAATAGTAAATAGAAACGTGTTATTTTCAAGGACGATGGACAGAGAACAATGGAGCAGGAAGAGGAAGGCTGCATGCAACGTAAGCAGGGCTCCTCATCTCATCTAAGTCGTCTGATCACAGTGCTTAAGGCATTTCCTGTGTTTAGCACTTATTCGTGGCTTATCCACTTGTAAAAACAAAAAAAATCTAGCTCGCTGATTCGCCACAGAACAACATAAATCAAATTTTGACAAGTATTTCAACTCTCCGTTTGATAAAAATCAACATTTTTGTAACTTTGTACACACTTTATAGCCTGTTTATGCTGGCCGGTGAAACACAGTGTCTGTATTGGGTTGAGTAGAGGCCAGGATGTCAGGTGGAGGGAAGCCAGCTTGTCCAGCTATGCAGAAACGGGGCTTGTTTTCTGCGAGGGAAAATAGGTAAAAGCAGTTTATTACTAAGAAAGGAAGCATGTTTTTTTTGGCATTAGTCCCACACAATGCGCAATCAACATGTGTTTCTAGTCCAAAGAGTAGAGTGGAGAGAGCATCATTAAGCAATCTTGCGTCCAACATTGGGTAAACATGTTTTTTGTTTTTGTATTATCTGCTTAGAAGGTGAGGAGGTTTTCTAAGAAAGCAAACTAAAGTCAGCTATGCTAAAAAATGCTAAAAGTTATTATTACGAGATGTACACATGCATGTCACATCTGCTGCTTTTTGTTACCTCTCGCTTTCCTCTATCAGGGTGTTTTTTCACTGAGAATTAATAGATAACTACGGAGCCCTGGAGGGTTCATAGAGACAAAAATAAATAAAACGAGGCCACGCTTTATTAACTCGTGCGCACGAGATACTTTCTCGTTCCCACGAGATACTTTCTTATGGTAAAACACATCGAACTGCCCGATTATTACGCCATATTATTAGTTTTATGAAGAATATGTCCGGTCGCCAGGGTGTGTGTGTGGGGGGGGGGGCATTTGTGGGCATTTGTGGGCATTTGTTTATGATATTGTCGTTCGTTCCGGTGCACGCCGGCAGGACTATAGCACTACATCGAGATTAAGATTAAACGGATTTCTTTCTCTTGGGAATACACATATAACTATGGAGAACCAGATTTGTGTAAATTAATGTTCGTGGTCATTTGAAAACAAATGCCAGTGGTGTCGGACACACACAAACACACCGAACACACACACAGAGCGGAGCTGAGCGCAAACACACATCATGCGCCCTGGTGACCGGACATCTCCTTCATAAAACGAGTAATAGGGGGAATACTCGGGCAGTTTAATGTGTGTAGATGTGTGTGTGGTTAAACGTAGCAGCCTCGATCTCTATTCAGCTGTTCTAATGAAGGGAAACACAGTGAAGTAAACAGTAAAAGGCACAGCTCGTTGCAGCTGGTGCTGCTCTTCTCAGATTCTGCTGAGTTACACGTTACTGCCTCCAGTGCCCTGTACGACGAAGCCAGTTCAACAGACCCTGGATATGTTTGAGTTACTGTTAGAAATTAAAATCAATGTTTAATGACGTAATTTAGCTTAAACACACGGTAAGTTTAAAACTGTTTTATTCTGAAAACATTACCGGTTAGCATTCGTCTGTGGCTAACATTGTTGCTAAAGTTTATTTTGAAAAGCTATTCCGGAAGAAGTCTCCGGAATACCAACAGTAAGCTTGACTTCCGGTTTTAAGTAAATAACGATTAGAGCCGTTAAAATGCATTAAGTAAAAAGTCATGAAAGAGAGTATGAGGAGAAGAGGCGTGTGGAGTTATACAATGAAGACACAATGTCTAAATCCTCTGATTTACCGATATCAGACAGAAGACCGAGGTGGGAGGTCCCCCTGCGTCACCACAGCCGCCATTGAAGAGGAGGAGCCAAATGATGAGATATATATAGTTAGGTGACGGGGTCTTGGGGGCTCTTCACCACGGCCGCGACTGCGAGAGGACATCAGCAGCTGCTCTCTCCCCCACTACAACTCTGTTTGTTTCATTACCACGCTATTTAATTAAAGTACCAAATTGAACCTTTTCAGAGACTCCATTAGTCTCTTTATTTTTAACTTCTCTCCTGGGACGCGAGAGAATCAACACATATCAATATTACCCGGCTTAACTAACCCTAACAAACGCGATCTCGCTAAGCGGTCCTACAAAGCTGGTTATCATCTCAGTAAATCAACCAGGGTTTTTCTGTCCGGTTCAGGTGAAAGGGACGGGGTTAGCAACATTTCACCAATCACAAACATGGAGAAGCCTGCTGACAGCGCAGCGTCATACTTCATGAATGAATAGTAAATAGCAAATCCTGCTTCGTAGTACAGGCCACTGGTGCCGCAGAGATTTCATAAAGTGAAGGAGGTTTTCCTTCTATAAAACAGCTGTGGGCAGCAGATACTGTGAGAGTCACGGACATGAATTCATAGATCAAAGCAGACTTGTTTACAGACTCTGTTGTGCGAATCCGGTGCTTAAACAAATAGCTCTAAACCCCTGGCCAAAATGTCCCTAAATGATGAGTTTGAAATATATCTCAAATAATGTATGCACTGCCATTTCTCCACATAAACATAACAGTCTGCAATGAAACGGTTGTCTCCTCTGTGCTCCACTTCCTACTTGGCGCACCGGTAACTTTCTCGTGCGAACGAGAAACTATAAAAATACTTTCTCGTTCGAACGAAATACTATCTCGTTCGCACGAAATACTATCTCGTGCGCACAAAATAGTATTTCGTGCGAACGAGAAAGTATATCGTGCGCACGAGATACTTTTTTTTTCTCTCCATGAACCTTTAGGGGCTCCGTAGATAACACACACAGGACACAAGGATACTTTGCGACGATTGCTCATGGAAAACTCCCGGTGGATTTATTTATCTTTCTTCCTGAATTCATCTCACTAGCGGCTCACGACAAGCTGTTTGAACAAGGGACTGTATAGATTTGCTGATTGATTTATTTTTGTATGTTCCTTTGTCGTGGCAAAATGAAAATAAAAACAGTATATTCAAAGGCAACAGAAGGCAATAATGAAGCTTAACCTATGGTAGCATTTTTTCATAGAGTTTTTTGACCCAGAAATGTTTTTAACCCTTTCACGCATAGAGGTCACTACAGTGGACAGCTATTCAAAAGGTGTTTTCTTGTATATGCATTGGTTTTGATGGCATAGTTGCACCATCAGCCACTACATAGGACCCTATTGCATCATCCCATACACTGCCACTCAGTGGAAGGTCAGTGCAAGTGCATGATAAATGTCTCTAAACCAAGATGAACGACAGAAAGCCAGATGGACCAAGTTACCTGCCGATATCCTGCCAATCCTTTCATGGAAAGCGATCCCTGCAGGTATAAAACATTTGGTGACATCAAGTAACAACTAAGGAATCATATAATTATAAATTGTCAAAGTATTGATTTTTGTTTGCAGGAAATCATGATTATTTGCCTGTCCACTAAAGTGGACGTCATGCATCACTGGCTATATTTCAACTAAACTTCATACTGTTACTGCTACTGTTCTTCTTGAAAATACTTCATTTGCAATATCTTTTTGGGCCTTAAATATATATACTTAAGTTATTATAATGTAATTTTAAGTTTGCACATCTTTATTTATCATTTTTTCCAAATTTACAAGTTTTCAGTTTAGACTTTAACGCATACTGTCCACCTGAGGGGACATAAAAAACATTTTTTTTCTAAATTTGAAAAAACTAGATTAAAAAAAACTAAAGTTAAAATCTTGTTTTTAATGCCCCAAGACCAATAAAAACACTTTGTAAAAAAAAGTTCATGCATGAAAGGGTGCATGAAAGGGTTTTTAATAAAAGGCTTGTGTCTATTTATCAGGCCCCCCCCTACCTCACAGACCTGCTGCACCACCACACCCCTTCCCGCTGCCTCCGCTCATCAGAAGCCAACCTCCTATCCATCCCCACCGGCATGAAGCACAGGACCTGGGGGGACAGAGCCTTCTCCGTCGCTGCCCCCTCCCTCTGGAACTCACTCCCACAACCCATCAGAGACTTCCCCGACCTCACCTTCAAAAAACTCACAAAAACTCACCTCTTCAATCTGGCTTTTAATGTGTGATTGTTTTTGTATTATTTGACTTTAACTTTTACCATATATATTTATTTGTTGTTCTTTTCTTTTCACTATATCTGTAAAGCGTCTTTGAGCACCTGTAAAAGCGCTAACAAAATTATTATTATTATTATTATTTTCAAAGTGGAAAAAAAGAGCTCTTTTTATTAAATTAGATAAGATTAGATTTCCTTTATTGATCCCAAATTTGGAAATTGTTTTGTTACAGCAGCATGTTGACAAGGCATTGAGTTAAAAATACAAATAGAAAATAATCAAAAACCGTAAATACACGCATATCAACAGATACATATCTATAGAGTACATGTATCAAACGAAAACATGCTACTTGTTTTATGACCCTTTATAATAAGACCTGTCTGTTTTTTGGCCCTAACTTCTTTCAAACTCTCTGGAGAAACTCAATCACGGTCTGCACTGTCAAGTATTTGCTCTGTCTAGACTCTGACTGACAACCTCAGCTGAGATCATGTTAGCATGTCCAGCCTTTCAGAAGCATGTTACTTAATGATTGGCATGTCTAATGAGAGACAGAGACTGGGAATTTGAGATATGTCTGTCAGAGCTCCAGCTTTACTCCCTCCACAGAGATCCAGGCTGAATTATCCCCGTTGATACCAGCCGGGATTGCCTGCTGCTGGTTTAATTCTCTTTTTTATTGCGTACAATAAACAGCTCTATCCTCTATGGTAAGTCTTAGCTTCCTCTGCCTTATTTAAATAGCTCATAATATTTCCTGTAGGACTTCCTATACGACTGTGCGATACGATTGCCAGACCTTTATGTTATGAGGTCAGATGGTCAGAGATCAAATGAATCATATAGGATCAAGGGGGGTTTAGTTTCTATAAGGGAAACGGGTCGATATCACCAGCTTTGCAGAACTATGCACATTAATAGAGTGCTGTGGCAAAGCTGGTTATAGATTATGATGTGAGAAATGTTGTAGGAATTATTTAATGCTGCAAACAAGCTTACAAGAGCTGCTGGATGAAGTGATACCACTGCATTACACCATTATATATTCAGTTTAATATTTAATATTCCATCTGTCACATACTTATGTATATATAATACCTTGCTTTATATCTTGTTATTGTTCATTTGTAAATTCAACATGTATATTTTCTATTTTCTTGTTTATTTCTAGTCTTTTAATTTTTACTGTACAATGCCGTGTCTTTTTATGCGGCTGCAACACAAACATTTCCCAAATTGGGATCAATAAAGTACTATCTTATCTTATATCTTACTCAAAGAGGTCTATCTTATTTTTTTTTGTGGAAAATAACGGAATATTTCACATGATTAAATGAAATGATGTTGCACTTTGGATGGAGTCTAGCAGCAGATAAACCTAATTATAAAAATAAATCTCACAAAAGGGTATGGTGCAATGCAGATTTGTTTTTTATTTTCCCTTGTTTTAATTTAGATAAGACGATATACATTCAACGGATTTACAAGTTCACACATTGTATTTTCATTTAATGAGGGTCGACAGCTTGTTGACCAAAAGCAACCCATTCACAAAGCTTATTCTTTACTTTATTTTCAATTGAAAGTTCATAATAATGGCATAAATCAAGAGCGTTGGCAGGTTTTAAGTGCTTTGATTGGCTAGATATATATGTTTAAAATTGCTCAATTTTCAGCAAAGATAACACCACAGATTTTTGGTTGTGTAGCAACTGCACGAAACATAAACAAAGCAGCTAGTTGTGCTGGGGTTGTGATAACAGGAGGGAACGCCAGTGTCCTATAGTAATCATCAGTGCATCAATATGTATTTTTGTGACATATATGTATATTTAGATTATTTTCAATGTATACAAAGCATTACAGACACATATAATTCATGTTGAACAGATTTACATTATATTATTCCTATTTACAGACCTTTTATATACAAATATACTTTACAGTCAGATAGAAATGTCTTTATAACATACATGTGGTCATAGTGGTCTGACAACTATTACCCATTAATGTGCAGAAGATTGTTTTTGTCTGGAGTGCAAATGAAGCCCAAGAAAAGACCCCCCAACGGGGCAGGATGTCAGAAAAAGTCAGGAAGTGTGTTGACGTCGAGAGTATGGAATGTGTAAGCTTCTCCACAACATTTTGAAAAAGCAGTGGGAGGGGTCTGTGGCGCGGTAGGTAGACCCCTCCAATGTCCTGCTATTTTAAGTGGGTCCCATCTGTCTGTGCTGAAATATGAAAGCCATTATTTAGAGACACACACAAAGGACTGCAAGCTGCAACATTAAATAATTAGGAAATAGTTGGATGCACGCCTGATTTATATATGTAACCTAAGACTTTTGTCACAGGTCAAAGGAAAAGGTTTCTTTTTACACAAGCCACTAAAATGTGTGGTTCTGAGAAAAACCACAAAAATGGAAAGCTGAGCCCAGAGGACGAGGTGTCTGCCTCGGTTTCTTAAAAGCAGGCGGTCTGGAAGAGTTGCTTCCACCACAGCACACCTCCTGGCTGCCATGTACGTTTATCTCTGGAAACACTCGAACAGGAAGGGGTGTTCAGTGGCACTGCAAACACAACCATCCTTAAGAGCATGAGTAGGGAAGTAAGGAAATGTGTTTTCCCCTAAAAATATCTAAAGAGAAATCATGGGACCACAGTAATAGGGGCAGCCAAATGCTCAAGGAATTCAACAGAATGCAACGGAATTAGGGCAAAACCCAATTATCAGCATTTTGTACTTTTACAAAAAAGTGTGGTGGCATACAAGCTTGAACATGTAGGAATAAATCTCTACTTTCACTTCCTTTCCCAATATTTTTAGTGAAAAAGAACATATTTGCACACAAACATGTCTGTATTTTCAGTCCATGTTGCACAATTCTCAGACGACAACATATTTCTTCACTCTGTTTCCAAATGTCCACGCAAAAAGCTTGATTTGCTTTAAGGTTTTGTTATTTGGGGGAAATGTCAGTCACTGTCAGTCATGCCCCACGTTAAAAAGTCTTGATTCTGTATGTTTACCTTGATGCCACTCCCAGATATAATTTCATTCCCACGACAGTAAACAGATTTGCCTGGCTGCATGTTTACTCCGCCTGAATGGAGGACTTTGGAGAAAGGTCCAGCTCTTTCCAGTTGCTCTGACTGCCTGTGGGGCTGCGATTGTTCAACCTGGTCAGTAGTGTTGTTCTGCGGATACTGCTGTCTGAGTCCTCCTTCTTGAAGTCAGTTCTCAGTCTTTGGAAGCAGGAGAAGCAGTGCACAAAATCTTGGAGGAGGTGACCGCTGAAGATCATGTATATCCATGGGTTACAGCAGCTGTTGAGACTGGCAAGCAGCGCAGACAGAGTCACTGCTGTGTTCTCAGAATCTGGAGAACAGAGAGAGGAAAGAGGAAAGAGGTGATTAATCTGCAAAACATCTGGTTCAGGCTGGCTGCAAAAAAATGGTTGTGAAAGATCATTTATCTGGTGTCAAATGTAAAAACACATTTTTTTTAAATCAAATAACAGAACATCTACCAGTTGCACATGCCCGAAAAGTTACGTTTCTGTTGCAATAACACATTATGAAAGACTTTTTGGATCAGGTGTCATTCTCTTGATATTAGTGATCTAATCTGTCTGCTGCAAGTGGATTCTGTCCCAGAAAAGTTCAAACAAAAGCAGCAAGCTAGTGTAACTTGATGACCCAATTACATTTAACAACGTGTTTCAAGAAAGAATATGTATCAGGCAGAATATGAGACTACACGTGGTGGTATGAGTCTAAGGGTGATGGCTTTTTTAGGAGCAAATGGCTGAGGTATCTTAATCTTAAGAAGACATGACTTTTTCTGCAGTAAAACTATTAGTCCTTAAGGCTCACAGTGCTGCACTAAGTTATATTATGTAAATGTCGTTTCAAACAGTCTGTTTAAACAGTTTTCTTCTTACTTTTTAGATGTGTACTCTTTTTTAGACGTATTTTGGGTTTTGTATGCCAAATATATCCGTGCGTAAAGGCTGTGGATATGTGTTTTACGCACAGTGAGGTTTTTTGTTGTTTCAAGTGACATGGTTCTTTATCTGGCCTGTAATGTTTTGACAACATTCCTCAAGCTGTTAACAGTTTTGAATCAAGTGATCATAACTACATTTAATGTATTCATTACTCACCAGCATACTGGAAGTTCTCATCCCACACGGACCACATCTGTACTATGAAAAACGGCGCCCAGCAGACAATGTACGCCAAAACGATCACTAAAGTCATTTTAACAGTCCTCAGCTTGGCTCTTGAAATAGTTGTAACGCTGCTGACTGAATTCTTCCCAATCAGCCCGTTCTTGCTCGCAGCACCAGCCGGCGTTTTCCTTTTCTTGTATTTGATATTTTTCCATATGCTGTGGCAGATGAACCCGTAGCACAACATGAGAAGCACCACGGGGATGAGGAAGATGCTCACTGTTATCCAGGTGATGTAAGCCTTGGTGCCCCACGGCTCGATAAAGTGCGCCCAGCAGTCGGTAACGTTCGAGCCGTTGTGGATCTCGCTGAGGGAGAAGATGAAGTACTGCGGAGTGCTGAACACGAGGCTGCACATCCACGTGGAGACGATCATGATGTAGGAGCGCTGCGTGGGCTGCTGCAGGGTTTTCAGAGGGTGGCAGATAGCAATGTAACGGTCCAGGGTCATCATCACCATCATATAGGTGGAGGCGAACATCCCCATCACCTGGAGGTGCTTGACGATCCTGCAGAGAAAGTCTGGACCGTAGAAGCGGTAGGTGATCTCCCAGCAGAGCTGCGGCAGCACCTGGAAGAAGGCGACCACCAGGTCAGCCAGGCTCAGGTGTTTGATGAAAAGGTGCATCCGCGACATCTTCTTCTTCGTGTTGTACATTGCCAGCAGGACGCTCACATTCCCAACCACAGCAACCACGAAGGTGATGCTCAGGACCATGATCTCAATCTGGGCCACCTCCTCGTTTCGCGCGTACCGATCGGATCCGTTCGTGTGGACGGTGTTGTTTCCAGGTTTTTCCATGGTTAGGTCACCACTGGGACCGAAGACCAGAGACTGGTTCCCTCCGCTCAGGAGCAGAGCATAGTCAGGAGTGTGCATGGCACTGCCCCTCTGTGCGACCTAGCAGATTCAGTGCCAGAGGGGCTGCAAGGTGCCTCTCCAACCCGTATATGGAGCTACCTGATGCTCTCAGAAAGGAATCCGTTGCTCTGTGACTTGTGGCTGCTGCCGGGGCTTTTTAAATAACAGAAAGCGTGTGCGTAAAGTGGACACACTGCAAAAAATAACACACCTCAAAAAATCATTTGGTGTAGGGATAATTCCCCAAGCACACATTGACACCATACAAGGACTGACATTACAAATTATTATTCAATAAAGTAATATCATAATGTATGTTTATTAGTAATTATAATTAGATTTTTCCATGGTTTCAGTGCAAATTAAGATATACTTTCTTATAATTGTATTGCCACTATAGACTTATTAAATAGAAAAAATACGTTTGCCCAGGGAAGAAATAAATGCCAGTTTTGTTTCTTTCCTTCTTTTTCTTCTTGGGTTGGATTTTTTTTTACTGTTCATTATGATGGCCAAGTATTTTTTGCAGTGGGTGGCCAAGCCCTTCCCCTGGTATTATCCTCCATATCACCACAGGTCCTCCCACTCATGTCGTGGGCAAAATGTTAAGAAAGCATATTTTTATTAAAAGTAACAAGATAAATAAATGATGCCTTTCAAGGAAGTAAGAGGGGTAATCATTTGTTAAAATAAGCAGCTATTACTGCAATAGAATATTGACCAGCACACAGGAATGTTGTTTGCTCTCGCCATGCTGGGCAATTACTTCTGCAATGATGAACTGTTTAAAGTTGTTTATCTGCTTTGCTCAAAGAATCACCTGGCCTAATTTGTGCAGGTTCAGTGTTGACTATCGAATGTAAAACAGACCTTTTAGGCTTTGAGGAACTGATTATAATCATTAATATTTATCAAATAATGAGTTAAGTGTGTTTCTGTTTGTAATCAAACATTCGGTTCTGCCTTCAAAAAGTTTGACCTACATTCATTTTCATAATTTTTAGCAAAAATCTAGAGGTAGATATTTTTCTGCATTTATCTCTAGGATATATTTCTTTTTTACATGTAATTTGGATTAATCCATGAAGCATAAGTCCCCATGCTTTAAATGATAACAGCATACATAAAATGTTGCTTTAAGCACATTGTATCGCATCAGCTCATTCTCCTTAATTTTCTAATTAAAATAATTCACTAATTAGTACATTCTCACTGTATGAATGTGGCATATATTTAAACACACACTTGCATTATTTTTAAATGCATTGGACTTGTGATGTCACAATGTCATGCTCATGTACATTTCTTAAACTCAGAGAAACGTTTAACCTCAGCAGATCTATCCAAAATGAGAATTCAGTGTCAAACATAGTGATATCACCATGTAACACATTGTCGTTTCAGAAGCTAAGGGGTGTGACATCTCTAAGCGGTTATATATGAACTTGAAAATAAGCATAATATGGACCCTTTAAAATCACCTATTGCATTGTCTACATTTCCTGTCTCTCTCATAGCTTCCCTTGTTAGAAAGTTCTTTTCCACTGTTGCAATCCTCTCACTTTTTTTGCCTTTGCATCTTTAGCACCGCCTTAGTTTCCAAGTGACATTTAACAATGTGGATTGGTTATTACAGTTTCCATTGCGAAAGCACATGATTGCCAACTGGCTGTGGCTATCCGGCCGCTATTAAGCTCATCTGATCCATGTGCTGATAGTGAGGATAGTTATCTTTATTGCGTTCCCATTGCAGTCACTGTGCAGTTCTCCTCTCTTTCATTTCCGATAGCCCTTGTAGTAAGTGGTGCAGACTGGACCCCTCCTCCCTTAACATTTCCTGCTGGCCTGTTGAACTGGCTTAGTGGTTTAATTAAGTTTTCTCAATTATCTCTGTGTCAGTCTCTGCTAATCTTGCCATCACAACCACAGCCAGGGAAGTTTCTGAAGCCTCTGGCTTCTGTTGACCAGTTAACCAGCCTCCCCTCATGTTATGTGTCTGATTTAACCCCCCCCTCCCCCCCATCCTCTCCGGTACAGTCTTGTTTGGTCCTGGGGGTTCAATGACAGTACGGAAGTCTCCCTTCACGCTGGACTGAACCACGTTTACCCTCATCTCCTGTTTTTGAGATGTTCACCGGAGACTCCCTGTGCTATTATTACAGCTCCAGGCTCGGATTGTCTCATTTGTTCATCCGAACATGAAGACCCTGTTCGCCATTCTCCACTGCGGACGGTGTGTCTAGGGCCGGGAATCATGGGAATGCGTGTTGTGTCTCCAGTGGCTGTAGCAGTCAGTCTGAATTATTTCCGTTATGTTTCCCTTTCACTCACGGGCAGGAGGTTCTGTAAGCTCTCCTCAGACTCTCTGGAAGTTTTTTTTTTTATCCTTAGGGATAAAGTGTCTTGTTAATGAGTTTGTTCTTTCATAAAACAGAATGTCTTTCTAACATGTTATTAAGAAAGCTTTGTGAATATCGAAAGATCTTCATTACACATTTTATTTGAAATATGTAGCTTGAATAAAGCCCCGAATCCACAGAGGAATTCACAACATTTTTTGTATTTCTTCCTTGTCGACTCCTCCTCAGTTCTCTCCATTTTTTAAATGACTTTGTGGGCACAATGGTAGACTCAATATTTCTGTTCATTATCACATTTCAGTCATTGAGGATCAATTGGCCCTCGGTTAAGAAACAAAAAGTTTCTAAAAGTTAAACATTACGTCTTTGGGGGCTTATACGTTGTTTATGTCTCTGCCCTGTGTAATCTCATGCATGAGAAGAATGTCGACTCTTAAAAAACTTCATAGTAGGCATGCTCCCTTACTTCTGTCTGGCATACATCCTCAACACCTCATGAGCTATAATACCCTGTCAGTTTACCCTGCTCCCTCTATGACATAAGACTGACATCAAGAAGGAGCACCTGAAAACAATTGTTGAAAATGTTTTTTTAAAAAGCTTCAAAGGAAACATCAAACTCCTGAATCAGAGTTATACCTGTTTTTCTGTATATTATGAATAAAAGCACACATCTGTTTGTCCCCTGTGTGACCTCAGTCTTAAGGCCCCTACACACCAATCTGACACCAAAGAACACGTCCCGACGGACCCGACTGTTGTGTCGCCTCACGTCTCCTGCGTCTTGGCCAACAGTCGCACTGGAACCAGAGCCGGCCCGACCCATTAAGAAACATAAGTGGCCGCTTAGGGCCCCGCAGCCACTAAGGGCCCCCTAGCAAAAAATGAAAAAAAAAAAAAAAAATAATAATAATCTCAGTACACCGTCGCCGTGATAACTATGTTTAATTAATTTAGTTAATATGCCTAGATTGCCTACTCTCAAAGTCATGTATTATATTATTGAGTCCATTATATAATACATTAACCATGCTTTACCTGAACCTCATCATGACACTAGAGAGGACGGCAGGATTGTAATTTCCCGTGTTCAGTGAATGCAACAGAGGCAAGACACCAGACCAACCAGAGAGTTGAATGGAAATAAACATCTGTCTTATTGGCTGACAGGTACCTATCCTGTGAGCTGTGACAATGTTTAAACTGTCAGTCGGACTCAGAGTTTTTGAAGATGGACATAAGAACATTTTTTCTTAAAAAAGACGACAATTCTCAAGTGGTGGCTCACACAACAACCCCAGAGCCACCACTTGAGCCAGGTAAACAAGGTATGTAAATGTCAGTAAACTTCCAAGTTATGCGAACATGTAAGCAAAGCATAAATTACAGCTACGTTGACGTTACTTTGAATCGCGGGGGTAAGCTAAACCGTTAGCAAGTAGCTATAGCTAGCTAGAGATATTAAATAAACACTTTGTCATACAATCTAAATGTAATGTTTTTTAGCGTTACCTGGTGATTTCAAAGAAAGCTCTCTGGGAAATGTTGACTTACTGTTCGACATGAAACTAGAAGCTACCTTTAGTCCTGTCAGTTAAAGTGTTTCATAGTTAGCTTAGCTAAGCATCAACCTAGCACTGAAATATATGGATGTTATGTGACAGTATTTCTGAGAAAAAGTCAGCTGAAATGGTGGCATAGTTGCCACTGCTTTACGTGTCGAAAGCATGTTTGAACATATTTGCAGCAGTAAATGTGGCTGTTTGGCCACTGACGTTGCCATAACAACACCTGAATTTAAATGTGCAACCTCTTTTTGTGACAGATTTTTGCATGAAATTATAATTCTTCTGAATGATATTCCTATTGACAGCTAGTTTCTATGTGAACATTATGAGATGGACAGCCAGAGAGAATAAATGAAAAACAGTTCTGAAATAATATATGACAAAACAAGAATACAGTTTAAAAGGAGAGTGATTTGTAAAATATCCATAAAGAAAAATCTGTTTACAGTTCTGTTTCATATGGGTGTTGAGAGATGTATCCATAGATCTCTTAATTTTGCTCTCAAAGTGCACCAGATTGATGCTTTTAACTTCAATATTTAAAAACAAATCTTCCCGGGGGAGCATGCCCCCGGACCCCCCTAGAGGAGGTTAGGTCCACGGTGTTTACATGCTTATTTATACAATATGTGTGCTTATGCTAACATCATAAGACAAAAGTTGGTTCCGTGTTGTGTGTAGTGAGAACGCGCTAGAGTGAGGGGGGCCCCCAAGCCAAAGCTCGCTTAGGGCCCCCAAAAGTCTAGGGCCGGCCCTGACTGGAACACACGGCAAAGACTTCAGCCGACGGCCAAGTAGCACATACGAACTGCGCATGCGTGAGTGGCAATAACTGTCCTTACCAGCAGGCGGCGGTAGTGTGTATTCGTCATTCAAAAGAGGCAACAACCGGAAGACAGACTGCGTGATACACCGAGAGAAGAAGAACAGACTGCGTGATATAAACAAACAACAAATAGCGTGTGCGTTCCATTTTCACTCTACAGCGAGAAGCTCATGGGGCTTTCCCGAACCTGTGTCAAGAGCTGGAGTTAAATGAAATCTCAGATTTGCCTTCTTAATCGTTTGTTTGGGTCCCTCACTTCCGTTTCAGTTCTCATGCACTGATTCGCTAAGCTGAACAGCCAATCAGAGTGATTTGTTTAGCCGACGGCCTTTTACCGACAGCCTACCGATTCAACATGTTGAATCGGTAGGCGGAAGGCGTCGGCACGGCCGAAAGGACACGACGGGGCGGGGCACACCAATCTGAGTAGGGCGACAGGACGCTCATCGACGGCCAGACATCTATCGACATCTATCGACGGCCGAAATCGGCTTGGTGTGTAAGGACCTTTACAAAGATCATGTCAAACAAAACATTTAATTATCTGTTTACTTTATGAATGAAGATGACAATTACCAGGACCTCCGCAGAGACCAATAATACAAACGTTATGTAACTTTATATAGGTTTGTATGTCCTCCTATAGCCTCTGGCTGGTGATAAATCAGTGTTTCAGTAAATACGACGTCTACAAAATCTGCACTCAGTACAGAGTGGTTATGCAATCTAAACCGACAGTACATGGATAACATTCTGAGAACTTCAGTGCAGCTATATTACGTTTGAAGCCAATTTACTAGCCTCTGTGTTTGGATTTGAAAGACCACAGTGGCTCGGATTTACAAACCAAACATAGTGTGCAGGTATTTGTTTCTTTGGTAAACATTCATCTTTCTTTGGGGGAGAATTTGAAACACTACAAAGGAAAAGCTATGCAGGTGGATAATTCAAAAAAGGAAAGCTATGTAATTCATCTGCTATGTAAAATGCATTAAAATCACAACTTAAAAGGCAACAGCAGGAATTAAAAAGCATTTGGACACCCCTGTTTATGGAATTTTGATGTAATTAAGGCCTTTCGAATACAGTTAAGTTGAATCTCAATACTACACGATGTCGTCTAGAAAACACTGCTTTCAATAGCAACACTTTGAATATGGTTATTTTCTCTTAAAACATGATATGCCTAAAGCCAAGCAGTCACCTAGAAGTTACTTAAAAACAAATATAGCAACATGATTACAATTGTTATCAATATAATGAGGAATTGTTGTTAATTTATATCCTTCCAGTCGCAAAAATCATATCTGCGAAATGTTTAATGACATTATATTTGATTTGTGTTCCCTACAATCTCTTACTTACACTTGGTTAAAGGTAGGGAAAGACATGTTCTCTTGGGGGTAATGAAAAAGTCCAGAGTGATTTGAAGCATGACACATGTCTATTAACCTTTCACCGAAACCAAGATCTTTACCCAACCAGCCGAGTGCCCCTTGGCTGAACCTGCAGGTCAGAAAAGAAACCAGTGCTTAGTACGACCACCATTCATCACCAGCAGAGATAAAGAAACACAAAGAATTATGAAACACACCGAAACTAAACCTTCAAACATAGAAAAGAAATTGAATAAACTCCTCTGTTACACAATCTAAAAAAGAACAGCACACAAAGCTGTTATTTATGACGCCACTTCCTTTCAGAGACTGCTTGTATTTGAACAAAATTGAATGTTGTTTGGAAAAGTACAAAACCTGGACTCCTCAAATATATCATATTGTTTGGTAATCATTTCTACGTCAAACAGGAACTTAAAAAACACCTGATAGAGTTTTAATGTGTGCTTTCTAACACAATCTGGTCTGTTATGATAACTAGATAAGAATAGCGCCTTTTCGTTGTTGAGCAATCCCAACCTCAAACCTACTTAGATATGATTCTAACAACGACAAAAGCAGAAATGATCTCTGTTATCACATTATTGCGAAAGGAAATATTATTACTTTGATATGAAATCCCTCCTTTACCCATGGAAAATGATATCATAGGAGAGTTTTTTAATTTCTTCGTAAATAAAACAGTGCCGTAGATGATTTGTTCAAACAAACACAGCCCGGCTGAACCCAATGGGTCTGACTTTCCCGATGAGTCATAGAGATGTTCGAGACTATTTCCTCAGAGGACAGATCCGACTGTCCTGATTGGCTGTTGAGTCTGATCCTCTTGGGCTTTAATTATTACATGTACAGATTTCTCTTCACCTTAGATCACGTTGTGGTTTCTCCCATTAATACATTTTCTACATGAGTGTTTTTTTTAATGCATAATACACAATATTTATGAACTGTATTTTTGTATCCTTCTTTTCCTTTTACAAATACTGTATCCTAACAGTAACGCTTTTTCATTGAAAGAATCAAAATCAGAGTAGTTTATTTAACTATTTGTAAATTGGGTTACATTTAAGGATGACGTAAGATGAAATAAAAATGAAAAAGATAGAATAAAAAAAGTGTATAAACTCAAAAATGTTAAAAGAAAAACGATAAGTAGATCAAATAAAATGAAACATAACATAATAAAAGATAAGATACAAATATTTATATAAACATAAAATGTTAGAGTATATTGTGCACCTTATATTACAATGTGAAACATGTATTTACAATACCGTGTTGTTTTAGATTTATTAAGATGTTAGTGCTGGATTTAGTTGAACAGTGTCTTAGCTGCTGATGGTGAAGTAAGTCGAGGTGATTTTAAAAGTATGAACAATTCCCTCAGTAAATTGGACGGCAAAGAGCATAAGTCATAATTACAACAAATGCCTCAACTTTTTCAGTGTCCCACATAATATACTGTACTTAGAGCTCCATTAAGAAATATATTTTTAGCAATGATTGCAGTGTGACTCGGTCTGAAATGTCAATCTGTTAGTCGCTCTATCTGTCGGTCCTGCACTTTGGTTGAGACGGAAATATCTCAACAACTGTTCGACAGATTGTCCTGACATTTTAAAGGACTCCAATGGATGGTGATCACGCCCTGACATAGCATTTTGGTTGAAGTTGGTGCAGAAATGATTGTCCCTCCAAGGTAAACTGCAATAAATGTGAGGCGCAAAATCTCACAGAAGAATACAATTTGTCCAAAGTCACCTGGTCTTGACTTAGTAGTCTAGCGGACAGCCTGTCCTCCTACAAAAAACGACATATAGGTCGATTGTTCAGCAGTCACGTTTTAAAGTGTAGCACCTCTAGTGGTCGTGTAAGAAACAACATGCTCCCGTTGATTGCAAACGCTCCGGAGGGTCGTTTATTCACAAATAACCCTCTCTGGAAAATCCTAAATTGTGGAATAGTTTGGCCATTAAAATGCTTTTTGATTAGATTTCTAGCGAGAAGTGTATATTGTACTTTTATAATCCACGTCCAGTGGATGTGTAGGATCTATAGTTTGATAGATATTACGAAGATGATTTGAGGTCTCGCCAGGAGAACGTGTATATGCGGCAGCTTCCATGTAAAGTTAGCGTCAACCCTCACGGGGTGGAAACAGTATTTCCGGTCTCGAAGCTTTCATAATAAAACCGGAAGTATTCCCCTCACTGTCAAATGATTACACAGTGTTATCTGCATTACTCATCCACTAAAAAACATCAGTTTATCCTTGTTAATTACACGATATTGATTGGTTTAATGGTGTACAATGCTTTTGTGTTTTTAACCTTCGATTCGGAGAAACAAATAGTTTTTTCGGAGTTTAGACACTACAGAGTTTCCGAAGACACTACACTACCCAGAATCCCTAGCTATCGTTTGGGACTACAACATCCGCCTTGCTTTACAAACCCCGTGATTAGTCCTCAAGCTCTGTGATTGGATGTTGGAGTGGCAGTGTGACAAGGTTACGCCGAGCGTCAAACAGCTCTTTGAAATGGAATGGAACCACGGCAGACTATCCAAAACTGGACTCGGATGGGTCCCCCCCCCCCCCCCCCCCCAGAACTACACATGCTGGCTATTGTGTGTTTCGCAACATGTTCTATGGCACATCTCTACTGGGAATTGTAGTTTTAAAAGACATTTTCGTATTTCCCACAATTAGAAGTTGCCAGTATTAAACTGTGTACACCCCTGGAGGTTTAGGGGATGCGAAACACATTGGTGTTATCAAATTTAAAACATATAATTCATAAATGGGTGAAAATTGCTTGTGTCCATAATGGGCAGCATTAATATATACTCACATGACAGCTAAGGTCAGAAGAGCTTTATTTAACAGCTGGTCTTATGTCTGTGACCCCTCCTGTTATTAATTGATAAGCCTGAAACATGCACTTGTCAAGGTTCAGAGGCACATTTTGCAAATATGGCAGTAGCCATCGATCATCTTAAGATAAATTGGTATATTTCTTATATTTATATATTATATTCCTGCAACTGTACACAACAAGATGAGACTGACATGACAACTGACTTATTCTAACTTGGGAACTTTGATATTTTAGCCTTTGCAGACCATTTACATGCACAAAAACCTGTATTATACACTGCAGGAAACGTAAACCCCCATAAATAACAGGGCCTGTTAAAATGACTTCGGAAACAAAGATCAATTTAACAACGCAATATTACCAAACTGTACATTGTGTTCACAGTATATCAAATGTATATATTTCAGCCATCTCTCTGAAAGGTTTATCTAATGTCAGATGGGCTGTTGATCACAAACATACAGTAAATACTTAATCTGATTTACTGTTACAAGAAATATACCTAAATAGATTGACTGGACTTTCATGTGTCTAATAAATTGCACTTGACCCACTGCCACAGCTTAAATCAGACAAGAAAGCGATATCCTTTTCTTAGCTGTAGCTGGTCAAGTTAGTTGTGCTTTTATACTTTATTGATCTGTTTTGAGGTATGATTAAGTGGTTCTCTGTGTAAATTGAAATGCAATATTATATCCCTGGAAAGGGCTTTGAAACCACTTTGAGTCAAGAAGTCAAGGCTGTTTGAAGATTGAGAGGTTTTTTGACGCACAAAGCCAGTCTTGCATCATCCAAAGAAGAATAGACCGATCCTTGATCTTTAATGCAAAATGTGAGAGAAAACTATTTCAACGACATGTGATCCCTTGATATTGTAATTTCTCACACATACAAGCCATGCTAGAAAATCCTGCATCAAAGAGTCAATGTGAGACATTTGAAAAGGATATAGATGCAGCCCTGAAGAGTTACATCCAATACAAACAGTGATATTTAGTTATTTACATGAGGATAGATTATCTGAGAGGACATTTTAAAGCCATGGGTTATTTGTACGTGCAGATGTGACTGCATGGTGGTTCCTGTGTGTGCATGTGTGTCCTGCAATCAGAGCTTATGGGAAACTCAGAGGCAACGACACGACTTGTCATCCGTCAGGAGAGTATGCAATGTTCTTTCTTTGAATCCACATATGACCGAATAACATCAACCCTCTGGGGGAGCATCTTGGCCTCACTCTGATCTCTTCTATTCATTTGGTGTGGAGACAACTGGACCGTTGAATAGATTTATGTACTTAAAAAAAAAAGGCCTTACAACGAAGTGCTTTGTTTGACTACTTGAATATTCTAGTTGTTTCCTTCTTTATTTTTTCCTCTCTACGCTCTTATTTGTGTGCTTTTCTGAGACTCAGTCAAATGTTGGTGGGGGGACTGCAGTCTGTGATCATGTAAATGTATTAAGCATACCTTTTTGGCCACTCTTCTACAATTCCTGAATAAAAGGTAGACAAATCAGCCATATTACATATATATATGGGTTTATGTCTGATACTCAAAAATAGATTTTAAATGGAGCAGTGCTAAACATCCCTGTCTTTGTTTACATTCTCACAATCACAAGGGAAACAGATGGGTACACACACACACACACACGCACACACACACACACACACACACACACACACACACACAACACACACACAAACCTTAACCATAACCAACACATGCTTAACCCTAACCTCAATCCAACACAAAAACCTAACCCTAACCCTTCACCCTAAAATGAATGATTCCCCTCATGGGGACCTCCCTTATGTCCCCATAAGGGAGGCGAGTCCCCACACGTGACTGTGTAAACAGATTTAGGTCCCCTCAAGGATAGTAATGCTAGGTCACACACACACACACACACACACACACACACACACACACACACACACACACACACTCACTATCATGTGCATAGACCAATCATGATTCCAATTCATTTTTAATTCAACAGATGCCAGAAGGGACGTCCTGTAACATTGGAAAATGTAAATTAATTAGGAATGCAAGTTCCTGTTATCCTGTCTTTATTTTGGCCAGCCTCCACAGGAACAACCGATGTTGTCATCAAGTGAATTTCAGCTTTAATTTACATTTTCAGCTGATAGGAAAATAACACTGGCAAAGGTAAGGATGGAACAAACAGTTGAATTTATTTTTTTCTATATAATAGTTTTGAAGGTAATGTTACTCTTAATACATTTGGGTATTTAAATGAGCAAATAAACCTTTATTTTAGAAAATGGTCAAAAGAAACGTACCTGAATAGAGCAACAACCTTGAATTTTACCTGTAAATCTAAAACAAAGGCTGTTTTTGTGTCTACAATGAGTAAGTGACAATGAATAGGTTAACGATAATTGAAAAATGTACAGTACTTACATAATGTTCATAGTTTAAATTCCTGCCTAATTTTTCATTGGTTGGTTTCCTTGCTTGTCAAGAGAGTTGAAGGGCAAACAGAAATAGATGTGTCTGAGTTTGGGGCCACCTTGCTGATAATGACACCAGAGCACTCCAGCTTGGCCTTTTACCCAATTACAGTCCTCCTTCTCTTTCCATCTGCTCTCATTCTGTGGGATTGACTCACTTTGTTGTCTCCTACTACAAGCCATCAACGCTAGCTGAAGTAAATATTGGACCTGCTCGGCGTACCAACAGAAAGTCTCAGTGTTTATTCCCAACGTACATATGTGAGCATTTATATAAATGAGGTTCAGCTCATATGGAAACGATCCAGATTGGGATACAGTGAAGGATGTTGTCAGAAGCTTGAGATCTATATGGAGATGTAGAAGTTTAGAAATGTTTACTGGACTGTTGTACCAGTCATGTCTTCAGGCATGATTGTGTCATTGTGGTCAGAGAGGTAACCACAGAGAAGACATACATATTGAATGAGTTCGCAAAGCCTCAGAATAATAAAAATGCTTTTTGATGCAAATATTTTATAAATTCACAAACTTGGTGGCTTTTTTTGTAAGTGCTAAAAGTCAAAGTCAACTTTATTGTCAATAATAATTGTGTGTACAGAGAGATCGGAATACCCACAATCTAGAATACAAAAATACAAATAAAAATATGTATAAAATATGTATATCACAATCCACAGACACTTTTATACATATGCACACATTAAGACATACATAAAAGCACAACAATCAATATATACAAAATAACAGTCACTTCAATATCTTTGGGAAATGTACATTAGTGCAAGATTGCTGTGTGCTGAAGTGTGTTGTCAAGTTGGTCAAGATGCTTTGTCTTTTGAATTGTTGTCTTTTGGCACATTTGTGTATTTTATTTTCACTGTTTCTGAAGTTACAACCCTATTGAAAATGTTTTGGGCACAGTGCGTTTGCACCTGTCAGCCACTGTATTATTGCCATATGCACAATAGCTACTGCGTAACTCTTGCCAGTGAAATTCTTAGGTCCCAGGGTCATTTACCAACCCAAAATACCGTATAAGACATGAATAAATAAATGAAATAAAAATGCAGCACAATAATCAATAATGTATGTCAAATATGGTAATTGAGGTCAAGGATTGATTGTTGAATCAAATCGATTATATTTTTGGTTTCATCAAAAACTTTGTTAAGTCAGTGGAAATAATTTGCTATAGGAGTGGATGTAACTGTGAGCATGGACTGAGGGTCCGTCCGTGCATGAGGTGACTTCAGTTGCCATATGAAAGCCAGATGGACTACACATCAACCTCCTCATACAACACCACCATATAAGACACTTTATATAAAACACTTCGCCTCCCGGATGTTTGGTGATGGAAATAAATTGTGAGGTACAGATTCAGGAAGTATTTGCAAGGACACCAGGCTGAAAAGGTCTCATACTGTTGAAAGGCTCCCTCCCTTCAACCAGTTTTAATGTGTTCACTTACAAACGACAGTCTTGCTCCCTTCACAGTACATCCACTATATGCAGGTGTCTCTCCAAGTTGGATTTTTATATAGTGATTACTTCAATTTAACAAAGTTGTTTGCAAACTGTTTCAAAGTCTCACTTTTTGAATCCTGCCGTACGGTGGCCGACGGGTGCAATCGCACAAAACACTTCCATGAGGAGAAACGCGCTGCAGCTCCACAAACAATGCTAATATAAAAAAACAAATACCAACATATGCGCAGCATTTAGAAAACATTCACCAACTTGACAAAACATGCATATCATTTACAAAAAGCACTGCGTAAAGGAAACACTGCAAACACAAAACGCTGCAAATAAAAAACGCTGCAAGAAGCTCAAAACACAACGGGAACGGAGACACTAAAAAGTGATGCACGCAGCTGGGACCGAAGAGCTTGTTGACGTTTGGGGATTATAAGGTTGGCCAACTGTCGCTGTTGATATACAGTTAGCCCGTAATAATTGAGTTTTGTCAGTATATTTGAAATGAATCGGTTAGCTACTAGCTAGATTACAGCAGATCTGCAATAATGTCGAAAGGAATCATGTGATCACATTGTTAAAATAAGCCAATAAATCCTACACTTAAGGTAAGTTTCCAGTGACAGTTGACCAATTTTCTTATTCCCAACGTCAACAAGCCCACAGATCCCAGCTGTGTGCATCACAGTTTTGAGCTTCTTGCAGTGATTTGTGTTGGCAGTGTTTGGTTTATGCAGCGCTTTCAGTAAGCAATGCACATGTGTTGTCAAGTTGGTAAAGAGGTTTCTTCATTTGCTTGTGTTTTGGCACATTTGTGCTTTTTTATTTGCACCGCTTCTCCTAATGTAAACGTTCTGTGCAGTTGTAATGCGTTTGCACCTGCATGTCGACCACTGTACTGCATGTGTTGTTGACCGAGAAAGTGTTTATGTTTTACCAGAGTCCTTGGTGTTTCTCTTTAAGGCAAAATAAAAACACCCAGAGAGGAAGTGGGTTTCTTTGTACATCTGTTTACCATGTGTGACAAGTCATAAAGCATTCAGTGGACCTTTGGTGACTTTGTTAGAGTGTTTTTAAATCACCAGATTAACTGTTGACCTATTTTCTTTCACCCAATTTGATGTGTTTCTAGTGTCACAGGATCTTTCCCTTATTGACCTCACTGCATTTTCCACAGTCCCATCATCGTGTCCCTGACCATCTTCAGCGATTAATGTTCCGGACCTACCACTTTATCACGGCATCCCTTTTCTACTGCCGGTGAACACAAGACTAATCAATGTAAAAAACTACTGATTAATGTACGGACATGCTTTCTAATACATAAATCAGAGCAGAGCAGGGGTTTGTGTGAAATTGTAAACATGCTGGTCAGAGGTTTATTGCACCCAGGCTGGTCACAGTGAATGGAAAAGCAGACTCTGCTTTCCGTCCAGGATGACCCAGAGGTCCGGTTCACAGGAAACTGATTCACACCCAACATTGTCCTCAGAGTAGAAGAACCCCCTTCATCCTTTTAAAATAGGATTTAGCTATGGGATAACATGTCTGCAGTCACGCTAGCCCCTCTTTGAGGCTGTAATTCAGCACATCCATGATATTTTGGTGGAAAAAAAACACTTGGAAGAACATAATATTTTGACCTGATGATAAAACAATAGATGTCCCCAGGATCACAAGCTGGACATGAATATCTGACATTTCCATGCAATCATCAAATAGTTTTTACACATACTTTATTGCCCACAGTCACATGGTTGTCATCAATAGTTTTGCATTACATACTAAACCTTTCTTCTGTGTCATTATTTAAAGTAAATAAAACCATTCGAGGCAGCTAATTCAAACTAAACTCTTTGTGAACAACTCAAATTGATATCTCTCCAAAGCAAGAGTACAGAATGATCCCAAAAGTGTTACATTAAATCTGATTGGTTAGTTAAAAAACAAATGCATGTTTACTTTTAGAACTTTCACATCCTTATTTTCTGCCAGCAGCAGGCACGGCTTGCCACAGTCAGATGAAAAGCAAGAAGTGCATTTTCTTCTGTTTCCACCGCAGCTCTTTCATTTCTCCACCCAAGTGTTTTCTACAATATTTTTTCAGTTGCACAGTGTTGAAATGAAATATGAGGCACACTTTAGCTCTCTGAGTCTGGATGAAAAATTGTGATTTTCCCGGTAACCACACAAAAGACCTGCCTTGAGCAGACACGACAGCCCAGCAGCTCCACCATTATTGTTTGTCTCACGCTACAAGACTCGGCTATCACCAAGCGGGATATATGATCACTGATCAAGATGTTCCTTTGTAGTGTCTGCCATTAAGGTCTGCAGCAGATTGGCTCGCTCCTGGATCAGAAGCCATTTCAGAGATAGCCAGGCCAGTTTGACAATTTTTCTTTCACTCTGTCAGACCACATCAATTTGGACTGTAATCATAGTCAAAACGATTCCTGCAGAATGTAGCTTGTGAGCCATGGCGGCCATTCAGTCTCTTGATATTGCATGCCTGTATAGTTCCCCCAAAAAAATAATGAAAACCATGATGAGATGCATGTCATGCCAAGCTAGTCTGTGGGATCGTGCAAAGACTTGATATTGTGGGAGCGCTCCCTAAGCAAAAATATACCAAAAGAAAAACAAGTTCCAATGAGTTTTTGATTAATTCATGTCTGGAGTACTTTTTAAAATAATGGATAATTATCATTGCTCTGACCTTATCTTCCATTTGGCTTCTGTTCTTCCTGATTTATTTCTTTGAGTGGCAGACATTTCTATATCTGTGAATAAGCCCTCTTAAGACTCTTCTCTGAGGGCACATTAAACAGACCCATATCCTCTGAAATAATAAAACCTGAGATTCTGTGGGATTTACTCGGCTTATTTAGGACTGCCAGATTAGATGCTGATAAATCTACGTGACAGATAAAAACTGAATTGTTAGGACTCATATACTGTCAACTGATATACTGTCAGCTTACATAACAAGTGTCTGTAAGTGGTTTAAGAGTTGAAAATGTTGTGCCCTTCATCTCAGCGTCTATAGAATTTAATCAGTGCATTAAGGATTCTGCCAGAGACATGATAAGGCAGTACAATAAATCCAGGGAGACCTCTAAGTTTCACATTTTTAAACAATGGTTAATTAATTTGAAACACTTTGAGATGGAAGAAGTGATGTTATTATTATTATCTCATGTAATCATGAATGTTTATATAATCTCTCTTAAAGTATCTTACTTTAGAATTTGTCGATTATTTTTCTATTTTATGCAATCAACGTCTATTTTTCACATCAAACATGCAGAGTCTGTTTTAGTCTTTTTGCGCCAACTGAGCTGGCAACATGTTCTTATTCTGGCTTGGGTGTTTGGCACGTGCGACATCGATAACTGGCAAGTGCTTCAAGCCTTTTCTTTCAGATAAAAGTCCCACTAACGAGCGCTGCAGAGAGAGAGGCCCCTAAGGTCACTGCCAGCGTGGAATAGATCTGTCACTGCAGGGACTGAAGTGTTAACTGAAGGGTCTGGGCTGGAGTCAGAGCTGCCGTCCTTCTCTTTCTCTTTTATCAGTGGTTTTATTCCAGGGTCTTGCAGACAATGTCACAAGGTTTTCTGCTGATAAGAGATTTTTTTATTTTTAATAGGGGTTGCGTTTGCCCAGTAAGATTGTATCTGCGCAAACCTCTGCTCAGTGATATATGATGTTGGTTTAACCTCAGCTTATTGACCCAAGTGTCACAGTACACGTTATATATGATAATGAATATTTATGTAATGCAGATAGCCATGCTATAGATACATTTAAGCATACAAAGCACACAGCCTGAACTGAGAACCTTTACACATGGATGCACACACTTTGTGAATACGCTACCCTAAGTGACCTCTTTACACCCAGGCAAGATCATGAGCATTGATGAAGCATGTAAAATGTTCCTTACAGCTTTTATAAAAAGTCTGGTTAACTTATTCCACTATTAGTAGTTCAATACGAGCATGCCAAATTAAAATTCATAAAATCAAGACAAAAACTGTTGGCGTTAATCCCCCCCTTTGAATATCATGTCAACACAGGCGGCTGAAGACAACAGAGAGGCTCCTATTCTTGTCTCAGCTGAAGGGACGTGTTTCCTCAGGAGGACATTTATCATGTTTGCCATGACATTTCAGACACAAACAATATGGCGGGGAGGAAGGAATAAGCACGTTGTAGGGAAGTGTGTCGCTGCACCTGTATTTCTACAGGCGGATATGATGATTTAACATAAAGTGTTGATTTGATTTATTTGAAACCCTGGCTTAAAGGTTTGCTTTATTAAAGACTCAAATAAAAAAATATATTAAATGTCCTTCTTTCTACATTTCTTTTTTTAAGTCCAATTGTATGGCACATTTATCATTATTTTGTTATTTATTTTATGAATAAAGCTCAAGCCTTGCTGAGTATTTTGGCCAAGGATATATTTTAAAATGAATAATTAATCTAAAAAAGTAGAAAAGTACAACTAAAGTATATCCCACATTATATTTATTCTTGTCAGGCTGTGATGGTGTTTGGACTTATTATTCTAGCAGCTTGCTCGGCTCAGTACAAAGTTAATGAAACATCTGCCTTCTGGCACTCCTAAGGTCCACTAAATAACTCATTATGTTTTAGTTCTGCCATTAAAAAAACTATATGAAATGGCAAGTTTTGATTATTAAAGGAAGTGACTCTCTTTCTCTGTATACCTTTATACTCTCATGTCCCAAATCCGCACACTTTACTTCTTCCTTGATGGCACCCGGAGGATCGTTGACATCCACCTGGATCCATCTTCATCTTTTTCTATATAGACACATTATCTTTTCTAGCATTTTGACTGTCTATGTTATAAATACATTATATTTTAATTTACACACAACATCTATTGCACTTCTGTCCGTCCTGGGAGAGGGATCCGTCCTCTGTGGTTCTCCCCGAGGTTTATCCGTTTTCCCCCGTTAAACGTGGGGAGTTTTTCCTTGACGGACATGAGGGTCTAACTCTAAGGGCTGAGGGTGTCGTATTCTCTGAATTAATTTATTTACTTTTTCTCGGCTTGGAGCAGTGACCTTCTTCTTCCTTTTAACACTCATCTGCTCCTCATTTAAAAAGTGTTATCATTCGTAAAACTCCATTTAGATGATTTTGATGTCAAAGACTGAAAATCGTATCTATCTTTTGAACGTTCTCTTCACCATTTCTTTTCAGTGGCCAATTTAATAGAGTGAAACACAATGATGACTTGAGATAGCACCCAGACGGCATTATGCTTCAGTGGATGAGAGTGTGGCGACCACACCTGCAGCGAGCCAGAGCAGCTCCATCGCAAATAAGGTTTAAGTGCCTTTTTAAAGGGCATGCCAGTGATTCATCACAACTCTAAAGGCTGTGGATGAACTGACTTCAAGCTGAGCACAGCTTCTGTTCTCTGTGGGGGAGAATCTGATGATGTTAAGATCTTACATTTAAACAATTAATTTAAACCTAATTGGATTAAGTATTACTCTAAGAATTAAAGCTGACTGTTCTCTTTGAAGGAGGGAAATGCAAGCCTCCACTAGCAGTTTTCTAATCCACACTTAAGACAATATTTGATAGTTAAAAAAATAACAACACAATAATAACAAACCAAGTAATTTGCTCATGTCAATCATTCCTATGTTCAACATTTTCATTTCCCATCTGCTGTTTTTCTATCATCTCTCCATACCACACCTCGCAGCAGAGGAATGTTTTAATTAACTCCATTGAAATTCAAAACATGCCATAGTGTAACAGAAGCTTGCGTGAGGCGGTGTTGAGAACTCATTAAGAAAACTATACAATTTTCAGCACCCAGGGCTTGAGAACAGAAGCATTTACATTGACAGCAATTTGAAAACAGAAATAGCTGTTGTGGATCAGAAAAGAACTCATACAAGCACACCTGTACACATGGGCGCATATACACGCTGTTTTGTGGAAGAAAAAAAGGTTTAACAGATGAGACAGAAGCGGAGATGATTGAGCTTAATCAGCATGAAAGTCATTGCTCAGGATGAGATTGTTCTCGTCATGACCGCCGCTTCGGGGAGCAATTATCCTGCCACACCACACTTCCAACATGCGTGCACAACATGACAACATGGCAGCAAGGCAATTTGTTTTAAAGCTGAGGCATGTACAGGTTATTTATCATGATTCAGTTTTAATTGAACTGCAGCAGTAAGAGGACATTTCTCATCAGGCACAGTGGGTATTGAACGTGCTCACTGTGACCCAGGCATCACCCCGCTGACATGCAATCCTTGTGTCTTTTTGTTAGGATTTGTTGCTACAGACCCCTCAAACAACCGTGTCATCTATCTTGTCTCATATCCTGAATCCCATCACTGAATGTCGTGAAGGACAACAAATATTGATCCTTCTTCGTTGTTATATGGCGGCGTTCACATCTCAAACAAGTCTTTGTTTCTGATAAGGTGGCATCACTTGGAAAGGTCAACAATATTTCGTCAAAAGAATAACAGATAAGAGCATCTTTTACCTCAGGCTGTCTTAAGCCCCATACATGACTTATATTAAAACATTATATAGTTTGATTTATGATGCTTTTGACGCAGTAAAGAAAACTGTTTTTAATGAGGACTATGCACTCATCCACTCTTTCTTGCTGAAAGTAAACCCAGAGGCAACTCAGTGAATTATGTTAATAAACTTTAAAAACGAATTCAATTTGGCACCTTTCATTTCTCTAAAAGGTTTTAAAATTCCTAAAAGACAATTATAAAAGGTTTGATGATTCTCTGTGTGACAAATGATGGCAACCCTTTATAATAAACATATGATTAAGTTAAGCATAATGATTTAATCACAAGACATTATCCACTGCGGTATTATATCTGTTTAACATACAGTAATCATTTTCAAATGAGAATCACGACTTACTTGACGGGACATAAATCAAGTAAGTACAACTTATGTAGAGTAATGATTAAAGGGGCCCTACTATGCTCATTTTCATGTTCATATTTGTATTTTATGCTTTTACTGTGACATGTTTACATGCTTTAATGTTCAAGATGGTCTTTATTTCTTTGGTTTGGGAGAGAAACTCCCGTTGGGGGGACATTTTGGAGTTTAGCCTTTGCAGACCATTTACATGCACACAAATAACACACAGGAAAGGGAGAAACCCAAAAAGAAGGATAGGGCCGATTAAAGTTGTGATGAACACTTGATGCATCTTACAATAATTTTACATTTACATTCACATCATACATAAACATATCTGACATTCTGTACATATACAGACAATGGGTGCTTCTATTCAGCATACACCTCATATTCTCATGCAATTCTCATCTGCTGGATGATTTTGGTTTTGGTGCACCATGTTTGATTTACTCTTTTTTTAAATAGCACAAAACAAGTTTGAGAAAAAAAACAAGTGATATCTTGTTGTGCATCGGCAACTGTGTTAAATGTTTTTTATTAGTTTAGTTATTTATATTCCACTTCCTGTT
The DNA here is from genome assembly GCA_031216635.1 of Dissostichus eleginoides. NCBI lineage: Eukaryota > Metazoa > Chordata > Actinopteri > Perciformes > Nototheniidae > Dissostichus > Dissostichus eleginoides. The sequence continues at coordinate 12,131,321 of CM062273.1, read as the reverse complement.
TTATTTTGTATTCACCTTGTCTCGTTCCAGGTTCCTTTAGTTCCTGCTTGGTTGTTTTCCCGCCATCGTCAGTGTCTGCCCCGCCCCTGATCGTTTCCACCTGTGCCCACTTACCTCTTGTATATATTGTCCTGTCTCCCCTTGTCTGTTGCCAGATTGTCTTGTGTCTTATGCCGAGCTCTCCAGCGGTTTCCTATTGCACCTAGTTATCGTTACAGTCATTGTCCGCTTCTATAGTTATAGTAAGGTAAGATCAGGTAGTAGTCTTTTTCTAGTATTTTGTTAGGTAAGCATTAGTGTAGATTATTTATTGTATGTATTTTTCTGGATCTGCTGATCCTGTGCATTTGGTATTCTTCATATTTTTGTACTGAAACTGCTTTTCAAGTAAAGACTATTTTTGTACTTGAATCCTGTGTCTGCCTTCGTGCTTTTGGGTCCACTCCTTGTACACCCGTGACATATCTGAAGATTTGTTGTTGTTTGGTCATGCAAGAACATGTAGATGTTTGTATATGACGACCAGTTACATTTTCATTAATTTATTATTAAATAGCTTATTCTCATTCTGAACAGTACCTCTTTTCATAGAAGTTGACAAATGCATGAGCCTGAAATCAACTTTACCTTTGATTTGACTTAATATTCTTAATGAATAAACATTGAGTCATATAGTGACTTGATTATTAATTGATGATGATCAACAGAAATTAACGGTATATTCTGCATTTATGAGTGATTCAATAATTAACATATTTTAAGTTTATTTTTTGTACCACCATCATGTGTGTTTTTGCTTTAGAAAATATTATATGTTATGGATCAGGTGTTTATTTTCTTGATATAATAATGGGTGCTCTCCAACCGTGACCTTGCACCCTCAATTATTCTGTGTTTTTAGCAACTTTTCTTTCAAAATAGTATAGAATTAAGGAAATAATCACTGTGCTTTTGATATAAAACACTTATTGAATTAATTAACACTTGAAATGTGAAATGATAAAACAAAAAATATGAAGCTGTTGCAAAATCAGTCAATATACATGTGTCACCTACATATATAGCGTTGTATTGCATTTAATATTAAAGGGAACTAAATGATAACACATTTTGCAACAAAAAGGGAATTTTATGCTTTGTATTCTCTATAACATGTTGGGATCTGTGGACACTGCTACTCCCATTGGTCCACACTCAGCTGCTGGGACACATATTGACAGAAACACACCCCTCCCTCTAGGTGACCGGTGGAGCTGGGCTGAGGAAAGGGAAGTGTCTTTGAGCAAGGCAGCAGGCGTAACCTGATGAGAAGTACAGCAGAGCTCTTTGATACAAATCTTCAGCACCAACCTGATCAGAAAACGTTTCTGCAAACTCATGTTTGCAACGGTCCAGAGAAACATACACCAGAGAGATTTTTGAGTTGGACCGACGGCCCATTAACACTTTCTCCTCAGAGAGGATGATGTTTGCCTGGCCAATAGCTTTTTTCATTTCCCTCACTATGTACTTTTCATCATCATTCTTCCAGAGACAGATATGAATAAACAATCCCAATGGAACCAAGTAAAAGCTCAAAATAAAAAGCACACATGCTACAACAGAGTCTGTGAATACCTTTGAAACGACTTGGAAAAATGTAACCATTGAAAATGTATTGAATGAAGCCACCGAGACAATAAATATTAGGCCAATAAGGTAAATTAATACTCTAACCCAGACGGAGCGCAACCAAACTTTATTTTCTGACACACTGTTGAGTATCCTCACAGCCTTTCTGTACTTCTCTTGGTCCTCAATGATCAGGCGCAGCTGGTCTGGTACCTCCATGTCACTGAACTGACCACAATCCCATTTACTGAGACTGTCTTCATTTACAGCATCCAAAGGCTGCAGGGCCTTCCCGTTGTAGATGGAGGGAGGATGGAAGGGCAGCACAGTGGACCCTTGAAGCTCCTGGTTGGGGGTGCAGAGCACCTTGAGCAGCTTATTCTTGAAGTCGGGGTCGTTGGCCTCCAGGTAGGTGAGGTGGCAGAGGTGGAGAGGAACGGAGACTCCGTGCTCCAGCAGCACTGGGACGATGGGTTTCCTCTCCAGGCAGTCTCTGAACAAAGACATGTTGGCCTCCAGGAGACACCAGCGGATCCTCACAAACTCTGGGCTGAGAACCAGCAGGACCTTCTGGCTCTCCTGGATGCAGTCGGACATGTTTTCTAACACGGTGCGGCCGGGAGTGAAGTCTCGATCATGGTAGCAGACCTGCAGGCTGCAGGCCTCCAGCTGGTCGTTGAGGCAGTGGGTCCACTGGTGGTCAGTGCTGCTGTAGCTAATGAAGACATGGTAACACTCTCCATCTCTCAGGGTGGGAGGAACAGGAACAGAGGGAGACAGTGGCTGAATGTCTGCAGTCTCAAGTGAATTAATTGGCTCCATTATCTATCTCCGGTGGCCTTGGTCTGGGGATCAGATGGTCACAGGTTCAAACCCCTCTTCTGTCGTTGTGTCCCTGGGCAAGACACTTCACCCCAAATTGCTCCTGTGGGGGATTGCCTACAGTATGAGTATGTAAGTGGCTTTGGATAAAAGCGTCTAACAAGTAACATGTAATGTACTGTAATCTAAAGAGAAGACAGAGGTGAGAATATCGCCAGAATTATTAATGCACTACAAGGATACTCTTCGAGGTTATTGTAAAGCTGCAAAAGGAAGAATACACAGATACAGCTTTTAACAGTGTGCACGAAAATACAGTTATTAGCAACATTGTAAAGGAGACGGGGTCTCCAGGAAATTGGGTTTAGAGATGGCACGGTGTGGATGGGTGTGTCACAGTAAAAGAACACGGAGAACAGACTTTCCCAGTTTAGTGGTCTTTAATTATACTTGTTCTTGCTGTTAGCCATGTGTGTGTGTGTGTGTGTGGGTGTGTGTGTGTGTGTGTGTGTGTGGTCTGTAACAATAATACAAACAAGGAATGGCATTAATAATTATCACAATATATCTATAATAAACAACTATAGAATCAATACAACTGAACCACACAAGCGAGTGAAATACACAAATACAAAGAAGTTAGCAAAGCTACCACTAGCATCCAGCACCGCTAACAAACTAGAGACATTACTGCCTACTAAGATACCAACATACATGACTATTTACCACATATAAACACAGACAAGTTCACATTGCACAAACAGACACTCAACTCTATGCATTTACGCACAACACGCAACAGCACAAAAGCAAAGACAATGCCGAGGAAAAACGGGAGGAAACGATACTGTCGTCTCACAAACGAAACCGAAAGTAAACATCACCGGCACACAGGAACGGCAGCTCCGATGACGCCACGTGCATGCAACAGCTCAACACACCGGGAGCACCAAAGGAAAGACACCCACAACATAACATCAACAAACAAACCCACCATATACATGTGTGGGCTTTCTTACAAACATGGTTTAGTTCTCATTTTCCATCATTTCCAGTTTGTTAACTACACATAAATATGAATTCTGAAACTGTTACTGGTGTCCACATAAATAATAACTTATAGTTAATACATTTCAGTTGTCATAAAGCATTTATAACTACCAATGTAACATCATTTTTACAAATGTCCCTTTCTCAGAGCTGGATTAGACTCAGTCAAATGAAAAGTCAATTATTAATTTGTAAATCCACAGTGAAAGCAAAAAATAACTTGCACATGTTTTCAACCATGAGTAGTACAAATGTATTTGGGTTGGATTCCTCATTTGCAAATAAAGACAATTTCAATACATATATACCACGATCAACCATAACATTATCACCACTGACAGGTGAAGTGAAGAACATTGATTATCTCTTAATAATGGCACCTGTCAGTGGGATATGTTAGGCAGCAAGGGAACGCTTCGTCCTCAAAGTTGATGTGTTGGAAGCAGGGAAAATGGGCAAGTGAAAGGTTTTGAGCGACTTTGACAAGAGCCAAATTGTGATGACGAGGCGACTCGGTCAGAGCATCTCCAAAACTGCAGCTCTTGTGGGGTGTTCCCGTTCTGAAGTGGTCAGTTCCTATCAAAAGTGGTCCAAGGAAGGAAAACCGGTGAACCAGCAACTTGCAGGACTTAAAGGATCTACTGCAAACGTCTTGGTGTCATGATTTGAGTTTTGTGTGTTAAGTTTTGGGGTTTATTTTGCTGTTCTGTTCTCCCTGTCTCTTGTCTGGTCCTTCTCCCTGTGTTTTCCTCCCTGTCGTTAGTTTCCCTGGTGTGTCTGATTGTCTGATTGTGTTCACCTGTTGCCCTTGTGTTTCTCCTCCTCTGCCCGGCTGTTTCTCGTCTCGTGATTACCCCTCTCTGTATTTAGTCTTGTCTTTCCCTGTGTTCCCCTGCCGGTTCATTGGTTGTCTTTCCTGTCTCCCTCCATGTTGGTCACGGTCAGTTTGTGTGTGGTTGCTACCTTGTGCTACCTGTGGGTTTCATGCCATGTTTTTGTTCGTCAGCTTTTAAAATAAAGCTCGCTTTTTGTTCATAGACCTTTTTACCTTTTTTGTATTCTGCATTTGGGTCTTAACTTTTCCGAATCGTAACATTTGGTGCCAGACCACAGCACACCTTCAGAGGTCTAGTAGAGGCCATGCCCCGACGGGTAGGGGCTGTTTTTGGCTGAAAAAGGGGGACCTACACAATATTAGGCAGGTGGTCATAATGTTATGGATGATCTGTGTACATTTCTCCAAGTCATCCTGATACTCCCGCATGTAATATAAAACAAAATGTTTGTAAACAAATGTAGGTTTGTGGAAAACTTGATATGTTATTCAAATAAGGACTAAATAAAATAACACAATACACTGTAAAATGAAGAAGGCAATGATCTTTAGTTGATGTTAAGTAAAACAAAATCCAAGTTTAAAAATGTTGATCTACCTTCACTCACTGCATAATAATCAGTATTCAATAAGCTTTCTGCTGCCTCAAAACAAATCGTAATTAGACTACAGTATGTGTAAATAAGTAATTAAACAAGCTTAAGTAAAGAGTTTCTTAGAGTTGTAAACATTCAAGATATAAAGAAACAATACAATCGTAAATAATAGAAGAAAATGTTAATCAGGAAGGTGATTCATGAATAAAATAGCTTGTAGACACAGAAGCTTTCATACCTCGATTAATGTTTCTAAAAACAAAGGAATGATGCACAATAACAACAACTTTCAAAAACAAAGCATGTTCGTAACTGTTTTAGACAACATTAATTCCAGCAATTACAATGAAGAGTGATCGAATGGTGCAGATGGCAAAGAACTGAGTCAAGTCAGGAAGTAAGAGATGATAAACATCCTGCTCACCGTTCATGCTTTTGTGAAGCAGAAGGTGAAGGTCTGTGAAAGAGACTCATTCTGATATCTGAGGGCTAACATGAATAAAGGTGCTGTGTCTTCAGTGGGACTAAGTGTCTTATAATAATGCAGACATTTCATGATGATCCAGTTATTATTAAATAGTTAGGTCACACATGTGGACACTGCTACTCCCATTGGTCCACACTCAGCTGCTGGGACACATACTGACAGAAACACACCCCTCCCTCCAGGTGACCGGTGGAGCTGGGCTGAGGAAAGGGGAAGTGTCTTTGAGCAAGGCAGCAGGCGTAACCTGATGAGAAGTACAGCAGAGCTCTTTGATACAAATCTTCAGCACAAAACTGATCAGAAAACGTTTCTGAAAACTCATGTTTGCAGCGGTCCAGAGAAACATACACCAGAGAGATTTTTGAGTTGGACCGACGACCCATTAACACTTTCTCCTCAGAGAGGATGATGTTTGCCTGGCCAATAGCTTTTTTCATTTCCCTCACTATGTACTTTTCATCATCATTCTTCCAGAGACAGATATGAATCAACAATCCCAATGGAACCAAGATAAAGCTAGCAATTAAGAGCACACATGCTACAACAGAGTCTCTGAGTAACTTTGAAACGACTTCGAAAGATGAATATATACTAAGTATAGCCACAAACAAAAGAAATATTATGCCAATAATGTAAATTAATACTCTAACCCAAACAGGGCGGAACCAAACTTTATTTTTCGACACACTGTTGAGCATCCTCACAGCCTTTCTGTACTTCTCTTGGTCCTCGATGATCAGGCGCAGCTGGTCTGGTACCTCCATGTCACTGAACTGACCACAATCCCATTTACTGAGACTGTCTTCATTCACAGCATCCAACGGCTGCAGGGCCTTCCCGTTGTAGATGGAGGGAGGATGGAAGGGCAGCACAGTGGACCCTTGAAGCTGCTGGTTGGGGGTGCAGAGCACCTTGAGCAGCTTATTCTTGAAGTCGGGGTCGTTGGCCTCCAGGTAGGTGAGGTGGCAGAGGTGGAGAGGAACGGAGACTCCTGGCTCCAGCAGCACTGGGACGATGGGCTTCCTCTCCAGGCAGTCTCTGAACAAAGACATGTTGGCCTCCAGGAGACACCAGCGGCTCCTCACAAACTCTGGGCTGAGAACCAGCAGGACCTTCTGGCTCTCCTGGATGCAGTCGGACATGTTTTCCAACACGGTGCGGCTGGGAAGGAAGTCTCGATCATGGTAGCAGACCTGCAGGCCGCAGGCCTCCAGCTGATCGATGAGGCAGTGGGTCCACTGGTGGTCATTGCTGCTGTAGCTAATGAAGACATGGTAACACTCTCCATCTCTCAGGGTGGGAGGAACAGGAACAGAGGGAGACAGTGGCTGAATGTCTGCAGTCTCAAGAGAATTAATTGGCTCCATTATCTATACAAAAAAAACTAAAGAAAATATGATTTAGAGATATAGGCATGATTTTTTTTCAACAATTCTAGGCATTTGTTTTTTATGATAATATATCTCCACCTTATCTCCACCTTTTAAATCACCTTTGAAAGTCCCACTGAGACTCAGTGAATGAAGTTCAGTGATTTAAGTTGTCTTTAAATAATTGTATTGTTGTTTTCCGAACTCTGTGTTTTGGAGTGTGATATTGGCAGAACATAGATGCCACACATTTACTTACTAATAATACCTTCAGAAGAAGAAAAACACATATTTTATTTTGCGTCAACAAGGCTAACGAGATGCTCTGTCAGCATACTTCTAAAAAAGGATTTTTTTTTGGTAAGTTTTCAATCACCCAAAAGCGCCCATCTTAGAAAAGCACATCATTCTCATTAGACTCAGAATAATGAAAAGTAAATCATATTTTTTTAATCCACAGTGAAAGCAAACGATAATATGTTCATTTTTTTTCAACCTTGAGTGGTACATTTTTAATTGGTTCGGATCCAATGTTTGAAAATAAAGTCAATGTCAATACACGTAGAAGTTCCTCCAAGTCATCCTGATACTCCCACATGTATTATAAAATAAAAGGCTCTCAAACAAGTTTAGGTTTGCAGAAAAGTTGAGTTCTGTTAGTATTATTATGATTACAAATTACACAATACACTGTAAAATGTAGAAGGCAAGGATTTTCAGTTGATTATAAGTAATACAAAATCACACATTTTAAAACTTTCTTCTACAGTCACTCACTGCATAATAATCCGTATTCAAGAAGCTCTCTGCTGCTTCCATCATAATTAGCCTATTTGTATAAAAACCATTAATTAAATAAGATTACTTACAGAGTTTCTCAGAGTTTTAAACATTCAAGATATGAAGAAACATACACATTGGAAATAACAGAAGAACAAGTAAATCAGGAAGGTGATTCACCCAAAAAATAGCTTGAGGACACAGAAGCTTTCATACCTCGATTGATGTTTCTAAAAACAACAGAATGAAGAAGCTCAGTTTAAGTATCAGATCAACATTCACACAATAACAACAACATTCGCAAAACAAAGCATGTTCGTACCTGTTTTAGACAACATTAATTCCAGCAAATACAATGAAGAGTTATCGCATGGAGCAGATGGCAAAGAACTGAAAGTAAATTCAGGAAGTAAGAGATGAGAAACATCCTGCTTACCGTTCTGCTTTCCGGTTTGTGAAAGAGACTCATTCTGATATCTGAGGGCTAACATGAATAAAGGCGCTGAGCCCTCAGTGGGACTAAGTGTCTTATAATAATGCAGACATTTCATGATGATCCAGTTATTATTAAATAGTTAGGTCACACATGTGGACACTGCTACTTCCATTGGTCCACACTCAGCTGCTGGGACACATACTGACAGAAACACACCCCTCCCTCCAGGTGACCGGTGGAGCTGGGCTGAGGAAAGGGGAAGTGTCTTTGAGCAAGGCAGCAGGCGTAACCTGATGAGAAGTACAGCAGAGCTCTTTGATACAAATCTTCAGCACAAACCTGATCAGAAAACGTTTCTGCAAACTCATGTTTGCAGCGGTCCAGAGAAACATACACCAGAGAGATTTTTGAGTTGGATCGACGGCCCATTAACACTTTCTCCTCAGAGAGGATGATGTTTGCCAGGCCAATAGCTTTTTTCATTTCCCTCACTATGTACTTTTCATCATCATTCTTCCAGAGACAGATATGAATAAACAATCCCAATGGAACCAAGTAAAAGCTCAAACTAAAAAGCACACACGCTACAACAGAGTCTGAGACTTTGAATTTCTGAAGATTTGGAACTACTCGCAAAAATGTAACCATTGAAAATGTTTGGAATATAGCCACCGAGACAATACATATTAGGCCAATAATGTAAATTAATACTCTAACCCAGACTGGGCGGAACCAAACTTTATTTTGAGACACACTGTTGATCATCCTCACAGCCTTTCTGTACTTCTCTTGGTCCTCAATGATCAGGCGCAGCTGGTCTGGTACCTCCATGTCACTGAACTGACCACAATCCCATTTACTGAGACTGTCTTCATTCACAGCATCCAACGGCTGCAGGGCCTTCCCGTTGTAGATGGAGGGAGGATGGAAGGGCAGCACAGTGGACCCTTGAAGCTGCTGGTTGGGGGTGCAGAGCACCTTGAGCAGCTTATTCTTGAAGTCGGGGTCGTTGGCCTCCAGGTAGGTGAGGTGGCAGAGGTGGAGAGGAACGGAGACTCCGTGCTCCAGCAGCACTGGGACGATGGGCTTCCTCTCCAGGCAGTCTCTGAACAAAGACATGTTGGCCTCCAGGAGACACCAGCGGCTCCTCACAAACTCTGGGCTGAGAACCAGCAGGACCTTCTGGCTCTCCTGGATGCAGTCGGACATGTTTTCCAACACGGTGCGGCCGGGAAGGAAGTCTCGATCATGGTAGCAGACCTGCAGGCCGCAGGCCTCCAGCTGATCGATGAGGCAGTGGGTCCACTGGTGGTCATTGCTGCTGTAGCTAATGAAGACATGGTAACACTCTCCATCTCTCAGGGTGGGAGGAACAGGAACAGAGGGAGACAGTGGCTGAATGTCGGCAGTCTCAAGTGAATTCATTGGCTCCATTATCTATACAAAAAAAACTAAAGTAAAAAGAAAATATGATTTAGAGATATAGGCATGATTTTTTCAACAATTCTAGGCATTTGTTTTTTATGATAATATATCTCCACCTTATCTCCACCTTTTAAATCACCTTTGAAAGTCCCACTGAGACTCAGTGAATGAAGTTCAGTGATTTAAGTTGTTTTTAAATAATTGTATTGTTGTTTTCCGAACTCTGTGTTTTGGAGTGTGATATTGGCAGAACATAGATGCCACACATTTACTTACTAATAATACCTTCAGAAGAAGAAAAACACATATTTTATTTTGCGTCAACAAGGCTAACGAGATGCTCTGTCAGCATACTTCTAAAAAAGGATTTTTTTTTGGTAAGTTTTCAATCACCCAAAAGCGCCCATCTTAGAAAAGCACATCATTCTCATTAGACTCAGAATAATGAAAAGTAAATCATATTTTTTTAATCCACAGTGAAAGCAAACGATAATATGTTCATTTTTTTCAACCTTGAGTAATACATTTTTAATTGGTTCGGATCCAATGTTTGAAAATAAAGTCAATGTCAATACACGTAGAAGTTCCTCCAAGTCATCCTGATACTCCCACATGTAATATAAAATAAAAGGCTCTCAAACAAGTTTAGGTTTGCAGAAAAGTTGAGTTCTGTTAGTATTATTATGATTACAAATTACACAATACACTGTAAAATGTAGAAGGCAAGGATTTTCAGTTGATTATAAGTAATACAAAATCACACATTTTAAAACTTTCTTCTACAGTCACTCACTGCATAATAATCCGTATTCAAGAAGCTCTCTGCTGCTTCCATCATAATTAGCCTATTTGTATAAAAACCATTAATTAAACAAGATTACTTACAGAGTTTCTCAGAGTTTTAAACATTCAAGATATGAAGAAACATACACATTGGAAATAACAGAAGAACAAGTAAATCAGGAAGGTGATTCACCCAAAAAATTGCTTGAGGACACAGAAGCTTTCATACCTCGATTGATGTTTCTAAAAATAACAGAATGAAGAAGCTCAGTTTAAGTATCAGAACAACATTCACACAATAACAACAACATTCGCAAAACAAAGCATGTTCGTACCTGTTTTAGACAACATTAATTCCAGCAAATACAATGAAGAGTTATCGCATGGAGCGGATGGCAAAGAACTGAAAGTAAATTCAGGAAGTAAGAGATGAGAAACATCCTGCTTACCGTTCTGCTTTCCGGTTTGTGAAAGAGACTCATTCTGATATCTGAGGGCTAACATGAATAAAGGCGCTGAGCCCTCAGTGGGACTAAGTGTCTTATAATAATGCAGACATTTCATGATGATCCAGTTATTATTAAATAGTTAGGTCACACATGTGGACACTGCTACTTCCATTGGTCCACACTCAGCTGCTGGGACACATACTGACAGAAACACACCCCTCCCTCCAGGTGACCGGTGGAGCTGGGCTGAGGAAAGGGGAAGTGTCTTTGAGCAAGGCAGCAGGCGTAACCTGATGAGAAGTACAGCAGAGCTCTTTGATACAAATCTTCAGCACAAACCTGATCAGAAAACGTTTCTGCAAACTCATGTTTGCAGCGGTCCAGAGAAACATACACCAGAGAGATTTTTGAGTTGGATCGACGGCCCATTAACACTTTCTCCTCAGAGAGGATGATGTTTGCCTGGCCAATAGCTTTTTTTCATTTCCCTCACTATGTACTTTTCATCATCATTCTTCCAGAGACAGATATGAATAAACAATCCCAATGGAACCAAGTAAAAGCTCAAACTAAAAAGCACACACGCTACAACAGACTCTGTGACTTTGAATTTCTGAAGATTTGGAACTACTCGCAAAAATGTAGCCATTGAAAATGTTTTGGAATATAGCCACCGAGACAATACATATTAGGCCAATAATGTAAATTAATACTCTAACCCAGACTGGGCGGAACCAAACTTTATTTTGAGACACACTGTTGATCATCCTCACAGCCTTTCTGTACTTCTCTTGGTCCTCAATGATCAGGCGCAGCTGGTCTGGTACCTCCATGTCACTGAACTGACCACAATCCCATTTACTGAGACTGTCTTCATACACAGCATCCAACGGCTGCAGGGCCTTCCCGTTGTAGATGGAGGGAGGATGGAAGGGCAACACAGTGGACCCTTGAAGCTGCTGGTTGGGGGTGCAGAGCACCTTGAGCAGCTTATTGTTGAAGTCGGGGTCGTTGGCCTCCAGGTAGGTGAGGTGGCAGAGGTGGAGAGGAACGGAGACTCCTGGCTCCAGCAGCACTGGGACGATGGGTTTCCTCTCCAGGCAGTCTCTGAACAAAGACATGTTGGCCTCCAGAAGACACCAGCGGCTCCTCACAAACTCTGGGCTGAGAACCAGCAGGACCTTCTGGCTCTCCTGGATGCAGTCGGACATGTTTTCCAACACGGTGCGGCCGGGAGTGAAGTCTCGATCATGGTAGCAGACCTGCAGGCCACAGGCCTCCAGCTGGTCGATGAGGCAGTGGGTCCACTGGTAGTCAGTGCTGCTGTAGCTAATGAAGACATGGTAACACTCTCCATCTCTCAGGGTGGGAGGAACAGGAACAGAGGGAGGCAGTGGCTGAATGTCTGCAGTCTCAAGTAATTGAATCAGATCCATAATCTAAAGAGAAGGCAGAGGTGAGAATATCGCCAGAATTATTAATGCCCTACAGGATATTCTTCAAGGTTATTGTAAAGCTGCAAAAGGAAGTATAAACAGATACAGCTTTTAACAGTGTGCACAAAAATACAGTTATTAGCAACATGGTTTAGTTCTCATTTTCCATCATTTCCAGTTTGTTAACTACACATAAATATGTATAAGCACAAGGTCTGGCAAACAGACCTACTTTCCTCAAGGTTATAATGTTCAGTTTGTTTAGGGTTTAAACATATTGCTGTGACGGCTGCCTCAGTTGTTTAAATAAACTAAATGAATTCAGTTGAACTCTTCTGTCCCTTTCTCAAGCCACTTTTCACTTCCTCCATCCAAATGCATTGGAACTCTTCATACTTGTCTATCCATCCATCAGATCCCCACAGAAATGAACACCGGTCCCTGTTATCTGACCAAGGACTATTCCACCTACTCACCTGCTTCGAATCTCTCCAAAAAATCCTTGCTGCCTTTGTCTGTAATCCTTTGTATTACCACCAACAGCTTCAAAACGACCACACTGTTGAAACTGTTTCAACAAAATTTTAATATTATGATTCAGACATTCATTCACTGAATATTTTAATCGATATACTGTACATCCTGTTGTATTCTGTCAGAACAGCACTGGTTTCATTAAGGAGAGCTTAAAAAAGAAAAGTATTCTCTTACCTGTAGATAACGAACTCCTGAAGCAGGGCGGCAATGTGAGTCTACAACTTAGAGAAAAAAAAAAGTGCTCTGTTATTAAAGGCATTTACTACATTTTCTGTAGCAATGGCTTTATAACATGGGTGCTGTTAGTACTTTACCTTTAATTAAAATCAAACCCATGTGTTTACGTCACCCTCACACTGCATGCTTCAACATGACTGCCTGGTTTGCAATGTTTTACTCAGCTGCCTGAAGTACACATTAAAACACACGGGTCATAAGGCTTTCTGACATACACATTCGTTTTCAGTCTTATATTGGTTTAAATTACATTTGAAATAGGACATTTACATGAAGAATAGATAAACCAAGTTATTTAGCACTGTGCACATGTTACATTTTCAGGTATTTTCACCTTGCAGGTCTTGTACTCCCACCTCAGCCTCTGTGCAGCTGAGCTGAATCCATTTTGTTTTAAGGCCGCATTAAAGGAAGACTGCACAACACAGTTTACCTCAACTTTGCCAGTGTTGGACTTTCATTCCATTTCATTGTGTAGAAATGTTGTTAATCATCACTTATTTTGTTTTACGAACTAGGTTAATTTCTCATTTGAGCAGTAAATACTGTTATATTTTACTATATTTTTTATTATTTTAAATATTTTTCTAGTTCTCTATCTGTGTTTTTAATTTTTGTTTTACTTTTATGTATGCACCACGACATCAAGTCAAATTCCTCGTACGTGTCAACCTACCTGGTAATGAACCTGCTTCAGTTTTTGCCTTGCCCTGCCCTGTTCGGTCTGAATTGCCTAGGAGGTATTTGTGTGTCCTGCATTTGTGTCCTCCCTGCTCTGCTCGTACCTGAAAGTATATTTAATATCAAATATTTAGCTCATTTATATAATGTTTTGAATATGACCCACTCTACCCTCTGAGCCATAATATAGTTGACATGTCACAGTTTGTTGTTTTCTTTCAGAGTGGTCCGGCTAGCATATGTTGGTTTCTCAAAACCAAGATAAGGACTTCATGTTTCTCTAACCAGTTACTGAGGGTTACATGCACAAGCAATAACCAGCGAAACTCATGTTTCTTAACTGTTACTGGTGTCCACACAAATAATAACTTATAGTTAATACATTTCAGTTGCCATAAAGCATTTATAACTACCAATGTAACATCATTTTGACAAATGTCCCTTTCTCAGAGCTGGATTAGACTCAGACTAATGAAAAGTCAATCATTAATTTGTAAATCCACAGTGAAAGCAAAAAATAACTTGCACATGTTTTCAACCTTGAGTAGTACAAATGTATTTGGTTTGGATTCCTCATTTGCAAATAAACACAATTTCAATACATATATAAACCGATCAACCATAACACTATGACCACTGACAGGTGAAGTGAAGAACATTGATTATCTCTTTACAATGGCAAGTTATTTAGCACCGTGCACATGTTACAGTGGGTGGGATATGTTAGGCAGCAAGGGAACACTTTGTCCTCAAAGTTGATGTGTTGGAAGCAGGGAAATGGGCAAGCGAAAGGTTTTGAGCGACTTTGACAAGAGCCAAATTGTGACGACGAGGCGACTCAGTCAGAGCATCTCCAAAACTGCAGCTGTTGTGGGGTGTTCCTATCAAAAGTAGTCCAAGAAAGTAAAACCGGTGAACCAGCAACAGGGTCATGGGCGGCGAAGGCATTGATGTGCGTGGGGAGTGAAGGCTTGCCCGCGTGGTCCGATCCATGGTGGCCCCATCTCGCAACTTACAGGACTCAAAGGATCTACTGCAAACGTCTTGGTGCCAGACCACAGCACACCTTCAGAGGTCTAGTAGAGGCCATGCCCCGACGTGTAGGGGCTGTTTTGGCTGAAAAAGGGGGACCTACACAATATTAGGCAGTGGTCATAATGTTATGGATGATCTGTGTACATTTCTCCAAGTCATCCTGATACTCCCGCATGTAATATAAAACAAAAGATTCGTAAACAAATGTAGGTTTGTGGAAAACTTGAGATATGTTATTCAAATAAGGATTAAATAAAATAACACAATACACTGTAAAATGAAGAAGGCAAGAATTTTCAGTTGATTTTATGTAAAACAAAATCCAAGTCTAAAAATCTTGATCTACCTTCACTCACTGCATAATAATCAGTATTCAATAAGCTTTCTGCTGCATCAAAATAAATCGTAATTAGCCTATGTGTAAATAAGTAATTAAACAAGCTTAAGTAAAGAGTTTCTTAGAGTTGTAAACATTCAAGATATAACATTACATTACATTACATTTAGCTGACGCTTTTATCCAAAGCGACTTACAATAAGTGCATTCGACCAGGAAGATACAAACTTGAAGAAAACAGAATCATATAAGTACATCAGGTTTCATAGAGCTAAAACATTTTAAGTGCTACTCAACTGGCTTTAGATAAGCCAGTCCTTTATTAGTATATAAGTGCTTTGTTAGTAATTCTATCGCTCGAAGTGGAGTCGAAAGAGATGAGTTTTCAGTCTGCGCCGGAAGATGTGTAGCTTTCTGCTGTCCTGATGTCAATGGGGAGCTCATTCCACCATTTTGGAGCCAGGATAGCAAACCGACATGTTTTTGCTGATGGGAACTTGGGACCCCCTCGCAGTGCTGGTGCAGCGAGCCGTTTGGCTGATGCAGAGCAGAGTGCACGTGCTGGGGTGTACAGTTTAACCATGTCCTGGATGTAGGAAGGGCCAGATCCATTCGCAGCATGGTACGCAAGTAGCCTACCAGTGTTTTGAAGTGGATTCTAGCAGTTACTGGAAGAAACAATACAATCGTAAATAATAGAAGAAAATGTTAATCAGGAAAGTGATTCATGAATAAAATAGCTTGTAGACACAGAAGCTTTCATACCTCGATTGATGTTTCTAAAAACAAAGAAATGATGCACAATAACAACAACATTCAAAAACAATCCATGTTCGTACCTGTTTTAGACAACATTAATTCCAGCAATTACAATGAAGAGTGATCGCATGGTGCGGATGGCAAAGAACTGAGTCAAGTCAGGAAGTAAGAGATGATAAACATCCTGCTCACCGTTCATGCTTTTGTGAAGCAGAAGGTGAAGGTCTGTGAAAGAGACTCATTCTGATATCTGAGGGCTAACATGAATAAAGGCGCTGTGTCTTCAGTGGGACTAAGTGTCTTATAATAATGCAGACATTTCATGATGATCCAGTTATTATTAAATAGTTAGGTCACAAATGTGGACACTGCTACTCCCATTGGTCCACACTCAGCTGCTGGGACACATACTGACAGAAACACACCCCTCCCTCCAGGTGACCGGTGGAGCTGGGCAGGGGAAAGGGGAAGTGTCTTTTAGCAAGGCAGCAGGCGTAACCTGATGAGAAGTACAGCAGAGCTCTTTGATACAAATCTTCAGCACAAACCTGATCAGAAAACGTTTCTGCAAACTCATGTTTGCAGCGGTCCAGAGAAACATACACCAGATAGATTTTTAAGTTGGACCGACGGCCCATTAACACTTTCTCCTCAGAGAGGATGATGTTTGCCTGGCCAATAGCTTTTTTCATTTCCCTCACTATGTACTTTACATCATCATTCTTCCAGAGACAGATATGAATAAACAATCCCAATGGAACCAAGTGCAAGCTAACACTAGAGAGAACACATGCTACAACAGAGTCTCTGATTACCTTTGAATATTCTCCTAATTTAATCATTGAAAATACATTTAATGCAACCACCAAGGAAACAAATATTATGCCAATAATGTAAATTAATACTCTAACCCAGACGGGGCGGAACCAAACTTTATTTTTCGACACACTGTTGAGTATCCTCACAGCCTTTCTGTACTTCTCTTGGTCCTCAATGATCAGGCGCAGCTGGTCTGGTACCTCCATGTCACTGAACTGACCACAATCCCATTTACTGAGACTGTCTTCATTTACAGCATCCAACGGCTGCAGGGCCTTCCCGTTGTAGATGGAGGGAGGATGGAAGGGCAGCACAGTGGACCCTTGAAGCTCCTGGTTGGGGGTGCAGAGCACCTTGAGCAGCTTATTGTTGAAGTCGGGGTCGTTGGCATCCAGGTAGGTGAGGTGGCAGAGGTGGAGAGGAACGGAGACTCCTGGCTCCAGCAGCACTGGGACGATGGGCTTCCTCTCCAGGCAGTCTCTGAACAAAGACATGTTGGCCTCCAGGAGACACCAGCGGCTCCTCACAAACTCTGGGCTGAGAACCAGCAGGACCTTCTGGCTCTCCTGGATGCAGTCGGACATGTTTTCCAACACGGTGCGGCCGGGAAGGAAGTCTCGATCATGGTAGCAGACCTGCAGGCCGCAGGCCTCCAGCTGCTCGATGAGGCAGTGGGTCCACTGGTGGTCATTGCTGCTGTAGCTAATGAAGACATGGTAACACTCTCCATCTCTCAGGGTGGGAGGAACAGGAACAGAGGGAGACAGTGGCTGAATGTCTGCAGTCTCAAGTGAATTAATTGGCTCCATTATCTATACAAAAAAAACTAAAGTAAAAAGAAAATATGATTTAGAGATATAGGCATGACTTTTTCAACAATTCTAGGCATTTGTTTTTTATGATAATATATCTCCACCTTATCTCCACCTTTTAAATCACCTTTGAAAGTCCCACTGAGACTCAGTGAATGAAGTTCAGTGATTTAAGTTGTCTTTAAATAATTGTATTGTTGTTTTCCGAACTCTGTGTTTTGGAGTGTGATATTGGCAGAACATAGATGCCACACATTTACTTACTAATAATACCTTCAGAAGAAGAAAAACAAATATTTTATTTTGCGTCAACAAGGCTAACGAGATGCTCTGTCAGCATACTTCTAAAAAAGGATTTTTTTTTGGTAAGTTTTCAATCACCCAAAAGCGCCCATCTTAGAAAAGCAATCTCATTAGACTCAGAATAATGAAAAGTAAATCATATTTTTTTAATCCACAGTGAAAGCAAACGATAATATGTTCATTTTTTTCAACCTTGAGTGGTACATTTTTAATTGGTTCGGATCCAATGTTTGAAAATAAAGTCAATGTCAATACACGTAGAAGTTCCTCCAAGTCATCCTGATACTCCCACATGTATTATAAAATAAAAGGCTCTCAAACAAGTTTAGGTTTGCAGAAAAGTTGAGTTCTGTTAGTATTATTATGATTACAAATTACACAATACACTGTAAAATGTAGAAGGCAAGGATTTTCAGTTGATTATAAGTAATACAAAATCACACATTTTAAAACTTTCTTCTACAGTCACTCACTGCATAATAATCCGTATTCAAGAAGCTCTCTGCTGCTTCCATCATAATTAGCCTATTTGTATAAAAACCATTAATTAAACAAGATTACTTACAGAGTTTCTCAGAGTTTTAAACATTCAAGATATGAAGAAACATACACATTGGAAATAACAGAAGAACAAGTAAATCAGGAAGGTGATTCACCCAAAAAATAGCTTGAGGACACAGAAGCTTTCATACCTCGATTGATGTTTCTAAAAACAACAGAATGAAGAAGCTCAGTTTAAGTATCAGAACAACATTCACACAATAACAACAACATTCGCAAAACAAAGCATGTTCGTACCTGTTTTAGACAACATTAATTCCAGCAAATACAATGAAGAGTGATCGCATGGAGCAGATGGCAAAGAACTGAAAGTAAATTCAGGAAGTAAGAGATGAGAAACATCCTGCTCACAGTTCTGCTTTCCGGTTTGTGAAAGAGACTCATTCTGATATCTGAGGGCTAACATGAATAAAGGCGCTGAGCCCTCAGTGGGACTAAGTGTCTTATAATAATGCAGACATTTCATGATGATCCAGTTATTATTAAATAGTTAGGTCACACATGTGGACACTGCTACTTCCATTGGTCCACACTCAGCTGCTGGGACACATACTGACAGAAACACACCCCTCCCTCCAGGCGACCGGTGGAGCTTGGCAGGGGAAAGGGGAAGTGTTTTAGCAAGGCAGCAGGCGTAACCTGATGAGAAGTACAGCAGAGCTCTTTGATACATTTCGTCAGGACAAACCTGATCAGAAAACGTTTCTGCAAACTCATGTTTGCAACGGTCCAGAGAAACATACACCAGATAGATTTTTGAGTTGGACTGAGAGCCCATTAACACCTTCTCCTCAGAGAGGATGATGTTTGCCTGGCCCAAAGCTTTCTGCATTTCCCGGACTATGCACTTCCCTTGGTCCACTTTCAAGAGACTTATTTGAATTAGCATCCCAAAGGCTAAACAATACAAACTACAAATGAGCACCCAAAGAGTTTTGTTCCCATGTATTTTAAGAGCAGAAAACATAAATACCATATATGTTGATAGAGCTACCAAAGACGAAAACATTATCAAAGCAGCAAGTACCATCATAACTGTAGCCCAGCGTGGGAGAACTTTATTTTCAGAGACACTGTTGATCATCCTCACAGCCTTTCTGTACTTCTCTTGGTCCTCAATGATCAGGCGCAGCTGGTCGGGTACCTCCATGTCACTGAACTGACCACAATCCCATTTACTGAGTCTCTCCTCATTTACAGCAATCAGTGGCTGCAGGGCCTTCCCATTGTAGATGGAGGGAGGATGGAAGGGCAGCACAGTGGACCCTTGAAGCTGCTGGTTGGGGGTGCAGAGCACCTTGAGCAGCTTATTCTTGAAGTCGGGGTCGTTGGCCTCCAGGTAGGTGAGGTGGCAGAGGTGGAGAGGAACGGAGACTCCTGGCTCCAGCAGCACTGGGACGATGGGTTTCCTCTCCAGGCAGTCTCTGAACAAAGACATGTTGGCCTCCAGGAGACACCAGCGGCTCCTCACAAACTCTGGGCTGAGAACCAGCAGGACCTTCTGGCTCTCCTGGATGCAGTCGGACATGTTTTCCAACACGGTGCGGCCGGGAAGGAAGTCTCGCTCATGGTAGCAGACCTGCAGGCCGCAGGCCTCCAGCTGCTCGATGAGGCAGTGGGTCCACTGGTGGTCAGTGCTGCTGTAGCTAATGAAGACATGGTAACACTCTCCATCTCTCAGGGTGGGAGGAACAGGAACAGAGGGAGACAGTGGCTGAATGTCTGCAGTCTCAAGTGATTGAATCTGCTCCATTATCTAAAGAGAAGGCAGAGGTGAGAATATCGCCAGAATTATTAATGCCCTACAAGGATACTCTTCAAGGGTACCTACAGCTTTGAACAGTGTGCAAGTAATACAGTTTTTAGAAACACGGTTTTATTAGATATTTACTCCCTAAAAGTATTGAAGAGACATTCTTTTGAAATTGTAATCACATGGGTTGGACGCAACATCATCACTCGTAAATGATATCTGAACATGTTTCTGAAAGTGTTTTATTCGACCTAAAGATATTTTTAAGTGTTGTAAGAAATTAAAATCAATGTTTAATGACGTAATTTAGTTTAAACATACAGTAAGCTTAAAACTGTTTTATTCTGAAAACATTTCCGGTTAGCATTCGTCTGTGGCTAACATTGTTGCTAAAGTTTATTTTGAAAAGCCGGAAGAAGTCTCCGGAATACCAACAGTAAGCTTGACTTCCGGTTCTACGTAAATAACGATAAGAGCCGTTAAAATGCATTAGGTAAAAAGTCATGAAAGAGAGTATGAGGAGAAGAGGCGTGTGGAGTTATACAATGAAGACACGATGTCTAAATCCTCTGATTTACGCGATATCGGACATAGAAGACCGAGGTGGGACGTCCCCCTGCGTCACCACAGCCGCCATTGAAGAGGAGGAGCCAAATGATGAGATGCGTTCGGTGACGGAGTCTTGGGGTCTCTTCTCCACGGCCGCGACTGCGAGAGGACAGCTGCAGCTGCTCTCTCCACTAATTCTCCTCTGTTTGTTTCATTACCACGCTACTTAATTAAAGTAACCAATTTGACCCTTTTCAGAGACTCCATTGTCTCTTATTTTTAAACTTCTTCCTGGACGCGAGAGAACCAACACAGATCTACAGTGTTCAGAGTGTTGTAATGAAAATTGATTCAGTAAATTATTTCAGTTTTTTCTTTGATAAACAGGATCACAAAAAATGCTTTTACATAAATGTTATGAGTGTTTGTATTGGTGCTAATCTGACAAATTATAGATCACAAGTATTGACCGGACATTTCTAATTTTCCAGTATGTCCAGTTTGGAACATCCTGAAAACAATCCTACTCCTACAAATACCCCCCTTGCTGCCTTTGTCTATAATCCATTGTATGAGTTTCCCATGAGATTACTTAAACTGATCATGACTGTCTCGTCCATGCACCCTGTGACACGTCACAATGTCAATGAGGGAAGACAAACACAAACACAGTTACATTCAGTAGTACCATCAACAGCCTCAAAAACGGCATATATGAAACTATGCCTATTTAAAACAGTTTCAACAACATTTTAATATCAGGATTTAGACATTCATTTACTCTTCTTTCTTAATGTTGCATTCTATCAGAACAGCGCTGGTTTCACTAAGGAGAGCTAAAAAAGAAAAGTATTCTCCTACCTGTAGATAACAAACTCCTAAAGCACGGCAGCAATGAGTCACCAACTCCTACTGTATGAGGAAGTTGCGTGACAAAAATACAATGCTCTGTTATTAAAGGCATGTACTATATCTTCAGGTAGCAATGGCTTTATAACATGGTTGCTGTTGGTACAGTTACTGTACCTTTAATTCAAATCAAACCCATGTGTTTACGTCACCCTCACACTGCATGCTTCAACCTGACTAGTTGGCAATGGCTCAGCTGTTTGATGTAGTACACAATACAACACACATTCTGACATGCACATTATTTTTCAGTGCTTACATTTTTTCATTTTAAATGGAAAATTTTTTTATTTAGCTCTCTGCAGATATTACAGTTTTCAGGTTCTGTCTGCCTGCAGGTGTTGAACCACTCCCACCTCAGCCTCTGTCACCTCACATTTTGTTTTCAAGCCCCATTAAAGGAAGACAGCACAACACAGTTTACCTCAACTTTGCAAGTGATGGACTTTCACCTTCATTTCACTGTGTAGAAATATGGTGTATTATCACTTGTTTTGTTCTACAAACTAAGCTAATTTGTCATTTGAGCTAAGGATTAGACCTGTACATATATATGTAAATACACAGTATATGTCACAATCTGACTGTGTTTCCTGTGCCCTTTTGTTTTTCCTGCCCTGCCCTGCTGTGTCTCGCCCTTTTGATTAGTTTTGCATGTATTTAAGTTCTGGTTTTCTGGTATGTCAGTGTGTTGTTTTCTTTCAGAGTGCTCAAGCTAGCATATTTCTGTTGTGATTTCCTCATGTCTTTATAACCAGTTTATGACACTAACATGCACAAGCAATAACCAGATAAACTCGTGTTTCTGGGTTACTGGTGTCCACATAAATGCTAACTTATGTTTGCAATACATTTCAGTTGTCACAAAGCTCTTATAACCAACATAACATTGTAATTTCAACATGTGTGATATAGCACATTTATGTTTTGAAAGTTTGAACCAACTTGTTGATCAACTGCAGCTTTAATTGGGAAGTGTGGAATACAACAAATGAATCAGTGAAGTATTTATTTCCCAAAGAGGCTTAAAACAGTTTTATCCCATATTCAAATACCCTTTTTTGGGATTATTTGAATTTCCTGGTAAAATGAATGCCAGGAAACTACCAATGTGCAGGTGACAGAATAGAGGTGATACATCTTTTCATAAAACAATGAATATAAGTTATACAAACATAGAAGTACGTACAATCTGAAAAGATAAACCTTCTACTTTAACATTGTTTTATTTTTTTGTTTGTAAGAAAGCCTCTTTAAGGATCATATTCTGGAGGAGTGATCTTTGTCTTAATGCTCATGGGCCCGTTTTTTTGTGATGGACAAGGTGATCTGACTTTATTAAATTGCTGTGTATTGACCAAAAATAGCTGCAGACTTGGGTTCTAGAGGACAGCCCAAACATATCTAACATAAAAAGAAGCGTCATGATTCACACTCTTAAATCCCAGTAGTGACTCCGGACAGGGGTGGACTGGGACTACAAATCAGCCCGGGACTCTCGACCGGCCCACTTCGGTACCGCAAGTAATTACCGCTAGTAAATTGTCGACGGGGGGGCTAGTGACTTATCCGACCGGCCCACCTCGTCCGACCGGCCCACTTCAATACCGGCCCATCGGGATTCGTCCCGAACGTCCCGATGGCCAGTCCGCCCCTGACTCCGGATATAACAGAAGTGATCCAATAAAGATCAGTAAGCAAGGCATGTCTGTGTGAATGACCTGGGGCCCTTTTAATATCTGTGAGATATTGAAAAAAGACAAGGGGAATTTCATTTATCAATATCACCTTTTTATCCCAGCTGACATTTACGAACAATTAAGAGAATGAAAAAACAAACAATTCCATCTATCCTCTGACAAATGAGGTTCTCCAGATAATAACACAATGACACAAACAGGAAATGTGAAAGTTCTTAGCTTCAGGCATGTTTTCTTTTGTATTTTTTCATGTTTGTCTCAAGTGTTTTCATACAGACTGGTGACCACTTCTAATCTTCTGGTTACAGAACCGAACAAGTGCCTCGAGGTAAAGAGGAAAGCTGCTCTAACAATGTAATGCAGCTGTAATCTAGACAAACATCTGCTGCTCTCTTGATGCACCCGAGCTGGAAGTGCAGTGAGCAGGACAGGCTGCTGAACGCTTTAACAACCTGCACTCAACCCATCCCCAGCAGGGAAATCAAGACTACAAAGGGTGAGAGAATGAAAGCCACTTCAGTCGCCACAGAGGGAATTAACTTGGCTGTATTGAACCTACTTGAACGGTCTTTCAATGGGGAATCAAGCCTAGATGTCTTTGTTAAAAGAATATCTAATTTGGTAACTTTGTGTGTGGAAAAAACATATCAGAAACACGTATTTAATACAATATACAAACAAGGGTCTCTAAATCCATTAGAAAGATCATTCTAGTTGAACAGCACCTTCCAGAAAACGTTTGTAAAGAATTATGACAAAAATCGATTTAGCAAAATATTAAATTGAAGGACAGCGACTGGATAGCTCAGCAAAAAACATATAAATGATTCCATAATGTTATATTATTTAGACTTCATGGTAGCATATAACATTACATTGTGCAGCTTCAAGCTGATCTATATAAAGGTTACATTACTAAAGCTGTTTTTAGTCGTGCATTGGCAGTGCCAATAATCTTGTTTATTTTCTATACACAAAAGTATGCCCTTTAAATATCAGCTCCACGAATAACACCGTACATAAGAGATTTTAAATGGAGTCATTACTCCTCATCAATCACCACAGGTTCAGTTTGAAACCTTAAAGATTGTTTTCTTCATACAAGAAGTTCATATTCCATCTGCAGACCTGATCAAGTATGATGGTTCTGCATGAATTCCATCTCAATTTACATTTTGAGTGAAGTGAACGTGCAGCAAACACTTCCACTACACTCAAGCACCATGTTCCACTTCAATAAGCAATCCCATGTTCCAAACGGCAAAACCATAATTGTGTGTGTGTGTGTGTGTGTGTACGTGTGTGTGTATGTGTGTGTGTGTGTGTGTGTGTGTGTGTGTGTGTGTGTGTGTGTGTGTGTGTGTGTGTGTGTGTGTGTGTGTGTGTGTGTGTGTGTGTGTGTGTGTGTGTGTGTGTGTGTGTGTGTGTGTGTGTGTGTGTGTGTCTCCAGGTTAAGGCATACATATTACAGCTTCTGACCTGGGAGGATGAAAAATCTGATTTGTCCCAGTTGCTTTTGTCACCACGCAAAACATCAATTTGCCGTCATGGCTGCTGTGGTCCCTTTTTTCCATGTCTTTGTTTATGTACCAACTGAGACTTAATTAATCATCTTCTCACTCTGCCTTGGCAGATATTGGTGACCTGGGCTAGCCTGTCCTCATGATTAATTCATTATTATAATGATGGCTTGTGTATCTGTTTGTACAGACATGGTCTATCAGGATTTGTGCTATTTGTATCTGCATGCAAGCACGAGTAAACATTGAAATATGTGTTTACAAATGAAAATTATAATCAGTTAACACATTTTTAATACAGCCTTACATAGCTTCATGGCATAGACACTTAGAACTGCATAAGACAAATAAACTATTTTAAAGAGGATATATTATGTCTCTAGAAAATCCTTCTGGAGGGAACATTGGGATTTAGGCCTTTGCAGACCATTTACATACACAAACAAATCTAACACACTACAGGAAAGGGAAAACCGCAAAAAGCAAAATAGGGCTTCTTTAAGGTAGAAAACAATGAACAATGTAGGTTCTGTACACATACATTATGTTTATGCCACAAAAGCTTCAGAAGTTATTTACAGCACATTGTAAGCGTTCTGAAGTCAACAGAATCATTTATAGATTATTTGCAATAGCTATTATATTTGGGATTTCTATAGGGCACACATTGTATCACTTTGCATTTGTACTCTTATTATCTGCATCAGTCAGTCACCTTTAAACAGCATAGTTGATTGTTTTAGGTAAAAGAGGTTTCCAAGTCAAAACTATTATTGTAAATCAGATGTACTTCAGAGGATAAAAGTGAAAATAATCCTTTCAATATGCAGCTCAAAAGATTACAAAGATCTTAGCCGACTGTGTTATCAGAAATAAGCTTTGTGTGTACACATGAGGATAAGACTGTATAATCAGTTTAAATCCCTTGACAAGGACAGGATATTTAGCTAATATTTATCTTTCTTCTCAGCTCATAATCAATAACTTGCCCCAAAATGATTTAATGATATTCATTGATTTAATGGTCGATAGAACAGGTTGAAAGAAAAAGAAGGAAATAAGTTATAATACTTTGATTTAAATAGGGGATTTTTTTTTAAAGTTAAATGACAAAAGAAATCTGAAGAAGCATCGTTAGATTCTTAAAGAAAAGTGAAGAGAAAAGCTTTTGCTAGACAGACACATATTTATCTTTTCACAGCGTGTCTCTCTCCGCATACTGTCAGTGAGAGATGTGCGTGTCATTTTTCAAGCATATTTTTTAGGAAGGCTTTAGAAAAAGACAAAAAAAAACATAAAAGAAGCATATGGAATCAAAGGGGACTTATTCATGCAGATAACCTGATTGATGTTAAGCCTCTTTTCATACATTTCCATTGCAAAGTTTGCGCAAGGGGAAAGTTAATCAGACTTGAAGAAAAGAACAACTTAGCTTTAACCAGATCAACTGTCCATCAGTCAAACACAGACACTCGTGCTGTTGTGTTCATACTTATTTTAACTTCTAGTAAGTAATCTAATTTACTGGTTCCATATTTATAAGGGAACTAAGGGTCAGTTTGATCTGCTGAATGATGTATAAGTGGTAGCCAGACATGACACCATGAAAACTAATGAACACTTTGTGTTTCCTCAATGTTCCCATTTTGTTCATTGGCGCATATCCTGTGCAAATGCATTATGGCAATCTGTGTTGACACTGCGAATACACAGACAGGTCCCCTGTCCCCAAGCATTATTTGCTTGGGTTTAAAATAGGTCAGCTAAAGGTGCCACAGACAGGTCATGTCCAAAATGTGTCAAGAAGTTGTGTCGTACATGTATATTAAAGACAATATGTGCTCTTTGGACATCAACAATTACTTTCATCATATCTATTAAGACTAAAAAGGGACAATGAGATACATGGAATATCAAATTTAAATGGTGGTTTGATGGTTTTACCTTAAAGGTGGACAAATATAGGTGTATTTCCCGTTCTCTTTCCTGGATGATGGAAATAACCTAAGTGCCCATGTTAGGGACACATGCTGGAGGTCCATAGTCCGTCCTTTGGGGGTCTTGGAGGGCACCTATTATGCAAAATCCACTTTTTCATGTCTTTTATACATCAACATGTGTCCCCTCTTTGTAAAGAGATTCTGAAAGTTTCAGGAAAAAAGATTCGCTCTCTTTTTGTCCTGATCCATTTATATAAAAACCTGTCAGAAAATGAGCTGATCAGATTTTGGCCACTTTATGAGGTCATAACGTTTTTTTGGCTTGTGTAACCATTAGCCAATCACCAACCAAGGTAACCCCCCCCCCCCCACCTTATCACCTGAATCTCCTCCTAGAGCACCAATGTGTTCTTTTTAACCAAATATCTCTCAGAGGGGCGTGGGGAGTGGCTCCTTATTTTCATCTAAAGTAACAGACAGAGAATCAGCACTTTTGAAACAGGGCTGAAACAGAGGGGATTATGGGATGCTGCAATGATCTGTTTGGTGTTTGGAGCCAAACACTTCAGAGACATGTTTTGTATATATCTGAGACCTATAATATATTGATGAAAAACAGTATAATAAGATTTTCTCATCATTCCACCAATACCTCACGTGTTCAGTATCAGGGATGTGACGATATAATTAAGAAACATGCAATTCTAACCTTTAAGAAATTCTATAACATGACCTTTTTCCTAAGTCTTTAGCCAAACCATTTCATATAACGAATACATTAAAATCCATTATGAGCCAAGTTCATGTTAGAGAAATATTATGCTCAGATAGACAAAATCAGTCAACCAGTTATAATAGTGTTTTAAATTGATAATGGCATTTTAATGTCAATGACAAATTCTCAAAGATATTAGTTTTATTGACTCTGGGATTAATGGAATCCATGGTTTACAGCAGTGCCAGTAACAAAAAGTACTCAGATGATTTAGCCTTCTTATCAAGGAGACATGCTCTTTATATTCAATGTATTCTTCACCCTGATGTCTACATTACTCAAAACTTAATCTGACCACCGATATGCTATTAGTGGATTCACATTCTCTGCCTTGGTCGATTTCATTGCATCCATCTCTCACTTCCTCCAGGCCCTTGCATAATCTATGAATCCACCAGATGCCTTTTGGGAATTAGTACAATCTAACATTTCTGTTTTGGGAATTCATTGCTTACTGGTAACTGACTCTGTAAGAATGAGAAACTGTGGACAGATGTAATCTCAGGCAAACCACCAGATACTAATTCTGCCCTGCCTCTCCAGAGGCTTCCTTCATTTATTTTACAAAGTTTTTGTTTTCCCTCTTAGCGAGCTTGAGCAGGCTCAGGGAGCCGTGCTGTCGTGGGCCTAAAGCCCTTTGGGACATAATAAGTGAAACTGAGCTATAAAAGACTTGACATTACTTTATTATTGCCTGATCTCATTCACTAGAGCTGTAAAACTGCCAGCGGAAAACCTTTTAAAACCATTTATCAAGGATTGGAAGTCGGATTGCAGCCCCTTTTTGGTAATGGCAGTGTGATTGAAATATTAACCATAAAAGTTGTTTTGTACCAATATTACTATAATAATTCAAAGTTTAAAAGTCAAAGCTTGATGACTTGCGTTGCTAACCTGTGGCCACTTTGCATATATATTTGTTCCTTTGCAATCATGTTGGAGACTTAAAGGTGCCCTATTATGCGTATTTTCATGATACATGATTATTACATAATTGTATTCTGTGCCTCTATTGTGAAATGTTTACATGCTTTAATGTTCAAAAATGTGCTTTATTTATTTAATTTAAGCCAAAAAAGGAGTCAATCGAGGCAATTCAGGCAGGGTGGGAGTGTGGGAGAGAAACTCCCTCTGGAGGGAACTTTGGGATTTTAGCCTTTGCAGACCATTTACATGCACAAAAACCTACAGTATATAACACACTACAGGAGAGGTAAATCCTCAAAAAGTATAATAGGGCCCCTTGAGGCCGTACATTTCATACTGCATATTCCAGTGATTCAGTCTGTCGCTATGAAAATGTCACAATATAATTATATGGTTGAGACCTCAAACTTTTGTTAAACGATAGCATAATATTTGACGTGCATCACACTAATGAATGGAAAACATCTCAAATCGTGCTCTGAATAACTATGACTGTAAGAATAACAAATCATCTGTCTTGATTTCCAGTTTAAGAATGCTGTTGCTGACCACATCCATTTGGTCTTGTGTTTAAAAGCATTAGTTTCCCATTAGAAGTTTTGAATTGAAGTGTTTGTAATAAAGCATTAATGTATGAGTACCTATGCCTACGCTTTGCTTGTCATGTGGCAAGACCCAACAGCCTCAAAAATGTCAGATATGTAAACTTTACCGGGGTTAACTCTAATCTTACAGGATGCAGTGTCAGAACAGTCACATATCTTCATGAGTTGATCGGTAACATGATGTGAGTATGTGAACGATATGGAATTAGGATATTGTGCAGATCTCAAGGGACCCTTAAGAGCCTGATGGTGGAATGCTAAGCTCTCTTTAGGATTGGATGTTTATCAGTACATGTTCCCTTCCAGTAGACTATATCCCAAAAGCTGATTGTGGGAGTTGAATTATTGAGGAAATGTGACCCCTCACCATATACTCCATCCTATTTGGTCTGTCCATGCAGTTCACAAAATACAAAGACTGTCCAAACCACTTTGTTCCCCTAGCTCTTTTGGTCAAACATATATATAACACAGTTAAATCACAGACTAAGGGACAACAACCACATTCAAAACGTTAAGAAATACTATATGTTTTTAATTAAATTCCTAGAAAACATTTTCTTAGAATACGCACTGCATGACTTCTGTATAGTCGCAATGGGATTGCTTTACACTAAAGGCTTGCATGATCCCAGTTCTGTCAGCCAACTCACATGGAACAAATTATAGTGGGAATGTACAGTAGAACATGTTCAGTATTCAACGAGGGTTTAGTCTCTGACCTCACCACTCCCCACAAGGAAACAGCAGAGAGTGGGGAGTGAATGGTAAACTTTGCAGTGTACAGGTGGATGCAGCACTGGCCGTATCAGCAAGAAACAGCATTCAGGTCAGCGATGTGGCAGGAGTCATACAGAGAAAGAGATAACATAACACAGGTGCTATGATTGAGGTTGGATATATGTTGCATGAGAAGCACAGCCCATGTAACTGGCAGGCACTCCAAAGCAAACGTAAAAATGTTGTTTTGCTTAGTAAGACAAATCTGCTAAGTCTCATGTTAAGGTGATGTATTTTATTTTTTTGTTAGCCTGATCCTATTTTTTTTAAGTATGCTCCATTACTCACTTGGATAATTTGTAAAAAG
Source organism: Dissostichus eleginoides (assembly GCA_031216635.1). NCBI lineage: Eukaryota > Metazoa > Chordata > Actinopteri > Perciformes > Nototheniidae > Dissostichus > Dissostichus eleginoides. The sequence continues at coordinate 12,101,395 of CM062273.1, read as the reverse complement.
TAAGCTTTTCACTTTTCAAACGTCCAAAAGCCATATTTTGTATCATTTTGAGTACATTAATGACAAAGAGAGATGATTAAAATATATGAATTGTCAATGTAGTGGTTTGATGCATTATAAACAAATCATATAACAGTACAGGTCAGGGAACATCAGTGCATGGGCTGCTAAACATCTTGAGAACATGTTAACTAAAGATGTCCTTGATGTGAAGCCAAAAACATTTCATGCATCACTGAAATGCAAACAACATGTTTCAGTAACCATGCATGCAGCTGTATGTGTATATACACTCCCACAATACATTCTTTAGTGTGTTTCGCAAGAGGTTCATATATGTCCTTACTTTCAAAGGGGAGTCTTTCAGCTGACCTGCCTTGACTGTCATATTCCCCCAGAAGCAGCATGTGACTTTTTTAAATAAATTGTTTTTGTTTTCTCATTATCAGTGAGTGTTCATAATCAAGACATAACAATACAAGGGAGATGCTCTGAAGCCCCGTGAGAAGGGTTAACCTTTCCCAAAATACAATAAGCGTTTAGAGTATTTGTTTTATTTTTCATTTGCTTGATGGGACATAGTATCTAATTTCTTGTCATTAAAGCGGTATTATCACACAGCTTGTTCCCTGCTACATTTCTATTTTCATTACATATGTTTGCTTTGTGATAAAACCTTTGAATAAACACCGAGTGGAGACAGTCGCTCATCTTCACACGAGTAGGTGCTGTAGCTGGTGGCAATCAATTTTCATTACAATTCCAGTATGAGGTCTGGGGAGGGCAAAGCGTTCATGTTGTGTTTTAAATTAAAGCTGTGGCTGAGCGTGTCCTGTGCCGGATCATTTGTCTTCATGCACGTCTTTTATGATGGTGTCATATTTTAGTGAAGCTGTAAGCGCTCTGAAGCTGGTTTTGAATGCAGAATGTTGAAAAGGACAAATTCGGCATTAGACGTAAAGTCAAACCACATGCTCAAAGATTTTTTTTTATAATTCATAGTCAGCGAAAGGGCAGGGTGATCAAGAATACTGGCTCCCGATTTTTTGAGTAAAGACCTCTTTAAAAGAAGGAACAGAGTGGTTTCGACTTTGTAGGATCGATTATACATTATTTATTTCAGGTCATTTTTATGGCAAGTTAAGAGAAAAGAGTCTACAAAATGAATGATATCCTGTTTCCTGGAAACTTATTTCTATCATCTTTAAATTCAAATGTCCTTTAAGCCAGGAGTCCCATTGTTGCATATTTACGATTGAAATAGGGCCCAAAGGGTGATTGGTTGCACATGGGTATCCACATAACCAGAGTCGGTGGAACTTGTTTTTGTTACATCATGGGGGAAAAAACGCTCAATGCAGTTTCAGCGGCACAAAAAATATAGACATGACACATACAATAATCACAATATTCCAACACAACACAAGTTCACACAAGCTTTAGCTCGCTAGCTACAAAAAACTGTCTCCAGCTGACATTTTTAACACTTCCATCGGACTCATCTAAAGTGAGAGGGAATTTTAATTACATGCACTTGATTACGTGATTTTGTGCTAAGAGACTTGAGGCCACAGCTGCTAGACATGTTGTGTGTGAAACTAAACCTTCCAGTTTTAACTTAAATTGTAATTTAAGTTATGTTATTGATCTTTTTTATATTCAGTGCATGTTGCATAACTGTCTCCATACTTTAGTGGTTACTGAAAACCCTCAAAACACACTTATTGGAAAGCACAATGACTTATTGGGTCTCTTAAGTACTACCATATGACGTACACATAATAAAATCCTTTGAAAAGTCATCAAGTAATCCATAACTTGTATAGACCTCTGCCTTGTCAACAGGTGTCTGGCACATCGTGTGCTTGATCCAAAAAGTACAAGCATATTTCACAGTGCTGATGAGTATGTGTTGGAAAAATACTGTACAGAAGAGACCCATCAGAAAATCTGAAATATCTAACGAGGTATTTCACAATACAAAATTCTTTCTACAGTAATAAATATACATCTTTCTTTTTTGGCTCTAGAACAGATGCATGAGCGTGCCTCTTTCAAACAAAGAATACAAGGTGCAAAGTGAGTTCAGACACACAAGTCTCACTGACGCAATGCCTTTTTTATGCCAGATGATGTTATTGATGTCGAACAACCCTACCCCTCAGCAGCGTATTATAGCCTTTCTGTTACAAGTAAAGAATAATTTATTCTTGCAGCTTTCAACCTAAACGGCCTGAAAGAGAGATTTTGTAGAACCTATGTTTAATTTACCGCACACTTTGAGAAAATTAGAAGAAAAAAAAGCCCTTATAGTTTGACAGATTTTGACGGGCAAAGTTGGATTAGATTTGCTTCCAAACTGCTGAAAAATGAAAGGCTTCATGAAAACCAGATTTTCATAATCTTCACGTTAGTTCTGTTGCTGATCAGGAACAAAAGCACACAGAAAGTGATGGATAGAGCTAATGTTTGTTTTCTAAGATTGTCTAAACGAGTAATCCTTTAAACACTTCAAGCTATTATTGTGGAATATTTTAAATACATATAGGGTGAGTTATCCAAGATTGCATGCTGTTACAAAAGAGTACTAATGATCAGTTACAGTAATGACCATTCACTAAATCCCTCCCTCAAAAACTGATGATCAAATCTGAACCATTGCAACCATACTAATCAGTCCATGTTAAAGTGGTGTGTATTGGGCTATTATGAGATATAATGAATGTAAGGTGGCTCGTTTTGCATGCACACTAGCTGGCTTTGTACACTTGTAATGGAACATGATTTCCGCCAAGGAGCACATCATTCAATTAATTGCATTATGTTGTCAGGTTACCGGGTACGTTATTAAAATAGAATGTCACTTCTTAATATTTTTAAGACAGTTCGAAAGCCAATCATGGATACCACCCGAGTTTAACATTGACAACTTTTAACACTTAAGATGATAAGTGTAAACATACACCAACACACCATAACTTAACATTAAATTACAGAGTTGTGTTTGATCATGTCTAATGATTGAATGTTGTTAATCCATCCATATATCACTACTGTAAACTGCATTATGTATCATGCTATCCCATAAAGTGTTAAACTGCATAATACAACCACCCTAAGGACACAGTTAAAGGTTAGTAAATTGCTAAAGTGCTTAATTGTTCATCCAAACAATACACATATTATTTTAAATAATCAATCATACTAACAGTTGTATTGCATTTAGATCATTTACAACAGCTGCACAAGAATAACATAATGGAGTTATTTTCTTGTTATACAGTAACATCACAAAACTGCTACATCCTAAAGTGAGTAATATAATGACAATTCTTTAATTTCACTGCAACAAGCTCAGACAGAAGAAAATAAAAGGTTCCACATGCATCAATTATATGTATTAGCTGGGACTTGGAAAGATACATATGGAAATAATAAAACAAATGTTTTTGCCATTGCATTTTAGTTTATGTACTGTGATCAATAAAACAAGACCCTTTAGGAATTCTCTCATTCTTAAATGTTTCTTTTAAGTGAACTGTTTTGTGGATGGTTTTACGATGACAGTATGCATTTCTGTCAACATGTGATGGTGCGTGTGTACACATCTGACCCTGCACTTTGTATGTGGATGGACAGATGATCACCAGTGCATTCCAGCTCTTTAACTGTCAGAAGGGGGGCCAAGCTAAGTGGAAACATGCCTCACATGATGACACCAACCTGGCATGCCATCCTCTTTACCCATAATCCTCTTTAATCTTAGCCCTGTCAGGTCAAGCATCACTCGAGATGAGCCGTATGGAGGAGACAGCAGCTGTCTTAACGGCGCTGCAACAAGCAAGCAGAGAAGAGTTCAAGGTATTTTCATCAGGAGAATTTCATGTCCCTCACCTTCCTCTGTCTCCTATACAGTGTCATTTAACCTCATTTATAAGATAATTGAAGACTGGCTGTGCCAAATGCAACAGATACCTTTAATATGGTTATAGTAGGAATTTAAATTGGGCTTTTCTGAGGCCTTTCTTCCCCTCCCATAAGCCCCACAGGCGATGTAAATTTATGATATTGTGAGTTTGTTGAGAGAATCCTGGACCTTGTCTTGGTGTTGCTCAACGCAGTTAGAAATCTGAAACACGCACAGGCCACGCAGACAGGGGCCAAGTAAAAAGGTCAATACTGGGCTGGCATTGATCATAACTTTCCTCCACAGGATCTAATGACACGTGACGTGAAAATGCTGCTATGAATATATGTCCCGGCCCTTACTCCCACTGAGCAGGGTGCCTAAAAACAAAGCATGTGTATCACTGACTCATTTCTAAATCACTTTTCTGTGCAGAAGTTGGTGTGTTTTTCTTTTTTTTCTCTCTATAAGTGTTGAAAGGATACCAGAAAAGGGGAGGCTTTCTATGTCACAGCTGCGAATAAACAAGATCTGTGCCAAGTTCCTGGAAGCATTCTTCGATCTACAGTACTAAGCCATGTTTTGCAAGAAATAGAAATATCATATATTATTGTTGCGTGCCTGCTAAGTTTTGACCTCCTTTTTTTACATACAACTGCTGTGTCAAAGAATTACCTTATGGCAGAGATGGAAAGTACCTTGATTTAATTACTGTATAAGTACGTATATCAGTACATTTTATTCAAATTATTGTAGTTTTTTAACTGCTAGGTACATGATACATAAGATGTGCAGAACACACATTCCTTCATTAAACACAATGCTTTACATCAAGATATTCAACTTTATGTCAAGCAGTAAAACTAGCTCCACCAGTTACAAAATGAAATTGCTACTTACACTTTAAATAATGAATAATAATAAACCCACGAGAATCCCTTCTGGGTTATAAGACTTTAAGATTGGACGTAGAGTGCAGTCAGTCGGTTTACGGATGTTTTTTTGGCTTCCTGCTCAAACAAATGTGATTCAAATAAGATAATGCTTTGACTTTGAGGTCAAATTTTAGCGCCATTTGTTTTGACAATGACACGGGACAGTGATCTTAAACGTACAAAACAAGCAAATAATTGAAATCTACGAAACAAGTCGATACCTTGACCTCTTTCTAAGTTTGCCGAAGATCAAACTGAGCAAAACAGCCCTCCAAACAAGCGAGAGGAGCAGCAGTACATTCTGGTAAATCATCATCAAAGGCAATGCTATATCTTTGCTTATATGGACTGTGCTGAGTGAGGGGCTGGACATTGAGTTTATTGTCAAGTCTCACTCTTTCCACTAACTTGCACTTACAAAAAGAGTTTTAAAAGATGTACAGAGGTGTAGATCCATTTAAACAAGACTGCAAACTTCTCCAGAATCTGGGGGGGATATCAGTTTCACTTTATGTGCCCACCATGGAGAAGGGACAGGTCTACAGCTTATTTTACCTCAAAGACTGAAACCAGGGGGAAGATTTGTGTCATGCCTGAAACTTAAACCACTAACTTAGGAGGTACTTGCTTAGATTCATTTGGTACTCCTGGTTACTGACTCTAGCTTGTAAATCACAATAAGCTATTCAGAGGAACCTTTTTGGAATATAGCCGAACAAAAAGTGTGGTGATTTATTTATTTTTTTGCTGCATTAGCGATGTGGCTCTAGGGATGGCAATGTCTGCCCTTCACTTGGTGCTCACATTCAGTTCCCCTCAGGGAGAGATTAAATGCTCATTTTCAGGTTTCATAATAGTTTTTTGTAATAGAATATCTCTATTAATTTGGTTTATGTCTCAATACTTGCCAACCCTATATGCTTTTTAGCTTCATTTGTACTTTCTTCACAGTTCAATTGTAAAACTAACATGTTGACTAAGGTGGTGAACATGGTAAGCATAATCATATTTCTTTATGATGGTTAATGTAATAATTTCTGCTAAAATCCTATTTGTCCATCTTCTGATTATGGTTTGATTACTGAACAACATTACTAATCCCTTAAAACCCACACCATCCAACATGATAACAAAACGTCATCCAATGGTGCAGAAAAAATTGAAATGTAAAGCAAGTCATAATTAAAAAAATCATTAACATATTTACCAATAGATTATTCATGCGAACTGGAGCATACAGATTTAAAGATATGCACTCTGAAGCCAAAAGTGTCTTTTCAGTGGTTTCTATACATGAATACATTGCATCAATATTTTTGTATGCGTAAGCAGCTGAGGGTATGAGAGGACTGTCAATGGCAAGAGAAAGCCTCAGTGTGGTCTTAGAGAATCAAGCCAATAGCATCTATCGACATCCTGCTGAAGTGCTCAGTGGTGGAAGGGCCATATGGATTTTATTTGTTTGTGGTCACTGAAGATGATTTTGCATCCACCTGCTTCATTTTGTTTGTGGTCCTTCAGAAAATATGGGGCAATCAATGTAATAAGTGTCAGAGGTCTGCTCCGCTATTCACACACGATACACAGATGACCCATTTCTGTTGTTTTTCTCAATAGTTTCAAAGATGGCTCGGACAAAATGAGGCTGACTCACTTGTTCCATTGAAGAGTACACTTTATTCTAAGCAGCTTAATGAGTGAGCCAACTTCACTTTCACAAAACAAAAATGCAGGCAGCCTTACTCTAATCTGTCACAGCGGTGTTCTGCTGGAAGCTGCTCCTCGGTGAAAACCAGACTGTTGTGTCCTCATAAATTGTACCTAGAAATGTCTAAACCCTATGATTACATTTGCTCAAGAGCTGAAAGGATGCTGACACAAATGTGAAACTTTTCTTTTTATTTGTTGTCATCTTTGGAGCTCAATCAATCTGAGAAATCAAATTCTATGCTTTTGTCTTGCCTTCAGTGAAAGAGGCAAGAATAGTTTAATATCACTGCACCAGTCACGTCATAATATCAGCATCACTAAGGTGCCCTAAGGGGCTATGAATTCTGTACAGCATATGACACTCTCAGACCCTCAATTTGGATGAGGAAACCCCCCCCCCGAAAATGTATAAGGGAGCGAATGGAAGTCGTCTCATGTGTACATACCTCAGGAAATGTCTCTCTAAAAACAAACTCTTAAATATATAAACCCTCTGTGTTGGTTTCCTCCAGCTAGAAACCAGACAAGTGGGTAAATGGTGTTGAGTCTCATGTTAAGGCCTGAATATTGTCCAATTAAATCTTCAATTTCTGATAACTAAAAATGCATTTTACAATTAAATGAATGTCAGGTATCCTGCGAAATGTATAATTATTCTATCATAGTGTAAGACTTAAGTGAATTGTGCATACTATTTCGGTGAAAGCTACTCCAAGGCAAACATGATACTACAAAAGTGTGCCTGAGAATGTACAAAGCAAGAAGGCATGAAATAAGAAATGTATGGATATTCTTTATTAAACAATGATTTCAATCTTTAAGTTGCTAATCTTTGAAATACAAAAATGTAATAATAATAATAGGATCCATGAGAAAAGAAAAAGGAAAAAAAAGATTATCTTCAGTCTTATATTGTTAAATCATCCATTAGTTACACTGGCCACACAAATACAATTTAGTGTGGGCTGAAAACAATTCATTTACAATAGATGGCAATATTCTTCACAATTTTCAATCCTTTACAAAATGAACCCTATAGCAACCGACTCCCGGAAAGAACAGATGACTCTCTTAGATCTACCCTGTCACTTTAGATCTTCAGCATCCATTGACATAAACCACATCTCTCAGTCCCATTTCCCAGCCCGACTGCCATATCATTCTCAAGCGTTTATCTTTCCAGAGGCACTATATATCAGGGATTATAGTGTGGTCTTTATGAATAATGAAATGCCATGGGAATCAGAAACCAACGTCAGTTTCATATCGAGTAAAGAGAGAAAGGAACAAGAAAGATTGCAGTAATTCTGCGGTTTTTTCTAGGTCAGGAAGCACCACTGAAACGCCTCTGAGGAAACCTTTGATGAAAATTAATTTGGCAAGGAGGCTGAACATCTGAAAAAAGGTATCTATGTTATTACTTCAGATGATTATAAACTTCATTAATGAAAGCATCTGAGTATGTATGCACTCCCTTGTTGTTAACAATGCCTCACTGTGACTCAAAACCTGAACATTATTGAGTCATTACTTTTATATGATTATAAAAACAGGCTAATAAACCCAATTTGTATGAATGTTGTATGCATCTGTGACCCTACATGCACATTACACCTGACCAGGCAAGCTGATAGAAGGGATTTTGTTGATAGGAAGAAGACCGAATTTCATTTCTTGTTCAACCTGCCCTTGACGACTTCCCTTGCTTCTTGCCCTCGAAGGAAATCATTCAGCATCATAAGTGTAATTCGGTTTATTGGAAAAACTAAAGTGAAGTAATTCTCTGAGGGCTGAGTGCAGCGAGTGAACAAATAGGGTCACTCCACGGGATTTTAGCACCCACAATGCATTGCAAGGAGAAGATGAATACATTGTAAGAAAACAAATCTAATGAACAATAAATACACTAACATGCTCTTTTAGTTTTTCTAATTTATATTTTAGGGCTGTAAAGGTGAAGGCTTACATGTGTATTATTTCATATGCTTAGTGAAGATTATTGAGAAAATGTCATTTGAAAAGATAATCAAACTGAAAAATGCTTAACAACTAATTGCAGTTCATATTGTTGTTATTTGAGTGATTTTATTGTTCCCAAAATGATCTGTAAACCAATGGGAAAAATATAAATCCATAGCGTTAATGTTAATCATGATACATTTATACAGATACTGCCTACCTGAAACGCCTCAATTAGACTCCCTTGTTAACTTAGTGACATCACTATGTAACACTTGAGCTTCTATTTGCTAACGCTCCAACTCATTGTACATGATTTGCTAAGGGGCAGGAAGTTACTAATCAGTTGACCAATCAAAACAAAGCCAGCTTACCAACCAGAGCGGATTGGGCTTTCTTTATCCTTATGTAGCCTCCTTGCAATGTCTTTTGTTAAGTTTTACCAAGTGCTAAGGGGAAATAGAGGAGAGGAAATAGAACTAATAATAAAACGCAGCCAGAGACTTGGCCCCCTGGTAAGTCTCCCTGACTTGTTCGTCTGTTTTGATGAGTCACTGTCCTCACAAAGCTGGGAAAAGTTCACTCAAAGACAAAGAAGGAGAAAAAGAGCATTCTGGTTTTTGAACCATTATCTTCCATTTGTCATATATCAATATATCATCACATTTTTACCTATTTTTAACTGATGTTTAGACTGATAAAATAACCATTTATTAGCAAGTGTTTGATTATTTTACGGGTATTAGATTTTTTAGGTGTTTTTAGCTGTAAATGTTTCTGTATTATATATGAAATGTCTCAAATTATAGATTTGTAAGTGATATATATATATCCAATACTTTCTGTTTAGTGTCTGGGCCCCTATATTCTCAAGTCCCATTTTGCATATCTCCATTATTTCTTAAGCGTGTATTTGTATTTTTAACGAAAATAATATTTGTGAACATTTGTCATGATTTGGGGTTTTGTGTGTTGGGTTTTGGGTTTTGGGTTTTGTTTTGATTGTTCTGTTCTCCCTGTTTCTTGTCTGGTCCTTCTCCCTGTGTTTTCTCCCTGTCATTAGTTTCCCTGGTGTGTCTAATTGTCTGATTGTGTTCACCTGTTGCCCTTGTGTTTCTCCTCCCCTGCCCGGCTGTTTCTCGTCTCGTGATTACCCCTTCCTGTATTTAGTCTTGTCTTTCCCTGTGTTCCCCTGTCAGTACATTGTTTGTCTTCCTGTCTCCCCCCATGCTACCTTGTGTTACCTGGGAGTTTTCATGCCATGTTTTGTCTCCAGCTTTTGGAATAAAGCTCGCTTTTGTTTCGTAGACCTTTTTTCCCTTTTTTTGTATTCTGCATTTGGGTCCTACCTTTCCCGCAACCCTAACAGAATGTACTGACCATAATGGACTCAGCAGTTTCCTCTTCGTTGGCTTTCCAGGCGGAATGTCTTGGGTACTCCCTGGAGTACATTTTTTATACCTGGTGCGACGCCTCATCTAGACGGGGTAGAGAGGCGGCGTTAAAGGAGGCACGCCAGGAGGTGGCTTGCCAGCCCTGGCTCAGGAGCTGGTTGCCTGAGTGGCTGCAACGGTTTACGAGTGCTCCTGAAGACTTGTCTCAGGCCTCTAACCCTTTCCTGGGGTATGACCTGGTCTTGGGAGGTCCGCGGATCCTCCGGAAGGTTTCTGGAGAATGCGAGGCCAAGATTCCAGCCCGTGCTCCAGTGGTTCCGGCCCCATTTCCTGATCCTGTCCAGGAGCCGTTCGCGGGTACTCGTTTGGCTTTTGGAGGTCCACGGAGCCTCCAAAAAACTCCTAAAAGAAGGAGTCGCAAGTCCAGGCTAGCAGCCCGAGCCCCAGAAGCCATGCTTTGGGCTCGAGTTCTGGCCCCGGCAGCCATGGTTCCGGCCCCAGTTTCGGCCCCAGCGGCCATGGTTCCGGCTCCAGAACCGGCCCACACAGACATGGATCCGTGCTCCATTACCGGCCCACACAGCCATGGTACTGTGCTCCAGTACCATCCCACACAGCCATGGTCCCGTGTTCCGGTTCCGTGCCCAGCAGCCATGGTTCCGGCCCTAGTTCCGGCCCCAGCAGCCATGGTTCCGGCCCCAGTTCCGGCCCCAACAGCCATGGTTCCGGCCCCAGCAGCCATGGCTCCGGCCCCAGTTCTGGCCCCAGCAGCCATGGTTCCGGCCCCAGTTCTGGCCCCAGCAGCCATGGTTCCGGCCCCAGTTCCGGCCCCAGCAGCCATGGTTCCGGCCCCAGTTTCGGCCCCAGTTTCGGCCCCAGCGGCCATGGTTCCGGCTCCAGAACCGGCCCACCCAGCCGTGGTTCCGGCCTCAGTTCCGGCCCCACCAGCCATGGATCCGGCTCAAGTACCGGACCCAGCGGCCATGGTCCCGACTCCGGTTCCTCGTCACCTGTTGGCTCTCCGGCCGACGCCAGCTCCCCGTGTCCTGGCGGCGTACCGGCCGACTCCAGCACCTCGTCTCCTGGCGGCGTACCGGCCGACTCCAGCTCCTCGTCTCCTGTTGGCTCTCCGGCCGACGCCAACCCCTCGTGTCCTGTCGGCATACCGGCCGACTCAAGTTCCCTCTCAAGTCCCTCTCGAGTCCCCTCTCAAGCCCTCTCTCAAGTCCCCTCTCGAGTCCCTTTCCAAGTCCCTTCTCAAGTCTCCTCTCAAGTTCCCTCTCGAGTCCCTTTCCAAGTCCCTTCTCCAGTCCCCTCTCAAGTTCCCTCTCAGGTTCCCTCTCGAGTCCCCTCTCGAGTCCCCTCTCAAGCCCTCTCTCGAGTCCCCTCTCGAGTCCATTTCCAAGTCCCTTCTCAAGTCCCTTCTAGCCTTCTCAGTCCCTTCTCAGTCCCTTCTCGAGTCCCTTCTCGAGTCCCCTCTCAAGTCACCTCTCAAGTTCCCTCTCGAGTTCCCTTTCAAGTCACCTCTCGAGTTCCCTCTCGAGTTCCCTCTCAAGTCCCTTCTCGAGTCCCTTCTCGAGTCCCCTCTCAGTCACCTCTCAAGTCCCTCTCGAGTCCCTTTCAAGTCACCTCTCGAGTTCCCTCTCGAGTTCCCTCTCAAGTCCCCTCTCAGTCCTCTCGAGTCCCCTTTCAGTCACCTCTCGAGTTCCCCTCAAGTTCCCTCTCGAGTTCCCTCTCGAGTCCCTCTCGAGTCCCTTTCAAGTCACCTCTCGAGTTCCCTCTCAAGTCACCTCTCAAGTCTCCTCTCGAGTTCCCTCTCGAGTTTCCTCTCGATTCGTCTCAAGTCCCCTTTCAAGTCACCTCTCGAGTCTCCTCTCAAGTCCCTACCCAATGTCCTGGTCCGTTGGAGGTTCCGCTGGGGTCCTGCCAACTCCATGTCCTGTCCCGTTGGGGGCCCCGCCGACTACTCTTCTGCCGGGGGTCCTGCCAACCCTATGTCCTGTGCCGTTGGAGGTCCCGCCGACTACTCTTCTGCCGGGGTCCTGCCAACTCCATGTCCTGTCCCGTTGGGGGTTCCGCCGACTACTCTTCTGCAGGGGATCCTGCCAACCCTATGTCCTGTCCCGTTGGAGGTCCCGCCGACTACTCTTCTGCCGGGGGTCCTGCCAACCCTATATCCTGTGCCGTTGGAGGTCCCGCCGACTACTGTTCTGCCGGGGGTCCTGCCAACTCCATGTCCTGTGTCGTTGGGGGTTCCGCTGAGGGTCCTGCCAACTCCATGTCCTGTCCCGTTGGGGGCCCCGCCGACTACTCTTCTGCCGGGGGTCCTGCCAACCCTATATCCTGTGCCGTTGGAGGTCCCGCCGACTACTCTTCTGCCGGGGGTCCTGCCAACCCTATGTCCTGTGCTGTGGGAGGTCCCGCCGACTATTCTTCTGCCGGGGGTCCTGCCAACCCTATGTCCTGTGTCGTTGGGGGTCCAGCCGACACCTGTTTCGTCGGAGGTCCTGCCAACTCCATGTCCTGTTCTGTTGGGGGTCCCGCTGACTGCTGTTCTGCCGGGGGTCCTGCCAACTCCATGTCCTGTCCCGTTGGGGGTCCCGCCGACTACTCTTCTGCCGGGGGTCCTGCCAACCCTATGTCCTGTGCCGTTGGAGGTCCCGCCGACTACTGCTCTGCCGGGGGTCCTGCCAACTCCATGTCCTGTGGTGTCGGGGGTTCCGCTGAGGGTCCTGCCGACTCCACGTCCATTATCGTTGGAGGTCCCGCCGACTACTGCTCTGCCGGGGGTCCTGCCAACTCCATGTCCTGTGGCGTCGGGGGTTCCGCTGAGGGTCCTGCCGACTCCACGTCCATTATCGTTGGGGGTCCTGCCGACTCCTTGTCCTGTTCTGTTGGGGATCCCGCCGACATCTGCTCCGCCGGCGTTCCTGCCAACACGATGTCCTGTCATGTCAGGGGTCCAGTCGGCCACGAACCCGGTCCTTCCTTGTGCCCGGCGCCCTGACTATGCCCGCCACGGCCGTGGCCGCTTCTCTGCCTTTGCTCTGCCACGTTGCCCCCGGGCCGTCCGCCCGAGTCCCCGTCCTCGAACTCTGCCTTGCCCCCGGGCCGTCCGCCCGAGTCCCCGTCCTCGAACCCTGCCTTGCCCCCGGGCCGTACGCCCGAGTCCCATCCCTCGAGCTCTGCCTTGCCCCCGGGCCGTCCGCCCGAGTCCCATCCCTCGAACTCTGCCTTGCCCCCGGGCTGTCCGCCCGAGTCCCCGTCCTCGAACCCTGCCTTGCCCCCGGGCCGTCCGCCCGAGACCACCTCCTGTTCCTCTGCCTTGGCCCCGGGCCGTCCGCCCGAGTCCCCGTCCTCCTGCTGTGCCATCGGGCCGTCCGCCCGAGACTCTTTCCTGGTCCTCTGCCTTGCCCCCGGGCCGTCCGCCCGAGACCACCTCCTGTTCCTCTGCCTTGCCCCCGGGCCGTCCGCCCGAGTCCCCTTCCTCGAACTCTGCCTTGCCCCCGGGCCGTCCGCCCGAGTCCCCGTCCTTGGACTCTGCCTTGCCCCCGGGCCGTCCTCCCGAGACCCCTTTCTGGTCCTCTGCCGTGCCTCTGGGCTGTCAGCCCAAACCCGTCCTTCGGACCCCCTCCACCCAGCCTTTTGGAAATATTGGACTTTGTTTGTGTAGGGACGTCTGGAATCCGTCCCTTGAGGGGGGGGTTCTGTCATGATTTGGGGTTTTGTGTTTTGGGTTTTGTTTTGATTGTTCTGTTCTCCCTGTTTCTTGTCTGGTCCTTCTCCCTGTGTTTTCTCCCTGTCATTAGTTTCCCTGGTGTGTCTAATTGTCTGATTGTGTTCACCTGTTGCCCTTGTGTTTCTCCTCCCCTGCCCGGCTGTTTCTCGTCTCGTGATTACCCCTTCCTGTATTTAGTCTTGTCTTTCCCTGTGTTCCCCTGTCAGTACATTGTTTGTCTTCCTGTCTCCCCCCATGCTACCTTGTGTTACCTGGGAGTTTTCATGCCATGTTTTGTCTCCAGCTTTTGGAATAAAGCTCGCTTTTGTTTCGTAGACCTTTTTTCCCTTTTTTTTGTATTCTGCATTTGGGTCCTACCTTTCCCGCAACCCTAACAACATTTTAATTGAATTGAAATTGTTTCCAAGTTTATGGACCCAGTATTAACTTGTGATGATTTTCTGTTGGTTTGTGGTATCCACAAAAGCACTCTCTGTACAGTACATCATGGTGAGGGGAAATTTAATTGTGGTAAGAAATGTAGTATGTGTAGCCGGCCACAAGTAATCACACGTGTGCCTCAGAGTTTCCTAATTGCTGAACAATTTTCCGTTTGACCGCAAGCAAATAACGCTCACAGTTATTTTCGAATAGGGTACATGAAACTTGAACTGCTTCATTAAATATATGCATTTTTTTAATTTCCCATCTACTATTACATGGAGATTTCAGAAATGTAGCTGCCTTTGCTTTAAAATAACATTATGGGGAAAATGTACCAATCACGTCTCACATGAATTGATTTTCAGTGGAATCATTCAGTTTCACAGCAGGAAGCAGTATTATGTGACAATCATTCAGCTTAACCAAAAGAGAAAATGCAGCAGTCAACACTGAAAGCTTGGGTTTGTATATTATCAAATCCTTTAAGTTAGTGAGCATTAACTTTTCCCAGCTATATAAGACCACAATCATTTTCTAACCTTAAAGGAATACTCCACAAAACATTATTTTTTAAATATAAAATACTCTGACTGTAGGCTTGTTGGTTTGTCTTTAGATTGGTATTTATATGGGCAAGGACATCAGCTTCAATCAGTTTGGATTGACCACAATGGATTTGAACGGCAACCCAGAGTCACTGCAAATAAACGCTGTTCTGTATATTCAGTATATTCCAAACAAGTGCTGCTACTGCAATACGATGCTAAGTTTGTTACTCTTCAAGCATATTAACTGTGATTCTTTGAAATATATGGACAATTTAGCCGAAAGCCATACACATACGCATTACTACACTGAAAAAATGAAGCATTGATTTTAATTAAATGTATTATGTCAACAGGTTCCACATAATTGTATTTGGTTAGTTGAAAGCAATAGTTTTAAGTTCAAACTATTATTTGTTATTTAAACTTAATATTATTGCTAACCTAAAACAATTATATGCAATTTGTTGTTGTTATGTTGTTTCAGTGTAATGAAATTCTTGATTTAAATGCTGTTCTGTATATTCAGTATATTCCAAACAAGTGCTGCTACCGCTCCATCATTTCCAAAATGTATGAAGAAAGTGCACAAAGCTTCAGATTCTGTTTGTTGTTGACGCCTTAAAGCCAACATCGTATTGCGACTGGATTTCATCACATGCATATTATTAACATCGAGCACTGAACATCTGTCAGAATATGTGAATAAAATGAGTTTTTGGTGTGTAAAGTTGAACTTTAATGTCTTAAACAGTTTGAGACCGTCTCATTTACTTCATTTTGTATTTCATGTAGAAAATGCAATTTTAAAAACACTGCAATGCAGCCTCAGGTCTTATCTCTGAAGTAGGCTTCTTTATCACTCTCCTACCAGATGGTAAGAAAATATACATATTTTAATTAAGTCCTCCACCATTTAAATAACACTAGAAGGATCTTAAATCTGATACATAATTAAATTAAATTAACATTTAAATGAGGATAATGAATGTACGGCGACAGGGTTTTCTTGGTATTTATCTAAAGACACAGTGAATTTAAGCAGGAAAGTGTGTTTATCCTTTCTCTCCACTGTGCATCGTAAAATTCCATGGGATTTGATTTGGTTCCCATTTGTTAACAGAGTTGTTGTCTTCTAGATCCATATGTTTTGATGTGAGCCCGCTAATGGACATGCGAACTAGCAAACTGGCCTCCAATGAGAAAATAAACAACTCTTTTACTGAGCCAGGAGTCCCATATGAATGATTCCCTGAACACTGTTATGCACGACAGGTGGTAACAGTTGAACTTCATCAGATGTGTTTATGTAATGAGGATATTAAGCATTGTTTGGTTGCCAGGGATTTACTGTGTATCAAAGTTTGTTTCTGTGAATCAGTCAGTAAGTCATGTGAGCGTTTGTTTAGAAAAAACGGACTGGAACATGTATACAACATTATATTGGCTGACACACATTTATTTATATTGTTTGTCCTGTATGAAATAGTATGGTTTATTTTAGTTTAGTAAATGCGCACACACACAGAGACGACACACACAAACACGCACACATGACAAAAAAAATACTGTTTCTAATTAACAAACTTTTGGAAACACCAGTAGAGAGCAATTCATTTCAGCAGAACTACAAATAACAGCAAAATGTATTCAATATGTGTGATAATAATAATAATCTAAATAGTGAGTTTTTATCCCAGTTCATCTTTTAAAGTGGCAACAATACTCTATGATTTGATAACACATCAACATCTCTTACTACTGCTCCGTTGTCCTTAATGTGTTTCTCATGGTTGGTGACTCATTAAACATTCCCATTGAGAAAATGCATGCCAACACACTCCCCCCCGCCTTCTCATTTGATGTGACTCGAGCTGTTGCTCTGCCTTCTTGACAGCAAGCCAAGGTTCCCAGCCGAGCAGATGATGAGAAACAAAATCCTTTCCAGATGTTTCCGACCCACGGTCCTCATTTATCCAGCGAGGGGCCAAAAAAAACAGGGGTGATTTCCTTTCAATCTACAGCAGCAGGACTCGTCCCTGGTGTCCCTGATTGGGGTGAAAATATATGGCTATGTCTGTGGTCTCACGCTCTGACCCCTGCGAGTGCCTCATACATTTGAAATAACACAACCCCATCAATGCATGGTGCCGACCGGCAGACATGTTTACATGTTAAATAAGGAAATGAAAAAAGCAAATGTGACCATTAGATCAGATTGAACCTCTTCACTACATGAAAGGAATATTGTCTCGGACTCTATCAAGAAGTCTACTTCTTGTTATAGAAAATTAGATTTTGTGGCTCATGCAGTTTCAGACATCTGCTCCAAGCTGTCTTTTCTCGTGTTTCGATTTCCTTCCTTTTCCTACCTCCCTCATGCTGGACACCATGCTTCTGTCAGGCGAGAGTGCAGCTTTCTCCTAATGAATAATATTATGTTTCTACTTTTAATGTGATTAAAACACTATGCCCAAATCTCTGGAGAGGGATAAAGTTAATCAAATCCAAACAAAAAATGAATAGTTGTACTGGCAAAGATCACTGATATGCTGAGCAGGCTGCTAATAACTCACATTTCTGATGATAAATGGGGTGTGAATTGATGTCGGGTATTCACACTTCTGTTGATTGTCGAAAACAGATTGCATGTGCAGAAGCTTGGCAGAGGATGTACTCTTGTGAAAGCTGTGGGAAGGTATGGTTAGGTTGTGTTTGGTAAGTGTGTGTGTGGGGGAAGGGGGGGGTATGAATACACAGATTTACATTTTAAGAAGACAGACAGTTGTTCAGATCAAGATGTTCCAGAAAGGAATTGGGTGGAGGAGGTTCAAAGTATCTGTATCCCTCTTATTTTGCAGTTCACATCTCATTTAAAGCTGCTGCTGGTTTTCATCCTCACTCTTTGGACAGTCTGCTGGAGAGAGCAGCACACGTTGTATGCACCATCAGTCAATTCTGCTTGACACTATTTAAGTTCAGCGAGCAAAGCCTTTACTCAACCCCAGACCTTTCACTGCATCTGTGTTACTCAAGTCCATCTGTATCATGTGTGCTCTCACTAATGAGATGACTAAAATGTTACAGGGTTTCATCTCCTCGCATGTTATTAAAAAAATATAGACAAAGTTCGCCCACCTTGACCCCGAGTTATGTGTTTTGCACTTTCTGTGCATGTACAAAATGGCTGCAAGTTGACTGGTAGATGGGAGAGAAACTCCCTCTGGAGGGAACTTGCGGATTTTGGTCTTTGCAAACTATTACCATGCACAAACACCTATATAACACTACAAGTGAAAACCCCAAAAAGCATAATAAAGCCTTTTGAAGCAAAAGTGACCATAACAGATTTTACTATTAGCATTTAGAATCATTGGCACAAGACTTAAAGGTGGGGTATGTAATTTATTTCAGAAACACTTTTTGTTATTTTCCATGGAATGCTCTTAACATCCCGATAGCAATGAATACATTAAATGCTTTGACAATAAATACATAAAACAAATTCATCTGTGGAAGCCGTGGCGCTGTAAAAAGCACGACCAATCATCTGAGCCGGCCCGGCTAAAATAACTGGATGGCCTACCTGCCTGTCAGCCTTCCATCTCGTGCACAAACTTATCTCGTGCCCTCATTGGTCATGTGCGCGTTCGTGTGTGTTGGAGGAGGGGCTCTGTAAGGAAGTCTGAAGGAAGGGCAGATTTTTTCCGTTTGTGTACTTTCAAATTCTAGCGCACTCGAGCTGGTTTCTCCAAAATTACATACCCCACCTTTAAATGTCTTGTTTTGGTGATGTGTGGGTGAATGAAAAGCGGAGAGATTTCCAGGTTTGAACTCGTTATTACTGCCAAAATATTAGGCATATTTGTGGTTTTAAAGCATTTGAGTCCAAGAGTGTTCTAACAATCTCCCAGTTTTGTTTATTTGTTTCTCAAATATCACAGATCCAAGTTCTGTTGAAGCCTATTTTGAGCTTGGGAAGAGAGCTTCTGAACTATTTAATGAAATGTATAATTTTACATGAGCACCATATGAGTTCTTAAGTTAAATTAATCAGTAATTTACCCTTTTTCATACTTACTGTTTGTAATAAAAACACCCATTGCTCTAATTTCAAATATACAGTGTGCCCTGTAGATGAATCTTTGCCCTGTATTTCACCACATGTCGTAGAGTATTCATATATATCCTTCCATACATTCTTGGGGTCAGAGGGGAGCAATAAGAGACAATTTGAGGAAAAGGATATTTCTACATGCACTTCCTTAAAGCTTGCCCCATTCAAAGCAAACACATAAAGTGGCCTTGACCCTGAAGCCACTTGAGTTGTTTTAAATTATCCGTACCACAAAAAGAACATGAAAGACTTCAGCTCTCGAATGAAAAACAGCAAATGGTTCACATAAAGGACATCATGGACGTCCTGCTTTAAACCCAACTGCCTCAGAGCAAAAGGAAAACGTATGGGAATATTGTTCCCCCATTGAGTTCACAACTTCCAGTTTAAGGTCACTATTCATGGCCTGTGACGGAGGCATGAAGTCAAGTGGCTGGGTGTTAAATTGCAGGAAACATACATTAAAGATCACGTGACAAATGCAAACATTTTCTTGTGGAAACAGAAACAGTTTCCCTATAAGGACCAAAATCCATCTGCATATCGACATAGATGATGTAAAATTAAAGTATATTGAATGTGGCCATGCATACTCAATATGTTATTTTTGAGATGCATTTATAGATAATCAGCCACTAAGGCAAGCCACTCTTTCCCTCCACATTCACTCACACTATGAATCACTGAAAAGGTTACTGATCCGTAATTCCTCTGTGAATGTCGTTTTTCTTCTCCCCATGCCCAATATCCAGCGCTAACACTAACACCTTTCACCGCTCTTGTAGAGGGACCATTTGTGGACTGTCAGTCAGTTTGATGAGGTGTGGATTAGCTCCCTGTAAGAGACAGCTCAGTCTTGTGAGGCGGTGTTTTGACAGGAAAACACTTGCGTGCTCCTATGACGGTAACAGGATGCAACTGTATGAAGTTGATGTTCAAGGTGTTTTTCTATAAACACTATCAGATAACTGGAATAGCTCAAGTTGTTATGTTATTTTATGTAGTTGGCCTCTTTAAAAAAGCATGATAAATATAAATGAGGTGGATATATGCAAACTCCTGTCTTTTTTACCTTTTCTAAGGGACTTATGAACTCTGGAGGATAAATCCAACTGACGTCTGACGTTTCCTCCAGCACCATGAAGCTTACACTCTTATTTTTAACTGACATGTCTAGCAGTGTGGTTGTAGATTCTTCTTAGACTGTATACCGCACAGTAGAGCCGTAAAAGGACATCAATGAGCTGATCAAAGTTTACATCAGGACAGAGGAGGAGATCAGTCTGTTGAGTTTATTGGTTCAGATAAAGCACAGTACTGCGATGATGTGATGATTATAATAAGATGACAATATAAATCATATTCCAGATAAGATCAAACCCTGAATGAACATGAAATAACCTAATATGACTGTTGAAATGATGAAAAGATTAAATGAACATAGTTTTATGTCTGTTACATACCAGGACCGGATGGGAATGTTAATAAAACTGGGGGAGCAAATAAAGCATCCTACGGTAAAGGGCCGAGAGGCAGGCAACAAAAAGGATAGGGGACACAGATATTGTTTGGGATTAGAGCCATACTCTACACAAACTTACATTTATGTGTAATATATATGAGACATATTTAACAAAGCTTCATAGTCACTCGTGATGTTATCTCCTTTAACCTCAGGTGTATTCATAATAACAATAAGAAGGACCTTATAAAGGACACACAGAGGGAATCCATAGCATACTAAATGTGAAACAAAACACACAAAAATACAGCCTAGGCCAGAATAATAACATGTATGACAGCCTGCATATACATCATAAGATAAGATCTCTTATTATGGCACTAACTTTGTTGAAGTTGAAGTCATCATCGTGATAGGCCACGATAAGTCTCTACATGCTTCTTCTATAATTACACCACAAGTGGGCAGTATATAGTTGGGTACAAAATGCTTTAAATATAAACAAATTGTGAATTTACAAGTGAGCATAATAACTTCTGATATCTTTATCATCTGATAAGTCATTTAACAATCGTTACCCAAGATATGTCTCGTTACATTCTTTGAGAGAATTACCAGATGATAAGAAATCCAGAAATACTATTCTGTCTTTTTTTACTTCCAACAACCACAATATCAATCTTCTTAGCAATGTACGTCATAAGTGTTTTTGATGGACGGAGTTTTTTACAATTTACTATAGTTATACATTCTGTCCTGTATTTTAAAGATAGTAGGCTATACATTTAAGGGGGGATTGTTCGCACCTTCAATTCAAAGTCAAATCAAGGTAGACAGGACACAATATAACATCAGAGGGAGATGGCTGGCTAGTTGGTTTTGAAACAACTCCTCATACAATTGCTCCAAACCGAGAAAGTAACAATTTGAGCAAGTGTTGCAATAACAGAGTAACTACTCTTTTTGCAACAAGGATTGGTGGCTTAGAAACTCTAGCTTAGTATTCCATCAAAACATCTTATTTGCAGTGGCGGAGGGCTCCAACCAAGATAATTGCCTGTCATCTATAATCTGCAAAAGACCTGCAAAGACAAGAAAAATGTCTGTGTCAGCGCTTGTTTCACAAATAAAGACAGAATATAGATTTTTAGAGGTTTTTTTTCTGTTGCTTGGAACTTTTACTCAGCCTCTTGACAATTGGCTGTCAAAAAGATTGGTTAATGGTTCACATATAACAAGCACCTGGGATTTGAATCGACATATGAGTCAGGCTCATTGATCCTGGCTCAAAAATATGGAGCAAAAAGCATGGATTGTTGACTCCAGATATTTCCTCTCGCAACAGGGTGGTTGAACTTAGTGGACCTGCACTATTCAGGCATCACTCAACAGTCGGTGTGGTCTAAGATGTAGGTACATCCTGTGTTGTAGACTTATTTATATACTATTTTTGTCAGTGATACATGTCTTACGATCCTGTGGTTAGAAAATATTAAAATCAAAAATTCTCTTAATCTCTGAATCTCTTGGAAACTCTAACTCATAATATACATTTCCTTACTTTGCTCTTTACAACACCAATACATTTCTAACAATGATGTTTGGAGCGACTGTGTTCTGAGAAAGTGAAAGAAAGTACCTTGTGCCAGTTTAATTATCTTTATTGTATTGCTCTGTACTATTTTGTTAAATTATCATTCTAAATAAGGTATAGTTATTTGACACCTGAACAGAGCCAGTCAGGGTTGGATTGTATTTATCTTGCTATAGTTAGACACTTACAGTACGTACTAGCTGTAATTCTCACCCTGTATATATATATAGCAGTCATATTGCTATCTCACACCTTTTAATTGTTCTTACTTAGTGGGATCATTCCCACTTGGTTTCTACATCATTTAGCATGCAAAGCACGACTGAATAATTTCCCTGTACATGTCACACATCTTATCTGTAGACTTCGTGAAATCAAACAATTATCATTATAATTATAATAATTTCAATTTGACATTAAAAGGAAATATTCTTATATACACTTGGAAATAAACACTGCTCTCAAATAATTGTTTGATTTGTATAAAATTAAAATACCATGTTGGCAAGACAGTAGCCTATAGACAGGTGAGAATAAAAAAAAAAAAGTGTATTAAAAAAACTTGCTTTTCTGGAAGCAGAGATACACATGAGGCCTCGAAACATCTCAAATCACAGTTTAAAAAGTAGAACATGGGGAGGGACTTGTCTCCTGTGTGGTTGCAGTGCATTCCACATAACCGCGATGTCCGAGGTTCAATTCCAGCCCTTGAAGCTTTGTTAGCTGTCACATTCTCACTCCCCCATTCTACACCATCAACTGTCAGAGAAAGGCAACCCCCTGCCACCAAAACAATCTTAAACACATTATCGGATAGAGCCATGGATGGCTGTCATGGTCATGGACATCAACTATGAACATTGACTGAGTATCTTCTGAAGCTTTAAGCAGCTGTAAAAAGGAAAATAAACTCATATGGCTTAATGAATATAACAACCCTTTTCCCATAGGGTAGAAGGAGATCTTGTGCATAAAGATTAACACAATGTGTGTCAAAGATGTCTTAATTCAGTTTAATGGCATTTTGAGTACATAGACTGAGGTTGAATTGGATTGCATTATATTGGGTATTTCTGTTCATTGCTGTACACTAGAAATACATTACAATATACCAGCAGACTTTACAACCATTTTACATTTTAAGGTTTGGATTTGAGCCCCTGCCTGCATGCTTTTATCATAACAATTGATAATTTGTCAAAATAAAATGTATGGAACTAAAGTGTTATGTAACTGCAGATCATAATAGCACTGCAGAATAAGATTTCAAGACAAATGTCACCATCAAGTGGTAAACCTTTGCCATTGCACAACAAACCTTCGCTTCCAACAACCCTCCGTGACTGGTCAACCAACCTTTTACACTCACAGAGGCCGCCTATTGGTTACTCGTTATCGCGAATTCGTATCTGATTGGTTCCTTCTAACCCCAAACAGCCAGCATGTTTTTGTCAGTATTCTTTCGTTAGCTTAGCTCTCTGTAGTGTTCTGACTCCGACAATCAACAGGTTAGTGCTTTAGTTAATAAGCAGTATATACACATATGCTTGCGTAATGCTTAGCTTTAAAACAAATCATGATTCTTTTTTATTCGTCTTAACTGTATACTTCTTAGTAACCTAGCTGGTAATACTCACTTCGGTTCTGATGTGTGGAGTTTGCTAATTAGCATTGACTTAGCAGGGTTAAGTTTGTTTCACCTCAGGATAGCATTAGCTAAAGAGTCCTTCACTCTTGTTGGAAGGACAGCACAAGTGTCTTTGAACCAAACCGAGTCTTTGCTTAATAAACTGAAGCTGCAGCGACAATCCCAGCTGTTCTCGTCTCTGCTACAAATCCATTTTTAAATGTGGCGGTTTGCATCATTTGTGAAGTGACGACGTGGGAGGCAGCCAACGGAGGTTAGGTTGCTAGGCAACAACTAATCCAGAATATAGCTTTTGACACTGACCAAAACTCAAGCTTTTTTATTTTATATGAGCGTAGTATGTGTTGCAGTGAGTGTTCCGTTACAGCATTTAAAAAAAACAGTAGGTTTATTGAGTTCTTAGCATTAGCAACATAGGATAACCTTTGGTATTTAGCGTTACGTTAGCATACCATTTGCACAGTTACCATAGTAACAAGATACAAGATCTATAGAGATGCTATAACCAACGCCGAGTAACGTTTGACAATTTGGACGGGTTCGGTTCTGTGCATCGTAATAGCATTAACATGGCTCTAGTGAAACGTTGATATGCTTTGCTGCTAAATAACGCAGAGGACGCCCTGGTTTCAGGTATGGATAATAAAATGACGGTACGTGTAGCTTACTGTCGTTAGCATGACAGCTGTGTTTTTACAGTCACCTAGAGCTACATTAAGGTAATTAGATACTTAATGTTATGCTTAGTAGCATTAGTTGATTACTTGCACCGGCATGTGCACTACAGCTAGGTTGTTTGACTGTATATTTCTGTATGAGGAAGAGTGTTTGTGGGACTTATTTAACGCTATATGTTGAAGAAACACCGCACTGTTTTATAGACTTCTAATCCGCTTTGGACGTCTTATTTTTAGGGATGGGACAGCCGCCTGTGGTGATCCTCCGGCGCCTCATGAGTGGCAGGTAACGTTAGTGACGGTGCAAAAGCAATGTTGTGCCACTGTGCACAATGAAGAAAATATTCAGCTTCACCAAGAAAAAGAAACACCCGTCCGGTACTCCTGACAACGGGAGTGTGCTTTCTGTTGGCTATGACCTGAAAGACAAGGACCTCGGGAAGGTTCACAAGGCTGCATCAGGGGGTGATCTGGCAAAGTTGAGGCAGCTCGCCAAAAAGAATGATATCAATCAACTTGACAAGGAAAACAGGTAAGTGGCTTTGAAGCACTTGTTGTCACATCTTTGAAGTTGAACAGTATTTCTTATTAACCCTAGTAATATAGTCCACATGCATATTTTAATACATTTTATTTTATTTGTATTAGATATACACTTCTCTACTGTGTATCTCTGTTAACACATTATGTTTAACCATCTTTTTCACTCTTTAAAATTGGTATGTATAAGAGTCCACTATTGACCCTTGACCTATTTTAATACTGTATCCCTTTGTTTAACAAATGAGTTGATTAAAAACAAAAACTGTCCCCCAAAAATGAATGCAGCCAATCAGATGGATCAATTTTTGTGCTCTTGAAATAACTAAGCTCTTTTTAAGAATAGTATTGCAATACTAGAGCCATAGTTTTCATAATGTAGCAGCTTTAGGGTATATTGTTGATACAAGTATTAAAACCTTGTCTTTGTATATTAGAGCTAGGTAAGACATGTTCAGTACTTTTGACTGTAAACAGCAAACTGCCGTCTTTTTGAAGCAACAATTCAAATGTACATGACACCCCATTGTTTATTTTCTACTTATGTTTCAAAGTGGGATCTAGTTACCATTTACAATTGGTGTCTCAAAAGTGAGTTTCTTATGTATGCTACTTAAGGCACGTTACAGTATGGCTTGTGAAATATCATCATTGATATACAGTATGTCAGGCACCTCAATGAGTGCAGCTTTTCATCAAGGTGCTCTAAAGATAAGCTTAAAATTATCCTTGTCAGCTAAGTAGAAGGATTTTTGTAAGAAAAAGATTGCACGCTGATGAGAAACACTGTCATTTACCATTTCAGAACTGCGCTTCATATTGCCTGTGCCAGTGGACATGCTGAAGTGGTGCAGTTTCTCGTTGAGAGCAAAGCCAAGCTTAACCTATGCGACAATCAAAATAGATCCGCCCTAATGAAGGTAATCCTGGATGATGAGACTCCACCAGAGAGTGGTTCTTCATTTATGTTGAATATATTGTGATGATCAAAGTTTGCTGCTGTCCTCATACATTGTTTAAAGCCTGACCTCTGCAATCATATCAATCTCATCTCTATCAGGCAGTGCAGTGCCAGCATGATTCCTGTGTCAAAATACTGCTGGAGAATCATGCCGAGCCTAACCTGGTCGACATCAATGGCAATACAGCACTACATTTATCAGCAAACATCCCATCCATGTCAACTACTTTCTCTGCTGGAGCATGAGGCCGACATCAATGCACACAATAAGGTGATTCCGTCTTTCTGTCTACAACAGCTCACAACTACTTAGTGATGATAGATGCTAGTGGTTGGACAATATTAGGCATACTACTGTTATCTTGATTGAAGAAAATAATGAACAGCCCTTATCATGCCAAACCATTATTAATGTTTTAAGCCACACATATATGAGTTTCCTTCTATTAAAATTCAAAATGTTTGCTGGGAGATAGATGTCATTTGTTGATGCATTCACTAAAATGCTAGAAAATAAAGAAGGATATTAAAACTAAATAAATGTGTCTGTCAGCTATCATATTTGAGTTTCAGTCTATGATGAGTTGTTGCTGTTCTGTTGATACATTCATGAAAACAATATAGTTGTTGACTGATCTCATATTTAGGAGGGATTCACACCCTTGACTGTGGCAGTCCGTGAGGACCATATCGAGATGGCTGAGTTTCTCCTCAAAGAGCGTGCTGATATAAATATAATGGACCAAAGCCAAAGGTCAGTACTGAACAATGAGACATTTCTTAAGCATGTCCAATAACCTTAAAGGTGGGGTAGGTAATTCACTTCAGAAACACTTGTTGTTATATTCCATGGAATGCTCTTAACATCCCGATAGCAATGAATACATTAAATGCTTTGACAATAAATACATAAAAAAATGTCATCTGTGGAAGCCGTGGCGCTGCAAAAAGCACGACCAATCATCTGAGCCGGCCCGGCTAAAATAACTGGATGGCCTACCTGCCTGTCAGCCTTCCATCTCGTGCACAAACTTATCTCGTGCCCTCATTGGTCATGTGCGCGTTCGTGTGTGTTGGAGGAGGGGCTTTGTAAGGAAGTCTGAAGGAAGGGGCAGATTTTTTCCGTTTGTGTACTTTCAAATTCTAGCGCACTCGAGCTGGTTTCTCCATTCTTACCTACCCTACCTTTAATGTTGCATAATTCTTTGTTTACAATTTTTCATTTTGCTATCATTTTTTTAACCTGCAGGTCCGCTTTAATGTTAGCTGCAGGCAATGGACAAATCAGTATGTTGCGGCTGCTTCTGAGGTTTGACGCCGATATCACAATAAAGGATACCAAAGGATGGTCAGCCGATGATTACGCTGTGATGAATGGGCATCATCCGTAAGCTCTGATTATTTTCTTTGCACATATTTCCCTAGAGTGGTATTTATTTTGCAGTTCATGGATTTCTGGAGTCTCTATGGAGTGCAAAAC